>BSUD01000007.1:104155873-104281486 GCA_033239045.1 Fagopyrum esculentum | reverse complement strand
GGGGGGGGGGGGGGGGGGGGGGGGGGGGGGGGGATGAATGACGATCACCCCCATGCAAAAATTTTATGTTACGGTGGAAGGGACGAGGTTCTTGAGGCTCCTCATGTTACAAAATAAGTTGAATTAGTAATGGAATAAGGTAATTGAAAGATAATAAATGAATGTGTGTGGCATTGCATGTATGAGATGTTGATGTGTGTTTGTGCTATTACCTTCATGCTTATTCAATATTGTATCTAACGGTGTATACCGTGTTGTAGATGATCTGCAGGTTAGGAAGACTGTAGAGTGAGCCAGATGGGGTGACCAGCCAAGGACTTTTGTACATTAGGGTTGCGTGAGATATGGGATATATTTGGTATCTGATGTTTATGGATGTTGTTTTATACTCGGCTTTGTTGTTGTAAAACCTTTTGATGTATCTTATACAGTATTATGTATTTGGTTTTCATCTACATGTGTCTTGTTGTAAGATCCGGTGAACTTGTTGTCAGGCTAGGGTCAGGATTCATTGTGAGATCCTTGTCCAATGTGACACTCCGAGTCATGCGGATTCGGGGTGTTACATAAACCTCACAACCTATAATTCTCAAAAGCTATACAAGATCATAACATCATCCACACTCTCATGTACACCTAGCATGGTACTACACACTCACACTAGGAAAGGAAGAGACAATGCCATCCATAGGCAAACCTAGAAGCAAGATACACCTGCAGAACCAAGTGCAACACAAGATGATACAGGTGGCCGTAGGGGCGGCTGGAAGATGGCGCAGGGGCGGTGACAAGGTGGCACTGGGGTGGCTGCAAGGTGGCGCAGGGGCGGCTGGTTGTGTAGAAGGCACACTTCCGGCTTCTCTTTGCTTCTCCACTCGAATCTTTTGTGACACGAGGGATTCCCAAACCTCGCCCATGTCCCCGTTTACCAACGCGGAATGGTACTAATGCATTTGACCGTCTACCTGACTGGGTTGGTCGTAGGGAACCTCCTAGACTCTCGCAAGAGCTAGGCAGATGATGTCACGACCCATTATCATACACTTGGGTCAATTACGTAAATAATAAAGTCGGCCTATTCCGGTTTCGTTATTTATCTTAAATAACAAGCACCACTCATACACATCACACTCATACAAGAAGCTAGGTAAGTAAGTCCGTGGACTTACTTGAATCAGATCTCGACTCTCTTAATCACAACTCAATCTGTAACTGTATAACTCGGTTGCCTGTCAAAGGAGGCAAGTGGAAAAACACACATATCCCATATATTTAGAAGTCTAAGACTTCTAAGATATAAGATCCTATCGGAAAAGATTATACTAAAATACACGTCTAAGGTAATATGACCATTTTACCCTTGGTCCCGAATCTTCAAAAAAACTCATAATATGTACTTAAATTCTTACTTGCGATTAACTATCATATTCTAACTCTTAAAGTTGAGTTTAGGTCAAGACTAGAACATTACATGTTCTCTTAACCTTCTAAAAAGGTCACTAGGGTCCAACTTTGGCTTCAAATATGAAATTCGAATAAACTTATAAAAATTCCTAAATAATTCTCTAGATCATCTATGATATCTCATCTACTCCTAGGAACAAGAATTTCTTAAAACTGTTCAACCATCACTTCTACAAAAATTTCCAAAGTTGGTTACAACACTTGAAATTTTCTATACTTAGCCAAAAACTGAGTATGTTTTCTAACTGTACAACAAGTCCACATTGAGCCTCTATGATTCTAAATCCCACCGTTGGATTCATCCCAACTCTTGATATATTAATCTATGCATGGCACTTAACAACATCTTAAAAACTGAACGGTGGATCTTATCTATTAGGCATCAAAAATTATGCTCAAACTTGACTGATCAACACAATTTATGGAAATTCAGCAACCACTTAACAAAACAGCACACTGTCTTAACTTTGAAAAATCATAACTCCTAAACCTCTCGATTAAATCCTCTCACATTTTGATATACTATATTATGTAAGCCTAACTAAGAAATTCCAAAATTCAAGTCCAATAGAAGTCAATAACCTATTCAAACCTATCTCACAAAACTGCATCGCAAGCAGTTTTTTCTCAACACTTAAAAATTTCAGCACAACAGAAAAAACTGCTTACGACCCAACCTTTGAAAAATCATAAATCCTAAACCACTCGATATATTCCTCCCAAATTTTAATATCATCTACAACAATATGCCAACTATATCATATCCAAAATTCAACAACAAAGGAGATCAAAAGCCTATTCAAAACCATCTCACAAAACTGCATCACATGCTGTTTTTCTCAACCCTCAGCAATCTTATAAAAACAACATGAGGAGTCAATTTTGCAAAATCATAACTCTCAAACCGTAACTCAGATTCTTCTAAAATTTTAGTATGATTTACTATGCAATACCATATATGACATATCCAAAAACCAGCCAAAAAGAATGAGTTTAGCATACCTAAATCTGGCGCCGTAGTTGGATACTTGACACAGTTTTGAAAATTCTGAAAAAGGCTGAACGCAGTTCGATCCAGAGGCAGTGTTGGCCGTGAGGGGAACTGTAAGGAACGGTTGATGAGTGTTGTACGATGGGAGTCGGTAGAGGGATAGAAGGAGAAGGAGACTCACCATTCAGCAGTAAGGTTGTTGCTTGTCCATAAGAAGGAACTCGATCGAGTTGTTGTGACTTCTACCCGGAAGAGAACTTGTTGCACTGAAAAGTCTCTTGTTAGAGATGCAAAACAACATTGTACAGATCAGAAGGGAAGGGAAGGTTGGTCCAGGAGATGGCTTTAGTTGCGAGATCGAAGGGCTGGAGAAGGGTGCGGCTTTTGTCGAGTCTGCAGGAGGCGACGGAGAGGACAGAGCGAGAACGGTACGTTGGGCTGAAGCGGTGTGCAGAGATGTCGAGGAATCGGCCAGATTGTGCGAGATAGGAAGGATCGGAACACGCGAGGATCAACGGATCTCACGATAGGAGAGAGAGTAGACAGTTAAGAGGGAAGGAAAGAGGATCCGTAACATCCGGCCTTGCTGATCTCTTCGTGTAGCTGGTCGACGCAAGCTGCTCCTTCATGAGGTTGGGCCGAAGCAAAAAGGGTCAAAGTATGGGTTGCAACAAAGAAGGAAAAGAGATGGGCTTGAAATAAGAGTCAAATTATGTGGGCTGAGTTTGTCAAAACTTGTCAAAATCTTGTCAACAGCTTGTCATAGCCATGCATGGCTTTGTCACGAACTTGTTAGGCTTCGTCATGACCTCGTCTCGGCTTTGTCGTGGTCTCGTCACAACTTTGTCATGATCTCGTCTCAGCCTTGTCACGATCTCGTCTAAAGTCGTCGTTAAGAATTAATTATAAGAATTAGGGTTTGATATAATTATATCATTTTATGTGAATTAAATTCTACATAAAATATTAAATAATTATAAGAATTAGGGTTTGATATAATTCTATCATTTTATGTGAATTAAATTCTACATAAAATGATAAATAATTATAAGAATTAGGGTTTGATATAATTCTATCATTTTATGTGAATTAAATTCTACATAAAATGATAAAATTTGTGAAGAAAGAAATACTAGATAGAATGGAAACCGTCAACGGCTCGAAGTCCAATTTGATTCCGAATTAAACGGTATAAAAATTCCGGATATTACATCAGTACCCCCCTTAAAATAAGTTTCGTCCCGAAACTTAGAACAAGGTACTTAATTAAACAACTTCCATAAATAAACTGGTATGTCGTAGTCTCACTAAATTTTTATTCGTTTCCTAAACTTCTCTAACCCTATCAAAGCGTAACGAAAAAAAACTGGTCGTTACATCAGATCCCCCTCAAAATAAGTTTCGACCCGAAACTTAGAGTAAGACAATCCTGATCGGCCTTTAAGGCACCAAAAGGGTGTGTTTGGTCACTACACAAAAGTCTTGTCGTCTTCACATCTAAGTATCCCGCACATCAAGGTCACCAAAAGAACACATCACTGACTAAACACTCAATCATGAAATAAACAAGCAGTCAAACAATATCACACATACAAGGTCAAGCCCTAACTCGTTACTCCCAAGGTTACAGCTATCGCTACATAAGTCTTTGAAATGTTACGTCTCTTACTATCCCCAATATCTTAGGTAGCCTTATCGGCTTCTCATAAAACCACTAAATCATAAATCTTTTCAGGTACTTAGATCACGAGCGCCTACTACCACGTTCTAGAGTGGTTACCGGATATCTCACTAGTATTATCCGGCTGAACTGTTTGACCCTCTAATCTGATGACCTAACTCATATCTGATAGGTATCTCTCCAACTGAAATTCTCAAACTCAGTTCCCAAACTTAGTCTCCATGGAAAAACCGAAGCTACACTCTCCGATAGGGTGAGGAAAACTAGTTCATCAGTCACTTTTAAACCGCTTTAAAACTTCCAATGGTTTTCCTTACACAAATCACTTCTAGATCCTTTGATGACCCTACGGAAAATAATCTATTCAACTTTCTTCCCTTCGTTATGACCACTTGCTTCCGGCCTTCTGAAAAGGTTCTGACTACACAATTAGGTCCAAGGTCTTGGACATCCACCAACACTTATCAAGTGCTCAATGCTCTTCGTATCACGACCCACTTGGCCTTGTCTTTTAATATTACTCAGTCATCTTATTCCTTATGTAAGGAATCGTCACCTTTACCCTTTTCAGGTTTAACACTCGAGACAACTAAAATCAAATATAGTGGTCATCCTCTTTGTTCACTTGGCATTGTTATATTATTTATAGATCTCTAATATATCGTTAGCTCTAACCCAGGCTTCCCATGCATTACCCAAGATCTTAAGTGACATAGAATATGTCCGGAATGACGGTATTATACACAAAGTGATCTTATATCACAGTTATTTCATCATAAATACTCGATACATGCTAACACACCGTCAACATTGAACTCTTATAACCTCCACTTTTATCGGACTAGTAATATCCCTCTAACTCAAAACGCTCTTAGGCTCTGTTCCGACATAAGGTTACACATAAAATCTACTCCGAGATTATGCTTTCTTTAAGCACGGTTACTAGGTTGCAAGTGTGCTCTTGTCGCTTCTCTTTCTTATGTATCTTCGACTCAGGATGGTAGTTACTCACTTTGAGCTTTCTCGTGCAGGCCATGCACAATACTTTTATTACATCATTAATTCTTTACTAATCCATCCTAAAAACTCACTCTAGAGTATTCCATTAGTATAGAATTCCACACTACTTGTCTGGCAACATGTAACAAAGACAGCACTCTTCACTCGGATCTATAATAAGGTACCAGTCTCCTTCTATTACCTCTACATGCAAATAAGTTTCCGTACAACATTTTCAGTCACTCCTCATAGCCTATCTCACGTTCCTTCCAATTGGGATGCATTTCACCAACTATCACCTTCTTAAACTCCACACGACATCCATCAGTACCCTTGAGCTTCTTGCTTTGTGGGTTAGGACCCACCACGCTTCCGCTGCCCTACTCTGATTATCTTGTTGTCACTCATAAAACTTAAGAACCTTTTCTGTTAAGTATAAAATGATTGACCCCAAAACACTTTCTTCCAATTACACCATGAGTCTTATACGGATGAAGTACCAAGTACCTTCTTTACTTGCCTTAAGAAAATAAAACAACGATTGAAAAACAACTTCTTCCGCTTACTTTCTTAATTCTTCTACCACGGATCCAAACTCCCTGACTTGACCGGAGTTTGATCTTAACTAGCTAAGAAGAAACCCTTAAAACGTTTCTCTTTATACCTTTAATTCATCCAAGAAGGTTGCCGTTGCCTACTTAAGGAAATCCTCTAAGTTGTCGGTAAAGCTACTCTATAGATCCACAGTCACAAATATCTCTTCTTAACGGCACATAACTCGTTATTACCAAACAATACTTGCACGTCCTTGGTTGGCATCGGTCGGTCAATAATTGACTTATCTCAATTTCATACCTCTACTGGTATTAAACTTTTGGTGCACATCACCTACTAGATTAATCCTTTTATCCTTCTTTAGTTCGTCTTATCCTTCACTCTTTTGCTTCCTTTGGGACAACTCTCTTTCTCAAGTCCGTTTGTGTCATTCATCTGGCATAAATAGTCGTTTCAAGTTTCCACGATAGCTTACAAGCGTCTTTGAAATTCTTATGGTTGTAATGATCATCCACTTGCAGTTCCTTTTGCATGGACCATCTGTGTTGATGGCTTAGGTCCCGTGATAATTCGGGTTACCCTGGACTCTCAAGTCTAGCAAAGCCGTTCTCCCATACATCTTTCTAAACTGGTGTTGGTGGTAATATCGCCTTCCTGAAACTGCGTTGACCCTGCTACAGGCTTCCATTCTTTGGATATTGGCGTCGTTGTTTCTTTTAAACTTCTTATATCTCTGAGGAGGTCAAAACCTCCCCACACTTGTGGGGTCTGCCTTTTCTCTTTTACACTCAATTGTAGGTCTTCATTCCGTGCACCTTAGATTCTCACACCCGGATTGACACTTTGTATCTTCTTGTTTCTCATGCCCATAATGGTCTAGGTGGCATTTGCCTCGATTATAACAAGGCACAAAAGTATTTGAAACATTTGAAAACTTTAAACAATATATACATGAAGAATATGTATCAGCCTTACAAAGCAAAGGTACCAAAACGACACATAAGAAGAACAAAAGACATCCCCGTCTCCAACTAAATAAGTACGTGGACCCGGCTAACCATTCCCTCCGGATCTCTCTACAATTGTCTTAACCTGCAAGGCATCTACAAGCGGTATAAAACCGTTAGCTAACATTCTATGCATAAGTATAAAGGTAAAAGCACAAACACACAACATACACAATCAACATGCAACACTCAACCCTTTTATTATCTTTAATTAGGTGATAGGTTATTACTAATGATACTTATTTTGTGACACGAGGGATTCCCAAACCTCGCCCTTGTCCCCGTTTACCAACGCGGAATGGGACTAATGCATTTGACCGTCTACCTGACTAGGTTGGTCGCAGGGAACCTCCTAGACTCTCGCAAGAGCTAGGCAGATGATGTCACGACCCGTTATTATACACTTGGGTCAATTACGTAAATAATAAAGTCGGCCTATTCCGGTTTCGTTATTTATCTTAAATAACAAACATCACTCATACACATCACACACATACAAGAAGTCAGCTAAGTAAGTCCGTGGACTTACCTGAATCAGATCTAGACACTCTTAATCACAACTCAATCTGTAACTATATAACTCGGTTGTCTGTCAAAGGAGGCAAGTGGATCAACACACATATCCCATATATTTAGAAGTCTAAGACTTCTAAGATATAAGATACTATCGGAAGAGAATATACTAAAATACACGTCTAAGGTAAAATGACCATTTTACCCTTGGTCCCGAATCTTCTAAAATACTCAAAATATATACTTAAATTCTTACTTGAGACTAACTTTCATATTCTAACTCTTAAAGTTGAGTTTAGGTCAAGACTAGAACATTACATGTTTTCTTAACGTTCTAAAAAGGTCACTAGGGTCCAACTTTGGCTTCAAATATGAAATTCGAATAAACTTATAAAAATTCCAAAATAATTCTCTAGATCATCTATGATATCTCATCTACTCCTAGGAACAAGAATTTCTTAAAACTGTTCAACCATCACTTCTACAAAAATTTCCAAAGTTCGTTACAACACTTGAAATTTTCTATACTTAGCCAAAAACTGAGTATGTTTTCTAACTGTACAACAAGTCCACTTTGGGCCTCTATGATTCTAAATCCCACCGTTGGATTCATCCCAACTCTTGATATATTAATCTATGCATGGCACTAGACAACATCTCAAAAACTGAACTGTGGATCATATATATATTAGGCATCAGAAAGTATCCTCAAACTTGACTGATCAACACAGTTTCTGGAAATTCAGCAACCACTTAACAAAACAGCACACTGTCTTAACTTTGAAAAATCATAACTCTTAAACCTCTCGATTAAATCCTCTCAAATTTTGATATACTATATTATGTAAGCCTAACTAAGACATATCCAAAATTCAAGTCCAATAGAAGTCAATAACCTATTCAAACCTATCTCACAAAACTGCATGACAAGCAGTTTTTTCTCAACACTTAGAAATTTCAGCACAACAGAAAAAACTGCTTACGACCCAATCTTTGAAAAATCGTAAATCCTAAACCACTCGTTGGATTCCTCCCAAATTTTAATATCATCTACAACAATATGCCAACTATATCATATACAAAATTCAACAACAAAGGAGATCAAAAGCCTATTCAAAACCATCTCACAAAACTGCATCACATGCTGTTTTTCTCAACCCTCAGCAATCTTAAAAAAACAGCATGAGGAGTCAACTTTGCAACATCATAACTCTCAAACCGTAACTCCGATTCTTCTAAAAATTTAGTTTGATTTACTATGCAATAATATATATGACATATCCGAAAACCAGCCAAAAACAATGAGTTTAGCATACCTAAATCTGGCGCCGAAGTTAGATACTCGACATAGTTTCGAAAATTCTGAAAAAGGCTGAATGCAATTCGATCCTGAGGCAGTGTTGGCCGTGAGGGAAACTGTAAGCAACGGTTGATGAGTGTTGTATGATGGCAGTCGGTAGAGGGATAGAAGGAGAAGGAGACTCACCATTCAGCAGTAAGGTTGCTGCTTGTCCACAAGAAGGAACTCGATCGAGTTGTTGTGACTTCTACCCGGAAGAGAACTTGGTGCACTGAAAAGTCTCTTGTTAGAGATGCAAAACAATGTTGTACAGATCAGAAGGGAAGGGAAGGTTGGTCCAGGAGATGGCTTCTGTTGCGAGATCGAAGGGTTGGAGAAGGGTGTGGCTTTTGTCAAGTCTGCAGGAGGCGACGGAGAGGACAAAGCGAGGACGGACGCCTGCAGCCGAGCGCTGTTGTCGTTGGTGTGCAGAAGACAGAGAGGAGGGAGGACGCTGGTACGTTGAGATGAAGCGGCGTGCAGAGATGTCGAGGAATCGGCCAAATTGTGCGAGATAGGAAGGATAGGAACGGGCGAGGATCAACGGATCTCACGATAGGAGAGAGAGTAGACAGTTAAGAGGGAAGGAAAGAGGATCCGTAACATCCGGCCTTGCTGATCTCTTCGTGTAGCTGGTCGACGCAAGTTGCTCCTTCATGAGGCTGGGCCGAAGCAAAAAGGGCCAAAGTATGGGTTGCAACAAAGAAGGAAAAGAGATGGGCTTGAAATAAGAGTCAAAATTATGTGGGCTGAGTTTGTCAAAACTTGTCAAAATCTTGTTAACAGCTTGTCATAGCCATGCATGGCTTTGTCACGAACTTGTCAGGCTTCGTCATGACCTCGTCTCAGCTTTGTCGTAGTCTCGTCATAGCTTTGTCATGATCTCGTCTCAGCCTTGTCATGATCTCGTCTAAAGTCGTCGTTAAGAATTAATTATAAGAATTAGGGTTTGATATAATTATATCATTTTATGTAAATTAAATTCTACATAAAATGATAAATAATTATAAGAATTAGGGTTTGATATAATTCTATCATTTTATGTGAATTAAATTCTACATAAAATGATAAAATTTGTGAAGAAAGAAATACTAGATAGAATGGGAAACCGTCAACTGCTCGAAGTCCGATTTGATTCGGAATTAAACGGAATAAAAATTCCGGATATTACACTTCTTGGGATAGAGATGATGCTTTCCACTTTGTGAGTTGTTGTTTTGTTTTTAGGATGACAAAATTAAAGATGTCCTTATTGACTCTGCCATTAATAATGAGACAACCGATTTATTGTTCTAAATTAGTGGTTCTGTTTATGCCGAGATATGTTTGAATTCTTCTTTTGTTGATCTGATCAACATTTGCAGTAGTTTGGAATGCTGATTTATGATAGTTTATGGCTTGTCCTGAAATCTCACAATAGTCGGTTAGTGTCAATAGTAATTTGGTGCGTGCTTCTGTTGTTGGGCTTTGGTGGAGGGTAATGATGATTAAAATGATTATTTTTTATTTGTTGCTTGGTTTGTTGTATTTTTAATTCATTAGCGCAATCGATTAATTGTATCGAATTTTTAAATCTCGTTAGCGGAATCGATTGATTTTGATTAGTAGGTAATGCGCATATATATATATATGTGTGTGTGTGTGTGTGTGTGTGTGTGTGTAAGGGTGTGTGTGTGTGTGTGTGTATGTGTGTGTGTGTGTGTGTTATAATAAGAAAATAAATCTAGGTATACTGATACGATGAGCCAAAGACCGAGCGAGACGAGCTCTTTTTGGACTGAAGGTGCGAGGTGGGGTTAGTCTTTCACATAGACTAAACCGATACATAAGCGGTGTAATTTATATAAATAAAACACAGTATAAGCATATATGATATAACATGATATTTAGAAAACGTCAATGAATCAAAAAAGGACAATCGTACATTTAAAATCATCAAATATTTCTTAAGCTCATGATAACATATATTGAAATTGGTAAAATCGCTAACTAGACCTTTTACAACTATTACTCTATTAAGAGTACCCATAACATAAACTCATTTAGTAAATATATCCCTATATAACCCAATTCTTTCATCTAGAGAGAATTATATATAGGGTAAAATTAGAGGGGTCGATAAAACAAAAGCCTATAAAAAAGCCAAATTAACCCAATTCTTTCTATTGAAATCTCAAATCAAATTCATACTTATGAACAAGTCCAAAATACTCATAATTCAAATACTTCATAATAAAATCCTATTGCTTATAATAAAATTATTTCAAAATAAGTGCAATCCGATATAATCTCAATAAATTTTAAACGTCTCAAATCATAAACCATGAATCACATTCCAAATGCTTTAAAGACATAAGTCATATCTAAATATCCAAGTCCAAAAACGATGTTTCATAGGTCAAATTCCAGCAAGTCATAATTTAATACCAAGGTTCATAAATCTATCTCAACATACTTACAAATCTAAAACTAAATCCCTTAATCCAAGGTAATACTCATAAGTACAAGATGACATCATTTAAGTCCAAAACATTTCTTACGTCCAAACTATATTTCCAAAATCCAAATCAATAATCCATAACCGAAATCATAGTTCCTAAATTCAACACAATAACTCATAATCCGAAACAATACACATAGTCCAAATAAACGGGATAACAAATACACAGTCAATTGACTGAAATGGGGTAACAAGGAATAACTTCTCCCCTTCCACAAATCCATATCAAGAACCAAACAAATCACAATATCAAAACATACTCGAGTATTTTCATTTATAAACCACATTTTAAACCCGGATTTGTATTTTAGTTTAAAAAAAATCCACCTCCAACGTTAGACACAAAGGTATCTTTTAATCCTTAATCATGGGACAAACATGACATTCACTAATCAAGTGAATCCTCCTCATCCACTAAAGTCAGGTGCATCCTCGGCCCCGAACAAACCACTTCTTACAACCAATTGGTGAGCGAGCCCCCCACAACCAAGTAGCAAAATAAAGTCGTGAAAACAAAACATGTGGTCATACACCGAATCATCTCATCATAACAATTGTCCTCCGTGGGGGGCATGCTCACCAATTGGTGGGGGCCACGCTCAAATTCATATCAGGACTTGAGTTTGGGTGTTACTTCTCTTAGGGGTTGTTGAATTATTGATGGATACGGTTTATGATTGGTCATAGACCGAATCAACCAATCATAAACCGTATCCATCAATAATTCAACAACCCCTTTTTAAGAATCTTAAACCGAATAATACGACACCGCCAATAATGACAAAACAACTCAAATCTTGTAATCACAAATGCTTTTGAAAACAACTTATCAAATTCATATCATGACTTAACCGAAGATAATCCAAACACAAACTCTAAAAAAAATCTTAATAACACTTAACATAAAATATCCCAATAAATATATACATGCACGTATGAATCATAGGTAACAAGCCAACATTTCCAAAACGCTAATATATATATAGGGGGTTGTTCAGGTACGGCCTATTATTCGGGTACGGCTGTGCGGCCGGTTGACATGCTGACATGTTTCCCAAAAAAAATTTTTGAAGAAAATATATTCTTGATGCTTTTAACTATAATCAACTACCATGTTATAAGTTCTGCACTATTCTCTTATAAACTTTGAACGATTCTCATATAATTCATGAACTATTACATTTTAATATATTATATCAAATTATTTATAAATTAATCGTTTATATGTTATGAACTATTTTATTATAATTCATGAACTATTACTTTTTAATATATTATATCAAATTATTTATAAATTAATTATTTATATGTTATGAACTATTCTATTATAATTCATGAACTATCCTTTTATAAGTTATGGACTATCCCTCTATAAGTTTTGCATTATGAACTATTCTATTATCATTCAAGAACTATACTTTTATGAGTTATGCACTATCCCTTTATAAGTTTGGCACCATCATTTGCAATTATTTCGGAAAAAAAAAAAAAATTAGGCACACGTGTCAGCCGCACAGCCTGACCGGAAATTAAGGGTCTTACTTGAACAATTGCCTATATATCAACTATCATGCTATCATATTTTAAAATGTCAAAACATGCATCCAATAACATAACTACTTAAACACAATCATGCTTATATTAAAATGCTCCTAACTACTTGCTTCAATAATGAAGTCTTATGTAACGGCTCTTAAGCCAAAAACGTCAACGTCCACTAAAACTCGTCAAACAATCCTAAACACGTAAAACACATAATTAACACACAAACTATAACTATATATCATAATATCGTCTAATAGGTGTAAGTCCCGACTTGAGTTTGGGTGTTACTTCATTTAGGGTTTGTCCAAAATCCGTTATCCAATCGAGTATGAACCTAAAATTTCATATCATGCATATTACGTTCTAATATTCCAATTCATACGTTAATATGAAATAATAATTTTTGAGGGTTCCAAGAATGCTAACGTAGCGTCAAAAGGAAAAAGCTGATAGACGGATGTCGAATTTCAACTAGTTAGACCTTTCTTGGGGTCATTTCCAAACCGAATACCAAAACTAAACAAATTTAGCTTTATCCGCTAAATTTGGGCATAATATATAACATCTATAATTGTAGGATAAAACTCGTGATAAATTCTTTGGTCAAAAATCCGCAAATACATTTTTTGGACAATTATTGAAATTTCAAAAGCTTGGGTCATAATCTGTAAATATATATATATATGGTCCATATTCTGTAATTATTCAAATAAGGGTAGATTTGTTAAATTCCAAAAGTTGGGTCATTTACGTAACAATAAAATGTGGATAAAATATGTAACTAATCCAGTGAGGACATATAGTTGCAAAATCCCGAAATCTGGGTAACATTGTAAACAAAAAGTTCTAGGGCACTTAGGTAATTATACCAAACCCCGATTTAATAACGAAAAAAGGGTCTTCTGAAACCCATTGTTGCTGGCGGCGCTGCCAGGGGAAGAAGCCGGTGGCGGTATGGCTTCCTGGTGGAGCTCCTTGACGGAACTAGGGCGGTGACGACGAAGGCGGTCTTCTACCGAGCGCTAGTGGTCCCCGGGCAAAACAGAAGCCGACAGAGAAGAAGATGGTGGTTGAGGCGGTTCGACAGGGGAGAACATAAACTATTTTTAGAGCGACGAGAGGTGGACGGAATAGAAGAGGCCGATAATAAGGCGAGGAGAGGAGATGAGATGAGAGACACAGGCTTGAGGTGAGAAGTGAGTGTTGCAGGTGTAGGTGAGGCTAGGTGTTCTAGGACTAGAAAATAGAGTAGGACTGCTAGGGAAAGAGAGGAGACAAATAGGGAAGGACTGGGGAGTATGGCTACGAGAGACAAGATGGCCAAAAGAGACTTACAAGTTGAGTTGTATGAAGCCTAAAAAGCCTTGGCAGGGGAAAGAAGAGCATCGGCTGGAAGGAACAAAGAAATTATGAGTGAACTTGCGGAGATTAGAGCTAACTGAGCACCCGTGTAAAGAGGAGGCGATGACCACGTAGGAATACCTCCACCAGCACCCGCACCTCACCCCCGGTGGGGAATGTTAGAGTTGATCCAATTGTGAGAGAACCACAAACTCTTGGACAAAGAATGGATCCGACACAACGAGTTCACCGAGTGGGAGTAAATCTCGGAGAACCTGCCGATCATAACTACAAACTCTGCCCTGAAGTCCTTCAAATGATCCGTCAAAGCCAATTTGGAGGATTAGAAGGGGAGTCTCCACACCAACACTTGCTGAATTATGAGACATTGATGGAGACCTTGAGGCCTCCAAGACTAGAGAATGATAGCACAAGTTGAGGGATTTTCCTTCTCTCTAAAGGATAAACCCCTTGTTTGGTATCGATCTATACCATCTGGAATATAACACTTGGGAGGATATGACCATCAAATTTCTCACTAAAATTTTCCCACCTTCCAAGACAACGGAGCTTAGAGGAAAAATTAATGCATTCATGATGAAGGACAAGGAAAGCTAAGTCTTAGCCTACTTGATTATCCTCATCATGGTATTCCTAAGATTGAGCTGCTAGAGATCTACTTCAAAGGCTTTGATGAGGATTGTCAATTCAGACTTCAATCCCTTTTTGGAGGGACGTTTATGGAAAAAGATGTTTATGATGCATGAAAAATTGTTGAGAAACAAGCTTTAGTGATTGAGAGATTTTCCCATAGAAAGATTGAAAAGAGACTCCGGATACCCAAAATCCACGAGGTTAGTGTCACTACCACTAATAATGCTCAATTAGATATTATTAACAATGAGATTAAGGTTGTGAAGGAGTTGTTGAAAGCTCAAGTTCAAGGGACAACACAAGCTAGGATGGCACCTAAGGAGCAAGATGTGAACTACATGGGAGGAGGGAATTACCAAGGACCAAGAGACTTCAAGAATAAGTGGAATTTCTGAGGAAACAACTAGCACTCTAATCATGACTATCCCGGGTTCTCATACTCAAACCCGGATGGAGCTTTAAATCCTCCAGCTTCGACTAGTCAAGAGCCTCCAATCGAACTTACTCAACCTTCCAAGAATAGAATCGAGATAACTCTTGCGCAAATGTTGGAGAAAATGAACGAATTGCAGAACGACGTTACTTCCATTGCTAAGGCTTAAAAAGCCTTAGAAATCAACCTTCCAAGAATAGAATTGAGATTACTCCTGCGCAAATGTTGGAGATATGTTTGAATTCTTCTTTTGTAGAACGACGTTACTTCCTCTCTGGACAGCCCACGACACTTGGCACACACTTCCTATGTCTGCCCCTTGCTTTGATTGAGTACTTAAGTGATTTTTGTAGGATGATTTTAGGTTCCTCTCCCCTCCCATTACATCTTTCTTCCAAGAACCCTTGTGGGTGTTATATGGGGAGATTAGTGTAGAGTGTTTCCCAACATTAGATCTAGAGTATTTGAGTGGTTTTAAGTGAGGTTTTCTTGTGTAGCTTGTAAGTTGACACCTTGGAGCTGCCCTTGAAGCTTTGTAAGACTGTGGTAACATCTATCTAGCTAAGTAACACTTCTTTCTTTGGTTTTATCTTCATTTTCTAGCTATGAAATGCATGCATGCTTGTATGATGAAGTTTAACCTAGATATGTATGTTGTTGGCTGAATAGATGTGATTCTAGGGTGAAGGAATGATTGTTATGTTGTGGATTATGATTGTATGGACTTGTATGTTAGCTTATGATGAATTTCTGTTCGAAAATGTTCGCTCCAAACGGTGTGTGCGAGCTTTAAATTTATAACCCAAGAAGTATGCTTGAACAAATATGCGAACCCGCAGTGTACGGATCAATTGTAATAAAAAGCAAGAATTCCAGGGATCGATCACATGGACTTAGGTGAAACAAAGCACAGAATTGGTTGTCAAATATTGCAATTAACCAAAAGCAATCAAAGCAATCAAAGATGATATAAAGTCAAGTAAGGGGAATTGTGGATTCTAGGGATTAAAGCATCTAGTTGTGGTTCCGACTCAAGATCTCAAAGGATAACGTGGACAAAGCTGAGGTTTGCAAAAGGGAAGGTGTTTCTAAGGTGGGAATAGGTCACCGGGTAAGTCTCACTACTCACTATCCCAGACCAAAACTCCTATCACCGGGTAAGTCTCAAGGTACTAAGGAAATGAACTATAAACTCAAACCAACACACCACCCAAGAGAATAGAATCAATCTTTACCGGGTAAGTCTCAGGCTAACTCACAAAGATGGGATGAAGGCACACTCATACCCCAATAAAGGATAAACCTTTATTACCTACACTCATGATATTAAGTAAACAAGCAAAGGAATCACTGGGTAAGTCTCATCCTAGGCTTGCATTGAACCAGGAAAGGTGTAATAAGGATAGGATTTGGCAAACTGAAACTCTTAACTTCATAATAGGTTCAGGAAAGGTTCACCTCGTTCAGTCAAGTTCCACCCCGTCGGAGATGTTCATCGAATGAGCGAGGTGATCTAGGGTTAAGGTTAAAGACTCGAGCTTTCAGGGTCCTACTGGGATTAAGATCATTCTATCATCGTCTTTCCCACAACTTTCAGCCAATCACCCTAGAATCGCATAAGAAACTTATCCAACAATCATCATGATAACAATAATCAAATATATGAAAAGGGAATCTAAGAAAGTCTTACAAACTATGAATCCTTCGTTCCTTGATCTTCAATCCTTCAATCCTTCCTTCAACTCTTCAGAAAATACTCCAAAAATCTCTCTAATCCGAAGATTATTGGGTGTGTAGAAGATGATTGAATTGTGGAAAATCCAACCCTTTATATAGGAGAATTATCTTCCAAAGATAATAATAACTTAAAAAGATAAATTCCTATAAAATATATCCATATCTCTAAAATAGATCTCCCAAAAATAATATCTTCCTTTTAGAAATCCAGCCTAAAAATATAAGATATCTTCTTTCCAAAATAAAAGATTTCAGCCAAAAATATGGATCTCGCCGGCGGCAAGGTGTTCGCCTCGGTCGGGACGCTCCTCAAGATCACCTTGGTCGAGGTGACATTGTAGCTGACCGAGGTGAATCTCAAATGAATGTGAAATCTCTCAAATCTGGTCCAAAGTCAATCTTTTTAATCATTTCCATGCTTCCTGAGTTCTTCTTTAAGCTTCAGAATGTAGCTCCAATGACTCCTTAGCTCCATTTTAGTCCAAAACGTATCATTTTACCTAAAATTACAACAAAGTTAAGTGTAGACCTCGATTCCCGTAAAGGTAGATGAAACAACTATATATTCACATAATATACATCCATACATGCAGATTATTGAAGATAAAACGTCTAAACAAGTCCAAAAATATAGACTATAATACATGCTATCAAAATACCCCATACTTGTCCCTTGCTTGTCCCCAAGCAAGTTCCAAAATCTTAAGTTCAAGATATAATGGATTATAAGTCAAAAAGATCAATGAAAAGCATTTCAAAACAATTTTGGTGGTGTGCTCCACCCATAGATCACTCTAAGAGAATGCTTCATGGCAAATAAAATCAATACATGATCAAAACATTTTATAAATATAAGAAAGTTGTTAATCTTTGTATAAAATCATAGAATGCATATTAAATCATATTTATCGAAATTAATCATGTAAAATCCAGTTTAAACCACCAAGTCAATCAACAAGCTCGAGGTCTCAAGGGCTTCCAAAAGAGGTCAAGAAACGTGTGAGGGTGGGATATATAGGGCATGTGGTGCTAGAATCCGGAAAAAGGATCTTACTTTATTTTCTTTGAAACTCAACATCTTCCACCAATAAGCTTTGCTTATTTTACTTTACTTTTTTGGGATGCATGGACAGAGGTGCACAATAACCGAAGCCTAGGAAATCAGCAATCATCAATTTCTCGAGATGCCTCAAACCCTTGATGCACATATCATGACCCGCTAGGAATATCGCTCAATCCGACTTTGGCAAGACACAAACACCCGGCTATGTGAATGGTGCCGAGTTACTCATCATCATGATTGACTTCCCCAAACCTATTTGTTTCTTTCTAACACTTTCAGCCAACATCTCAACTTCACTTTCACTTGCTTTTCACTTGCTTGCTTCCAAATTTCCGGATAGGTAAAGGGAGGCAAATATGTATATGAGGGGCTAAAGCATGATCAAGAAGAAGAAGAGAAGAGAATGAATTGCCTTAATCATCCCAGGAAGAATGTGATAGAACTCATCATGTGGTGTCAACCTTCAAATTCAAAATAATTTTGATAAAAACAAAGTATTAAACATGCTAAAACTTCAAACAAAGCATTTTGCAACTTAAACATATCATAAAACCTTTCGAGCATATAAAGATTTTAAAACCAATCTACAAACAAAATCATCATTGAGGTCATATCCAGAGAAGAAGCACAAAGTATTTTGAAAAACTCTCAGTTAAACCACCTCGATCGAGGTGTTCTAAGTCATCCGAGGTGTTCAAACTCGTTTGGCCAGAATCATCCCGGTCGAGGTCATAAATTTTTTTTTAAACCAGTTTTCGACGTTTTTCTCAAACAAAAACCTTTGTGCATGCATGTAATGGCAAATAAGCACATAGAACCAAGTAACAAAATAAATATACATAGTCATACAAGCATACACACATAATGTCAAATCATACATCCAAATACCCCATACTTGGGACACATTGTCCCAATGGGTCAAATAAGAGTCAAGGAAAACAGAAAACTCACCGGACCTAGCCGAACTGCATAATAAATAAAGAAAAGAAATCCATGCAAGCTCTAATCATGGTCAGCTGGTGGCGGTGGTGGTGGGTGTGGAACGTAGGGGTATTGAGATGGATCAAAAGGATACCCCATCATATGTTGGAACTGGCATGGATCTCCATCATGCACTGTTGGTAATGTTGGGTCTCTCTAATCTGATGCATCTAGCCATCAGTGTATCTACGCTCATCCTCAAAGCGCTGGGATGTATCCACTGTCATGGCTGCGTAGGAGTCTATCATCTGCTCAGTCAGCTCATCAATCCATCGGTGAGCTACTAGATCTTTGAGCCGCGGACTCGGTGTCGGGCAGGTCGGGATGGTGTTGTTGCCTCCTCCTCTGTCGCATCGTCATCTAAATCGAGAATTGGCACACTAGGACCGCCGGTATCAGTATCGGTCTCCATGGCAGCTCCTCCATCATCATACTCCTCCTCATCCTCTCTTGGTGCAACATCTCTAACATCTTGTAAGTAGGGAAGCCAAGCAGAAGACCAGTACTGTTGGTCAAAGACTGTGAACTGAGCTGACCAGAGAATCCCACAAGGAGGAGTCGCCTCCCAAGGCATAGCAACAGATGGTGTAGTAAGACCACGAGGTACCAGAATGCGCCTCGTGATCATCTCCTAAAGTCCAAGCGGCTTTGCAGCCGCAACCAATGTACATGCACTCAAGTCCAAACCCATGGCCGTAGCAATATGGGTCACTAAACCTCCGCAGCAAATGTCTCCCTTGGCCTTGCCCTTGATCCTATGCAAGTCCTCAGCCAGCATGCCTCTAAAGTCAGGCACTCAACCAGTCACCATACAAAATAAGCTCAATAGCTCTCCCTGTCTGATCTTCTGGGGCATCTCAGTACGCGCCAGAAGTGTCTCGTTGAATATGCGGTGGGCAAGACGGAAAGCTAGGTGGAAGATGATGCGCTCTCTGGAGTCCCCAGGTCTCCATCTATCATTGTGCTCCACCACATGGGCTATCTGCCCCTAAAAATCTCGAGCCACTGCTCGGGAAGGAAAGTCAGTCACGGTGGGAGTCGGGAAGCCAAACACCTCTCGGAACTGATCCATCGGCACAATGTAGTTCCGGTTCAGCAACCGGTACTTGATGTTGTTCCTCTCTGGCATGTGAGTGACAGAACTCACAAACTCCATAGTCGGTTCTAGGTAGGCTGGAGCTCGGATCTCCATAAAATCCTCCAGTCCTACCATCGAAATCATCTTCCTCAAGTCCTCCGCTACGTGGAGGCACTCAAAGGCAGAAATGTCTAAGAATCGCGGGGCAACTATAGGACGCCTGCATATCCTGTCAAAGTCAGCTTGGTGACGCTCGTGAATCACCGGTATAGTGGGATGAGGTGCAGAAGAAGGGGAAGAACCATTGGGACCATCCCTTAGAACAAGCTGACGATCGGATATGTTGCTCATGACTGACAGTAGAACACCTCGGTTGCTCTGAAAAGATGAAGAACACCTCGGCCGAGACACAGCTCAATTGGACCGAGGCGAAGTGTTGTGCGATTCCACTCTCTGATTTTTCAATTTTTTCCCCCCAAAATCACTACCAATTTCTTCCTATGGGGTACTTATACTCTTTTTAGCAACAATAATCGGCAAACAGAGCCGGATTTTTCATAAATCAGTAAAGAGAAGGAAGTTAGGGTTTTTGGATAAATTACCCAAATTACGCAGATTCCGCTCGTTTTTCTTGCAATTTGGTGCTTGAAGTCCGATCCTCTTGTTTTTCTTGGTGAAATCGAACCAAAAATTGTAGAAAATGAGCAAGAACTGAGGAAACGAGGAGGATCTCCGCCGCGGTTGAGGTTCAGTTTGAGAGGGAAAAATGGAAGAGAGAGAAATCCACTTCGCCTTTTATACCCCTCGCTGATCTGATATCACCTCGGTCGAGGTGGTCCCGACCGCACCGAGGTGTCTGATTAGGTCGTCAAACCTAGTTACCTCGATTGCCCAAAGAACATCTCAGTCGAGGTGTTGTGACAACAACCAAGATGTGTCTCAGTCAAACTCCGTCTTCTCAATTTTTCAACTTCTGTTCTTCCAATGTAGCTCCTGGGCTGTAATTCTTCCTTAGAGAGTACCTGGTTTCGGTCTAGGACGCCAAAAACAAAGCAAAGCAAAGCAAAAGCAAACTATCTAAACTAAGCTAGAAAAAGGGAAAAGAAAGTGATACCTTGGGTTGCCTCCCAAGAAGCGCTTGATTTCAGGTCACTAGCTGGACCGTATGGCATCCCTAAACAAGGTACAGTGGTGCAATCTCCTCAACCTGGACTTTCGGTTGGTACTTCTTAAGCCTATGACCATTGACCTTAAAGCTTCCGCTTGTTTCACCCCAAATCTCAACTGCACCATAAGGAAAAACATGTTTCACAACGTAAGGTCCTGTCCATCTAGATTTCAACTTACTTGGAAAAAGGAAAAAGCGGGAGTTGAAGAGTAGGACTAGATCCCCTTCTTTGAATTCCTTAGGAATGATATGCTTGTCATGCCATCTCTTCGTTCTTTCCTTGTAGATCTTGGCATTCTCATAAGCATTTAAGTGTAACTCTTCCAACTCATTGATGTCTAATAGCCTCTTTTCCGGCTTCCTTGATATCAAAATTCAACCATTTGATTGCCTAATATGCCTTGTATATTAACTCAACGGGTAGATGGCAAGACTTCCCATATACCAAATTGTAAGGGGTGGTACCAATGGGAGTCTTGAATGCGGTCCTATAAGCCCAAAGAGCGTCGTCCAACTTCATGGACCAATCCTTCCTTGTCCTAGAGATGGTCTTCTCCAAAATTGTCTTGATTTCTCTATTCGAGATTTCGACATGTCCACTAGTTTGAGCGTAATAAGGGGTTGCTACTTTGTGGGTTACCCCATACTTCGATTGGAGTGCCTTAAACTTCCGGTTGATAAAATGTGTCCCTCCATCGTTGATGATGATGCGTGGTATCCCAAAACGTGGAAAGATAGTCCGATTGAAGAACTTCACAACCACCATGGCGTCATTAGTGGGAGAGGCAATGACTTCCACCCATCTAGAGATGTAATCAACAGCTAGGAGAATGTATAGGTTCTTTGCGGATGATGGGAAAGGTCCCATGAAATCAACTCCCCATACATCAAAAATCTCAACCTCCTGAATATTGTTGAGTGGCATCTCGTTCCTTCTAAACAAGTTCCCTGTTCTTTGGCATGCATCACAAGAAACAACAAACGTTTGCACATCCTTAAATAATGTAAGCCAAAAGAAACCAGAACGCAATACCTTAGCGCATGTTTTGTGAGCGTTGGCATGTCCTCCACAAGGAAGCGAGTGGCAATGTCGTATAACACTAGCAACTTCATCTTTTGGAATGCACCGTCGAAGCATCCCATCCGGACCTCTCTTAAACAGTAGAGGTTCATTCCATTAGTAGTGGCGTACATCCTTGAAGAATTTCTTCCTTTGAGCGTACGTCAATCCGGGCACTGTAACTGGGACCGAAACTTGATTTTATCCTCTCCTAGATTAGTTTCTCAATCTTAGCTCCTAGATCTGCTTCTAGTGCCTTCAAACTCCGTATATCTGCATCACAAGAAACATTTATACCTTCCTCTATTAAACTAAATCTAAGAACTCTTTCAAGAGGGTCATTAATAAGGATAGAGCTCACCAATTCTCTTGATTCTTCTTCATCATAGATGTTGAAGATATCATCCTTCAACGACTCTCGTTTCATTGCATCAAGCAATGCAAATTCCACTTGATCTCCACCAATGTTGAATTTCAACTTGGCGTTCTTACAATCCACATTGCAACCCGAAGTTGCTAGAAATGGTCTCCCGAGAATGATAGGAACGGGATAATCTGCGGGTATGTCAAGTACAACAAAGTCTATAGGTAAATAGAAGTTACCTAACTTTACGGGAACGTCTTCCAAGATGCCCACGGAATGGGTAATGGAGTGATCGGTCATGTACAAGCTTATCTTCATCGGCGCTCTCCAAGTCCGATTCTCTCACATAGCTCCAGCAGAATGATGCTCACGCTGGCTCCTAGATCGCACAACACCTCACAAGTTATATCCCCAACTTGAATGGGAATGCAAAATGAGCCGGGATCTCTCAATTTGGGTGGCATCTTCTCCTTCATGATTTGAATGAGCTCCGAGGCCTTAGATGTCATCCTAACTTCTCCAAAGTCTTCCAGCTTCCTCTTCCTTGATAGAATCTCTTTTAAGAACTTCCCATAGGCGGGCATCCCTAGAATAACATCAAGGAAAGGGATGTTAATGTGTAGTTTATTCATCAAGTCAAGAAACTTAGCAAAATGCTTGTCTAGATGTGCTCTTGCTCTTGATTGGGGGAATGGAAGTGGTGGTTTATAAGTAGGAGGTGGAACATAAACTTCAGATTTGTCCTTCGCTTTCTGGGACTCCACCTCGGCTGGCACCTCGACCGAAGTGTTCCTCGTCTGGTCTTGTACCGAGGTGTTCTTCGTCTACACTAGCACTGACCGAGGTACTGGATCTGCAGTTTTTAGTCCACTTCTCGTCGTTATTGCCATAATTTGTCATTTAGGGTTGCTCTCTGTCCTTGCTGGGAGCTTCCTTGGATCTCTTGGCGCTTCATTTGCCATATTAAAGAATTGTTGCTCTAAGGCTTTTTGTGCCTTTGAAAATGAAGTCATAGACGTCTCGATAGCGTTGATCTTGATCAAAATTGCCTCCAGCACTACATCTTTCTTCTCTGGCTGGGACGAACTTGATCTAGGCTCCTAGCTCTTCAATGGAGTAGAAGAAGAGGAGGAGGGGTTAAAAGCATTATTAGCATGAGAATGAGGGTTACCCGGATTTTGTTGATTAGATCTCCAATTGTTGTTGTTGGAGCCTCTATTGTTGTTGTAATTGTTGTTCCGTGACCCTTGGTTGTTGTTTCGTCCTTGATATCCTTCATCTTCCTTCTTCGTGTGAGCTACTAAAAGCTTGCTTCACATCATTTTTAAGGGAGATGAGTTGATTATCATTTGATGAAGGGTCCTGGAAACTAACTCTCTTCGCTCCATTTTCGGCCCCTTGATGGGAGTACTTCTCCATATGCAAAGCTTTCTTTTCAATGAACTCCCAAGCTTCGTCTATCGGCATATCCATGAATGTGCCGGCGGAAAGTAGTTGAAGATTGAATTGAGTAGCTTCATCCTATCCCTTGAAGTATATCTCTAGCAACTCTATCTTTGGAATCCCATGGTGTGGGCAATCTAATAGAACATCTTTGAATCTCTCCCATGACTTGGACAAACACTCCTTGTCCTTCATAATGAATGCATTGATCTTCCCTCTCATTTCAGCGGTCTTGGAGGGAGGAAAGAACTTTGTTAGAAACTCCGTCGTCATCTCTTCCCAAGTGTTGATTTTTCCGGGTGGAAGAGATTGATACCAAGTAAGTGCCCTGTCTTTCAAAGAAAAGTAGAAAGGCCTAAGCTTGTAGCTGTTGTTTTCCATCCTTGAAGGTCTCAATCAGAATCTCGTAGTTTTGCAAATCCTGATGTGGAGACTCCCTCTCTAATCCTCCAAATTGGCATTGGCGGATCATAGATAGAACTTGCGGTCGAAGTTCGTAATCATGCTCAGCTGGATCACCTAGGTTGACTCCTAGACGCCTCACTTGCTGATTAGGGTCCATCCTTTGTCCTAGGGTTTGTGGAACTCCAGCAAAAAGAACATCTCGGAAAGGCATCCGAGGTGGATGTATCTCGGCCGGGGCAACATGGATTGGGTCTTGCCTCGGTCGAAGATCTGGGATCGGTGGAGGCAGAAACTGGGCCCTTAGAGCGGCCATATCTGCTTCAATCTCTTCAGTTCTTGTGCGAGTCTGCTCTCTCTCTCTCGCTGCAGTTCTTCCTTATTGAGGCGTAGCTGTTCCAACGCCTCCTTCAATTCGGCCTCAATATCGCGATTGTCATGATTGGGCATCTTAGCTTCTTTCAATCGTCGTTTGTATGACTTTTCTGGTTCGGGATCGTAAGGAACGATTTCCTTTCTAGCACGGGATCTTCGCATAAACCTAAAAAGATCCTGCGAAAACACTCAAGTAGAGTGGTTAATAGCAACAAGGGCAATAGCCCCGAAAGACAACCGAATTCGGCTTGATCTATACCAAGTCCCCGGCAACGGCACCAAAAACTTGTTCGCTCCAAACGGTGTGTGCAAGCTTTAAATTTATAACCCAAGAAGTATGATTGAACAAATATGCAAACCCGTAGTGTACGGATCAATTGTAATAAAAAACAAGAATTCCAGGGATCGATCACATGGACTTAGGTGAAACAAAGCACAGAATTGGTTGTCAAATATTGCAATTATCCAAAAGAAATTAAAGCAATCAAAGATGATATAAAGTCAAGTAAGGGGAATTGCGAATTTTAGGGATTAAAGCATCTAGTTGTGGTTCCGACTCAAGATCTCAAAGGATAACGCGGACAAAGCTGAGGTTTGCAAAAGGGAAGGTGTTTCTAAGGTGGAAATATATCACCGGGTAAGTCTCACTACTCACTATCCCAAACCAAAATTCCTATCACCGGGTAAGTCTCAAGGTACTGAAGAAAGGAACTATAAACTCAAACCAACACACTACCCAAGAGAATAGAATCAACCTTTACCGGGTAAGTCTCAAGCTAACTCACAAAGATGGGATGAAGGCACACTCAAACCCCAATAAAGGATAAACCTTTGTTACCTAAACTCATGATCTTAAGTAAACAAGCAAAGGAATCAGCGGGTAAGTCTCATCCTAGGCTTGCATTGAACCAGGAAAGGTGTAATAAGGATAGGATTTGGAAAATTGAAACTCTTAACTTCATAATAGGTTCAGGAAATGTTCACCTCGTTCAATCAAGTTCCACCCCGGCCGAGATGTTCATCGACTGAGCGAGGTGATCTAGGGTTAAGGTTAAAGACTCGAGCTTTCAGGGTCCTACTGGGATTAAGATCATTCTATCATCTTCTTTCCCACAACTTTTAGCCAATCACCCTAGAATCGCATAAGAAACTTAGCTAACAATCATCATGACAACAATAATCAAATATATGGAAAGGGAATCAATATTCGAACAAGAAAACCTTAAGAAAAAAGTCTCAATAACTGAATCAAATAACAACAAATCAGCATTCCTTAAATCACAAATCAGCTAAGACAACAAACCAAAAGGGAATCTAAGAAAGTCTTACAAACTCCCTCAAAAGCTAAATCCAAACTATGAATCCTTCGTTCCTTGATCTTCAATCCTTCAATCCTTCCTTCAACTCTTCAGAAAATACTCCAAAAATCTCTATAATCCGCAGATTATTGGATGTGTAGAAGATGATTGAATTGTGGAAAATCCAACCCTTTATATAGGAGAATTATCTTCCAAAGATAATAATATCTTAAAAAGATAATTTCCTATAAAATATATCCATATCTCTAAAATAGATCTACCAAAAATAATATATTTCTTCCAGAAATCCACCCTAAAAATATAAGATATCTTCTTTCCAAAAATAAAAGATCGCAGCCAAAAATATGGATCTCGCCTGCGGCAGGGTGTTCGCCTCGGTCGGGACGCTCCTCAAGATCACCTCGGTCGAGGTGACACTGTAGTTGACCGAGGTGAATCTCAACTGAATGTGAAATCTCTCAAATCTGGTCCAAAGTCAATCTTTTTAATCATTTCCATGCTTCTTGAGTTCTTCTTTAAGCTCCAGAATGTAGCTCCAATGACTCCTTAGCTCCTTAGCTCCATTTTACTCCAAAACGTGCCATTCTACCTACAATTACAACGAAACTAGGTGTAGACCTCAATTCCCGTAAAGGTAGATGAAACAACAATATATTCACATAATATACATTCATGCATGCAAATTATTGAAGATAAAACGTCTAAACAAGTCCCAAAATATAGACTATAATACATGCTATCAGAAAACCTAACTCAGTCCATGATTTCAGCATGTTCTTCATGCCATTTCGCCGAGATGTTCATAATCCACCCAAGAACGATGTGATGTTGTTCTATTGTTGATGAATTTGGATGTTAGGATGTAGATGTGTTGAAATCCTAGTTTTTGTTGAGCCTAATCTAGCTTAGGGTGACTTACTTTTGCAAACTAATTGAGGAATGAGACTTACCCAGTGATTTCCGCTCTTAGGTATAGAAGATGACGAACTCTAGGTAGTAGTGAGACAAAAAAAGCTGCTATTGGATGGAGTGTGCTAGGATCGTTGCCTAAGACTTACCTTTTCCGAGACTTACCCGGTAAGGAGGGGTTTGATCCTTAGGTAGTGGTCGGTTTGTGTAGAAATCTCGACCTTCGTTCTTTGAGACTTACCCAGTAATAGGACTTAGATTTGAGACTAGTGGAACATTAGACTTACCCGGTAATTGTTCCCATTAGAGAAACACCCAACTCCGAACAACCGCAACTTGTCCTTTGATGTTTAGATGCATGATTCTTTTGCCATAACTGGAATTGCGAATCTCTAGAATCCGCACTTCTTACTCTTATCACCTATCTTTGTGTTTGTGTGTAATTTGTTTGCTTGGTGGATACCTTGTGATCCTTTTTTGATCATCCAAAACCAAACCAAAAATATTGTGTTTTTCATTTCTTTATTCCTTGCTCATCTCTTAGTTTAGATTTGCACCATCTTTGATCATTGCATGGCCTAATTTCACCTCATTCCTTGTGTTCAACCTCGGATTTGTGTCGCTAGGAGTTTAGGAGATTAGATCAAGTTATAAATTTAAGACTTTGTGTGTGCAAGTTTTGTGTGAACAAGTTCTTGGCACTCTTGCCTCGGATTTGTGTCGCACTCAACGTCTGGCGAAGCGGACTCTGATACCAACGGGCTCAACAATTTTTTTCGGCCCAAGTCTGATGTTTATCTTTAAGCTATGGTTTATGTTTAAGTTGCGATCTATCTTTACGGCCCATGCTTGTAATACCCTAAATTTATCTCTATATATTTTGCATGACCTACAACGTTAAGAGGACCCCGACCGAAGACCCTCCACGGAAGTTATCCTTCTAAGCCATTGACGGCTACAATACTTGAGATTTAGGAAGACTTGAAGATTTCTGGGAGAGAAAGTTTAGTTTTAGATTTCAATGCATTTGGATGGAAGATTGAACTTTTGTTATTGTATTTGCTACAATTTTGGATATTGAAGACACCTTGCTGAGTATTTCTTACATTTCTTTTGGTTTTATAGAGTTTATGGTTTTTTTGATTTCATATATCTATCTGGATTTGAATATGTGTGTTGTTGGCTAAAACCCCTGCGATTCTAGGGTGATTGGTTGATGGTTGTGGTTTAGATGATGATAGACTAAGCCTTTAAGTTAGATTGGACCCTGAAGAGTTGGTTTACCCTTCACAAAACCAAATCTCGGTTTGTTCTACCGGAATCTCATCCGAGATTCTCAAGAAAAGCCCGAGATTTCTTGTGTTGATCCGTAGATTGCCCAAATCCTAGTCTTTGTTGAGAGTTTTATACCCTTAGACCCTTCTAAGGCCTACGCTTCAGACTAGGAAGAGACTTACCCGGTGATTTCCTTTCTTGAGCATCAAAAATGACGTTTTATAAGTAACGAAGGATTCTATTTCTTTTGTTGGTTTGAGTGTGCCAAACCCCTTGCCTGAGTGAGCCTAGCTTGAGACCTACCCGGTAAAGGTTAGTTCTTGATCCTTAGGTTGAGTGGTTGGTTTGTTCTTTTGTTCCTTTCCTTAGATCCTTGAGACTTACCCGGTAATAGGTTATTTGGTTAGTGATAGTGGTTTGTGAGACCTCCCTCGTGATCATTCCCATTGGAGAAACACCATTCCCTAGAAATCCCAGCCTTGTCCTAGTTTGTTGATGTTTTGAATCAAAAACCACAATTGGATGCCTTGATCTCTAGAATATGCATTATCCGATATTATCATATTTTCATATTTTGATTTATTTTGCTTATTTTTGCTTTTATCTTTATTTAGTGAAAGTATATTCTATCATTGATCTGTCACCTATTGATTTCACCATTGTCCTTGTGTTCGACCTTGGAATATTTGCTTTTGCTACAATTGACCCGTACAATACGGGTTCGCATATTGTTCAGACTTTTATTTCAAGTATAAACTTAAAGCTTATTTCGTTCAATATTTACATACACTTGAGAGCGAACAATCGTGTCCATTATGATGACATAAGGGAATAGGTTGAGGAGATGTCTTGAATCCGGATGCATGATGAAAAAATCTGAAACTTCATCTCACTCCGGACATCTTTTCACATTGACGTAGTAACAACGTTGCTCTAACGTATGGAGTGCTTGTTGCAGTGGACTTTGTCCTTCAGCTTGTAACATCGTTGAAAACTCCACCACGATTATATATTTGATTATGTGATGATGGAAGACTTAACACAAATGAGCAGTTTTTATATCAACAAATATTGATTTTATTTCTAGATTGCTTGATTTATTTTTGTGTTTGTCAAATGTATGCATGCCTTGGAAAACATTTCAAGGGATGAATGGAGGCCTTGAAAACATATACAAGGGACAAGCGCAGAGATTGAAAAGCTTTTCAAAGGAGGGCTTGAAATTCATTTCAAGGGATCAAAGCCGAAGCCTTGAAACAAGATTCAAAGGATATGATGGCTGGAAGGAATTCAAATCTCAAACAACCAAATATACCAAGGATCAAGAGAAGATCTTCCAAGGAGATTCGGCCAACTAGAAGATCTCAACCAAAAAGACTTGACCCAACGAAACGGATCTTGTAAAGATCCTCCACTAGACGCAAAATTTCTTCTCTCAATGATTCTTAAAAGATCTCGAAGATCTCAACCGAAGATTCTCGGCAAACAAGAAGATTTGTGAGATTGAAGGACAAAGATCTGCAACAGCATGATTCAAGAGAAGATTACGGAGAAGAAGAATCAACGTGTGTGTGTTAAAGAGATGATGAAGATAAGGAAAATCAACAAAGGCTATCTCATCTCAACCAAGAAGCGTTTTTCATGGAGAAGGAGAAACATCCACAACGGTCATCTTCTCAACGGCTAGAAGACTTCTCTATCGAAGACTATAAATGAAAATGTCGATTGCAAAAGAAAAAAACAAGCTTACCCTGAAATATCTAAAGTCTTCAAGTGATCCAAAGCATCTTCATTCTTTCTAAGAAGTTTTTCTTCCTCTTAGTTTACAAAAGCTTTATTCCTTAGAGAGAGAAAAACACGAGAGCTTCATTGGAATATCTAAAGAGTGTTATACTCTAGTGTGTGTTACTTTGTGAAGTAAGTAGGCTATTATAGCTAGGTTAAGAGTTGGAACTAGATCGTAGCATTGGCTACAGTGAGAGAAGAAGGGGATTTCTTCTAGGTTGTATCTAGGACTCTTTGAAGCTGATAATAGATAGTTAGATCCTACGGGTAAACCCTAGGCTGTTAGAGCCGAACTTTGTAAATATATCACCATGTCGATCTTTTCCTTTCCGCACCATATCTTGCTTTACTATGACTAACGTTGCTTTACAGGTTTACAAAGTCAAGGCCCTTGAAAACAAGTTGTGTCACAAAGAGCTCAAATCGACATCAAGGCCTTTGAAATCAGTTTCAAAGCCTTGAGATAGGTTTTTACGAAAAGTTCTCATACTCTATTTAACCCTCCTTCTAGAGTATTTATATCCTTTATATTCACCTTATGGTTCTTCAATGTGTATCTGAGCTAGACTCACGTATATTGATTTAACCATCAGTGAGACTAATCATGAACTTTGTAGGTGATGGAGGATTTATTCAAGGAAGATCCTCGTCTCGACCACCACTCGTTTGTGGCAACAACTTTGCCTATTAGAGAGCACTAATGCAAATGTTAATTATTGATCAAGACATGGAACTATGGAGCATAATTAAAAATGGCCCTAAAATCCCAACAACCACGGTTGAAGGAGTCCAAGTCGAAAAGAAGGAAGCTGACTTCACACAAACCGACTTGGATAGTGTTTCAAAGAACTACAAGGCCATGAACTTGCTTTATTATGGATTGCATGCAAATGAATTATACCGTGTCTCATCATGCAAGAGTGCAAAATAAATATGGGACAAACTTGTTGTCACATATGAAGGAGCAAGTCAAGTCAAGGAAGCAAAGATAAGCATCTTCCTCAGACAATATGAGTTATTCAAGATGAACCCTAAAGAACCAGTCAAAGAAATGTTCACATGATTCAGTGAGAGCGTGAACAACTTGGACTCACTTGGAAAAGTATTCACAAAAAAAGAGAAAGTAAGGAAGGTTCTAAGGAGCTTACCTAAAGCCAAGTGGGGACCAAATGTGACTGCAGTCGAAGAAGCTCAAAATCTCACAACTCTTCCTCTTGATGACCTTCCTGGAAAACTCATCACTCACGAGATGGTTCTTGGTGAAGAAGATGGAGAGCTCTCATCCAACACAAAGAACCTGACACTAAGATCTAAGAAATAAGAGATACCATTAGAGGATGAAGATAGTGATGATAAAGATGAGGAAGATCTGTTTGCCTTGATCTCTAGGGGTCTCGCAAAGATTTTTCAAATGAAGAAACAGTTTGAAACAACAAGGAAAATCCGTGAACATCAAGACCTCGAGGTAAGTTTTCGAACTCCAACAAGAAAACTAAAGTTTTGACTTTCTTTGAATGTGGTGAAACAGATCATCTCGTAAAGGATTGTCCATAAAAGAAGAGGAAAAACTTTAGAAAGAATGATCGAAAGAAGAAAGTTATGGTAGCTTCATGGAATGATTTAGATTCCACAAATGAATCAGAAGACAAAAAAGAACAACTAAACCTTTGTCTTATGGCCGATCATGAAGAAGATCAAGATCACTACGTTGATAATGTGGTAAGTACCATTATGTCCCAACCTGAATCTGATCTTACACAATTCCTTAAAGATATAATCATATGTAATAAAGAACATAGGGTAAGGATAAGTTCCTTGAGAGAAAAGCTTATTAAACAAGAAAAAAGATTAAGTGATATGTCTTTGGAGATTGAAAACCTGAACACTGAAAAGTTAGACCTTGATATCAATATCAAGGCCTCGGAATCCGAAAATGAGATTCTCAAGGGTAATCTCTCTTCTCTCCATCGAGAATATATCAATCTAGAGAAAGAAAAGGTTGATCTAACTGTGACGTGTCAAGACCAGAAGGCTGCACTTATTCAATTCACTCGTTCGAAAGCTTACCTTGAAAGGGTGATGGGTGAGCAACAATCTTCCCTTAACAAAAATGGTATAGGTTATCATGTCAGTTTTCCCAGAAAACCAACTACCACTTTTGTCAAGGTTAAAGGAAGTATTCATATGCCCACATGTTTCTATTGTTGTAAAAAGGGTCATGTATCCATATAGAAGAACTGATCATTACATCATTAAAAACACTTATCCTCTATATCTAAGGAAACAAGTTAAGCAAATTTGGGTTCATAAAGGTACTAGACCACCAAACATGATTGAGTCTGAATATGGACCAAAATATGTCATTTGGTCGAGCCGGAAAGGTTGATGTTTGGTGTTTTACAGGATATCACCAAGGTAAAGGAGCATAAATGGATATTAGATAGTAGTTGCTCACGACATATGAGTGGAAAAAGCTCACTGTTCTCGGATCTAAAGAAGCAATCATCTAGAACCATTACGCTTGGTGATAAAGGAAAGTATAACATTATTGGCATTAGTAAAATTGGTTATAATTCATCTAACTTCATTGATGATGCATATCTTGTTGGCGGTTTGAAGTATAACTTGCTTAGCATCTCTCAAATATGTGATAAAGGCAACAAGGTGATTTTTTATTCAGAAAAATGTGAAGTTCAAGACAAGATTTCGACTGATGTTGTGCTTACAGCTCCTAGTTGTAACAATGTTTATTCTATGAGTACTAACCAAGTGTCAGGAACTAAGCTAAAGTGTCTTAAGGCCTTGACTGACGATCCTAGGCTTTGGCTAGAAGACTTGGTCATGTAAGCATGCATACAATGAAGAAGTTACTTTCAAAGAATTTGGTACGTGGCTTGTCAAACCTAACCTTCAAGGTAGATTACCTATGTAAGGCTTGTACACAAGGTAAACAAACAAGAGGTTCATTCAAACTAAAGAAGGTTGTAAGTTGTTCTCGACCCATTGAACTTTTACATATGGATCTTTGTGATCCTATCCGTGTCAAATCTCCCAAAGGTAAACAATAAATCCTTGTCATTGTGGACGATTTTTCTCGTTTTACATGGATATCATTCTTACGGGAAAAATCCGAAGCCTTGTTTGAATTTTCAAAATTAAGTAAGGAGTTGTAAACTTAAAAAAGCCTACCTATTGTTTCGATAAGAAGCGATCATGGCAGAGAATTTGATCAACTAAAGTTTGATTTGTTTTGTACAAAATATGGTATTTCACTAAACTTTTCAACTCCTAGAACTCATTAACAAAACGGGGTTGTGGAACGTAAAAACCGCACCCAAGAGGATATCCCTAGGGCCATGCTTTTAGAAAATAGTTTGCCAAAACGTTTTTGGGCTGAAGTAGTTAATACTGCTAACTACATCTTGAATATATGTTTAATCCGCCCTATTTTGAAAAAGACTCCTTACGAACTCTTTAAGGGTAGAAAACCTATAATTTCCTATTTTAAATCCTTTGGATGTACGTGCTTTGTCCATAACAATGGCAAAAGACAACCTTGGTAAATTTGATGCACGTAGTGATGAAGCAATATTCATTGGATATGCTTCAAATAGCAAAGCTTAATGTGTTTATAACAAACGTACCAAAATCGTTGAGGAAAGTATACATGTTATATTTGATGGAAGCAATTATGGTACTTTGAGTGAAAATGTTGCAGATCTTAATCTGAATCAACATGAAGATCACAATTCTGATGGAGAAGAAGATCTTAAAGCTCAAGAAAAGAATATGCAAGAAAAGATTCAAGATACCGAAGAACAATCTCAAGACCTTGAAACGCATCTTCAAGACCTTGAAACAAAAAACTGCAATGTCGGAACTCCGTTTCAAGGCCTTGAAACTCAACTTCAAGGATTTGATATAGGATCCAAGAATAATACTCCAGCGATACCTGAATCTAGTCAAGCAAACAAGCCCCAATCTTCAGGATCTTTTCCATTTTACAAAAGAAGGAAGTTTCAACACTCTTCATACCATTCACCAGAGAATTTGATCTCACATCCAAACGCAAGAGTTCAAACTCGATCTAGAGTTGACAACCTATGTGCATTCTCAGCGTTCGTGTCTCTTATTGCACCCAAGAATTATGTTCAAGCTCTTCAAGAACCCGACTGGATCATTGCCATTCAAAATGAACTAAATGAGTTTGAGAGAAACAAAGTTTGGACCCTCACGTCTAGACCGAAGCATCTGAAAACTCCACCTTGTTTATAATGTTTTATAGGTGTTGATGATGGAAGATTTAACACAAATGAAGTAGTTTGATACATTAACAATGTATTGATTATATTCTCTAGATGCTTGGTTGGTTTGAATTCAGTGCAGGAACTATCGAATGATTAAAAGGTCTGATGTCAAGGGCCTTGAAGTATAACTCAAGGACACAATGAAGATAGCGCTACAAAAGGACGATCTCAAAGGCCTTGGAGTTATATAGTTGCACGAAACAAGGATTCAAAATGCAAAGAAGATTTTCCAGGAACGATTTGCTCAACAAAAATATTTCAGAAGATTGTTTTAACCGAAGATTAGAGAATCTTTTCATAAGATTTTCTAAAAAACCAAAAAGCGTCGAGATTTCTTCTCGTTCGGTTAAACAAAAAATGAGAAGATCAAGGAGCTAAGGATTTGACGTGTTCTCAGGAGTTGAAGATTTGCAACGTCTACCTTATCTCAAAAGCAATCTTCATGGAGAAGAAGATTTATCTTCAAACGGTCATCTCTCCAACGGCTAGAAGACCTCTCCATAGAAGATTATAAATGAAGATGATGGTCGAAGAAGAAAGGACGCACAAGCATATACGGAAAACATCTTTACGTCTTCAAGCACCGAAACATCTTCATTTGATTCGTTGTTTTTCTTTCTCTCATTTACGCAAAAGCTTTATCCCCTTAGAGAGAGAAAACACAAGAGCTCCATTTAAAGATCTAAATAGTGTTATACTAAAGTGTGTTACTCTGCGAAGTAACTAGGCTATTATAGCTAGGTTGAGAGTTTGAGCTAGATCGTACCATTGGCTACAGTAAGAGAAGAAGGGGATTTCTTCTAGTTTGTATCTAGGACTCTTTGAAGCTGACAATAGATAGTTAGATCCTAAGGGTATACCCTAGGATAGAGAGTAGGCTATTTAGAGACGAACTTCGTAAACATATCCTCGTATCAATCTTTTACATTTCGCACTATATTTCGCTATTGTGACTAACTTTGTTTTGCAGGAGCATGAAGTCAAGGTCCTTGAAAGTTGTTTCAAAGCCCTTGAAATCAAAGTTTCACAAAGAGCACAGATCAACATCAAGGCCCTTGAAAGGAGTTTCAAGGCCTTGAGATTTAGTTTGCGAAAAGTTCTCATACTCTATTCAACCCCCCCTTATAGAGTATCTTTTAACTTATTTATTTCACCTACCGGTTCTTCAATTGGTATCAGAGCTAGACTCACGTATATTAATTTAACCATCAGTGAGACTAATCATGTAGGTGATGGTGGATTTGCTCAAGGAAGATCCTCATCTCGACCACCACTCTTCTGTTGCAACAACTTTGCTCATTAGAGAGCACTCATGCGTATGTTTATCATTGATCGGGACATGGAGCTTTGGAGCATCATTCAAAATGGACCTAAAGTTCCAATGACAATGGTTGAAGATGTCCACGTCCCAAAGAAGGAAGTTGACTTCACACAGCCTGACTAGGACAGTGTGTCAAAGAATTACAAAGCAATGAACCTACTATACATCGGATTAGATGCAAATGAATTCAACCGCATCTCATCATGCAAGAGTGCAAAAGAAATATGGGACAAGCTTATGGTCACATACGAAGGAACAAGTCAAGTCAAGGAAACAAAGATTAGTATCTTTCTCAGACAATACGAGCTATTCAAGATGAATCCAAATGAAACTGTCAAAGAAATGTTCAACAGATTCACTGAGATTGTGAACAACTTGGACTCGCTAGGAAAGATCTTCACAAATGAACAGAAAGTTAGGAAGGTTCTAAGGAGTCTACCTAAAGCTAAGTGGGGACCAAAGATGACTGCTATCGAAGAAGCTCAGAATCTCACAAATCTTCCTCTTGATGACCTCCTTGGAAAACTCATCACACATGAAATGGTTCTTGGTGAAGAAGATGGAGAGCTCCCATCCAACTCCAAGAATTTGGTATTAAAATTAAGAAGAGATGAATTACCATCTGACGATGATGAAGATGCTATCGCCATGATCTCTAAGGGGCTCGCAAGAATTCTCAAGATAAAGAAACAATCTGCTAATAGAGAATATCTATGAGCATCAAAACCCCGAGGTAAGTTTTCTAACTCTAATAAGAAAACGAGAGTACGGACTTTTTTGAATGTGGTGAAACAGATCATCTGGTGAAGGATTTTCCGCAAAAGAAGAGGACAAATTTCAAGAAAAATGATCGAAAGAAGAAAGCTATGGTTGCTTCTTGGAGCGATTTAGGATCATCAAATGAATCAGAAGACGAGAAAGAACAAGCAAACTTGTGTCTAATGGCCGATCATGAAGAAGATTCAAATTTGTATGTTGAAAATGTGGTAAGTACAATCATGTCTCAACCTGAATCTGACCTAAAACAATTCCTTAAAGATATTATCATATGTGATAAGGAACATAGAATAAGGATAAATTCTTTAAAAGAAAAGCTACTTGAACAAGAAAAACAACTAAGTGAAATGTCTTTGGAGATTGAAAATCTTAACACAGAAAAGGTAGACCTAGATGACAATATCAAGGCCCTGGAATCAGAGAACCTAATTCTCAAGGACAGCCTCTCCTCTCTTCATCGAAACTATATCGATATAGAGAAAGAGAAAGTTGATCTAATTTTGATGTGTCAAGACCAGAAGGTTGCACTTGTTAAATTTACTCGTTCAAACGCTAATCTTGAGAGAATGATGGGTGAACAACAGTCCTCTCTCGACAAAAATGGTATAGGTTATCATAGGAGCTTTTCTAGAAAACCTACCATCACTTTTGTAAAGGCCAAAGGAAGTATTCATATGCCTACTTGCTTCTACTGTTGTAAAAAAGGTCATGTTAAATCTACATGTCCTTATAGAAGAAATGATCCTTATATCATTAGAAATACATATACTTTATGTTTAAGGAAACATGTCAAACAAATCTGGGTTCCTAAAGGTACTAGACCACCAAACATGATCGAACCTGAATATGAACCAAAATATGTCATTTGGTCGACCCGGAAAGGTTGATGTTTGCTGTTTTGCAGGATATCACCAAGGTAAAGGAGCACAAATGGATATTAGATAGTGGTTGCTCAAGACACATGAGTGGAAAAAGCTCTTTATTCTCAGATTTAAAGAAGCAATCATTTGGAACCATTACTCTTGGTGATAAAGGAAAGTGTGACATTATTGGCATTGATAAATGTGAAGTTCAAGACAAAAAGACGGGTGAAGTGGTGCTTACTGCTCCTAGAAGTAATAATGTTTATTCCATGAGTACTAACCAAGTTTCAAGAACTAAGCTAAAATGTCTAAAGGCCTTGACTGATGATCGAACGCTTTGGCATAGAAGACTTGGTCACGTAAGCATGCACACCATGCAGAAGCTACTTACGAAAGATTTGGTACGTGGTTTGTCAAACCTAAATTTCAAGGTTAATGATCTATGTAAGGCTTGCACACAAGGTAAACAAACAAGAGGTTCATTCAAACCTAAGAAAACTGTAAGTTCTTCTAGACCCATTGAACTCTTACACATGGATCTTTGTGAACCTATGTGTGTCAAATCTCCAGAGGCAAACAGTACATCCTTGTTATAGTGGATGATTTCTCTCGTTTCACGTGGATTTCTTTTCTACGAGAAAAATCTGAAGCTTTATGTGAGTTTTCAAATTTGTGTAAGGAGTTACAAACTTTAAAAAACCTAGCAACTATTTCTATAACAAGTGATCATGGTAGAGAATTTGTACAACTAATGTTTGATTTGTTTTGTGCAAAATATGGCATTTCACATAATTTTTCAGCTCCTAGAACTCCTCAACAAAACGGAGTTGAGGAACGCAAGAACCGCACTCTTGAGGATATGTCTAGGACAATGCTGTTAGAAAACAATTTGCCAAAAAGTTTTTGGGCTGAAGTAGTAAACACTGCAAATTATATTTTGAATAGATGTTTAATTCGCCCTACCTTGAAAAAGACTCCTTATGAACTCTTTATAGGAAGGAAACCAAATATTTCATATTTTAAACCCTTTGGATGTACTTGTTTTGTTCATAACAATGGCAAAGATAATCTTGGGAAATTTAATGCACGTAGTGATGAAGCAATATTCATTGGATATGCTTCAAATAGCAAAGTTTATCGCTTTTATAGCAAACGTACCGAAATTGTTGAGGAAAACATTCATATAATTTTTTGATGAAAGCAATGATGGTACTTTGAGTGAGAATTTTGCAGATCTAAATCTGAATTAACGAGAAGATCATAATTCGGATGACGAGGAAGATCCTAAAGATCGAGAAAAGAATATGCAGGAAAAGATTCAAGATACCGAAGAAAATCCTCAAGACCTTGAAACGCACCTTCAAGACCTTGAAACAGAAAACTGTGATAACAGAACTCAACTTCAAGGGCTTGAAACCCAACTTCAAGGCCTTGAGATTGGATCAACAGGTAATATACCAACGGTACCTGAATCTAGTCAAACATATGAGGCTCAACCTTCTAGATCTGTTCCATCTGTCAAAAGAAGAAAAGTTCAACACTCCTCATATCATCCACAAGAGAATGTGATCTCATATCCAAATGTTGGAGTTCAAACTAGATCTAAAGTGAACAATCTTTGTGCCTTCTCCGCTTTTGTATCTCTTGTCGAGCCAAAGAACTGCGTTCAAACTCTTCAAGAACCTGATTGGATCATTGCCATGCAAAATGAATTGAAAGAATTTGAGAGAAACAAGGTATGGACTCTCACTTCAAGACCAAAACATCTATCAGTTATTGACACGAAATGGGTCTTTCGAAATAAATTGGATGAAAGTGGCAAAGTCATACGTAATAAAGCACGACTTGTAGCACAAGGCTATAACCAAGAAGAAGGTATTGATTATGAGGAGACTTTTGCTCCTATTGCCAGGTTAGAAGTCATACGTATGCTACTTGCATTTGCATCTTTTATGAGCATAAAACTTTTTCAAATGGATGTAAAATGTGTTTTTCTAAACGGCTTCTTAGAAGAAGAAGTCTATGTTGCTCAACCTCCTGGTTTTGAAAATGATGAATTTCCAGATCATGTTTTTAAACTAGACTAAGCTCTTTATGGTCTTAAGCAAGCTCCTCGAGCTTGGTATGAAAGATTGTCTAAATATCTTCTTGAAAACAAATTCTAAAGAGGTTTGATTGATAAAAAAAACTTATTTATCAAAACCAGAGGCAACGACATTCTAGTAGTACAAATCTATGTTGATGATATATTATTCAGTACTACTAATGATTCCCTATGCAAGAAATTTTCAGATATTATGTGCAGGGAATTTGAAATGAGCTTAATGGGAGAGCTAAATTTCTTTCTTGGACTTTAAGTTACACAAGCAAAGAAAGGAATTTTTCTCAATCAAAGCAAGTATACTAAAGACTTGCTTAAGAAGTACAAAATGGATCAATCTAAGGTTGCAAAGACTCCTATGAGTTCAACACTTTCGCTAGATCATGACAAAAATGGCAAAAGTGTAGTACAAAAGGAGTATCAAGGTATGATCGGTTCATTATTGTATCTAACTGCTAGTCGTCCTGACATTATGTTTAGCGTGTGCATGTGTGCAAGATTTCAAGTTGATCCTAAAGAGTCACACTTGATAGCTGTAAAAAGAATCTTTCGGTATCTCAATGGCACTAAGGATCTAGGGTTATGGTACCCACGTCAAAGCTCGTTTCATCTTGTTGGCTATTCAGATGTAGACTTTGCAGGTTATAAGGTCGATAGAAAAAGTACTTCTGGATGTTACCAATTCTTAGGGTCATCCCTAATTAGTTGGCACTCCAAGAAGCAAAACTTTGTTGCCCTATCCACAGCTGGAGTTGAATATATAGTTGTAGGAGCTTATTGTGCACAAATTATTTGGATTGCTCAACAACTTCATGACATTGGCTTTGACGTAAAAGGTATTTCTATAAAATGTGATAATACTAGTGCTATTTCAATAACCAAAAATCTTGTGCAGCATTCAAGGACTAAGCATATTGATGTAAGGCATCACTTCATATGTGATCATGTTGAGAAAGGTGATGTTTCGATCTCTTTTATCTCAACTAACTTGCAGCTTGCAGATATCTGTACCAAATCTCTTCCTGAGGAATAATTTAATTTTATTAGATTGGAGCTTGGTATGTTGAACAAGGAAGCATTAACGTAGGGGGGTAAACAAGTTTAATTGGTCCTTGTTCGCCACTTAGCGTGCGTGCAAATAAGCTTTAAATTTATAAAACTAGAATCAAGCAAGAGAACCCGCAGTGTACGGATCGGCGTAGTAAAGCAAGAATTCCAAAGTGTCGAACTCAAGGATTTGGGGGAACAAATTCAGTTCTCAAATCGTCAAGCAAGTAAATGTATAAAGCTTTGCAAATATTGGGAAAACAGCAACCCTAAAGATTCAGGTATCTAATTGTGGCAATCGATTCAAGATATTACTAAAGAACTAAGGACATAGTTAAGAGTTCCAAAGGTATACTAAGGTAAGGTAATGTACGGTGAAGTTCCAAAACCCTATATGACTTATCTAAAGACACTCTCTATAAAGGTTGTTGAGGCTTCACTACTACCTAGAAAAGGGCAAACCTAGACTAGATTAAAGCTAATCTTTAACCTTGGATCAAAGTAAAAGCAAAGTTCGTAAACTAGGGTAAATAACGAGTAGTTCTTGAGTTCCATGGCCGTGGAAGTTCAAGAACAGACCGTGATCTTGATTCGTCGACGAGATCTCTCTAACTCTCAGGGTCCAATCAACTTACGATCGATCTATCATCATCTAAGCCACACTTATTAACCCTTCACCTTAGAATTGATAAAGGGTTTTAGCCAATAACCATTGTCATGATATCAATAATCAAGTTAAGAAGAATGAAAGATGAAAACCCTCGAAAACTCGAATATAACTCAAAACCAATCCTCAAATTCGAAACACAAAGAGCAATGTTTAATGGATTCAGAATATAACACAAAACCTCACAATGATCTAGGGTAAATATGAAGAACAGGTTGTCAATCCGTCTTCAATATCAAAACCTAACAAAAAGGGCGTAACTTCCGCCACACACGATCTTCCGAAATCCAAATTGCCGGCACTTCCGCTAAGTCCTTCTCGAACTCTCTCCAGCAACCCTAAGCAAGACTAAGCGATAAGCATGGATGTCCGAAACTCTCTTCTCTGACCCTTTTATAAGAAAGGATAAAATAACCGTCCGGCCCATTGCGTAAATGATGTGGCAATAATTAATTCGTCAAAAGATCGCCTAAATCACGGTCCCAAGGGGTTCCACGACCGTGGTTTAGACCGTGTAACTCTCTGGAATGCTCCACGTTCATGATGCCAAGATCCACGGCTGTGGTTTAGAGCGTGGACTTCTCTACGACCGTATTTTAGAGCGTGGAAGTGTAAATTGCTTGTGGTTTCCTTTGTGTCGTGTCATTCCTCATCCTAGCATCTCCTTTGGCTTCTTTGATGTGCTTCTAATCCTTGGATGTGCTCAAATCTTCTCCTATCTCTCTCAAATGGTCCGGTTTTAGCTCTTATTCACCTATAATCAACACAAAGCTAATGTAGACCTCCATATCGAAAATATAGACAAACTAGCTAACAAATGCTTCAATGCCTTATCAATGAACACTATAATGGATGAAAAACAACTAGAAAAAGTGCCTAGAATATCGCAATATTTCATGCTAACAAAATACCCCATACTTGCCACTTGCTTGTCCCCAAGCAAGGTCTTTTGAAAGCTTTAGAACATAAGTTAGGATTAAATATGCATGCAAACTCAAAAACAAAACATATTTTAGGTAAATGTGCTTCTAGTCAATAGATCATTCTCAAACCTTGCTTCATTCATTCTTGAAACGCTCATATACATAACCAAAGAATGTAGAGGAAAGAAACATCATGAATTGGTTAAACTTCAATGTAAACATCATAACCTTCAAGCATTATCAAAATCAAGCATAAGAAACTTCAATTTAGATCACCAAGCCAAATAACACTCTTTTGATCTTAAGGACTTCCAAATAAGGTCTAGAATGCGGAAGGGGGGAAAAACTTATAAGGAGTGTGGTGCATGAATCCGGGAAAGTGGACAACTAACTCTTTTCTTTTTATTTCGATTTGCAACACCATCAACTTTGAGCTTTGCTCTCTTCTTTTCACATCATTTTTTGACTTTACTTTTGGAGTTATGGACAGCGGTGCATAAAAACCGAAGCCTAGGAGATTGGCTTTTCTCAAAATTCGAGATGCCTCAAACCCTTGATGCAAATACCATAATCCGTTAGGAATATTGCTCAATCCGACTTTGGCAAGACACAAACACCCAGCTATGTGAATGGTGCCGAGTTACTCATCGTCATGATTGACTTCCCCAAACCTATTATTTCTATTCTTTGAATGCAAACAATTGCTTTCGTGGCCCTCCCACATCAAACATGCCAAAACATAACTCCTCCAAATTCCCGGATAGGTAAGGGAGGCAATTATTTCATTGAGGGGCTAAATGAACAAAGAAAGGAGAAAGAAAGGTCGAATTGCCTTAATCATTTCATAAAGAAGTATAAGAACTTATCATGTGATTTCAACTTCGATTTCTCAATATGATTTAGATAAAACTCTTCACATTATGAAACATGCAAGAAAGGATAATCAACACATTCAATTCCTTTTCAATTCATTATTCGTTTAGGCATACAATTGTCATCAAAAACTTAATTCACAAGTAGTAATTATCATAGAAATCATCTCAATTCTTAGAAGCACAAAACCTTTTAGAATTTTCAAAATTTTTCAATTTTTATGGGTTTTTCAAAAGCTTTTTCATGCAATGCAATAATGAAACGTGTGACAATGAAATGAAACATGCAAAGTGTTCTCGAATCAAAGCAAGCAAAGTGAGTAGAGTTATTACAAACGATAGTCACACCCCACCCCATACTTGAGACAAAACATTGTCCCTAATGTTCAAAAAGAAATAAAGAAAAGAAAGAAAGAAAAATGAACTCACAAGACGGCGGTGGAGCGGCTAATACTGTCAATCATGCATGGTCATCACTGAGGTGGAGGCGGTGGTGGAAACAGGAAGAAGTTGGGGTCGAAGTTCCGCCCAAACTGTTGGCGGTAGATGTCTCTCATCATCCTATCATGCTCATCAGCTCGTATGTCCCTAGCGTCCTGCCGGATCTCCAAATCTCCTACTCTGTCGGAGAGGTCGGTAGCCCAATGTGGCAGCTGCTCATACCATCCCGGTGCCTGGCTGTAGCAAGCTGGTGCATCCTGTGGGGCTGGTGCTGACGGCGGCTGTGCATACCATGTTGGTGGAGCTCCCATCCACTCCGGCTGTGATCTATGCCAAGCAGGAGGGGTATCCATCCATGTCAGCCTCTCACTCACGCTAGCACGGCGAGAGGAAGAGGCTCCTAAATGTCCAGCTGGTCGTGGTGAACGTCTAGGAGGGTCAAGGAAATGTGGTGGCTGATCCGGAAAAGTGTCAAAGTCATGCTCCTCACCTCCTCCCTAAAAACCATCACCTCCTCCTCCTATCTCCTCCTCATCTGTAGCCGGTACCTCATTGGGGACGTAGGGAGGTGCTACTAACCTATTCGCGTGCATAGCAGCGAATATCTGCTTCCAATTATGGCATCCAGCCATAATGGAATACTCAAGGAGCCATGGAACGCCTCTACCTCCTCTATCCTCCCATGGCATGGCAGCGGTAGGTGGAACTCTATGTCTACGAAAGATCAAACCTCTAGTCATGAGGCTCTGGAGACCCAACGGTCTCGCCGCTATCCTAGTGCAAGCAGAAAAATCTATCCCCAACTGTCTAGCGATGTGGGTGACCATACCACCATATCCAATGTTCCCGGCTCTCTTATTCTTGAGCCTACTCATGGTGGAGGCTAAGAGGGTAGCACAGTCAGCAGGTCTACCGTGCAACATAGCATAAAGAAGGAACAACTCATCTGTCTTAATCTTCTGATGGGTCTCGGTCCTAGGGAAAAGACACTCAAAAAGTACTCTATGGGCTATCTTCAAGGCTAAGTCATAGATAAGCTTAGCCTTGGTATCAGCTGGCTGCTAGTGGTCCTCGCTGGCATAGATCATAGCAATATCCTCCTAGAAATCCTTAGCGTATACACCGCTAGAAAAACGACCATTGAAGGTCTCTTGGAACCCAAAGAAGGCTCCGAACTCTAAGATCGAGAACTCATAGTTCTCCTCCATCAGCCTAAAGGAAACTATCCTATCCATATGGCTATGCTCAAAAGAGATCACAAACTCTCTAGTAATCTCCTCATAAGTGTCTTCCCTAATAGCGGAGAAGATGATCAAGCCGGCTCTATCTAGAAGCCATGTAAGGTCATTCACCACATTCAGCGGCTCTAACTCCTCAAGAACTAGGTAGCGTGGTCCTATGACCGTCCTTTTCTAGATCCTTTCTAAGGCATCAAGGTAATCCTCATCGATTTTTGGAATTCTAGGGGGTGGGGGTGATGGTGGCTCACTAGGAGGTACTTGGGAGGAGGAGGAAGTATCACCTTTCCTCTTCTTGCTTCTAGTAGACATTCTCCTAATCAAATTTATTTCAGAGGGAAAATTACGGCCTGTTCTACAGATTCCACGGCCGTGGTTCGCCTAGAGACCGTGATTCGGCTCTGAATTTCTCAAAACTCAATCAATTCACACCAAATTCACCAGGCAACAGTCCTAGACTAATTCCAATCCAATTCCAATCAGTTCTCCTGAAAATTCTTGCAAAAATTGAGCCAAATCGACAAAGTAGAGAAAGAGAAGAAAACCTAGGTTTTGGATTCTTAAAATCCAAATTCCGTCTTCTTCAGGGATTGTTCGCTTGATTTGTTGATTGGATCTTGTAAATGGTTGAATTTGCTTCACTTTAGGCTCAAGAATCATTCGAAACGATTACCGAACGAAGATTTGAGAGAGGAGAGATGGTTTCGGCGATTTGGGCGTGGAAGAGAAGGGTTTGTGGTGTTTTTGTGAAGGAAGGTGGTTTATATAGTGGCCGTAATATTTTTGGAAAATTACGGTCACTCGGGGTGTTCCACGGCCGTGGTTTTGTACGGAACCGTGGTTTTGGTGATTTTTCTCAGATTTTTGCAAATTACGGTCACTGTAGCTTCCACAACCGTGGTTTTGGGCGTGGAACTCTCTGTAATGTGCCAAAATCCAAGTTTCGTCAATTTCCTTCAACTTTTTCTTCTCCCTTGCCCATTCCATTGCTCCTACATCCAAAAACACAACATACCGGAGGATATCGAAGGTAAAACAAAACAAAAACGTCTAAACTAATCTAATCTACGAATGACAAACAAGAACAAAAGTGCAATACCTTGGGTTGCCTCCCAAGAAGCGCTTGCTTAAGGTCCGTAGCTAGACCGTACTTGCACTTATTCGAGTGCGGTAGGTGCGAATTCCTCAGCTTGGAGTTCCGGTGAACTTCTTCAGTCGTTGACCGTTCACCTTGAAGCTTCCTCCCTTTTCACCACATACTTCAACTGCACCATGGGGAAAAACACGTTTGATTAGATAAGGTCCGGTCCAACGAGATTTAAGCTTACCTGGAAAGAGACAAAGTCTTGAATTGAAGAGGAGAACTTGATCTCCTTCTTTGAGGTCTTTTGGAATGATATGCTTATCATGCCAACACTTCGCTCTTTCCTTATAGATCTTGGCATTTTCGTAGGCGTTTAAGCGAAGTTCTTCAAGCTCGTTAAGGTCCAAGAGGTGCTTCTCGCCCGCTTCCTTTATGATGAAGTTCAACCACTTTATTGCACAATACGCCTTATGTTCCAACTCTACCGGCAAGTGACAAGACTTCCCATACACAAGGTTGTATGGTGTCATACCAATGGGAGTCTTATATGCAGTCCGGTATGCCCACAATGCATCATCTAGCTTCAAAGACCAATCCTTCCTTGTCCTTGAAAACGTCTTCTCTAGGATTCCTTTAATCTCCCGGTTTAAAATCTCCACTTGTCCACTTGTTTGTGGATGGTAAGGGGTGGCGATCTTGTGAGTCACCCCATACTTAGCTGGTAGAGCTTCGAATCATCGGGCAATGAAGTAAAAGCCTCCATCACTAATGATAGTCTGTGGTGTCCCAAATCGCGGGAAAATGGTCTTGTTAAAGAACTTAACCACAACCATGGCATCATTAGTAGGAGAGGCAATTGCTTCAACTCATCTCGAAACATAATCTACAGCTAGAAGTATGTATTAGTTTCCACAAGATGATGGGAAAGTGATGCGTCCTTGGAGGTAACCAAGGATAACTCCGGATCTAGATCAAGCAAAACTCCAACTACTCCTTGATTCTTTGTGCAACGTTGTATCGTTTCGGATTCAAAGGGGCGGAAGCGATGAAGAAACAAGGGTTACTTCGATCTAGAGAGATCGAAGGAACCTTTTTGTGTGGAGCGAAGGTTGATTCTTAAAAAGAATCCTCGAATATGGATTTCTTGAATCAAAGACGAGATCCAAGGAAGAAGTTTGAGGGTTAGAAGAGAGGTTTTGATGCCCAAGCTAAGTGGAGGAAATTCTTCTCAAAACTTAGTAATATTGAACATGGAAAATAAGTGAGGCAAGATATCTCTTATATAGAGAAACTTGCCTACCTATGGGCCAACGGGCCAAACAAAAATACATGAAGAAAAAGCCCAAAAGGGGAAAACCTAAAAGGATAAAAGCAAACCCTAAACGGATAAGGTCAAAAAGGGAATATTCCTATACGGAATATCCCTTTATTACATAAAAAGGAAAACATGAAAATATAGTCCGAAAATAAGCTAGCTTCATGCCATGGAGTCGGAAAGACGGAACATGCCGCTAACGGAACCGGTAGCCTATGCCATGGTGGTGTAGAGACAAGGCATGCCGGTAATGGGACCAAGTGAAGAAGTAATGCGGGTTATTATGGAGCCGGTGGCTCGAGCAATGGCCTTAGCTCGGGATCGGGTGATCGGTCCATCTGAGCGAACTCTAAGAGCCTCGTCCTCTTCGTCTATGGTCAACGTAAAAGGGGCATCCAAGGGCGCATCAGTCCCCCCATCTTGGCTGTGAAACGTCCCCGTTTCACCATCGTCAAAGAGGGGCTCAACATAAGGGGCAAGGTCCTTGACATTGAACGTTGGGTGTACTCCTTAGGAATCCGGAAGCTCTAACTTGTATGCATTTGGACCATGACGGGCTAAGATGCGGAATGGGCCATCACCACGGTCCGAGAGCTTGCTCATGCGGCGAGTAGGAAAACGCTCCTTCCATAGGTGGAGCCAAACAAGATCACCGGGCTCAAAAGAGACGTCGCGGCGGCCCTTGTTGCGTTGTCCGGCAAGTTGGGCGGCACGACGTTCGAGTTGTGTCCTAGTCCGCTCATGAAGCTCAATGATTTGGGTGGCTCGGTTTCCGGCGATGATGTGTTCTCCATCCTTGAGCGGGCGGGGAGTGAAATCCAATGGTGTGTGTGGATTGAGGCCGTAGACAACTTCAAATGGGGACAATTTAGTTGCCGTGTGCCTAGACCTGTTATACGAAAACTCGACAACAGAAAGTAAGTCCTCCCACCTACGTGGGTTGGTCCTAGTGGTGGCTCTAAGTAGAGCACCAAGAGTCCGATTGGTCCCCTCCGTTTGACCATCGGTTTGGGGGTGATAACTACTTGAAAACAACAAGTTGATTCCAAGTTTTCCCCACAACGTTCTCCAAAAATGACTTACGAATTTCACGTCCCGATCACTAACGATGGAACGTGGTATCCCATGTAAACGCACCACATTGTCAAAGAACAAGGTGGCAACTTCACTAGCATTTAGGGTGCTTTTACATGCGATGAAATGAGCCATTTTGGAGAAACGATCGACTACCACAAAAATGGAGTCTTTGCCTCGTTTTGACATGGATAGATCCTCCCAAGGATAGATCCTCCCAAGGTCTCATTGGTATAGGCAAAGGAGAATACATCCCATCCGGACCTTGGCGCGACTTGGCATGATGACATGTGATGCAACCCTTGCAAAACCGTGTCACATGCATACGCATCCGGGGCCAAAAGAAATGCTCTTGGAGAGCGGAAAGGGTCTTGGTAGCACCGAAATGACCACGGCCCTCATGAGCTTCCTTGACCAACAAATGGCGTATAGATGAGCGCGGAATACAAAGTTTTCCCGCTCGAAAAAGATAGCCATCGTTAATAAAGAAAGACTCGTGCTCTCGGAGGTCGAGGCATTGTGCCCATATGTCCTTGAAGTCAAGATCCGTGGCATATAACTCTTTGATAAGAGCAAAGCCATGTATCTTGGCATCCATATACACAAGGAGGGCATAGCGGCGAGAAAGGGCATCGGCTACCACATTCTCTTTGCCTTTCTTATGCCGAATGACATAAGGAAAGGCCTCTAAAAACTCTACCCAACTAGCATGGCGCCGACTGAGATTTGTTTGACTCTTGAGATATGAAAGAGCCGCATGATCCGAATGAATCACGAACTCCTTCGGCCACAAGTAATGTTGCCATGTCTTAAGACAACGAACTAGAGCATATAGTTCCTTGTCATATGTAGGGTAGTTGAGCGAAGGACCGGACAGTTTTTCACTGAAGTATGCAATTGGACGATTCTCTTGTAAGAGAACGCCTCCAATGCTCACATTTGATGCATCACACTCCACCTCGAAGGTTTTCGAAAAGTTCGGGAGTTGGAGTAATGGTGCATTACAAAGACGGTCTTTGAGCGCATCAAACGCTCGAGCATGGATATCACGCCACTCAAACGTGACACCCTTGGTAGTGAGCTCATGGAGCGGTGTTGCTACCGTGCTAAAGTCCTTGACAAAGCGCCGGTAGAAACCCGCTAAGCCGAGAAAGGCTCGGACCATGGTGACCGTAGTAGGAGTAGGCCACTCCCGAATAGCACGAAATTTAGATTCGTCTACTCGGAGTCCGTCCTTAGACACGACATAGCCAAGAAAGATAGTGGTGTCCGAGCAAAAGACGCATTTGTCAAAGTTGACATACAATTGCTCTTGTCTAAGGCACTCGAGCACTTGGCGAAGGTGCCCGATGTGATCCTCCAAAGACGTACTAAACACCAAAATATCATCAAAATAAACAACAACGAATGTACCCAAGAATCGGCGCAAGACGTGGTTCATGAGGCGCATGAAGGTGGACGGGGCGTTGGAGAGGCCAAAAGGCATGACAAGCCATTCATAGAGTCCATATTTCATTTTGAACGCCGTCTTCCATTCATCACCTTCGGCCATCCGGATTTGGTGGTAACCGCTCCGGAGATCAATTTTGGAGAAGATAGTGGCACCATGAAGCTCATCCAACATGTCATCAAGGCGCGGGATCGGGTGGCGATATTTGACGGTGATTTGGTTGATGGCACGACAATCAACACACATCCGCCATGATCCATCTTTCTTTGGTACTAAGATTACCGGGACGGCACATGGTGATAAGGATTCACGCACATGTCCCCGGTCTAGGAGCTCTTGCACTTGACGTTGTAGCTCCTTTGTCTCTTCCGGACTAGCTCGGTAAGCAGCACGGTTTGGCAAAGAGGCACCGGGCACAAAGTCAATTTGATGTTCAATCCCTCGGATAGGTGGCAAGCCGGGTGGGAGGTCTTTGGGCATAATATCCTGAAATTCGGACAACAACAAAGACACCTCGTGTGGCACATTACTTGGGTCATGAGAAGTAGATAAACAAAACGGAACAAGTAAAAAGCATGGGAACTTGCCTTCCATGACCGGTTGCAAATCATGCCGGCGAGCTAAGAGTATCCGTGGCTCACACCGTCCTTGAATTACGGGATCCGAAGATGATAAAGGTGTGCCCGAAGAAACGATGCGACCTTTACTACCTTTGGATTCGGTAGCATGGACAAGAGGGGCGGTGTTGCGGGATTTGGAAGTACTAGCACCTACAACATCGGGACTCCGGGGGTCCGATTTTGCCGGTGCTTTAGCGGACTCATCAATAGTTTGTTGCCTCTTCCGTTCCGCATAGTCAACCAAAATTTCGTGCGGAGTCATAGGCAAAAGTGTGACCCGTTTTCCATTATATTGGAACATGTACCGATTAAGATAACCATCATGATATGTGCGGCAATCGAATTGCCATGGTCGTCCTAATAGGACATGTGTGGCGTCCATCTTGATAACATCACAAAGGACCTTATCAACATAGGCGCCAATAGAAAACGGCACCCAAGCTTGTTGTGTGACGGTGTCACATGCCGTATCGGAAATCCATTGGAGTCCGTAAGGCGTTGGGTGGGGGGTCGTAGGCAACTTGAAGTGTTTTACCACCCGTTCGTTGACAATATTGCAACAAGAACCCCCGTCAACGATGAAAGAAAGACTCGTATTATTAACCAAGCAACGAGAGTGGAAGAGATTCTCGCGTTGATCAATAGGAATATGCTCTTTAACAGCCAAAATACGACGAGAAACAAGAGCGAATTTACCGGGTTGTGCTGGGCCGCAAGCAATCTCGTCATCACAGGGTTCCATGCCAACAAGTGGGTCGGTGTCATGGTCATCCTCAATAATGATATCACCTTCATATTGACCATCGTCGTCCTCGAAATATGTTGGGTCGGCAAACAAGACCCGTTTGGTGTTTGGGCAATCACGTTGTACGTGGCCAAAACCGCTACACTTGTAACACACGGGCTCCCTTGGGCGAGCCGCCGGTGAGGGTCCTTGTTGACCTCGAGAGGGAGGCGCCGGTGCCGGGCCACGGTTTGGTGCCTTCTCGGTACCCGTTTGCCTATTGGAAGGACCCGTCCGTTGGGTCCCTTTGGAGGCGTCGGTATCTGTAGGACTAGGCGCATCTCGAGAACGTGTGTTAGATGGATAAAGATATGGACTCGAGGAAGAGAGATACCTAGAATACCGCGGTGTTTCGAGTTGTTGCTTATATAACTTCATGGCGGCATGACATAATGCTCCCAAATCCTTGAATGGGACAATCTCGAGCGGCCGCCGGATGGAAGCATTAAGCCCACTCATGAACTTGGTACGGAGGGCGGAGGGGGAGGCCGAGACGCCGGCCTTAATGTGCATGTCCTCAAGTTTAGCCAAGTAAACCACCGGAGTGAGGTTGCCTTGCTTGAACTCGGCAATTTGCAACCGCATATCATTCTTAAAGTCCTCGGGTACGTACTTCTTGGTCATGCAATAGAGCAATTGCTCAAACATCTCAATTGGTGCCCATCCTCGCCTCTCTCGGGTGAACTCATACCGGTTCCACCAAGACTTCGCATCTCCTTCAAAGTATAGAGTTGCCGCCTCGATTTTCTCGGATTCCTCCTCATAATGACAATGTTTTAATGCTCGTTTCATATCCTGCGCCCAATCAAGAAAAACACACGGATCATATTCACCATGAAAGGTAGGGAACTTAACCTTACCTTCCCTACGAGCTCGGTAGGGGTCCGGGCGGGGCGGTGGGATGTAGGCATCATCGGCACGGGCTCGCCGGTGGCCGCCATGATGACGTTGGCGCCCATGAACGGGTGGGGCCGGCCTAGGTGGATTTGGGGGAGGCAACCATTCTTCACCCCGGTCTTGGTTCTCATAGGGGTCTATGACGGGTGGGTGCCACGGACGGTTATGTGCTACCCGTTCTAAATCGGATTCATCACCGGAGAACTCATTGAAGTTGTGTTGCTCATCGTATTCATCAAAGTCAATGGTCCTCGGTTGCCGGATTGACCGTTGGTGACGGTGTTCGGACCGATCATGCTCACGACCATGATTGGTGGTTAAGTTGGGACGGTACCGGGGCTCTTCCCGGGTTTGTCGGTCGGTGCGGGGCACACTAGGTGGAGGTGGAGAAGGAACATACCGTGGATGTTGATGCTCATAATATTGGTGCCGATGTTCCGTATCGACTATGGGCAAGTTATCTTGACGCGGGTTGGGGAATTCCTCCTCTTCTTCATGGGACTCATTTCCGTCAAGAGGTAAAGGATGGGTGCGTTCAATGACAGACGCAAGCCGGGTAACGTTTGATGGGCCGGCTCCCAAAAGTCCCTTGCCTTTCCGTTGTGCATCGGAAGTGGAAGCATTGACCACGTTCTCATTCGGAGAAGTTGGGGTGGGACGGCGAGCATTCTGAAGGGACTTAAGAGCTTCTAGCTCTTTTTTCAAGGCAATGTTTTCTCGGGTCAAGGCATCAAACTTTTGTTGTGCCTTCAAGGCTTCCAATTCTCGCCTTATGGAGTCATTTTCGAGGGACAACAAAGCAGTTTCTTGAGCCAAGGGTTCACTGAACTCTTGCGGACCAGAATCCTGAGAAGTTTCCATTTCAACGTTAGTCATTGCTCCAAATCAGCACACAAGTTCAAGCAATCAAGTGAGCAAGGTGACAAGTTAGGTCAACTTTACCCAAGTTCAAGTGCGTTATCGGGTTCTACTTTGGGGAAGGCCGTTTGGCGGTTAGGCAAGGAAGGCAAATCCAACAAAATTGAACCAATTACACACAAAAAACAAGTGATATTTTGCAAACGTATGTGAGAAAATGGAGAGATAGAAGATGGACGGATTGTTCACTCGGCAAGCTTTGTTTGTTGTCGGTCTTTGACCGTTTTGTAAAATCCGATTTTTCGGATGGACCGGTTTGCCGGACGTCTTTTCACTTTGTGTGTTTCGTTTCTTTGAAACGTTTTGAGCAACACTTTCTTTTGTTTTTTTTTTTTTTTGAACACAAATCCGTATTGATGAAGAGTTGTTTTGCTTTTCTTGGAATATCAAATGCGAGATATCCGAACTTTTCGTTAACAAAAATATCCCAAGAGATTTGGTGAAATTAATTAACAAAATTGTCGGATTAGGTCGGTTTAAGAAAAAGACGGGTTTGATAAATGGTTTGAAGGCAAACCAAATATCTCCTATTTTTGTTCTTTTTGTTTTGAGTTAAACACGGAAAAGAAAAAAAAAATTCAGGAAAAATGGATGAACATGATGAAGAACATGATGAACAACATGAAGATCATGAAGAACAAATGAAGAACATCATGAGCAAACGAAGAACATCATGAACAAAAAAAAAGGCTAAATAGGTTTAAGATAATAACGCACAAAAACAAGAGTAAAGAGAACTTAGCTTTGATCCCTTGCTCTGATACCAATTTGATGCGTCCTTGGAGGTAACCAAGGATAACTCCGGATCTAGATCAAGCAAAACTCCAACTACTCCTTGATTCTTTGTGCAACGTTGTATCGTTTCGGATCCAAGGGGGCGGAAGCGATGAAGAAACAAGGGTTACTTCGATCTAGAGAGATCGAAGGAACCTTTTTGTGTGGAGCGAAGGTTGATTCTTAAAAAGAATCCTCGAATATGGATTTCTTGAATCAAAGACGAGATCCAAGGAAGAAGTTTGAGGGTTAGAAGAGAGGTTTTGATGCCCAAGCTAAGTGGAGGAAATTCTTCTCAAAACTTAGTAATATTGAACATGGAAAATAAGTGAGGCAAGATATCTCTTATATAGAGAAACTTGCCTACCTATGGGCCAACGGGCCAAACAAAAATACATGAAGAAAAAGCCCAAAAGGGGAAAACCTAAAAGGATAAAAGCAAACCCTAAACGGATAAGGTCAAAAAGGGAATATTCCTATACGGAATATCCCTTTATTACATAAAAAGGAAAACATGAAAATATTGTCCGAAAATAAGCTAGCTTCATGCCATGGAGTCGGAAAGACGGGACATGCCGCTAACGGAACCGGTAGCCTATGCCATGGTGGTGTAGAGACAAGGCATGCCGGTAATGGGACCAAGTGAAGAAGTAATGCGGGTGATGATGGAGCCGGTGGCTCGAGCAATGGCCTTAGCTCGGGATCGGGTGATCGGTCCATCTGACCGAACTCTAAGAGCCTCGTCTTCTTCGTCTATGGTTAACGTAAAAGGGGCATCCAAGGGCGCATCAGAAAGGTCCCATGAAGTCTACTCCCCAAACGTCAAAGATCTCTACCTCCTGAATGTTGTTAAGAGGCATCTCGTTTCTCCTAGAGATGTTCTCTGTTCTTTGACAAGCATCGCAGCAGGATACAAAGGTTTGTACATCTTTAAATAAAGTAGGCCAAAAGAATCCAGATTGAAATATCTTAGCGCTAGTCTTGTTCGAGCTAGCGTGTCCTCCACAAGGTAGTGAATGACAATGACGGATGATGCTTTGCATCTCGTCTTCCGGCACACATCGTCGAATGATGCCGTCAGGACCTCTCTTAAAGAGGAGAGGTTCATTCCAAAAGTATTCCCGAACATCCTTAAAGAACTTCTTTCTTTGTGCATAGGATAATCCGAGTGGTAATTCCTAGCAAACCAAATAGTTAACAAAATCAGCAAACCATGGTTCATTACCTTTAGTGATCTTGTCGATGCACTCCTCTATGATATGTAAATGCTCGTCCGGAAAGGAGTCATATATGGGTAGATTGTCGTCCTCTAGATGTGGTAGACGACTCAAATGATCCGCAACAGAATTTTCCGAACCTTTCTTGTCACGGATCTCTAGATCGAATTCTTGTAGGAGAAGAATCCATCTAATTAGTCTTGGTTTCGCATCCTTCTTTGCAAGTAGATACCGGAACGCAGCATGATCCGTGTATACAATCACCTTTGCACCTACAAGATAAGAACGAAACTTTTCAAATGCATATACAATTGCTAGAAATTCTTTTTCGGTAGTGGCGTAGTTAAGCTGCGCTTCATCTAGCGTCTTGCTAGCATAGTAGATAGCATGGGTTTGTCCTTCCTTCTTTTGCCCAAGCACAGCTCCTATAGCTACGTCACTTGCATCACACATAACCTCGAATGGAAGATTCCAATCCGGAGGTTAAATAATCGGGGCTGAGATTAGAGCTTCCCGAATCTTATGAAACGCATCTAAACACTCCTGTGAGAAATCAAAAACTGCATCCTTCATCAATAGATTAGTAAGCGGTTTTGATATCTTAGAGAAATCCTTTATAAAGCGTCTATAAAATCCAGCATGGCCTAGAAAGCTTCTTATCCCCTTCACCGAAGATGGAGGAGGGAGCTTTTCTATAGTCTTTATCTTAGCCTTATCCACTTCAATCCCTCTACTAGAGATCAAGTGTCCTAATACAATGCCTTCTTCACCATAAATTGACACTTTTCCCAATTAAGAACTAGGTTAGTGTCTTCGCACCTTTGTAGCACAAAAGAAAGGTTAGAAAGACAATTATCGAAAGAGGAACCATAAACAGAAAAGTCATCCATGAAAACCTCCATGATTTCCTCTATGTACTCCGAGAATATAGCCATCATGCACCTTTGAAAGGTGGTTGGGGCGTTGCAAAGCCCAAACGGCATCCTCTTATAAGCAAATGTACCCCACGGGCACGTGAATGTGGTCTTCTCTTGATCGTCCGGATGTATCGGGATCTGAAAGAAACCACTATAACCGTCAAGATAGCAGAAATATGAGTGTTGTGCTAACCTCTCAAGCATTTGGTTGATGAATGGTAGTGGGAAGTGATCCTTCCTCGTTGCGTTATTTAGCTTTCGGTAGTCTATGCACATCCTCCATCCCGTCACGGTTCGTGTAGGAATGAGCTCATTGTTCTTGTTGGTAATGACCGTCATTCCTCCTTTCTTTGGAACCACCTGTACGGGGCTCACCCACTTGCTATCGGAGATAGGGTAGATGATACCTGCATCAAGTAGTTTAAAATTTTCCTTCTTGACAACCTCCTTCATGGTCGGATTTAACCTCCTTTGAGGTTGTCGCGAAGTTCTAAAATCTTCTTCTATTAGGATCTTATGCATGCATAGTGAAGGCTTGATTCCTACTAGATCCTCTATGGTGTAACCTAAGGCTTTCCTATGTTTCTTAAGAACAATCATAAGCTTACTATGTTCATCTATACTTAGATCGGAACTAACAATTACCGGAAAGGTAGAATTAGGTCCTAGAAATGCGTACCTTAGATGTGCGGGAAGTGGCTTCAATTCCATCACTATAGGACTCTCTAATGACTCTTGAGGAGTGTCCAATGCTTCCTTAGAAGTCTCTAAGGGTATAGAAGTTGTTGGAGAAGAATCAAGAGAAGTGGTAGAAAGAACGTAATTCTCTTCAGATTTTCCCAAAATTACGGCTCCCCTATTTCCTCCACGGCCGTGGTTTTGGGCGTGGAAGTCAATTACGGTACCTCTGCTTGTTCCACGGCCGTGGTTTTGGCCGTGTAACTTACTGGAGTCCTCTGAATAGCTAATTACGGTCATGTTGGTGGAAATTCGGCCGTGGAATAGCATGACTGGCCGTGATTCCTCACGTTTTCTGACCCATCGTAGAGTTTTTAAAACTCTTCTTCATACACTTCCTTTTGCTTCTCTAAAGCTTCAATTTCCTCATTGCATTCCTCTTCTTCTCCTATGTCCATAATGCTCATAGTGATCACCTTTTGCAAGGAATCTTTGAAGAGAATCGAACTTACTTCTTCTCTAGATTGCTCTTCATCATGGATGTTGAATATGTCCTCTTCAAGAGTTGGTTCTTTCATCAAAGTAGAAAGAACGAACTCTACCTTTTCCTCTCCTATGTCAAAGGCAAGTCTAGCATTCTTGCAATCAACCATACAACCGGATGTTGCAAGAAACGGTCTTCCGAGTATGATCGGGACCGGACTATCTGCAAGAATGTCAAGCACAACAAAATCTATTGGAACATAGAACTTACCAAGTTTGACCGGGACGTCTTCAACTATGCCGACGGGACGAGTTATGGATCGATCCGCCATGTATAATGTCATCTTCACCGGTTTAGGTTCGCCTAAACCGATCTTCCTGCATAAGGCAAGCGGAATGATGCTAACGCTTGCTCCTAAATCACATAATGCATCATATGTGACATCTCCCACTCCTATGGGAACACAAAATGACCCCGGATCCTTCAGCTTTGGGGGCATCTTTTCTTTCATCGTCTTAATAAGATCCGACGAATCCGAACTCATCTTGACTTCTCCAAAATCTTCTAATTTCCTCTTGTTAGAGAGGATCTCCTTTAAGAACTTTCCATAAGCTGGCATATTGCATCAATGAAAGGTATATTAATATGCAGTTTGCTCATGAGTTCAATAAACTTACCGAATTGCTTGTCTAGACGCGCTCTTGCTCTAGATTGTGGGAATGGTAGGGGGGTTTGTAAGCTGGAGGAGGAATGTAGATGTCTTCCTTCTCCCCTTTTACTTCTCTTTTTCGACGGGGACTTCCACAAACTTAGGTTGTGGGTTGGTGGTTGTTGCTCCGCTCCTAGTTGTGATACCCTTCCTTTCGGGTTATCCTCCGTCTTTCCTGGAAGTTTTCCTTGATTCCTAGGAACTTCCTCAACATTGCTAAACATTTGGTTTTCTAAAACCTTTTGGGCTTTATCAACCTTAGTAATGTGACTCTCCAATCCTTGAAGCTTTCCCAAAATTGTTTCCAATATGGGATCGGGCTTCTCTTTCCCCGAAGTGTTTCCACTATTAGATGTTTGTCCCTGACTTTTCAAAGGAATGAAGGAAGAAGATGGTGGAGTTAGTGAATTTCCTGAATTGGGATAAGAATTACCGGAGTTTTGTTGTTGGTTGGAACGTCAATTGTTGTTGTTTGAACCCCTATTGTTGTTCCAATTGTTATTCTGGTTGTTGTTGTTGTTCAAATTGTTTCGGTTGTTGTTCCGGTTGTTGCGATTTGTGTTCTCATTCCCATTGTGGTTATTATTGTTTCCTATATAACCAACATCTTGCTCCTTATGCTTTGGAAAGCTAGCTTTGATGACTTCCTTCAATTCTTTAATCTCGGTGTTGAGAGAAAAGATTTGAGTTTGAGCAGCTTGTGTTAGCTTTGCTCCTTGCTCCACTCGATGTGCTTCTACCTTCCGGTGAGAATACTTCTCAATGACTCGGGCTTGCTTCTCAATGAAGTCCCAAGCATCATCTTCCCTCATGTCCATGAATGTACCACATGAAAGGTATTGGAGCTTGAATTGTGTTTTCACATCCAGCCCCTTATAGTATATCTCCAATAGCTCCAATTTGGAAATGCCATGATGTGGGCAATCCAATAGTAAATCCTGAAATTTTTCCCAAGACTAGAACAAACTTTCATTAGATGTCATAGAAAATGCATTAAACTTACCTCTCAACTCCACCGTTTTGGATGGCGGAAAGAATTTGGTGAGGAACTCTGAAGAAAGATCCTCCCATGTGTTGAGTCTTCCATTTGGAAGAGCTTGATACCAAGATAAAGCTTTCCCTTTCAAAGAGAAAAAGAATAGCTTGATCTTGTAATTGTTGGTGGTTGCATTCTTTGGCTTCATTGTCTCCATCAAGATCTCAAAATTGTATAAATGTTGATGTGGAGATTCAATACTCGTTCCTCCAAACTGATTTTGGCGAACGATGGTAATAACTTGTGGGTTGAAGCTAAACCCCTGCATATCATCAGCATCAAAGTTCACACCTAGACGGCGTGGTTGCTTAATTGGATTCATTGTTTGGCCAAGAGTTCTTGGCTCTTCATCTACACGAGCGGCTCTCGCACCCCCTCCTGGGACACGATAATTGGGAGCCGGTCTGGGATTATACTGATTCATATTGATCGTCGGATTAATGTCCTCTAGCGGTGGCATGGAAGAGTCGCTATCCTCATCGGATGAGTTGGTTCTAACCGATCTTGCCGGTTTCCTCCTCTTCTTCTTCTTGGAATCGCTCATCTCTAGCCTCATTTGAAACATCATGTCCTTGAGCTCATCAATTTGCAATTGATGACGGTCCGATTCTTCCTTGCGAGTCTTCTCGCTCCATCTAAGTTGAGCTTCGGATTCTTCCAACTCTGCTTGAAGATCCCGCTCCTTGTTTTCAACCATCTTTCTTTCTTTGAGCTTCTTCCTCAAAGTCTTCTCAAGTTCTTGATCAAGAGGTAAGAGGTCTTTGTTGTTTCTAGACCTGCGCATATACCTAAGGTAACCTGCAAGAACTTCGTATGTACCTAAGAACACAAACCTGCAAGAACGCTCAAAAGAGATATCAAATAACAAGAGCAAAGCTCCCAAGCTTGACAACCGATAGCCGAATTCGGCCTAAACCAAATCCCCGGCAACGGCGCCAAAAACTTGTTCGCCACTTAGCGTGCGTGCAAATAAGCTTTAAATTTATAAAACTAGAATCAAGCAAGCAAACCCGCAGTGTACGGATCGGCGTAGTAAAGCAAGAATTCCAGAGTGTCGAACTCAGGGATTTGGGGGGAACAAATTCAGTTCTCAAATCGTCAAGCAAGTAAATGTATAAAGCTTTGCAAATATTGGGAAAACAGCAACCCTAAATATCCAAGTATCTAATTGTGGCAATCGATTCAAGATATACTAAAGAACTAAGGACAGAATTAAGAGTTGCAAAGGTATACTAAGGTAAGGTAATGTACGGTGAAGTTCCAAAACCCTATATGACTTATCTAAAGACACTATCTATAAAGGTTGTTGAGGCTTCAGTATAGAAAGGATCTAAAGACAAGAATTAATCTCAAATACCCAAACTTGTAACCCAAGGATCAAAACTAACTAAAACTATTAAGGTTGTGACACTCGAAATCGAAGTAGAGGTTGTTGAGGCTTCACTACTACCTAGAAAAGGGCAAACCTAGACTAGATTAAAGCTAATCTTTAACCTTGGATCAAAGTAAAAGCAAAGTTCGTAAACTAGGGTAAATAACGAGTAGTTCTTGAGTTCCATGGCCGTGGAAGTTCAAGAACAGACCGTGATCTTGATTCGTCGACGAGATCTCTCTAACTCTCAGGGTCCAATCAATTTACGATCGATCTATCATCATCTAAGCCACACTTATTAACCCTTCACCTTAGAATTAATAAAGGGTTTTAGCCAATAACCATTGTCATGATATCAATAATCAAGTTAAGAAGAATGAAAGATGAAAACCCTCGAAAACTCGAATATAACTCAAAACCAATCCTCAAATCCGAAACACAAAGAGCAATGTTTAATGGATTCAGAATATAACACAAAACCTCACAATGATCTAGGGTAAATATCAAGAATAGGTTGTCAATCCGTCTTCAATATCAAAACCTAAGAAAAAGGGCGCAACTTCCGCCACACACGATCTTCCGAAATCCAAATTGCCGGCGCTTCCGCTAAGTCCTTCTCGAACTCTCTCCAGCAACCCTAAGCAAGACTAAGCGATAAGCGTGGATGTCCGAAACTCTCTTCTCTGACCCTTTTATAAGAAAGGATAAAATAACCGTCCGGCTCATTGCGTAAATGATGTGGCAATAATTAATTCGTCAAAAGATCGCCTAAATCACGGTCTCAAGGGGTTCCACGACCGTGGTTTAGAGCGTGGAATTGGATTACGGTTTCATATGATTTCCACGACCAAACTTTAGACCGTGTAACTCTCTGGAATGCTCCACGTTCATGATGCCAAGATCCACGGCCGTGGTTTAGAGCGTGGACTTCTCTACGACCGTATTTTAGAGCGTGGAAGTGTAAATTGCTTGTGGTTTCCTTTGTGTCGTGTCATTCCTCATCCTAGCATCTCCTTTGGCTTCTTTGATGTGCTCCTAATCCTTGGATGTGCTCAAATCTTCTCCTATCTCTCTCAAATGGTCCGGTTTTAGCTCTTATTCACCTATAATCAACACAAAGCTAATGTAGACCTCCATATCGAAAATATAGACAAACTAGCTAACAAATGCTTCAATGCCTTATCAATGAACACTATAATGGATGAAAAACAACTAGAAAAAGTGCCTATAATATCGCAATATTTCATGCTAACATTCCTACGCATGCATCCCAATTGATGTTTTCAAGGGCCTTGTTCGCTCCAAACGGTGTGTGCAAGCTTTAAATTTATAACCCTAGACTTAAGCTTAAAACAAGGATGCGAACCCGCAGTGTACGGGTCAATCGTAGTAAAAGCAAGAAAATTCCAGGGGTCGATCACAGGGACTCGGTGAAACAAAGTCAATACGGTGTGCTATGTCAATACTAACCACAAGAGCAATTTAACACAATCAAAGATGAATAAGAAGTCAATAAAGCAAACATGCAATTCTAGGGATTAAAGCATCAAGTTGTGGTTCCAACTCAAGATCTATAGATAAGCGGACAAAGTCGAGATTTTTGCGTGGGGAAGGTGTTACTAGAGTGGAGTAGATTACCGGGTAAGTCTCACTACACACTAATCCTAAACCGTAACTCCTATAACCGGGTAAGTCTCAAGGAATCAAGATAAAGAATTATAACCTCAAACTAACACACCATCTAAGGGAATAGAATCAACCTTTACCGGGTAAGTCTCAGGCCAACTCACAAAGATGGGATGAAAGCACACTCAAACCCCAATAAAGGATAAACCTTTATTACCTACACTTATGATCGTTGGTAAACAAACTAAGGAATTACCGGGTAAGTCTCATCCTAAGCTTGCATTGAACCAGAAGGGTGTAATAAGAATAGGATTTGGCAAACTCTAACACTTAACTTCCTGTTTCAGGTCGGATAAGTCACCTCGATCAGAAGAATTCCACCCCGGCCGAGATGTTCATCAACCGAACGAGATGCTTAGGGTTAAGGTTAAAGACTCGAACTTTCAGGATTCTACCGGAATCTAAGATTATTCTATCATTGTTTTTCCCACAACCTTCAGCCAATCACCCTAGAATCACACAAGTAAATTAGCCACTCATCATCATTATGAAAGTATTAAATATATGGGAAGAAGGTGAATATTTGAACAAAGAAGAATTTAATGAAAAGACTTCAATAACTGAATCAAATATCACAACAAAAACGTTCCTTAGATAGCAATCTAACAAGACAAGACAACAAGGAAAGGAATTGAAGATAATCTTACAAAACCCTCCAAAAAGCTATAAAAGCTATGATCTTCAACCTTCCTTTAACCTTCAAAAAGGTTCTTCAAATCTCTCCCAAATCTGGAGTATGCTGCTGCTGCGTTATAATGGGTGCAAGCGGGCTGTTTTGCGCTGATAGCGGATCTCCAACTCTAAGCGGATGTCCAACCGTATGCGGATGTCGGAATTGTGGGAAATCCGACCCTTTTTATAGGAAAATAACCCTCCAAAGATAATAAATCTTAGAAAGATATTCTCCCATAAATATAGGTAAAATATATAATTCTGCATATCTCCTTCCTTCCAGGAGCCCAGCCCAAAAATATAAGATCACTTTCCAAATTTAAAAGATCTCATCCAAGAATAAAATATTCTCGCCGCGTCCTAGGTGTTCGCCTCGGTCGAGTCGGCGTCTCTGGATCGCCTCGGTCAAGATGAATCTCTGGTCAACCAAGGTGAGTCACAACAGAATGTGAAATCTCTCGAATCTGCTCCAAAGTAAATCTTTAATCCATGGCTATGCTCCCTGGATGTAGCTTCCAATTGACTCATGACTCCTTTTGCTCCTTTTTGATGCGAAACGTACCATTTTACCTGCAATTACAACAAAATTAGGTGTAGACCTCGATTCTCGCAAAGGTAGATGAAATGGTAGTAAAATCACATAATGCACATACAAACATGCAGATTATGAAAGATAAAACGTTTAAACAAACCCCAAAATATAGACTATAATTCATGCTATCAGGCCTTGAAATGAAATTCAAGGGCCTTGAAACATGTTTCAAAGGGTATATTAATTAAAACGGATCAATTAGAAATTCATATCCTTTAGATATGGAATTATATAATTTTTATATTTAAAAGGGTTTTCAAAAGGTTTTGTTATCAGATTCAAAGGATTTTGAAAAATGGTTACCAAAATTTATGGAAAGAATTTTTATCATCAATTATTTTCCCAAGATATTAAATATCTTTTGATCTTACGTTGATATGACTTCTTCCCTTAAAAACCTCTTCTCTTCCCTCTTTATTTCTTCCGCTTCCTTTTCCCTTTGAAAGAACAGTGCTTTACTCTTTCGATTTTACAAACCCTATTCATCTTCTTCTTGAAATTTTCTCATTGCATCCAAGAGACCTTCAATGGACGAAGCAACACCATCTGTCCCCAAAAGACAAAGAATAGTTCAAATATCATCTAACTCCAACCCAGATTCGAGTTCAGGATCTGATTCAAGCTCGAGTTCTTCAGATTATCTAAGCGACGCAGTGATTTTTGCCAAGACTGGGCTTCCATCGAGTTGGTTTGCAAGTCCAACGGCCGCCAAGATATGGCTAACAGAGTTCGATGATCGCTATGAATGCATGTGTGAGCCGGTTCACAGTGAACTGTTTACCTGCTTCTCATTACCGGGGCTAGAAGTGCTTCAGGCAAGCTCAATATGGATCATGCTAAACCCATGTGAAGCCTCTTACCCACGATTGACCAGCCTGTTCTACACAAACTTAACTGCACGAAGAGAAAGAGGAGAACGGATTCTGGACTCAATTATCAAAGGTAAGAAAATCACCATTACCATTGAGATTATTGCTGATATTTTTGGTTTTCCTCGATACGACGTATCAGATCATTCTAACCCTGCTAGAACTATCAGATTAACCAGAGAACAGTTTTTTCTTCCCAATGCTTTACCACAACCCACTATTACTTGCTTAACCCTTGAAGCCCGAATTATTTATACTATTTTAGACAGATGTGTGGTACCAAGGTTTGCTAACAAGGATGTGGTAACCAACACTTTATTGGCTTTAGTATATCATGTGGTGAATGGGTTGAAAGTAATATGCCTGAAATTATCCTGTGTCATATGGTAAATGTCATAAATTCTCAAAATACTAGTCACTTGCCATGTGGGAATCTGCTTTCCATAATCTTTAGGCATTTTTCTGTTGATTATTCTGGTGAGGAGTTACACAACATAAATGGAGGATTGGATGAAGCTTTCTTTGAGACCATATGAATTCAAAAGACTCGGGTGGATTTCAGTACTGTATGGAATTTCACTACAGAGTAGTGTTTGGAAGCTGTAGAGAGGGCAGTGGACTCACTAAGATCCGATCTTGTCTTTTTCAGAGCTTCAGTGACCGACAAGATGGATGAAACACAAGATTTACTGGGTATTCTTAACCAGAAAATTAATCAGATGTTTCATCTTAATGCTATGTCTCTTACAACTACTAGCAGTATTAAGCCCCTCTCAGAAGATGATGGACAAGCGACCACAAAAGATGCTGAAAAAGTTATGACTCAATGTCATAATGTTATCAAAGATAAACCCATTCGTCAACCTTCGTCAGAAGATCCGGACATTCTTACTATCAAAGAGTTTGGAGTGGTCAAGAAATATGACAAAAATTATGCACAAAGAGGAACAGATTTATCTCTCAAAGAACGTGAACTTACCGATGCTAAGGATCGATGGAGGGATATGTGTTTAAGAGAACATTATGGGAAAGTAAGTTCCTCAAGATGGTACAAGGAAAACTAAAGTTCTCTGAGTGTCATGACAGTTTTTGAAAAATTCTTGATGAGGTTTTTGTGTGAAAATACTCTTTTGGGTCTGTAATTGTTTTTTAACTCCCGTACTTTGACTGTTTTCCTCCCTTGTTGAAAGAAAAAGGGGGAGAAATGCATGATCCGACATTCGATATACTGCATTCTGCATTTTAGTTTTGATTTTCCTATGCATTGCTAAACTAATAAATGCAGGTACGATAAAACATTTGTGTTGTCTTCCATCAAGGGGGAGATTGAAAACTCCACCTTGTTTATAATGTTTTACAGGTGTTGATGATGGAAGATTTAACACAAATGAAGTAGTTTGATACATTAACAATGTATTGATTATATTCTCTAGATGCTTGGTTGGTTTGAATTCAGTGCAGGAACTATCGAATGCTTAAAAGGCCTTGTTGTCAAGGGCCTTGAAGTATAACTCAAGGACACAAGGAAGATAGCGCTACAAAGGGACGATCAGAAAGGTCTTGGAGTTATATAGTTGCACGAAACAAGGATTCAAAATGCAAAGAAGATTTTTCAGGAACGATTTGCTCAACAGAAAGATTTCAGGAAGATTGTTTTTAACTAAAGATTACAACCGAAGATTAGAGAATCTTTTCAGAAGATTTTCTAAAAACCAAAAAGCGTCGAGATTTCTTCTCGTTCGATTCAACAGAAAATGACAAGATCAAGGAGCTAAGGATTCGACGTGTTCTCAGGAGTTGAAGATTTGCAACGTCTACCTTATCTCAAAACAGGAAGCGACCTTAATGGAGAAGAAGATTTATCTTCAAACGGTCATCTCTCCAACGGCTAGAAGACCTCTCCATAGAAGAGTATAAATGAAGATGATGGTCAAAGAAGAAAGGACGCACAAGCATATACGGAAAACATCTTTACGTCTTCAAGCAACCGAAACATCTTCATTTGATTCGTTGTTTTTCTTTCTCTCATTTACGTAAAAGTTTTATCCCCTTAAAGAGAGAAAACACAAGAGCTCCATTGTAAGATCTAAATAGTGTTATACTAGAGTGTGTGTTACTCTGCGAAGTAACTAGGCTATTATAGCTAGGTTGAGAGTTGGAGCTAGATCGTATCATTGGCTACAGTGAGAGAAGAAGGAGGGATTTCTTCTAGTTTGTATCTAGGACTCTTTGAAGCTGATAATAGATAGTTAGATCCTAAGGTTATACCTTGGGACGGAGAGTATGCTATTTAGAGCCGAACTTCGTAAACATATCCTCGTGTCAATCTTTTACATTCCGCACTATATTTCGCTATTGTGACTAACTTTGTTTTGCAGGATCACGAAGTCAAGGTCCTTGAAAGTTTTTTCAAAGCCCTTGAAATCAAAGTTTCACAAAGAGCACAGATCGACATCAAGGCCCTTGAAAGGAGTTTCAAGACCTTGAGATTTGGTTTGCGAAAAGTTCTCATACTCTATTCAACCCCCTTTCTAGAGTATCTTTTAACTTATTTATTTCACCTACCGGTTCTTCAGCATCAATCCATCATCGGCACCAAATGGATTTTTCGAAACAAGTTGGATGAAAATGGAAAAGTCATTCGAAATAAAGCATGACTTGTAGCTCGAGGCTATAACCAAGAAGAAGGTATCGATTTTGAGGAGACTTTTTCTCCGGTTGCCAAGTTAGAAGCCATATGTATGCTACTTAATTTTGCAACTTTCATGAGCATAAAGTTATTTCAAATGGATGTAAAATTTTCTTTTCTAAATGGCTTCTTAGAAGAAGTCTACGTTGCTCAACCACCTAGTTTTGAAAATGATGAATTTCCGGATCATGTTTTTAAATTGGACAAAGCTCTTTATGGTCTTAAGCAAGCTCCTTGAGCTTGGTATGAAAGATTGTACAAGAATCTTCTTGTAAATGATTTCAAAAGAGGTTTGATTGACAAAACTTTATTTATCAAAACTAGAGGCAACGATATATTAGTAGTACAGATTTATGTTGATGATATTTTATTCGGTGCTACTAATGATTCTTTGTGCGAGGAATTTTCAGATATTATGTGTAGGAAATTCGAAATGAGCTTAATGGGAGAGTTAAATTTTCTTTTTGGACTTCAAGTTATACAAGCAAATAAAGGAATATTTCTCAATCAAAGCAAGTATACCAAGGACTTTCTTAAGAAGTATAAAATGGATCAATCCAAGGTCGCAAAAATTCCTATGAATTCCACACTTTCACTTGACCATGACAAAGAGTCGCACTTGATAGTTGTGAATAGGAGTATCGATGTACGATCGGTTCTTTGTTATATCTAACTGCTAGTTGACCTGACATTATGTTTAGTGTGTGCATGTGTGCAAGATTTCAAGCTGACCCTAAAGAGTCACACTTGATAGTTGTGAAAAGGATATTTCGGTATCTCAATGGCACTAAGGATTTAGGGTTATGGTACCCACATCAAAGCTCGTTTCACCTCGTTGGCTATTCAGATGCGGACTTTATAGGCTATAAGGTTGATAGAAAGAGCACTTCTAGATGTTGCCAATTCTTAGGGACATCCCTAATCAGTTGGCGCTCCAAGAAGCAAAACTATGTTTCCCTATCCACTGCTGAAGCAGAATACATAGCTGCAGGATCGTGTTGTGCACAAATTCTATGGATAACTCAACAACTCCATGATCTTGGCTTTGATTTAAAAGGTATCCCAATTAAATGTGACAATACTAGTGTTATTTCGATCACTAAAAATCTTGTGCAGCATTCAAGGACAAAGCATATCGATGTAAGGCATCACTTCATACGTGATCATGTTGAGAAAGGTGATGTTTCGATATCTTTTATATCAACTAACTTGCAGCTTGCATATATATTTACTAAGCCTCTACTAGAAGATCAATTCAATTTTATTAGATTAGAGATTGGTATGTTGAACAAGGAAGCATTAACGTAGGGGGAGTAAATCGTTTTATTTTCTCCTTCTAATGCAGCCCATTCTTCAATTTCAAGGGCCGTGAAATGCAATTCAAGGGCCTTGAAATGGAATTCAAGGGCAACATTGAAAATCACGGATCTATTTAGGGGTTAATATCTTTTAGATATTTTGATTTCTAAATTATTTAAAAGAAGGATTTTTAAAATGATTTCAAAAGTCCTTATATTCAGATTCAAAGAATGTTTGAAAAGTGGTTACAAAATTAATGGAAAGAATTCTAATCAAAATCGGTTCTCCCAAGATTTGATTCTTTTAAGATATTATTGAACCGGCGATGATGTGACTTCTTCCCTTAAACACCACCTCTCTCCCCTCTTTAAATTCTTCCGCTTCAACTCCCTTTGCAAACTCTATGCTTTACTCTTTCTTTTTCCAAAAAATTATTTCAACTTCTCTCAAACATCCTCCATGGCTTCAAAGAGATCTTCCATAGATGAGGCGTCATCGTCTGCCCCTAAACGTCAAAGGGTTGTTCACCTCTCCACTGATTTAGACTCTGACTCTTCATCTCCCATGGACGATGTTGATATCTGCACAAGGACAAGCTTCCCATCTACCTGGTTCAGTAGCCATACTGCCGTTGGCAAATGGCTCAACGGATTCAAAGACAAAGAGCTTTGTATGTGTGAGTTAGTGGACCGGGAACTCTTTTTGTCGCTCGGTCTTCCCTGCTTCACTATGCTACGAGCGAGTTCCATCTAGCAGATCCTAAATCCGGGGGAAACAGCTTACCCAAGGTTGACAAGACTCTTCTACGTCAATCTTACCGCTCGAAGAGAAAGAGGCGAGCTCATACTTGAATTGGTTGTCAAAGGTAAGAATATTGCCCTTTCTTCTATGGTTATTGCTCAGATTCTAGGGCTTCCTACTTCAACTCTTTTGACCATCCCCATCATGCTAGAACTGTTAATCTGGCCAAAGAACAATTCCTTCTGCCCAACTCTCCACCACAACCCACTTTGACCTGTTTTACTCTTGAGGCCAAAATCGTGTGTGTTATTCTTGTGAGATGTGTTGTCCCACGAATAAAAAATCGGGATGTGCTAACACACCAACTGTTTGCCTTTCTGTATCATGTGCTAAATGGGCTAGATGTTGACCTCCCTGGAATTATTCTAAATCACATGCTCCACTTGATAAACTCCCCTATCGATACCCCTCTTCCCTACGCTAACCTGCTCCCAAAAATATTTCGTTATTTCTCTGATAACCTAGCTAATGGGGAAAAATGCTATAATGGTGGAGAACTGGATGAATACTTCTTTGACAGCATAGGCTTTAAGAAAACACAGTCTGGTGAATGGATTCTGAAAGAAAAACCAGCTTGGACATTTTCCACAGTACAAAGACTTGAAGCAGTGAAGATTGGTCTGGATTCAATGAGACATGAGTTGTTAAAATTCCAATCCGAGATAATTGATAGATTGGATGAGTCACATGATCTGTTAGGTATCCTGAACCAGAAGATCAATAAGATGTTTCATGTGAATGCTCTATCTCTAACATCTTTGAGCAGTATGAAGCCATTATCTGAGGATGATGCCAAAGCAACTACAAAGCAGGTTGAAGAGGTTATGCATCAGTGCTACAAAATTGTGAAAGATCGCCCTATTCGCCAACCAGCTCTAGAGGATCCAGATATACTTCAGATTGAAGAGTTTGGTATTGTAAAGAAATACAAGAACGCAAGCGATCAACGGAGAACGGACGAGTCCTTCAGAAACTGTGATCTAAAAAAAATGCTCAAGCTCGATGGAGGAAGAAGTGTCTGGACGAACTTCATGGGAAAGGACGTCTGAATCCCAGATGGTATCATGAGTAGAGCATCCCCGTCTTGATATGGAAATCAAGGCCTTGACATTGATTTCAAAACCCCTTGGTTTTGATTTCAAGGCCTTGATGTATGTTTGAGAGACTACTGTTTTAAAATTTTGTGGTTTTTGGAAATACTTTTTATGGGTTTGTAATTGCTTCAAACTCCCGTTCTTTAACTGTTTTTCTCCCTTGTTGAAAGACAAAGGGGGAGAAATTATGGTGATCCGAAATTTTGATATTACTGCATTCTGCATTTAAGTATTGATATTATTACATATGCATCGCTAACTCTAAAATGCAGGTACGATATTTGTGTTGTCTTCCATCAAGGGAGAGATTAAAAACTCCACCTCGATTATATATTTGATTATGTGATGATGGAAGACTTAACACAAATGAGCGGTTTTTACACTAACAAATATCGATTTTATTTTTAGATTGCTTGGTTTGTTTTTGGGTTTGTCAAATGTATGCAGGCCTTGGAAATCATTTCAAGGAATGGATGGAGGCCTTGAAAACGGATACAAGGGACAAGCGCGGAGATTGGAAAGCTTTTCAAAGGAGGCCTTGAAAGCCATTTCAAGGGATCATAGCCGAAGCCTTGAAACAAGAATCAAAGGATATGACGGCTGGAAGGAATTCAAATCTCAAACAACCAAATCTACCAAGGATCAAGAGAAGATCTTCCAAGGAGATTCGGCCAACTAGAAGATCTCAACCAAAAAGACTTGACCCAACGAAATGGATCTTGCAAAGATCCTCAACTAGACGCAAGATTTCTTCTCTCAACGATTCTTAGAAGATCTCGAAGATCTCAACCAAAGATTCTCAACAAACAAGAAGATTTTGGAGATTGAACGACAAAGATCTTCAGCAGCATGATTCAAGAGAAGATTACGGAGAAGAAGAATCAACGTGCGTTAAAGAGATGATGAAGATAAGGAAAATCTACAACGGCTATCTCAACTCAACCAAGAAGCGTTTTTCATGGAGAAGGAGAAACATCCACAATGGTCATCTTCTCAACGGCTAGAAGACTTCTCCATCGAAGACTATAAATGAAGATGTCGATTGAAGAAGAAAAAAAACAACTTACACGGAAATATCTAAAGTCTTCAAGCAATCCAAAGCATCTTCATTCGTTCTAATAAGTTTTTCTTCCTCTTAGTTTACAAAAGATTTGTCCTTAGAGAGAGAAAAACACGAGAGCTTCATTGGAATATCTAAAGAGTGTTATACTCGATTGTGTGTTACTCTGCGAAGTAAATATGCTATTATAGTTAGGTTAAGAGTTGGAACTAGATCGTAGCATTGGCTACATTGAGAGAAGAAGGGGATTTCTTCTAGGTTGTATTTAGGACTCTTTGAAGCTGATAATAGATAGTTAGATACTACGGGTAAACCCTAGGCTATTAGAGCCAAACTTTGTAAACATATCACCGTGTCGATCTTTTCCTTTCTGTACCATATCTTGCTTTATTGTGACTAACGTTGCTTTGCACGTTTACAAAGTCGAGGCCCTTGAGATCACTTTCAAAGCCCTTGAAAACAAGTTGTGTCACAAAGAGCTCAGATCGACATCAAGGCCTTTGAAATCAGTTTCAAAGCCTTGAGATAGATTTTTGCGAAAAATTCTCATACTCTATTCAACCCCCTTCTAGAGTATTTATATCCTTTATATTCACCTTACGGTTCTTCAATCCTAATCTTCAGTCCAGCATTGTATATTTGTGTTATGTTTCTGACATTGTGGGGGTCATCCAACTGTAGTGACTTCAAAATATTCTTCGGCTTGAAACTTGATCTAAGCTCACGTCCCACCCTCAGAAACTGTTTCTCCGTCAATTGTCCGGTATATGTGTGTTCCTTTAACTGCTCGGGAAGTGTATGATAGTGCACCCCATTTCTAACATGCAAGCCCATTTTTCAACCTCACTTTGTACGCCCTCAAGCTCAAATGTACATCCGTCTTTTCTCAATTTGTGTGCTCGACTAGACGAAGACTCGGTATCAGGATCAACGCCTTTCTTCTTTTGAGGGGTTCCGAAATGTTCACATGTCAATCGAAACGTAACGAATCCCCTAACGCTTCTCCACGACCTACTTGTGACGAACATCATGTTCATAGTTCCTCCCATGAATCGAGCTCAATCCACCATTATCTCACGATCGTGGACAAAATCGTAAATTTTGAACATCCGCGTATAATCGGTCCCTTCGTAACGCGAATACTTCGGAAGACCCTAGTTCAGATAGAATAGAAATAAGATTTCTTATTTTTTGGTTTAATGATAAAGAAAAATAAGTTAAAATATACTTTCCTCAAAATGTCGAACAAACTCGTGTGGATCACTAAATTATGTATCGTCGAACGGAATCATCATCTCATCATCCTCTTGTATTGACATTTTCGCGGCCGTTTTTTGGGAGATTTTGTGAGTGTTAATCACTTCTTCTTTGAATTACAACGGTCATATTTATTACCGTTACACAACTTTTAAATGACAACGGTAACATTATGACGGTTACGGGATCCGTGACCGTAGCGGTCACGGATTCCGTAAACGTCGTGCGTTTACAAAATCCATCATCGTGTCTGTAATACCCCTTAAAGAATGGGAAGAGGCCAATGCGAAACAAACTCTGAAGAAGATAACAAAAGAATGTAGAAGAAAGACGAGAAACATCTACTAATCATACTCAATTTCAACGGATCTAAGCGTTTAAATGATAATATTGTGTTTGGATACATTCTTAGAAACGATCAAACACAAACCATTTCCCTTGGTTATGAGCTGTGTGGATTAACAACGGTCCTCCATTTCGAAACATGTGCGTTAAGTGAAGGTCTTCGCAAGACCAATGAACTCAAAGTAGACAAAATAGTTATTGAGGGTGATACATAAACAATTATTAACTCAATCAATAACCTTTGAAAACTCCCTTGGAAAATCGACCTCACCATATACGACATTATTCTGGATGTTCATGTCCTGCTCTCGGGTCATGACCCAACACATTTTCAGAAAAGTTAACAAGGTAGCCGACAAGCTAGCAACTATCGGCCATTGCTTCCATTGAAGACGTAACTTCCCACGAAGTCAGTGTCCTTATCCTGGATGTGGTAGTTAGAGGTCACAACTTCCATTTTCATCTCCTTAATATTGTTGACAAAAGAAAGCTCCTCTAAAGGCTTGTAAGGACAGTTTCTTTGTTGACAACAGAAGTCCCAAAACCTTAACCTTTATAGACAAGATAGATACTGTAGTAAAAACTGATGCAAGCATGATTCGAAATAGAAAGAAATACTTGACTAAAGTAAGATTATTGCAAGGTCATAAAATTGTTCTTTAAAATCGATCCTAACATAATGCATACCCATAATCGATTCAGTTCCCGTGCACAAAATGAAGCAAGTCCCGGAAAGTGCAATAATAGACCACAATAACATGGATCCATAAACATATAAGTTCTACGCCTCCCAATCTCCGGTGCATGTACACCAACGGATCAACCTAACCTATTTCCGACATCAGCTCGGAAATCTCGACATCCATACAGGGGGAGAAAAATGTTCCCCCGAGGATGTCTCAAGCGCTGAGCGGGAGTTCCTTGTGCGTGTAGACGACCCCTTTGTCCCCGTTGACCACTTGGCCGCTTCCCCTCAGAATCCTGCATATTCAACAAATTCAAGGTACTTTCCCATGCTATTTTAAGGTTACTATCATGTTACCAAACGAGAGCCGTTACCATCTGGTTGTTAACAATCCTTCAACCCCCACTGGCCCCCGGGCATGAATCCTCCCCGTGCTTATTCCGACCTGTTCAAACGTCATGGTTTGCATATTTAGACCAAATGTCTGGGAGAATTGAGTGAATTGGTTAAGTAGGTTTTTTTTTTTTTAGACCAATCTTCTCGAATTGAATAATGAATCGAATTGAAATAATACCTCAGCTCCTAGGCCAAATCGAGCACCGTCACAGAACCTTGTGCTGGCATTGTGAAACACTGCAGCACTGCCAACAGAAGCCAAGATCGCAATCTTATTAAACATACCCGACTTATAAGCAAACAAAGACGAAGATCTACCACTCTTTTCTTACCAACTAAACTAGAGCATACCTGTCAACTTGTTTTAGGAATACTTGTGTAGTCGTTGGGTCTTCTGCTACAATGCAGTCTGTATGTCCACTGAAAATAAGGGAAGACAAGCGATTCAAAAGATAGCACAAGAATGCATGATTTCTGAAGGTAAGGGAAAAAAACATGCCTTCCATGGTTGTGAATATGATTGATGGCAGCATAGACATCATCAACTATCTCAACAGTACACATCCGAGAGTTGTATTCATGGTGGAACGTTTCAGCTTCGTTGTCCACAAGACTGAGGCCATTCAGGGAACGTACTCTCGGTCCTCCATACAAAGTAACACCTGTACGAAAGATAAGTCACCATTTCACACTTGCCACTTGCTGGAAAATGTGTGGAAGAAATACCTTCAGCCCGGAGATTCATAATTAGTTCATTGTAGCCTCCACTTTGCACCAAATCTTTGTGAACAAGAAGAGTTTCCTGATAGCATGAAGCAATATATAAGGGACAAACAATACTCGAGTTAATGATCCTCACGACCAAAAAGAATAGTTACCATTGCATTGCAGGCAGCCGGATAATCTAGCTTTGCATCCAATACAATCCGCTTTGTCATATCTATTTTTGCAGATTTGTCGACATACACATGGCAAATACCATCTAAATCAAACCAAAAAAAAAAGTTATACTTCATTTCAGCAACAATCAGAAGACTTATTTTACCATGAAATTATACTTAACAAGAGGTTAACCTGCATGGCCCAAGACCGGAATTTTTGTTGATTCCTTAATCTGAGACACGAGTTTATTGCTGCCTCTAGGAATAACAAGATCAATAACATCATCAAGCTGAAAAAAGATAAATGCACTTCAGGTTAAAAACTTTATAATATGCAGCTGTAAAATCATCAATAAAAATTCGATTGAGGCTTGCCTTAAGCAAACTAGGTATCTCTTCTCTTGAAGTGATTAGACCAATTAGTTTCTCCCCCACATTATCTGGGATAGCCGATGTTATAACCTTGAAGCAAAAAAAAGTTGCACGTCATAAATTCTTACAAATTACGAGTAAGTAAGTCATGTAAAGGAATCATTTATACGTACGGTTTACAAGAGGTAAATCACAAACCTTGTGTAGGACTGCATTCGATCTTCTTGCCTCTTTTCCACCCTTCAGAAGAAGCCCGTTTCCAGATCTGATTGCCAGTGAAGCTATCTGTATAGTAGGGCAGAAACAAAGAGATGGGCGGAAGAAAAGCATATCTTAGACTTAAGATCAAATCAAGCAATTTCTTTTCCATCAAGAGCCAACACTAAACAAAAAGAATAATTTTCCACAGCATTATAAAGTAGAAAATGATCTAAGTAAATAGTGATTTTGCTTTGTTTGGAAATTACAACTGTGATGATAACTAATGCTTATAGTTCTGAAGTACCTGAACTAAGGCATCAGGACGGGATTCAAACACAATTAGAAGAACACCCAAAGGACTTGTTGTCTTCTCCAGAACAAGGTCGTCAGCAATCTGGACCAAACATAGGAATATATATATGTAAAATACTGAAACCAATATTAGATTATGGTCTTGGCAATGAGCGCTGTTGGAAAATGAAACATGAGGAAAACAACAACAAGCTGTCGTACTAATTTATAACCAATTGCTTCTACTTTTTTTGAAGTACAATCAGAAATGTTTTTTCTTTTACTTACTAATACAAAGATGATATTATGGAACCTCACAGTAACAACCGAAAGAAATATAACAACACTAGCTTACCTCAGTCCTCTTTAAGACGTGACCAATAGGTTCCTCCATGTCAGCCAATACGCAAATTGACTTTGCCAGTAAAGAGATCTAACATGTTAAAATGCATCACAAAGTCAGAATATCGAAAACAATTCTAATATTGTCAGAAGAGTAAATAGATGCAAGCATGAATATGGAAATGAAATACTGACACTATTACATAATGGTCCAGCTGAAGAAATTTAGCATCAGATATTGTCTTACCTTTGCAGGCTTTAAGGCCAGCCGAGCTATAAGTGATTCTTCATATCCAGCCTCTCGTGCAGCAGCAATATCAGCACCATTTTCAGCTACAATAAGCTCTATATTTTTCTCCAGAGCATCAGCTATGTCCAGCAAAAGCTTTCTTCGATCTTCTGAAGTTAGGGCCTGTAAGTAAATCCATGAATGGGTGGAAGAATTAATATATCTTAGGATCCATTAATGTTAAAGATCAGTAGCTCAAGACATGAGCGTCCAACCTCCAGGAGAAGGGAAAGAAAACAGCAAAATGTCAAAATGAAAGCGAAGACAACACCTGGAGCCTCCTGGAACTTTCCCTAGCTGCAGCAGCCATCTTACGTGAACTAGTGTCATTAGTTGTAGCCAACAAATGCGCATTTTGATGAAATAAAGTTCCAATTTGTTGACCTTGAAGTACTTTAATAATATTATCACCAGCAAAGCCACTACAAGAGACAATTTAAATTAGGATAACACCACTTCCAGGCAAACAGAATGCACAAGACAACCAAGCAATATCATCTGGCTACTTCATTATGACATTCACCAGTTCCGACTGATGTGATTATGCACTGATAACAGAAGGATAAGAAACTGAAAGCAAGTCCAGTTCTTAACTAAACCTTGGACTAACCTCTTAATACATATTCAAAACCACCAGAACATGTATAACATATTGATGCAACACATAAACTATTTGATGTAGAAGACTAAATAATAGAAGTTGGCAATATCAGTTGCTTTAGAGAGAAGGGATCTATGTTTCCTATGAGATGTTATATCATTAGCATAAGAGAACCTTAATCAGGACCGGTACACAAAAAATAGACTCAGCATATTACAATATGCATTGGTAGAACTTCAGTAGAGAAAACAATCACACAAATCAATATAGATTTACAATATTCAAACTGGACATCTACTAAACAATGAAATATACCTCGTAATGACCACAGGAACACCCCCATCGTATGCTGCATAAACAGCTGCTTTTACTTTTGCAGTCATGCCCCCCCTTCCTAACCTTGACTTGTCTCCAAAGGTAATTTCCGATTGATGCTTCTCCCTGATATATGTATGAATTAGCTTTGATCTGGGATCACTAGGCTGGCCGCTGTAAAGACCCTCCACATCACTCAGCAATAGAAGGAGATCGGCTTTTAACTCCAAAGCCAGTAGAGCAGCTAAACTATCATTATCCCAGAATATACCAGAGGAGTCCTGCCCCGACAAATATAACATTGCATTAGAACCTATATTTATACTCAAAGAGACTTCAAAAATCTTCAAATAGACATATGTGCTCTAGCTTCATAAGACAACAATGGCATGGCTTCCTCTGGGTAAAATTGTCCAATTTCCTTCAGACTTAAAGACTGAAATCCTAACTCTCTTTGAGAGAATCAAGAAAGTTGATTGACAGAATAGTAGATGAGGGAAGGAGTTCTTATCAGTAATTACTATGAATCTATGTTGCAAGCCTAATATATCCCCATAAATGAGCCATCAAAGTGAAGATGAAAAAGGTATTACTGGGGCTTGAGTTTCCTAATTTATGGTAGAATGGAACGTGGTTCATGACTTGTGTCGGTGCCAGAATATTTGTTGTCGCTGACAGAAGGAGGGGAGGCATTTCTAAACCAAAGGGGGAAAAAAATTTGCGAGCTTTGAGTAATAAAAATGAAGTCGGAAGTACTGTACGAAGCTCAAATAGAAAGTAAAGCCTTGGAAGTTCAAAAACACAGAGAAGACTCAATCTTAGTTGAATAAATTCCTTGCAGCATTCAATTTCACTGAGGACGTCATTTTTTATCTTCTGCATATTTTTCCTCTTTATATTTTAATCTTCTCTGAAAGGGGCAAGTGAACTTGTTTCAATAATACAAGAATCAGCTGAAAAAGAGATCAAGTCCAAAAAGTATTGCAAGTTTGCAACAGAATGCGCTTCTTCGATGATCTGGACAGGTCATTATGCAATCACCTGATTTACTTGTTCACAAGGTTTATTAAGTGTCCTACCTCATAAGGAGCTTTTCTGGTACTTATAGCATCATTCTCATTAAAAATGGGAATGACTTTAAGATCTAGCAATGCGTTCACTGTTTCCGACAACTGCGACCTGAACTTGGGATCTCGAAAGTCATTATCTGTCACTAGAAGTTGAGATGATGATACATCCAGCTGCATAATTAAAGGATCAGATAACAACCAATTTATGTCCACAAAACACACAAAAAGATGCAACAATATAAGTAATAAGTTTATCCTATTTACCTGGCTAAATAACGAATCATACAAGGCCATAAGACCATTTTGTCCAACAGCTGCACATGCCTTTCCAAGAATATCCCCTTGTGGCTTCTGAAGGTCAGAAAAACTACAAACGAAAACGTCCCCGGCATTATTAATAGAACCTTTATCTACAAGTACCGTTCATCGGAACACCTACTAATCTAGTTTTAGTTTAGAGTACAAGTCTAACTAGAATATTAAAATTTTGAGTCCAATTCCAAATTTAATTTCTCAGAAGTCTGATGTAGCCCAATTCACATTAGTTAATCCTAATTTAAATTTTCTTGCCCCACAATAATCAAAACAGTGACATTTAAAGCTCATAGAGATCACATATGGAGGCATATTTTTAAGGAGATCATACAAGTCTTGTGCAATCATGTTCGACAAAATTGCCATGTATGAAGCGTCATAAAATTCTATTTTCTTTATATATATATATATGGTTGAGCCAGAAGTCAAAAGGACTGGCCCAGAGCAATCTTTGCAGTTTGGTCTGCATTAGTCCATAGTCTACTTTCAGTAACAAATTGGTTGATCCTAAGCAAGGCATCATCAAATTCAAGTTGAAAAATATACAAAAGATTACATAAATGAAAAGTAAAAAATTTTAGAACCTGCTGTTCATTAATTGCCTAAACATAAGCCTCTGGCGACCAATACCAACGGCACCTGAAGACACTAAAATCACTTCATATCCTTGATAATTGAGCTCTTTGATCTGCAGTCATAAAACTAGCAAGGTTTAGTAAGTGTCATAATTAGGAACGTTAAACAACAACTCCTATTAAAACAAAGAGACCCTGATTTACTTGTTCACAAAGGGCGCCAATTCTTCCAAGAGACAACCTTCCATCAGCCCTAGTAACAACAGCTGTCCCAACCTGTTAAGCATCAGACAAAATAGTGGATATTAGAATGTCAAAAGTCATACGATCGTATAGGTATGCCCTAAAAAAGTTTAAACAAAAAAGGGATTCCAGTCCATCCTCCTGATGGTTTACTTCCTATCATCGTGTTCATCAGAGTATCAGACAAAAGTTGCTCTGAACATCTTAGAAATGAATAAACATGTGAGCTATAACGCTTCAATTGAAGACGGAAAAAAAAAAACGTGTTTACTATTCATTGACTTGGAGCAAGATTTAGCTTCTGAACAATTCTTAGCACCCAAAATCAGAATCAACAACTATTATTGGCATTGCTAATGAGCAATGAAGATGATTCAGCCATCCCAACTGAGCCTCTCCAACGTGCATCTCCCAACGTTCATCTCCTTCCATGTAAAGCACATACCATACATGGGTATTCCCATATTTAGCCACAGATTTATATCACCTAGTCTCACATACACGCTTCAAAGATTGTTGTATATAGTATCTAAGCATCTGCAATTATATTTGTGATCAAGTTGAATATCATACATGAACTTTTTTTTTAACGATCGAGTCTTTTAAATAACAGAAGAAAAATCAGAACCTGATTGGAAAAAACAATAGAAGACGAAGAATCGCAAACTGTCGAAGATAATACGACACCAGTGCGATACACTCAACCGATCAAAGAATTCGAAAATTGTATAAAAAAAACTTAATCAGAAATGCATAAAGTACTGTTACAAGAAAGAAGTAAGCAAATACCTTAATGACGACACGCTTGACATCATTGACAAAAACTCTAGAAGCGTCCATGGAATCCATGGCGAAAAACGAGTTCTGGAACAACTCGACTCAGTTGACGGAGAGAGAGAGAGGGGACGAGGCGAATCGATCGAGCTGAAGATCTGGTAGGGATCTGATTGTGATGAGGGGAAGTAATGTATATAGACGTGTATTTATATGACAACAAGAGTGGCCACGGAGTTATCATTTGTTTATGAGAATCTCTGGCCGTATTAAGGTTTGGATTTGTTTCCTTGCTATCCGCCAATTTTAAATTTATTTTGTTGTACTAGTGATTTAGTTTTTTTTTTTTCGAGGTGTTATTCAAGTAAGGCACATTATTCTGATACGGTGGTGCGGCCGCCCGTACGGCCGACACGTGTCCCGAAAAAATAAATTTTTTTTTTTTATAACGAGTAAAAGTAATAGTTCAAAACTTATTATAGAATAGTTCATAACTTATAAAAGGATAGTTCATGAATTATAATAGAATAGTTCATAGTGCAAAATTTATAAAGAAATAAAAATAATAGTTCAAAACATATTAAGGAATAGTTCATAACTTCTAAAAGAATAGTTCATGAATTATAATAGAATAGTTCATAGTGCAAAATTTATAAAGGAGTGAAAGTAATAGTTCAAAACTTATAATGGGATAGTTCATGAATTATAATAGAATAGTTCAAAGTGCAAGATTTATAAAGGAGTGAAAGTAATAGTTCAAAACTTATAATGGGATAGTTCATGAATTATAATAGAATAGTTCATGAATTATAATAGAATAGTTCAAAGTGCAAAATTTATGAAGGATAGTGCATAACTTATAAAATGATAGTTCATGAATTACAATTGAATAGTTCATAACATATAAACGATTAATTTATGAATAATTTGATAAAATATATTAAAAAGTAACAGTTCATGGATTATATGGGAATAGTTCAAAGTTTATAGGAGGATAGTGCATAAATTATAACATGGTAGTTCAAACAAATTTTCTTTCGATTATGGAAAAAAAATTCGTTTCCGAAAAGAAAAAAGAAAAAAAATTATAATAAATAAATTTTTTTTTCGGGACACGTGTTGGCCGTACGGACGGCCGTACGACCGTACCGCATTAATTGAACCGTACCTGAACAAAAGCCTTTTTTCATACCTTTACTTAATATATTTTATTAAACTTTTATTATAAAATTTAAAATTAAAAAAAAATACCTAGACCATAATTAGTTTTTAAGAAAATAAGATTCAAATTCGAAACCACATAAAAATTTACTGTTTTTTTTTATAAAAAAAAGCTTAAAATTTACTTTTCTATATTTTACTTTGAAATTTACTGCATTTAAAAATAAATAAAAATTGTTTATTTCCTTATTATATATATTTTTTGAATTCTAAAATAAATAAATTGACTGTATTTTTTTTTAATAAGAAAATTAAATTTTAAATATACTTTTCTTAATTTTTAAATTCAAAAATTTTTAAACTTAATTTTTTATTGAAATAAAAAGTACAGTAAAATTTAAATTGTTATTATTTTTTGTATTTAAAACTGATGTTTTTAAAACTAATTATGGTCACAATAAATACTTTTTTATATTTTTTAAATTTATAATAAAAAGTTAATAAAATATATTATATAAGAGTACATAAGGAAATAAACATAATTATGACTATGGTTGAACAAGTTAGGTTCAGTTTATCGAACTGAACCGAAACGAGTATTTTCGGTTTGGATCGAAGCAAAAACTGACAATTTAGGTTCGGTCTTAGGTCTGTATTTTTAAAAATTAGATTTCGGTTAAAAACCGCAAAATCGATGAGTAAACTGAAAAAACAGATTATTACTTATAAAACAATGGCCAATTAGTCATACTAGGTCGAGGTTGCGTGATTCGCAAACGGTTGTAATAATATGACGATGATACATTTGTATTTTATCAAAGAAATTACTACTTAGTGGTACCGTGAGAGTGATATTTGAATACAAGTGGTGTTCTACCTTTGTATTTTTAATATCATTATTTAAACTAGTAAATATGTCTCGCATCATTAGAACTTGTGGTTTGAAGATAATGGCACAAGATTGACCGAATATGTTAATATTGTAATTTAAGATTAAAGTATTGTTAATTAGAAAAGTAAATATTTAATTAAAATATGATATTGGTTTATTCAAGCGATATTTTTGCATCAATCAAAGTATTAATGATAATAAATTAATACTTCATGAAAATGTTAGAAAATTTTGAGAGTTTGAAAACTTGTTTATTTTTATTTATGTCTGTAAAATTTTTGGCTCCAAAAATATAAAATAGGTCATATAATATCAAAGTTATAAAACCTCATCAACTTGTTTATTTTTATTTATGTCTATATAAGTTTTGGACTCCAAATATATAAAATTATGTCACACAACATCAAATTTTAAAACCTCATCAAAGTTTACTATAAAATGAGAATTTAATGACTCAAAAAGTCAAGAAACAATTTGGTTTACTAGGCTTTTTCTAGTTTTGTGTTTAGTAAATGTACCTTTGAGAGAAGAGTGTGTAGAGTTTGAGAATAAATACAAAAGGTTGGGGTATATTTACTTAATTGAAACATTAAAAAACCTAGTTAGTACTATAGTTTTTTAAAAAGGCCTAGTTACCAAAATTGCCCGAAAGTCAAAATTATAGTGTAGTAAGATGTTAGAGAAGTTTGAGAGTTTGAAAACTTGTTTATTTTTATTTAGGTCTATAAAAAATTTTGGCTCCAAAAATATAAAATAGGTCACATAATATCAAATTGTAAAACCTCATCAACTTGTTTATTTTTATTTATGTCTCTACAAGTTTTGGACTCTAAAAATAAAAATAAAAATATGTCACATAATAGCAATTTTAAAACATCAGCAAAGTTTACTATAAAAGTAGCATTTAATGACTCAAAAAGTCAAAATTATAGTGTGGTAAGGTGTTAGAGAAGTTTGAGAGTTTGAAAACTTGTTTATTTTTATTTAGATCTATATAAAATTTGGCTCCAAAAATATAAAATAGGTCACATAATAACAAATTGTGAAACCTCATCAACTTATTTATTTTTATTTATGTTTATACAAGTTTTGGACTCCAAAAATATAAAATGTGTCACATAACATCAAATTTTAAAAATCTCAATAAAGTTTACTATAAAAGGAGCATTTGATGACTCAAAAAGCCAAAATTATAGTGTAGCAAGATTAGCAATTACTTTCTAGGTCCGTTTAGGTCCAAAACTTAAACCGAACCGAAACCGACCCTAAGACTATCCACATCCCAGTCCGTTTATAATCCTATTTATGCACTCTATTTGTATACTAAATCATGTATACCCTCCGTCTATATATCTTTTTCTTATATCTCATGTTCCGTCTATAATATAATTGTAATTATTTTTTAATTACAAATAAGTAAAACCTTAACATTTTTATTATAACCCACTTGTAAGATAATAATTTATTACAAATTCATACTTTATTTTTTCACATGTTTTGATTTTAAGAAAATAGTAAATATAGTGATATTACACACAAAAGAAAAATTAAGAAAAGAGAAGAAGTATTGTGGTGGAAGTGAAAGACAATTGAAATAATACCGTTGGGTACGTATTAATAAATTCACTGTGTTTTCAATTTTTTAAAAGAAAAATTAAGAAAAGAGAGAGAAAAAAGATTTTATTGGTTAATTTTTAAAAGATGTGGGGCCTGATTTCTTTTGCACTCTGTCACAATTAGATCCAAATTTAATCAGAGTGAATTTTATTTTAACTCTTTTTACAGGAAGAATACAAGGGATGTAGAGATTATTTTGGATAAAAGTGTAAAATTTAACAATTTAACTTGGGGAAGTAGATAGTCTAATAGGGTCGGTTTTAAGTTCTAAAATTTCATATTTTCAGTTATAGGTTCAAACCAAACCTACTTTTATAGGTTTGATTTTCGGTCCAAGGTTTCAGTAAAATCTTTTTAGATGTAGTTCGATTTATTGCAGTTCGGTTCAATTTTAGACTTATGTCCCCCCTAGATTACGAGGGCACAAAGAAAAACTTGAAAATTTGTGGATCTCAACAAGACTATTTAAGCATTAAGGACGCAGAAAACTTTTAGGGCTCGTTTGTTTCCAGCTCCGAAAACGGAAACGGAATGGAAACAAATCTAGTTCATATGTATACCATTATTCATGAATTTTTATGGAATCATTCCTTGTGGTTTAAAGTAATCTATTATACATACTAAAACAGATCACAAGTTGATGACGTGGCGCGTTGTGGATGCAGTATTTTTGAAATGGAGCTCCCACAATTAAAACCAATAAATCTTTTTTTTTAAGCCAAAAAATCTTTTATTATTAAATTAACAATTTTATAGGAACCAAATCACTTTTATTCGAATCTATTATACATACTAAAACATAGCACAAGTTGATGACGTGGCGCGTTGTGGATGCGGTATTTTTGAAATGGAGCTCCCACAATTAAAACCAATAAATCTTTATTTTTAAGCCAAAAAATCTTTTATTATTAAATTAACAATTTTATTGAAACCAACTCACGTTAGTTCGAACGACTCTATTTTGTGTGACAGTTTTTTTATAATATAAATTAAGCCAAAAAATCTTTTATTATTAAATTAACAATTTAATAGGAACCAAATCACTTTTATTCGAATCTATTATACATACTAAAACAGATCACAAGTTGATGACGTGGCGCGTTGTGGATGCAGTATTTTTGAAATGGAGCTCCCACAATTAAAACCAATAAATCTTTATTTTTAAGCCAAAAAATCTTTTATTATTAAATTAACAATTTTATAGGAACCAAATCACTTTTATTCGAATCTATTATACATACTAAAACATAGCACAAGTTGATGACGTGGCGCGTTGTGGATGCGGTATTTTTGAAATGGAGCTCCCACAATTAAAACCAATAAATCTTTATTTTTAAGCCAAAAAATCTTTTATTATTAAATTAACAATTTTATAGGAACCAACTCACGTTAGTTCGAACGACTCTATTTTGTGTGACAATTTTTTTATAATATAAATTAAGGCAAAAAATCTTTTATTATTAAATTAACAATTTCATAGGAACCAAATCACTTTTATTCGAATCTATTATACATACTAAAACAGAGCACAAGTTGATGACGTGGCGCGTTGTGGATGCGGTATTTTTGAAATGGAGCTCCCACAATTAAAACCAATAAATCTTTATTTTTAAGCCAAAAAATCTTTTATTATTAAATTAACAATTTTATAGGAACCAACTCACGTTAGTTCAAACGACTCTATTTTGTGTGACAATTTTTTTATAATATAAATTAAGCCAAAAAATCTTTTATTATTAAATTAACAATTTATTAGGAACCAAATCACTTTTATTCGAATCTATTATAAATGCTAAAACAGATCACGAGTTGATGATGTGGCGCGTTGTGGATGCAATATTTTTGAAATAGAGCTCCCACAATTAAAACCAATAAATCTTTATTTTTAAGCCAAAAAATCTTTTATTATTAAATTAACAATTTTATAGGAACCAACTCACGTTAATTCGAACGACTCTATTTTGTGTGACAATTTTTTTATAATATAAATTAAGCCAAAAAATTTTTTATTATTAAATTAACAATTTTATAGAAACCAAATCACTTTTATTCGAATCTATTATACATACTAAAACAGATCACAAGTTGATGACGTGGCGCGTTGTGGATGCAGTATTTTTGAAATGGAGCTCCCACAATTAAAACCAATAAATCTTTATTTTTAAGCCAAAAAATCTTTTATTATTAAATTAACAATTTTATAGGAATCAAATCACTCTCAATAAATATTGTATTATTAGAAAAACATTGTTCATGATGATATTAAAACATAAAATTTTATGTTCTTAAGTCAATTTAACCTGAACTAAATGTACTATAAATAAATATGCGGTACATAATACATAAAAATAACAATAAAATACTTTTTATTTTAAATAAAACCCGCACAAGGTGCGGGGATTAAACTAGTTGTAGTAAATTTTGATTAGTTTTGAATCTTGATACCCTATAGGGAAATAAAATTGGAAAACAAATACATTTTACATGCAACCACAAGGAATGATTCCAAAAAATATTCATGAATAAGGACTAAATTTATTTTCATTCCGTCCCGTTTTCAGAGTTATAACCAAACGGGTTTAATTTATTTATTACTTTGTAACATTAATTATATAATATAGTGAAAGTTGTAGAAATATAAATGTATTTGTCTTTAAGTGCGTACAAAAGGTGAGCCCCACATAGTCACATGCTAACTCTTTTGAGGCTTTGATGGTTGACACATATTTTCTTAGCTTGAAATTTTAATCACTTGAAAATTGAAATACGAGAGCATTGCGCCGTTACAAAAAACTTTGAAACGCATCGACATTTTAATTTTCAACGGTCTTCTTTCGAGTTTATTTGATAATAAAATTAAAAGAAATAATATATATAATAATCACTTTTAAATTATAATTTAATACTATCAATTCTAAAAAATTACAAATTATTTTTTATATGAAAACTGTCCGATAACCTAAGCTCAATCTAAATATGTATTGTTGTTGGTAATAAGTAGCGTATAATCAAGATCTTAAACGACTATTATAAGAGAAAGTTGTCTAAACGGTATCCAATCTTTTGGGCTGACTAAACTTTAGTACCCATCTTTTTAGCTATCAGAACGGTACCTCATCTACTGACCCTGACTGAAGAGTAGTATATACGGTATTGTTCACACGTTGAATTTGAAGAACGGAGTTAAACTGTGAGGGGTAAAATTGTCCACTGAGATTTCTCAATTGTTGAATCTCCAAGATAAGGCAAACGCAAGAATGAAGCTCCAGCTTCACCCAAAATGATCAAAGCTTTCGCAATTCGTTCACAATTTTACATCCCAAACCATCCCAATTACAAATCCACAAACACACCTCCAAAATCAACTCATTTGATCCCCAATTCTCGCCCAATTCAACATATCAACCCTAATTCCACAAAACCCAAAACCCTAAGCACCTAAATCGATATTCTCAATGAACGGCGGCCCAAGACCCATTTGCACCTGCAATTTCAGTCCATGGCATCAACAAGGAGGGCTACCTGATTTGTGGTTATCGACCAAGGGGAAGCTGCAAGATCCTTCGCCTACAGACCTGCAAAAGCTGATGGTGACCGCATGCCTGGGGCTGGTATACTCTTTTTGTTCAGGTTGTGACGCTTGAGGACAAAGGTTGCTGTGGGGGAACAGACGAAGCTCGCCTAAGCATAACAATATAGACTATCGGCCCTTGCTCCTCTGGTGCGTGACTGCGAAGGAAGCCAAGGTCCGTGGCTTGTCGACATGAAGCAATCCCCTAAAGCTGCCATGTCTTCCAATCCTCCATCGACGATTAGTCATGAAAACTCATCTTCATCATCATCGTCAACTTCTATGAAAATAGGAATCGTTGGGTTCGGATCCTTCACCCAGTTCCTCGCCAACACCATCCTTAAGCATGGCAACACTGTCACGGCTACTTCTCGATCAGACTACACCCTCATATCCAATCGCCTTGGCATCTCCTTCTTCAAGTAAGCTTCCAAATCGTATCAAATTTGGATTCAAATCCAACTGTATTATATTCTCTGTTTTTGTAGATTTAGGTCTATTTTTGTCGCAAATAGCTTGAATTTTGGGGCAGTGATTCAAGTGTTCTAGGGCTTAATTAGCAGGGAAGTTGATCAATTTCTGGAAGCCGATAACATTGTGATAATGATTTGCACGTCGATCTTATCATTTCAAGGAGTAATCGATTCAATGTCATTTCATCTACGAAGGAAGACCGACAAGCAGAACAATTGATTTTGGAGGTGTGTTTGTGGATTTGTAATTGGGATGGTTTGGGATGTGAAACTGTGAAGGAATTGTGAAAGCTTTGGTCATTTTGGGTGATGTTGGAGCTTCGTTCTTGCGTTTGCCTTATCTCGGAGATTCAACAATAGGGGAATCTCAGTGGACAATTTTGCCCCTCACAGTTAACGTCGTTCTTCAAGATTTAACGCGTGAACAGTACCGTATATACTAATCTTCGGTCGGGGTCAGTAGATGAGGTACCGTTCTAATAGTTAAAAGGATGGGGTACTAAAGTTTAGTCAGCCCAAAAAATGACATTGTTTAGATAAGTTTCTCTTATAATAATAATAATAATAATAATAATAATAATTATTATTATTATTATTATTATTATTATTATATTATAATTAATAATTATCGAAGGAAAAACATATTACATGCCGCTGGATGGGAGCCGACTAACAAGTTGGGCCCCGCATTCCTTTTGAATAGTAAACGCAATCCTAGTCAAAATAAAGTATGTACTCCTACTATATCCGGGCAACTCTTTAGCAACCGAGCCCAATCTTTTAAGAAGCTCCATCGCGTCGTCACCCAAGTCGCCAAACGTGGAAAAGGAAAAGGGAAGAAAGTGATACCCCATGGAGCTACAAACCTCCGCATACTTCTTTCTCTTGTTGTCAGCAGCGACTCTCACAGCTTTACCGGGAATGAAGTTGGAAAGGCCAGGTGAAGAGAAAGGAGAAGTACCAGTAATATCCACACAAGTGTCTTTGCCCTGAAACCAATTATAGAAAAGGATGTCGGCAGGGCGCAGCTCCCCACCACCACCATCAACCATACCAGTATGGACCTCTTTCCGAACAGAGATCCCAATCTTAAGGCACTCATCAAAAAGGACATCACGAACCATGTTATGCCGATGCTTAATACCAACCTGTGCAGCACAAGCAAGAGCATGGTCACCCCAAACGTCCAAAATGCCCTTCTCACAAGCTGGGCACTTGGAACCCTCCCTAAACATCTCGATACCCAAATGGTACTTAACGATTGTCCGAAAGGTAGCCGGGTTCATAACCTGACCAAGACCAGAAACTGGGACCGCTTTAAGCCATTGCTGAGCTAGAGGAAGCCTTAAGTTCTCAACTAAGGCCTTCTGCCCGTAAGGTCAAAGTCTCTCAGAAAACCCTTAAACACGATATTGTAATAACATCCAGCCAATTTCTTCATTAAATGGGGGGCTGGACGTATTACCGTCATGTCAAAGTCATAGTCTTTACAGAAGTTGACCCAACAAGCAGCAGCCGTCTCAAAAGCGACTCCATCGCCTGAAACACCAGAAAACCTCAAGATCTAATCCTGCAAGCTACGAGTCTGAGACCTCGAGGCCAGAAAGGCAAAATGCAAAGTATCCGCACAAGAAAGAATACCAAGTCCTCCGTTACTAATCGGCAAAGTAGAGAGGTGCCATTGAAGGGGGCCAAAACCGCCCCCCAGCAGTAACAATCTGCTCAACAGAACAACGAAGGGCCTGATCAAAGACCTCCATAGCCTCGGAGAAATGAGAGGGGAGAGCAGTCCGCATAGCGAAGTAAAGACGGGACACTCCGGAACAAGCCCGAAGCAGCAAAAGCTCACACTGGGGGTCCCCCAATCTCGCAATGGCTTCCATCAAAGACTTGGTTTTCGCAACTCTCATCAAAGCAACACGAGAACAAAAGGCCGGGTCAAGGCTGACAGCACCACCCAACAACTTGACCCCATCCAGCGGCCTAGCAATATGCTCAGGAAAAACACCAGGCTCAGAGCTACGCGGGTCAACCTTCGGCCAAATGATCTCCGTTTTACCGATATTAAGATAAAGGCCTAATGCGGGGCCCTCCGCCCTGATGATATCAAGCGCCTTTACTAACCATCAGTGTATCACCAATCAACGTCCCGTCATCAAGGTACCAAGCATTAAGCTTCAGCCGGAAACAATCCGAAATTTTTCGGATAAGGGGATGGAGGACCAGCGAGAAAAGCCGTGGGCCAAGAGGGTCCCCCTGCTGAACACCTCTACAGGAATAAAGGACCTGCTCACCATAATATAAACGTGCAGGACGGGCATAGCAGAACTCAACCCAAGAAGAAATAGCAGGGCAAATCTGCTGGACCTGAGAAATCATAGAAGTGCGATCAACGAGATTAAAAGCATTCTTGAAATCAACCAGAAGCATAGAAAGACTATCATCATCACCCTGAGACTCCACTAACCGGTTGACCGCATGTAACACCGCCCCCCACCGCCCGAAACTCCAACCCCGAACTGGGCATCCTCAAAATAAGGTCCAAGGGACACACCGATAGCAGAAGCCGCAACTTTAGATACAAGACGTCTCCAGACGGAGCCAACAGCGATAGGGCGGATCCCACCTCCCGGTTTAAGGAGAGGTGTAAGAGGAGCACTAGCAATATACTCACTAAGGGCGTTCGGACAACAACCCCTAAGGAAAAGGTTAACAACCCCAGAAATCGACTCAATCATCTCATCAGCAATAGCAACATCACCACCACCAAGGGCATCCAACAAGTGTTGGGCCCGCAGACCATCCCTACCACAAGATGTGCCTTTAGGGAAACTTTTAATCCTATTAAGGACCAAACTCTTGTTAACCTGAAGAGCAACTCTGGATCTGGATGGAGAAGGTAAGGAAGGAGGCGGAGAAGGTGGGTGCATATCCATAAGCCCACGGAGGGTGTTCTCAGACATGGGAGCAACACCCGAGGAGGTGAGGATACGAATGGCGGCAGCAAAATGTCCATCACTAACTTTCCTTTTACACTGTTTCAAGTTGGCCTCATCTCGGCTATCATCAACATCCCTGGGACGGGAATCAAGCACAGAAGCCAGAAGTTCCTCAACAAGACATCTAATACCTCCCGGTTCATTCCACAACCGAGTAGCCCTAGCGATACTTTCAGCCTGCAAACCCCGCTTCACACCCGACCGATTTTCAGAACATGACTTGGGCTTATATCGATGAAGGATACATCGAGGTAAAATAAGGAGACAAACCCACGCGGACACACAAGAGTGATTAGAAAGAACCCGATCAAGGGCGCCTTTGAGGACCCTAGCAAAACCCAACCTGCCCTTCCACGGGACGTTCTTCACAATAAGAACATCGGCCTGAAAAACCATCTCCACCAAGGAGACATCGAACACACCGTCAAAAGCAAGGGCATCCTGACCCCCCACTGTATCAACGATATCTAAAGAAGGAGCAGCCACAGGAGTAGGCCGAGGACAACCATGAATAAAGAAAGCAACCGATCCATCATTGGACAAAGGAGCAGCAACAACACCATCCGAATGAATACAATTCTTAGACACCGTGTGAGTGACACAACATTCTCCGCAGAACCAAAGGCCGACTTGCCTAAGAACCGCCACAAAACTATCATAAATACCTTGATCAGAGCCAATAAGAGACTTGAACCCGGCAAGGACGTCATCACACAAATGGATATCCCGCAAGTGCCTAATGAAGTAAGCTGGGGTAAGGCCCTTACCCCCACCATCACGACACCCGTCCCGCCCAACGAAGGGGCAGTGCACCCTTACGGGTGTAACAGCGCCCGAGCCCCTCATCTAGAAAACCAACACACGGGACAAACTCACATAGCACCACAATCTCAAGCAAAACCGCAGTCTCAAGCAAACACAGAACCAACCATCAACCTCAACACACACACGTGCACCACAACCAGAAGAAATACAAAGCAGAAGGGGCAGTGCATTCCCAAGCAAAACCCAACCAAACAACAACCAGAAGCAGCAAACCACACACAACAGAAGAGAGACAACACATAGAGCAAAACTGAAAACGCAGTAGAAGGGCAAACCTGGAGGGAAAACAGACACTGCAGAAGAAGGTCCAGAAGAAGACTAAGAACGCCAGGAAGAAGGTCCAGAGAAGGGCCGCCAGGAAGTAACGAGCAGAAGAACGCCAAGAAGGTCAAGAAGGTCCTGCGAAAACTAGGCCAAGACAAAGGTCCAGAGAAGGTTGCAGACCGGAAAGTCATGCGAACGCCAAGAAGGTCCTGCTAGCGCCGGGCCAAGACGAAGGTCCAGAGAAGGTTGTAAACCGGAAGGGCGAATGCAAGGCCAAGGCGCTCCGGGAGTGAGGACGTAGAAGGGAGACAAGGCCGGGAGGGAGAGACGATGCAGATGAGAGGCGGGCAGGAGGAGACAGGGGGAGGGCAGGAGGGAACGCCGGCCGTGAGGAGAAGGCCGAAGGATCATCGCGCCGCCAGGAGAGGGCCCCTCCAGATCGCCCTAGGGATCGCCATTCTTCAATATTAACTTTTGGCACCAAAAATCAAATAACAAATAACAAAAAAACTGCTTGTTATTTCGGGGCGAGTTTGACCAGATTGACAGGTATGCAGTGGTGCTCGTACCTGCACGAACAAGTACCCTTTTTTAAATAAAAATAAGGATTTTTCTTCTCGATATCCTCAAGGTTTGAACTTTTTCACTTGATATCCACTCAGTTTCAAAATTTCTCTTGGTACCCTTATCATTTTATTTGTTTTCTCTTTATACCCAATTCCTAATATATTACAATAAAATTTAGTATAAAATAAATATAAAATATAAAAATAAATTTAAGACTAATTATGACCTCATTACATTTAAACTAACAAATTTATAATAGAATCATTTTTAAAAATATTTTTCTAATTAAAAAAATTAAAGTAAATCAAAGATAAATTTTATTTTTGAACTAAAATAATTTTTTCTTATTTACTTTACATTTAAAATAAAAAATATAAAATTAAATCACAATAAATTTTTTAAATGTTTTTAAGAGTCCATAAATTTAAACTAGTAATTTTTTTGAAGTTAATTTATATAATTTATTTTAATTTGAAAATAGAAATATTTTTTTTATATTTTAGTTTTTATAATATTCTTTTCCAAACTCTTAAAATTTAAAAGAAAACATAATTTTTCTAAAAATTTTTAATTAATATAAATTATATAAAATTAAATTTAAAAAATAAATAAAATTTATTATATTTTTAAATTTATAGACTCTTACTAAAGTTTTAAAAAATTGTTTTTAATTTAATTATACACACACACACACACACACACACATATATATATATATATATATATATATATATATATATATATATATATATAAACTATATTTATTATAAATTTATTAAATTAAATTCAATGAGATCATAACTTGTCTTAAATTTTTTTAAAATTTTTTAATTATTTTATAATAAATTTTTAATAAAATATATTAAGATTGGGTATGAGGAAATAAATAAAACCATGAGGGTAGCAAGAGGAATTTTAAAGCTTGGTGGATACCAAGAGAAATAGTCCAAACCTTGAGGGCACCAAGAGGAGATCCTAAAAATACTTGTATTACTAATTAATTGTAATATAAATTTTGTTTAAAATAAAATATATTTAAGATATTTTGTGTTTTATATATATATATATATATATATATATATATATATATATATATAAAAGATATATAAGATATTTTGGGATGTTTAGATGCGGTTTATAATTTCGGGTAGGGCCGTACGGCTAAACGTAGAGCTGACACGTGTCCAAATTTTTTTTTTATATATTGTTTTCTCAGAAACGATTGATTTTTTTCAGAAACGAATGAATTTATTTTTGAACTACCATGTTATAAATTTTGCAATATTCTCTTATAAACTTTGAATTATTCCCATATAATTCATGAACTATTACTTTTTAATATATTATATCAAATTATTTATAAATTAATCATTTATATGTTATGAACTATTCAATTATAATTCATGAACTATCATTTTATAAGTTATGCACTATCCTTTATAAATTGGACAATTTTGGTAACTAGTCCTTTTTGAAAAACTATAGTAATAACTAGGCTTTTTAATGTTTCAATTAAGTAAATATACCCCAACCTTTTGTATTTATTCTCAAACTCTATACACTCTTCTCTCAAGGGGTACATTTACTAAACACAAAACTAGAAAAAGCCTAGTAAACCAAATTGTTTCTTATAAATTTTGCACTATGAACTATTCTATTATAATTCATGAACTATCCTTTTATAAGTTATGAACTATTCCTTAATAAGTTTTGAACTATTACTTTCACTCGTTTCTGGAAAAAAAAAATTATAATAATTTTGGGACACGTGTCAGCTCTACGTTCAGCCGCACGGCCCTACCCTAATTATAGACCGTACCTGAATAAGACCTATATAGAGGATAGATCATATGAGAACAACCTCTAACATGAGAACATGAGAACAAATCATGACCATCCAATTTTTAAAATTCAATGGTCTAGATTAATGGTGGAAAATGATAAATAGGAAACCAAATAATGTATAATAATTACTCACTCTCATTAAAAGAGAGTGAACCCACTCTCTCTTAATTGTTTTTTAAAAATATATATTGTATTATAGGAAACCGTTAGTTAAAAAAGATTCACCAAATATCTCCTTCCTCATCTCTATTATACGTAAACTCCATTAACATTTCTCCCCAATTCCGCCAAATCAAAAAACGAAACAATGGAAAACTCAGATTGAGTGTGCATTTGCAAATTTATTCAATTCGACCTCTCTACAACATCTGTTCAAGTCGATCATAACAATAGAATTCAACAAGCTGTCATATCCTGTCAAGAAAATCATATCCCGTCAAGAAAGCAGTTTGTTTCTCCATATGCAAATCTGAGTAAGTGTATGTATTCAAATTTAATCGTTGTAATTGAATCGCTTTGACATAAATCGTGTGAATAACCGCATGAATTGTAGAGTTGCATTGGTGAAACTCGTAAGAAGAACCGATAGACAAAAAAAAATCGTTGTTGATAATAAATAGATTAACTACGAATAACACACTTGTATTATATTTAATTTCAGTTGAAAAGAGCATTATAAGTACGAATAAACAGGTTGATAATAAATATAATAAAGAGAGTAACTACGAATAACACATTTGTATCATTTTAGTTTCAGTTGAATAAATCATTATAATTACGAATAAAATAAATTGACGTCTAATAAAGTATTTATTTTTTCAGGCACAACCAAACAATGGGAGGTTCATAAGTCTAATAGAGTATTTGCTTCAAGAGTTTTCTAGAGACAAAGAAGTTCGTAATGGTGTTAATGAAGTTGTCCTTGATAGTATCCCAAGAAGCTTTGAATAAGAGTTGAAGCCGTCGGGATCAGGCGCCTTGTCATCGCCCATGGAGAAAATGGCCAACTTAATTTCCTCCAAAGTGACAAGGGAGGAGAGGTTCTTGAGGTTGAAGATCCTGTCAAAGCCAAGAACAAAGGTACTCGTATGAAAGGTTTCCTGGAGAATGCAACAACCAAGGTTGTAAAACCTTTAAAGAAGTGTGCTCGGTGTAAGAAACTTACAGATCATGACAAACGAAACTACAAGGAAGTTATGTAGAATATAGTTAGTGTTATTTTACATTATTTGAATTCATAATTATTGAAACCTTTCAGTCCATTTAGGACTTAAGGCTTTTGATTAATAGTTGTTGTTTTATCTTTAAAAACAAATGCTTATCAACAATATATTATTTCACTTAAAAAACGTTTGTAATTACGAATTTTCTGCTTATATACATTGTTAAATCTCACTTTAAAAACATTTGTAATTACGAATAATCACTATTATGTCAAACACAAGTAAATAATATATTATTGGCATTTTGGTTTAAAAACTTCATAGTGTAAATTATGCAAACATCCACGACGCATCGATTAATAACTAATCAAATCAAAGTAGACATTCACAAAATAAGTCAAACAATAATCCTAAAAAACAAAAAAAACAGTTAAGTTTGAAGATTTCAAATTGCTAGTAGTAGAGTACATTAACTAAATGAAGTATATCTAAATGATCTTAGCATTGACCGTTTGTAATTACGAACTTAATGCTTCTATACATTGTTATGTCTCACTAAAAAAACGCTTGTAATTACGAACTTAATGCTTGTATACATTCTTATAGATCACTTAAAAAACGTTTGTAATTACGAATAATTGCTTGTATACATTATAATATCCCACTTAAAAAACGGTTGTAATTACGAATAATCGCTATTATGTCAAACACATATCCTAAAAAAGCACACGACACATCGATTAACAATCAGTCAAATCAAAGTAGACATAAACAAAATAAATCCAACAATAGTCTTAAAAAACCAAATGCACAACTAAGTTTGAAGATGTCAAGTTGCAACTAGTAGATTACATTAAGTCAAGGAAGTCTATCTAAACGTCAAGCTCCCGTTCCTCTTCATCACTAGTCAACTTCTCTTTTCCCTTTCCTTTAATGTCCTTAGGCTTGGTGACATTATTCACACAACCGCTCTTAATGCTGTTTACTGTTCGCCCCTAGAGGTGTGTGCAAATAAGTTTTAAATTTATAAAACTAGAATCAAGCAGCGAACCCGCAGTGTACGGATCGACGTAGTTAAGCAAGAATTCCAGAGTATCGAACACAGGGATTTGGGTGGAACGAACTCAGTAGCAGGTTATCAAACAAGTAAATATGTGGAGCTTTGCAAATTATTGGGAAAACAACAATCCTAAAGATCCAAGTATCCAGCTGTGGCAATCGATTCAAGATATACTTAATGATATAAAGACAGAGTTGAGATATGCGAAGGTATACTAATGTAAGGTAATCGTACGGTTGAGGTTCCAAAAACCTTATGTGACTCACCTAAAAGACACTCCCTATACAGGTTGTTGAGGCTCAATATAGAAAGGTTCTAAAGACAAGAATTAGCATCAAATACCCAAACCTATAATCTAAAGATCAAGACTAACTTATCCGATTGAGGTTGTTGAGGCTCACAATCGAGGTAGAGGTTGTTGAGGCTTCACTACCACCTAGAAAAGACAAGTCTAAACTAAGCTAAAGCAAATCTTTAACTTTGGATTAAGATAAAAGCAGGCTCGTAAACCTAAGGAAATTACGGTTGGATCTTGAGATTCCACGGTCGTGGAACTCAAGAACAGCCCGTAATTTAGGGTTTTCGGCGACAATTCTCTAACTCTCAGGGTCTAATCTGTTTGCGATCGATCTATCATTATCTAAGCCACAACTATCAACCCTTCACCTTAGAATTGTTAAGGGTTTTTAGCCAATAACAGTCATATTGATATTGATTCAAGAATTAAAAGATAGAAGATGGGAATTTTCAAGAACTATCAATAACCTTCAAACGAATCTCAGAATCACAGTCAAGAACAAGTGTTTATCAAAAGATTCAAAACGGAATAAACAATCACAATCTTAGGGAAGAAAAGAAACGGGTTGTCAATCCGATTCTAAATCAAACCTAAACAAGAAAAGGAATCTTCTTGCAAAATCCTCCAAGAACTTCGATCCTCCACAAATGCGAAGATCACGAACAGCAACTCTCCAATCACGAACCTTGATCTTCAATGAGATCTTCAAAAACACCTCCAAGATGAGGGTTTATGCCTTGCTCAAATGTAAGCAAAGATGATTCCAAGCGGGAATCTCAACAAGCCTAAACGGTGATGTACGCGACGATTGTAAGCGAGCATGACGGAATCTCCTTTCTTCCGTCTTTTTATAATGCAGGGCAAAGTGTCGGCCCGGCCCAATCTTCAAATGATCGTGGCCTTGAAATATGGCGAAAAGATTCGCTAGAATCACGGTCGTGGAATCTTTCACGACCGTAATTTGGGGCGTGGAAACTACTACGGTTAGTTCCACGGCCGTAAATGCTTCTGGAATGAACATCGAATTTTGACTCAAGATCCACGGCCGTAATTTAGGGTGAGAACGTGGTTTTTGCCTTCATTCGTGCATTCCTCAATCTAATACTCCGAATTGCTTCCAAAAAGTGTCCTCGATCTATGGACACATCAACTCAACTCTCCTTTGCTCGATTCCGTTCGGAAATAGCTCCAAATCACCTATAATCAACATAGAACTCGTGTAGACATCCATATCGACAATATAGGCAATACTAGCTCACATATGCACAAAGCTCAATCAAAGACTATCAATATGAACAATTTATGATAAGAAAACGTGCCTAAAATATCACAATATTTCATGCTAACAAATAACCCCATACTTAGCACTTGCTTGTCCCTAAGCAAGGTCTTTCAAAAAGCTTTAAACAAGAGTTAGGATGAAATATGTGTACCTTCTTTTGGATGAAAGCGACTTCTAAAGAATAGATCATTCTCAAATCTTGCTTCAATCGGTTTTCAAACTTTCACATACTTGATTAGAGAGTAAAAGGCAAAGAAAGCTCATGAATTAATTTAACTTCCAAACAAGCATTATAACCTTCAAATATTATCAAAATCAAACATAAGAACTTCAATTTAGATCACTAAGCCATATAACATTCTTTTGATCTTAAGGACTTTCAAAGAAAAGGTCTAGAGTATGGAAGGGAAGGGAAACTTTAAGGGAAAGTGGTGCATAAATCCGGGAAAGTGGACAACTACCTTCTTCTTCTTTTGCGGTTTTCGCAACACAACACTTCACTTAGAGCTTCGCTCTTTCCTTTTCATTTTTCGACTTTACTTTTGGAGTTATGGATAGAGGTGCACAAAAACCGAAGCCTAGGAGATCGGCGTTTCTCAATTTTTCAAGAGATGCCTCAAACCCTTAGCGCACATACCATAATCCGCTAGGAATATCGCTCAATCCGACTTTGGCAAGACACAAACACCCGGCTATGTGAATGGTGCCGAGTTACTCATCGTCATGATTGACTTCCCCAAACTTATAATTTCTTTCTATTCAATTGATTGCAAATAATTGCTCTCATGGCCCTCCCACATCAAACATGCCTTTTTCATTCATTTTTCCAAGTTCCCGGACGGGTGAGGGAGGCTAATATTTCAATGAGGAGTTAGATGATCAAAGAAAGAAGAAAGAAAGTATCGAATTGCCTTAATCATTTCAACAAGAAGTATAGGAACTTATAATGTGATTTCAACTTCAATTTCTTACATGATTTAGGTAACCTTTTCACATTATACAACTTGCAAAAGAGGTAAAATTCATTCATTCAATTTCTTTTCGATTTATTATCCTTTCAAGCATGCAATTGTTATCAACTTAATTCGCAAGTAGTGATTATCATGGAAATCATTTCAATTCATTAGGAGCATAAAATTTTTCAAATTTTTCAATTTTTATGGGTTTTTAAAGTTATTTTTCATGCAATGCAATAAGGAAACGTGTGACAAATAATGAACATGCAACGATAGTCTCAAATGAAAGCAACATATAGAGTAGAGTTATTACAAACATTTAGTACATCCCACCCCATACTTAGGACGAACATTGTCCCTAATGTTCACAAAAAAGAACAAAAGAAGGAAAAGAAAAGAAACTCACAAATGGTGGCGGGAATGTCTAAAATCAAGCGGTCCGGTCATCGATCACTGCGGCGCTGGTGGAGGTGGGAATGGAGAGAAACTCGGATCATAGACCCGCCCAAACTGCTGGCGGTAGACGTCCCTCATCATGTGGTCAAGGTCGTCTAAGTGTCTGTCTCTAGCATCCGCCCGGATCTCTAATGCTCCGACTCTATCTGAAAGTCCGGTAGCCCAATCCGGCATCCTCTCATACCATCCCGGGACGTCGGCTGGTACTGGTGCTGGTGGTGGTGGTGGAGCTGCTGGCTGCGTCGTGGACCAAGGAGGAGGTGTGCTGTACCAAGTGGGAGGTGTAGTCATCCACGTGGGCCTCTCGCTCACACTGGCGCGGCGAGATGACGAGCCTGAAGCTCTAGCTGGGCGTGGAGAGCGCCTAGGTACATCCGGCTGATCCGGAAACGTGCCGAACTCCTGCTCTGCTCCTCCACCACTCTCATACTGCTCTCCCATGTCCTCCTCATCTACAACCGGCGGTGGAACGTAAGGGGGAGCTACAAGCCTGTTCGCATGCATCGCAGCGAACGTCTCCTTCCAATTATGGCGTCCCGCCATAATGGAATACTCTGGCAGCCACTCAATACCCCTGCCTGTCCTACTCTCCCAGGGCATGCCCGCATAAGGCGGACCTCTATGTGTGGGGAAGATGAGTCCCCTAACCATGAATGCATGAAGCCCTAATGGAACTGCCGGTATACGTGAGCAAGCCGAAAAGTCTACTCCAAAAGATCTAGCAATGTGGGTCACTATCCCACCATATCCAATGTTCCCTCTCGATTTGTTCTTGAGCTTACTCATGGTCGACGCCAAAAGAGTAGCACAATCGGCGCGGCATCCATGAAGCATAGCATAGAGAAGGAATAGCTCATCCGTCTTGATCTTTTGGGGCGTCTCCGTCCTAGGAAAGAGACACTCCGAAAGAACACGGTGAGCTATCTTCAAGGCCAAATGGTACATCAATTTGGCCTTGGTATCAGCTGGATGCCAACGGTCCTCGTCGGCATAGATCATAGCTACATCCTCCCAAAAATCCTTGGCGGAAACGTTCCTAGGGAGTCGACCGTTGTAGGTCTCATGGAACCCAAAAATGGTCCCAAACTCAACAATGCTAAGATGGTAGTCTCTATTCATGAGACGGAAGGAGACGGTCCTATCGACATGGCTGTGCTCGAAAGACGTCACAACCTCTCGGGTGATCTCCTCATAAGCGTCTTCGCGAATGTTCGCGAAGACAAGCAAACCGGCTCTATCCAAGAGCCATGTAAGGTCATCTACTATGTTGAGAGGATGTAGATCCTCCAACAACAAGTATCTAGGACCTATCACTGTCCTCTTCTCTATTTTCTCAAGTGCGCCTATGTAGTTTTCGTGTATGATCGGGATGCTAGGAGGAGGGGGTGAGGATGGAGGTGAAGGTGAGGATGGTGGTGAGGGAGATGAGGGTGGTGGTGCCCTAGATGTGGAGGGGTTGCCCTTTCTCTTCTTACTTTGATCCCCTTTCTTTTCCTTTATCCTTCCCGAAACTCTCCTCACAAAGTCCATTCTGTTGAGAATTACGGTCTGTTCTTCGTAAATCACGGCCGTGGAACCTTCAGAGACCGTGATTCGTCTCGAAAATTCTCAATTCTCAGCAATTCAGCAATCAAACCCAACAGCAGGCAGTCCTAATCTAATTCCTTCCAATTTCAATCAGTTCTTCCTAAAAATCCCTAACAAAAACGAATCAAAACGACTAGAATCAAGAAGAGAGCAAAAACCTATTTTTCGGATTGAAAAATCCGAAATGTGCTTCCGTTGATGAATTTCCGCTCGATTCTTCGCTTGGATCTTGTTTATGGTTGGATTTGCTTCAGTTTAGGAAGAAGAATCGTCAAAAACGATTAGGAAACGAGAATTTGAGAGAGGGGGAGTGTTTTCGGCGTTTTAGGTCGTGGAATTGGGAAAATTGGTTAAGTGTTGTGAAGAATGTGGCTTATATAGTGGCCGGCAAAATTTCCAAAAATCACGGTCTGTCGGGGCATTCCACGGCCGTGGAAATGTACGGACCCGTAATTTTGGTGATTTTTCACAGGCCTTTGAAAATTACGGTTACTGTAGCTGTCTAGACCGTGGTTTAGACCGTGAAACCTTCTGTAAAGCTCCAAAATCCAAATTTCGTCACTTTTCTTCAACCTTATTCTTTCTTTCCCCTTTTTCATCGATCCTACAACCAAAAACACGAACATACCGGAAGAAATCGAGGCAAAACAAAACAAAAACGTCTATTCTAAACTAAACTATGAATCGAAAACAAAAACGAAAATGCAATACCTTGGGTTGCCTCCCAAGAAGCGCTTTGTTTAAGGTCCGTAGCTAGACCAATCTCGCACTTATTCGAGTGCGGTAGGTGCAAACTCCTCAGCTTGGAGTTCCGGTGAGTACTTCTTGAGCCGTTGGCCGTTCACCTTAAAACTTCCGCTAGCTTCACCCCATACTTCAACTGCACCATGGGGGAAAATACGCTTAATTAGAAAAGGTCCAGTCCAACGAGATTTTAACTTACCTGGAAAGAGGCGAAGTCTCGAATTGAAGAGGAGAACTTGATCTCCTTCTTGGAAGTCCTTTGGAATGATATGCTTATCATGCCAACGCTTTGCTCTTTCCTTGTAGATCTTAGCGTTTTCGTAGGCGTTCAAACGGAGTTCATCCAGCTCGTTGATGTCTAGGAGACGCTTCTCTCCCGCTTCCTTCATGCCGAAATTCAGCCATTTGATAGCCCAAAACGCTTTGTGCTCTAGCTCTACCGGCAAATGACAAGACTTCCCATACACAAGGTTGTATGGTGTGGTTCCTATGGGAGTCTTGTATGCAGTCCGGTATGCCCATAGTGCATCATCTAGTTTCAAGGACCAATCCTTCCTAGTCCTTGAAACCGTCTTCTCTAGAATTCCCTTGATCTCCCTATTCGAGATCTCAACTTGTCCACTCGTTTGTGGATGGTAAGGGGTGGCGATCTTGTGAGTAACCCCATACTTGGTTAGAAGAGCTTCAAAGCGACGGGCTATGAAGTGAGAACCTCCATCACTAATGATTGTCCTTGGTGTCCCGAATCGCGGAAAGATGGTCTTGTTGAAGAACTTAACCACCACCATGGCATCATTTGTGGGAGAGGCAATTGCTTCGACCCATCTAGAAACGTAGTCTACCGCCAATAGTATGTATTGGTTTCCACAAGAAGAAGGGAATGGTCCCATGAAATCGACTCCCCAAACGTCGAAAATCTCCACCTCTTGGATGTTGTTGAGGGGCATCTCGTTCCTTCTAGAGATATTGCCTGTTCTTTGACAAGCATCGCAACAAGAAACAAAGGATTGCACATCTTTAAATAAAGTAGGCCAATAGAATCCAGATTGCAATACCTTTGCGCTAGTTTTGTTCGAACTAGCGTGTCCTCCACAAGGTAGTGAATGACAATGACGGATGACACTTTGCATCTCATCTTCCGGCACACATCGCCGGATGATGCCATCCGGACCTCTCTTAAAGAGGAGAGGCTCGTTCCAATGGTATTCCCGGACGTCCTTGAAGAACTTCTTCCTTTGTGCGTATGACAGTCCGGGTGGTATCTCCTGGCAAACCAAGTAGTTAACAAAATCAGCAAACCATGGTTCGTTACCTTTGGAGACTACCTTGATACACTCCTCTATGATATGTAGGTGTTCATCCGGAAAGGAGTCATCAATGGGTAAATGGTCGTCTTCTAGATGTGTTAGACGACTCAAATGATCCGCAACAGAATTTTCCGAGCCTTTCTTGTCGCGGATCTCAAGATCGAATTCTTGTAGGAGAAGAATCCATCTAATCAGCCTTGGCTTCGCATCTTTCTTTGCAAGGAGGTATCGGATCGCAGCATGATCCGTGTAGACAATCACCTTTGCACCTACAAGATAAGAGCGAAACTTGTCAATAGCGTAGACAATGGCTAAAAATTCCTTCTCTGTAGTGGCGTAGTTGAGCTGGGCTTCGTCTAGCGTCTTGCTAGCGTAGTATATGGCGTGGGTTTGTCCTTCCTTTCGTTGCCCAAGAACAGCTCCAATGGCTACGTCACTAGCATCGCACATAATCTCGAAAGGGAGAGTCCAATCCGGGGGTTGGATAATGGGTGCTGAGATTAGAGCTTGCCGAATAGTGTTAAACGCATCTAAACATTCCTGCGAAAACTCAAAAACCGCATCCTTCATCAATAGATTAGTGAGAGGTTTTGATATCTTGGAAAAGTCCTTAATGAAACGTCTATAAAATCCAGCATGTCCTAGGAAACTCCTTATCCCCTTCACCGAAATTGGGGGAGGAAGTTTCTCTATGGTCTCTATCTTAGCCTTGTCTACCTCTATCCCTCTACTAGAGACTAAGTGACCTAACACGATTCCTTCCTTAACCATGAATTGACACTTCTCCCAATTAAGAACTAGGTTAGTGTCTTCACATCTTTGCAAAACAAGTGAAAGGTTAGAAAGACAATCGTTAAAGGAGGAACCGTAAACGGAGAAGTCGTCCATGAAGACTTCCATGATTTCCTCTACGTATTCGGAGAAGATGGCCATCATGCACCGTTGAAAGGTGGCTGGGGCGTTGCAAAGCCCGAACGGCATTCTCCTATAAGCGAACGTACCCCAAGGGCATGTGAATGTGGTCTTCTCTTGATCATCCGGGTGTATCGGAATCTGAAAGAAACCACTATAACCGTCAAGGTAGCAAAAATGAGAATGTTGTGCTAACCTTTCAAGCATTTGATCGATGAATGGCAATGGAAAGTGATCCTTCCGCGTTGCATTGTTGAGCTTGCGGTAGTCTATGCACATTCGCCATCCAGTTACGGTTCGGGTAGGAATGAGTTCGTTGTTTTTGTTGGTGATGACCGTCATTCCTCCCTTCTTTGGAACCACTTGAACCGGGCTCACCCACTTGCTATCGGAGATAGGATAGATGATACCTGCATCAAGAAGTTTAAGAATTTCCTTCTTGACAACCTCCTTCATGGTCGGATTTAACCGCCTTTGAGGTTGTCTTGAAGTTCTAAAGTCCTCCTCCATTAGTATCTTGTGCATGCATAGGGAGGGTTTAATTCCTACTAAGTCCTCAATAGTATAGCCTATGGCTTTTCTATGTTTCCTAAGGACAATCATGAGCTGTTCATGTTCATCTATGCTTAATTCGGAACTAACAATGACCGGGAAGGTAGAATTAGATCCAAGAAAAGCGTACCTTAGATGAGTAGGAAGTGGTTTGAGTTCCATCATTTTCGGAGCTTCCAATGATCCTTGAGGAGCTTCCGATGTTTCCTTAGAAGTTTCTAAGGATGCTGAATGGTTTGGAGAAGAGTTAGAAGAAGTTGAAGAAGTATGTCGATCACCCTCTTCCACGGCCAAAATTACGGCCTCCTCTGGTGTTCCACGGCCGTAATATCCTCTGGAATGGAGGTCGATTTTGGTCGTGGAATCCACGGCCGTGGAATACAGAGTATGACCGTGGAATCTGACATTCTCAGCCTCATCGTGGAGTTTCTCAAACTCCACTTCATGCATCTCTTCTTGTGCTTCCAAGGCTTCAATTTCCTCTTTGCACTCTTCTTCTTTTCCTACATTGGTTAGACTCATAGTAATAACCTTTTGTAAGGGATCGTTAAAGAGAATCGCACTTACCTCCTCCCTAGATAAACCTTCTTCGTCTTGGACATTGTAAATATCCTCGTCAAAGATTGGCTCCTTCACTAGAGTAGATAGAACGAATTCCACTTTTTCCTCCCCAATGTCAAAGGCGAGTCTCCCATTCTTGCAATCGACCATGCAGCCGGAAGTTGCAAGAAACGGTCTTCCGAGTATGATTGGGACCGGACTATCTGCAGGAATGTCAAGCACGACAAAATCAATGGGAACAAAGAATTTACCTAGCTTGACTGGGACGTCTTCTACAATGCCGACGGGACGAGTAATGGATCGATCCGCCATGTATAACGTCATCTTTACTGGTTTAGGGTCGCCTAAACCGATCTTCTTGCACAACGCAAGCGGTATGATGCTCACGCTTGCTCCTAAGTCACATAAAGCGTCATATGTGACCTCTCCCACTCCAATGGGAATGCAAAATGACCCCGGATCTTTCAGCTTTGGGGGCATTTTCTCCTTCATAGTCTTGATGAGATCCGAGGAATCCGAACTCATCTTGACTTCTCCAAAATCTTCCAGCTTTCTCTTGTTAGAGAGGAGCTCCTTCAAGAACTTGCCATAAGCCGGCATACCTACAATAGCATCAATGAAAGGTATATTAATATGCAGTTTGCTCATGAGTTCTATGAACTTACCGAATTGCTTGTCTAGGCGCGCTCGCGCTCTAGATTGAGGGAATGGTAGGGGAGGTTTGAAAGCTGGAGGGGGAACATAGACGTCCTCCTTCTCCTTCCCCTTTTCTTTGCTTTTGTCTACGGGGACTTCAACGAACGTAGGCTGCGGATCGGTGGTAGTCACTCCGCTCCTAGTTGTAATCGCCATTACCCTTCCTTTAGGGTTGACCTCCGTCTTTCCTGGAAGTTTCCCTTGATTTCTAGGGACTTCCTCCGCATGGTTGAACATTTGATTTTCCAAAACCTTTTGAGCTTTGTCAACCTTAGAAATTTGATCATCAACCTTGATGATGCGGTTCTCCAACCCTTGAAGCTTTCCCAAGATTGTTTCCAACATGGGATCCGGCTTCTCCTTTCCCGTATTGTTTCCTCCATTTGATGATTGCCCCTGGCTTTTCAAAGGAGTAGAGGAAGAAGAGGGTGGGGTTAGTGAATTGGAATTGGAAGGATAGGAGTTACCGGAATTTTGTTGATTGGAGCGCCAATTGTTGTTGTTCGAACCCCGATTGTTGTTACAATTGTTGTTATTCCGGTTGTTGTTGTTTCCATTCCAATTGTTGTTCCGGTTATTATTCCGGTTGTTGTTGTTGTTGCGGTTGGTGTTATCACCGCCGTTGTTGTTGCTCAAATAGCCAACATCCTTCTCTTGTTGTTTTGGGAAGTTGGTCTTGATAGTCTCCTTCAACTCTTTGATCTCATTGTTGAGGGAGAAAATCTGAACTTGAGCTTCATGTGTGAGCTTCGCTCCTTGCTCCACACGATTTCCCTCCACTTTCCGGTGGGAATACTTCTCTATGACTCTTGCTTGCTTCTCGATGAAGTCCCAAGCGTCATCTTCTCTCATGTCCATGAATGTTCCGCATGAGAGGGATTGGAGGTTGAATTGCGTTCCCGCATCCAGCCCCTTGTAGTAAATTTCCAGCAAGGCAAGCTTGGATATGCCATGATGAGGGCAATCCAAGAGCAAATCCTGAAACCTTTCCCAAGATTGAAACAAACTTTCGTTAGGTCTCATAGAAAAAGCATTAATCTTACCTCTAAGTTCCGCCGTTTTGGAGGGCGGAAAGAACTTGGTGAGAAATTCTGCGGAGAGATCTTCCCACGTTTCTAGTTTTCCACTAGGAAGAGCTTGGTACCAAGATAGCGCTTTCCCTTTCAAAGAGAAAAAGAAAGGTTTGAGCTTATAGCTGTTGGTAGTAGCGCTCTTTGGTCTCATTGTCTCCATCATACACTCAAAGTTTTGCAAGTGTTGGTGTGGAGATTCAGCGCTTGTACCGCCAAACTGGCTTTGGCGAACAAGGGTGATAACTTGAGGGTTGAAGCTAAACCCTTGTACATCTTCAGCATCAAAGTTCACACCTAAACGGCGTGGTTGTTGTGTTGGATCCATCCGCTGGCCAAGAGTTCTCGGCTCATTATCCACACGTTCGACCCTCGCATTCCTAGGTGGAATGCGGCGGTTAGCAGCTCCTTGTGGATTGAAAGGATTTATGTTGATCGTGGGATCAATCTCTTCTAACGGAGGCATGGAAGAATCACTATCATCGGTGGGTGAGTGGTTTCTTCTTCTAGACCTTGTTCTCCTTTTCGAGGACTTCTTGTTCATCTTATCTTCAAGATCGCTCATCTTTATCTTCATTTGGACAATCACGTCTTGTAGACCGTTAACTTGAGTTTGATGACGATCCATCTCATCTTGGAGGAGATTCTCATTCCATCGGAGTTGAGCTTCCTTCTCCGCCAACTTTATTTGAAGATTGTGCTCGTTTTCTTCAGCCATCCTCTTTTCTTTGCGTCTTTGTCTCAAGGTTTTCTCTAGCTCTTGATCAAGAGGCAAGAGATCTTCAGTGTTCCTAGACCTGCGCATGCACTTAAGGAAAAATCAAATAACGAGAGCAAGCTCCCAAGCTTGACAACCGGCTACCGGATTCGGACGAAGCCAAATCCCCGGCAACGGCGCCAAAAACTTGTTCGCCCCTAGAGGTGTGTGCAAATAAGTTTTAAATTTATAAAACTAGAATCAAGCAGCGAACCCGCAGTGTACGGATCGACGTAGTTAAGCAAGAATTCCAGAGTATCGAACACAGGGATTTGGGTGGAACGAACTCAGTAGCAGGTTATCAAACAAGTAAATATGTGGAGCTTTGCAAATTATTGGGAAAACAACAATCCTAAAGATCCAAGTATCCAGCTGTGGCAATCGATTCAAGATATACTTAATGATATAAAGACAGAGTTGAGATATGCGAAGGTATACTAATGTAAGGTAATCGTACGGTTGAGGTTCCAAAAACCTTATGTGACTCACCTAAAAGACACTCCCTATACAGGTTGTTGAGGCTCAATATAGAAAGGTTCTAAAGACAAGAATTAGCATCAAATACCCAAACCTATAATCTAAAGATCAAGACTAACTTATCCGATTGAGGTTGTTGAGGCTCACAATCGAGGTAGAGGTTGTTGAGGCTTCACTACCACCTAGAAAAGACAAGTCTAAACTAAGCTAAAGCAAATCTTTAACTTTGGATTAAGATAAAAGCAGGCTCGTAAACCTAAGGAAATTACGGTTGGATCTTGAGATTCCACGGTCGTGGAACTCAAGAACAGCCCGTAATTTAGGGTTTTCGGCGACAATTCTCTAACTCTCAGGGTCTAATCTGTTTGCGATCGATCTATCATTATCTAAGCCACAACTATCAACCCTTCACCTTAGAATTGTTAAGGGTTTTTAGCCAATAACAGTCATATTGATATTGATTCAAGAATTAAAAGATAGAAGATGGGAATTTTCAAGAACTATCAATAACCTTCAAACGAATCTCAGAATCACAGTCAAGAACAAGTGTTTATCAAAAGATTCAAAACGGAATAAACAATCACAATCTTAGGGAAGAAAAGAAACGGGTTGTCAATCCGATTCTAAATCAAACCTAAACAAGAAAAGGAATCTTCTTGCAAAATCCTCCAAGAACTTCGATCCTCCACAAATGCGAAGATCACGAACAGCAACTCTCCAATCACGAACCTTGATCTTCAATGAGATCTTCAAAAACACCTCCAAGATGAGGGTTTATGCCTTGCTCAAATGTAAGCAAAGATGATTCCAAGCGGGAATCTCAACAAGCCTAAACGGTGATGTACGCGACGATTGTAAGCGAGCATGACGGAATCTCCTTTCTTCCGTCTTTTTATAATGCAGGGCAAAGTGTCGGCCCGGCCCAATCTTCAAATGATCGTGGCCTTGAAATATGGCGAAAAGATTCGCTAGAATCACGGTCGTGGAATCTTTCACGACCGTAATTTGGGGCGTGGAAACTACTACGGTTAGTTCCACGGCCGTAAATGCTTCTGGAATGAACATCGAATTTTGACTCAAGATCCACGGCCGTAATTTAGGGTGAGAACGTGGTTTTTGCCTTCATTCGTGCATTCCTCAATCTAATACTCCGAATTGCTTCCAAAAAGTGTCCTCGATCTATGGACACATCAACTCAACTCTCCTTTGCTCGATTCCGTTCGGAAATAGCTCCAAATCACCTATAATCAACATAGAACTCGTGTAGACATCCATATCGACAATATAGGCAATACTAGCTCACATATGCACAAAGCTCAATCAAAGACTATCAATATGAACAATTTATGATAAGAAAACGTGCCTAAAATATCACAATATTTCATGCTAACATTTACCACACAAGTATCAAACAACACTAGAAAATTCTGAAGAAACTCAAGCCCTCCATCCAAACCCTCAACCATCCGTTGCCTTACATGATCTTGCCTCAAATTAACATATTTTTGAGTATATTGAAGCCTCCATTTATCCCTAACCTTGTCGGTATCATTCTCCTTCTTTTCACTTTCTTTGTTACCACCCAACGGCAACCCAAGACAAATATGAACATCTTCAGCTGTTATGTAAAGGCTTCGTCCATCCTCAAATTCTAAGCTGCACTTGTTAGGATCAAAGTGATCAACTAACCAAGAACAAAGGGACAATGGCGTATTTCTTAATTCCAATTCCAAGAAACTACCAAATCCAATGTCCCTAATTGCATTTATCTGCGCAACATGCTTTTCTCCATCCGACAAAAGTTCTTTAATGCCATTCACAAAAGATTTCGGAGAGCACCTGGTAGGCAAGTTGTTGTACCCTTCAAGCTTCCCCCTACTTTGCCTTGGACCTTTAGCAACTCTCTTCCGTTTGGTAACAACCTTATCCCCATCAGAACTATCGTCAAGATCCTGTTCCTCTTCATCATTAGTCAACTTCCCTTTACCCTTTCCTTTAATGTCCTTAGGCTTGGTGACATTCTTCACAACTGCATAAACAACATTTTCATTAGTCGTCATTATTCGTAATTAATAATGCATTATCATATTAGTAAATCGATGTAATCACAATTTATTCATAATTAACTACTATTTTACATGTCAATCGAAATTTTTTTGTATAATAAATATGAGATCATGTTGACTAATTAATTCCATGCCTACGAGTTTTTGTATAGCAAACATAAAAATAAGGTTTAAAATACAAATGCACCCAATACAGTTTGTTAGGAAATAAAAACATATCTTCATCATTCTTACGATTTTCTATCATTAACATCGTGCTCTTTCCTCTAGTCTTTCTATCCAGTATCTTAGAAATAGGCACGTCTTCAAAATCTTCAGAACTACCATCATCACAAACGATGTGTTCCCCCTTTGGAATTTCTTTATTCTTTCCCGATTTCTTTGTAAGCACTGATCCAGATCTCGGAATACGCTTCCTTTTGGAACTCATATCTATAGTTTTCATTATACAACACAAAATAGTCTTCATTATCTAATACACAAGATAGTTTTTATTATACAACACAAAAAATGACAACATAGCTAATAAACATAATCAGTATACACAGTTACTATTCCTAGTTAGTGTAGTTTCTTCAAACCTAATACGCGTTCCATATAATTACAATATTAACATACATAAATAGTCTACACAATAATTATTCATAGTTAGTTTATGTTTTCAAATCTAATATGCACTTCATATTCGCATTATTCGTAGTTAGTTGAAAACATATGCATCATATATGTTAACTTATAGTAGAGAACATAAGCTTAAAACGCGTAAAACAAATTAATAACTATGAATAATATTTACAAACTATATTGTTGATAACAAAAAGCGCAGCATCAATATCATTCGTAATTATAGAATATATTTCATCAACATATTCCACCAACATTATTTTAAGGTCGGTCTAAGATTATTCATAATTAATCAAAAACATCAATGCAAGCAAATATCAACACACCAATCACAAAACCACCAACAATATTCAATCAAGCAATGCAAGCAAGACATACCTATAGAAGAATCTGCCATTACCCCCGAAAATGTCCTCTCCAATCAAGCAAACTTCACAATAGATCTCTGACACGAAACAAATTCCCCTACATATAACGTAATAATAAGTTAGTATGCAAAAACAACCATCAAATAAACAAAGCGAAAACCCGTACACCAACCCTCCAAATTTCAGAAAAAGGTACAGCATGGTTTTTGCGCCATTTATTCATAATTATTGAAATTATGAATACACAGTAATTACGAATAATTTATACGATAACAAGCTCGGAGAAAAAGGTACAACATGGTTTCAGAAAAAGGTACTAACTATTTTAATTATGATAACAAGCTCGGAGAAGGTGCTTTTGGAAGTGTTTACTGGGGACAAATTTGGGATGGATCACAGGTATTTTAGCTATTATTCCCTCTCCTCCTGCTTTGTTCCATTTGATTTGATTGAGCTTCTATTTTGTAAAATTAAGTAGAAAGTTTATTGTAAAAGAAAATATAGCAATCCTTCTATCTATGAATGCAGAAACTCAAAACCTCAAATGGGAAGGTCACAGACCTTGTATTTAGGGTAAGCAGGATCCTGAACAGCCGGCGAATTACAACGACAGAAAAACCGCTGCTGGTGCGGCCACAACCGAATCGCCGTACGCAGAGCCGCCTGGAGTTCGCCGTACGCAGAGCCGCCTGGAGTTCGCCGTACGCAGAGCCGCCTGGAGTTCGCCGGACGCAAAGCCGCCTGGAGGTCGCCGGACGCAGTAGAGGGCAAACGAGCCGCCGGTTGATCTAGATCCACGACGAGCCTCCTGGAGGTAGCCGGACGCAGTACAGGACAACCGCAACTGAGTTCCGGAATGCTCCTCGTCGTCTTTGTTGCGCCACCAACACCGGGAGGTTCGTTGATTTGGCTTCAGAACACCCTATTCGACCGCCACAACCCTAAAACCGTCTTTCTCAATGTGCAGCTTGTATGGAGTGAAATTAGGGATTCCAAATTGTGCTATATTTGGAAGCGCGTGTGTGTTGAAATTTTATTAATAATTACGATACTAACTTTAAATCTCGACCCTTAATAATAAACAATCCTACGGTCTATGATTGTTCTCATGTTCTCATCTTAGAGGTTGTTCTCATGGGAACCACACCCTATATATATATATATCGAGGTTGACTCCCATGTAAACAACTCTTAACATGTACAATGAGAACAAATGGTATCCGTTAGATCGTTAAATAGATGGTTGAAATTAAATGATATTAAAGGGGGAAAAATCGTGTTATTAATGGCAGAAATATTCGCCAGACCTGATTCTATATATTCGGCGGTATAGTCACATATATTCGGCGGTATAGTTACGTATATTCGGTGTTTACACGTTCACACGATAAGAGCTGTTTACATATGAGTCATGATCTATATATCTATATCAATATCTATCTATCTATCTATCTATCTATCTATCTATCTATCTATCTATCTATCTATCTATCTATCTATCTATCTATCTATCTATCTATATATATATATATATATATATATATATATATATATATATATATATATATATATGGGCCGGCCGGCTGTGGGGTACGGAGTGGTGTCCGGATCCAGCCCAAGCGGCTTGTCAGGCCGAGCTTCCTCGTACGTTCGTACCCGTCGTTTCTTGACGGTCAGATCGGGGAAGCTTCCCGAAAACGATCAGCTGTACCCAAAGATCTAAGAAGAATGGGTGAAAGGCGATTGTTCGATCGACATGACGGTCAGATCGGGGAAGCCATGGAGTTGTGTTGCTAAAGTTTGAATATTAGATTCAGGTGAAAAACCCAAATTTGCAACTCGGAATAATATTTTTGCTATTATTCCCTTGTGACCACATGTGGATATGCACATGAATGAGTTGCACAAAGAAGACAAAAGAGTCCACGTTGCGTATACTAAGAAACAAAAGGTGTAACAGTATAGCATTGCCCAATTGTATCAGAGGCTTAACGGCTAACACCTGCAGCCTCTGCTTAGTGGCCTCAATTAAATAATCATCCCCAATCATGTATAGGCAAATTGGCTGTTATCTGTGCGCTCTTCGACTTAAAATATATATAAAGTAATTGCATTATGCTATCCTTTCTCATAGGAGATGGATTATCTCCGGTGGTCGAGAAATTCGATAGGATGGATTTCAGGTTATGGAAAATACAATCGAGGATTATCTATACGGTAAAGATATGTTCATGTCACTATCTATAATATGTGCGATCATAACTTAGTTATCTTGAGTTTGATATTAATAGTTGGGACAAGTATACAAGCCCTATATATAGAGGTGTCTTCGGATCTTGAGAACAAGTAACATTCAAGTATCAGGTATTTCATAACATCCATTTTAATTTTTTTTGTCATTATTATCCATCTTTTGAGCATATAGTATTGTTCTGTATTGTATTATGGTAAAATTCTTTTTTTTTTTTTTTGTGTGTTTTGGAGATCTACTCGTGAATTTATAACATGACAAACATTCTAAGCCGTTCAAGATGCTTAAGAATGTAGACAATTTTTCTTTTTGATCCTTTCTTTTTATTTATATTTTGAACTATCTTTTAGTCCGTCCAATTGAATAATTTTTCTTTAATCGTTATTCCTTAGAGATAGGGTTTTGTAGGATTAACCAACCCTAGGAGGACGATGTTAGAAATCCTCCTTGTAAATAACGTATTTCCACCACTAGTTTAAGCATATCTTGCTAATTTATCACGCTCTAGGGTTTGAACAGTCCAACTTATATGAATAAACTATGTTGATACAAAAAGGTGGAAGGAGGTTCAATACCCTCTGCACATCTAGTCGCGATAAAATATTAATCGAAAATTAGGCTGAGTATTCCTCAAACAAAGGATAACCCTACCCCCTTACATTATCAATAAGAATATCATTTATACCCTCAAGAGGGTCAACCAGTACATGAAAGTCAATCAAAAAATTAAAAGAATTTGCTAACTAATCCACTACCCTATTAGCCTCACGAAAGGCATGTCGAAACTTGAAAGACTAGTCTCTACCGAGATTGTCTTGGTCTCTAAGTATCAGACTAGATAGTGGATGTTGATAGGAGAGCCACTTTTAGTCCATACACTATACCCCAAAGATCTGCCATATGTATAGTGCATAGACCAAGGTTAGCAACAAAGCCCCTCTGCCACTCACTTAAACCACTCCAACAACCGTAGGGCATTCATCACTCTTCATGACACCATTAGTATAAACTTTAACAACTCCAAGATTTGGAGGGTCCCACTTCACACGAGTGATGTTTGCATGCTGAGTATTATTGTGACGCTTCTCTTTGCTCTTCTCCCAAGCAGTATTACACTCTATAGTTAGACTTCTTACACCTTTTTGTCTTTTCCGGTATAATAGGGTGTTGTTGAAAACCTTTTCACTACGCCATTTTCATGACCATCATAGCCCGGCTACAAACACTTCATTCCAGATACATATTTTGTTGAAGTGACGAAACGAAAGGAGGTTACCTCAAATCCAAGTCGCCATCAGTGGCATGAAAAAGTCCTCCATGAACACATATGCTCGTAGGGCTCTCCATATCTTTCACACTTCACCACATTCTCTTAGTAAGTGAATAAGAGACTCCAAATATTAAATTTCACGTCGTTGATAAGGGCTAAGTGCGAATCTCTGGTTTTGGAAATACTTATAACACCCGTTGTAGTACAATGAGTCCAGATTGAAAATAGGGAAGACAATGTCTCGCCTTGACAAATTAATTAAGAAATCAAAACCAAACAGATAAGTAAACACATTAGGTATAGATATAACAAAACACAAAAGGAAATCAAAAGGTATAAACAAGGGAAGGAGGTCATACGACTTGAGGAGTCAAATGAGTAAGATTTTAGTTAAAATATTGGAGGAGAAAGGGATTGCCTAGAGAGCGAATCGGAGGAAACCCTAAACCTGGGTAGGGTCAGTTGTCCGACGGGTCTTTGGATATTGTCTCAGTTGGCACTTAAAACAATTTATAAGTAATATGTGTAATGGTTGGGTCTTTATATATTGTTTGGAATCAGACTTTATGATGATAAAGGTCAAAGGATAGATAACAATAGAAGTAAAGCATGCCAAGACCCGAATCACCACAACATACACATACTAGATCTCAAGAGGCAATTTCACAATATCATAAGAATGCTAGAGTTATGTAAAAATAGCTTCATTGATTGTCACTTCGTGGTTAGGTCGTTGCTTGAAGAAGATCGATGTTGTCATCATTGTCGCTCCATACCCAAGTCAGCTGCCGATTCATCACATCAAACGAGACAATGAGGTGTGAGAACTCCATTGTCACTTTGAGTTAAGACCACCCTTTGTAGAACACATAGTATAATCGATAGTACCATAACTCATAAACATACAAGCAATACATTGAATAAATCCAAAGCATGTCAAGCTCACCAGACCCTAGAACATAGGAGGATTACTTCCACATACCTTAAAAAACAATGAATGTATTTTATTGAAAGAAACTGGGGGCCGTCGTCTAGTGGGGTACAAGTCGCACGACCGGTGTTGTAAAGTTTGCTCGAAAGAGTCGTAAAATGTTGAAAAATGAGATATCTAACCTAATGGTTGAAGAACCTTATTTATAGGTGATGAGTGCCAAATGTAACATATATATCGGCCTTAGAATCAGGCATTTCATACTTCTATTGCTCTGTCATACATCACTACTTGTATAAAAAAAACATCCACTTTCTGTATTTCGGTATCTACCTTGACATTTTTGTATTTCAACCATTTTCAACATCAATTGTGTTGGAAATACATCCTCCATGAAGTCAAGAGTTTAAGAGAATACCATGCATGATCGAGGAACTACAATACGAAGTCCCATGAAGATATCATGAAGACAAGATCCAAGATTTGAGCAACAACGAATGCCAAATGGCATGCGAGACGGCTTCTATGCCGTCTCGAAGCCGTTTTGACCACATCATCACTACAAAAGACTCTATCGATGCCCAATTTAGATCCCAACCTAGATGCAACGAGATGGCTTGGCCGGATAGGGTCGAGACAACTTCTATGCCGTCTGGTGACCGTTTGATTGTCGTCTCTACATTGTTTCAGCTACACATAGAAAGAAAATCAAATCTTCTTATTTTATCTTTAGAATTCATTGTGTAACCCTAGACTCGGGAAATTTTCACTATATAAACATGTATCATCCGTAGGGTTAGACATCCTAGATCCACATCGGAGTCTCTCTTACGCTAATTCCATGGCCGTCAAGTAGTTGTTAGATTTTCACTACAAACACCACTGATCATCATTGATATTTATAGTTAGATTTTCATTTCGTTCACATTTTTGAGTTACCCGTCTATCAACTTATATATATATATATACTAAAAAAATTTATTTAAAACAAAATAGACTATATATAATCCACCAACAACTCAACAATTATTTGCTAACTAATAATTCAGTCGATGTAGTCACATATTTTAATTTGTCATTTAACAATAAATTTGATACATTCCAATCTAAAATAATTGCACATACAAATTTAATTTTTATTATAATATAATTAAAAATAATTAATATTTGATTTTATTCATATTCTAACAATTCTAACTTCTTATATTTGTAAATTTCAAACTCAACTTCGGACATTTGAACATATTAGTTTTACACTACATTACATTGGTACAAAACTATCTACAAACATGACCTATTAGCCTATTTAATAAAACTATCGTATTAGTGATGTTTTTATTATATCTCATTATTTGTAACTTTCAAACTCAACTCACGGCATTTGGACAAATTAATTTTACACTACATTACATTGATACAAAACTATCAATAAACATGACCTATTTAATAAAACTATCATATTGGCGATCATTTTAATAAATGAATTAGTTTTTGTAATAAACTTTTTTATTCAACTAACAATATATTTTGGATATTTTTATTTGTTGAGATATGAATATACGTTGTTATACTTATTATTCTTACAATTATAATTATTTTAATAAAATTTTATCAAATGAACATTACTTAGGAATGATGAAAAGAAAACTAATATTAATAAATATTTGTTATTAAGATAACAAAATATTTATAAAGAAAAAAAATAATTAATATAATATTAATTTATCATCATTTTGAAGAGAATATTATATTACCATTTATAGTCATCTTGAACCTATTTATTATACATAAACATATTTTTTTTATACATTTATAGAGAATTGGTAAATTACAATTAAAATTATTGTCTTTTGGATTGAAACAACTTTAAAATCCGAGTAGCTCAGGAAATATTGTCTCGGGTTCCTCTTTCACGACTGTTATTGTAGGGCTTGGATTCGTGGTTGATTTATGATAACTCCACCTTGATTATGAATTGTCTATGTGGATGATGGATGACTTAACATTTATGAGCGGTTTTATAAACTAACAAATATCGATTGTATTTCTAGACTGCGTGTTTTGGTTTGTGTTTGTTAAATGTATGCAGGCCTTGGAAAAACATTTCAAAGGAAGAACGCATGCCTTGAAACTCATTACAAGGGACAAGCACGGAGATATTGGAAAGCAGTTCAAGGGACAAACGCGGAGGCCTTGTAAAGCAATTCAAGGGATAAAACGCAGAGGCCTTGAAAAACAATACAAAGGAGGATTCGACTGAAGGTTTTTCAAAATATGAGATTCAAATCTCAACAACGAAAACAAGAATATCTACCAAGGATTATCAGAAGATCTTCAAAAAAAAATTCAAGAGAAGATCTCGGCCAGCCTCAGCAAGAAGATCTTCAACGGATTGGAAGAGAAGATCTAGGCCCCAACAACAAGATCTCGCAAAGATCTTAACAACCGACGCAAGAGGATAAGAGAAGATCTTTTCAAACGGATCTCACACAAAGATCTTGGATCTAAGGAAAATCTTCAACGACCCTCAAGATAGAAGTCTTCAACAACAAAGATCTTCAACGGCTTAGAAGATCTCGGAGCATGAACTAAGGGCTTCAATGACAAAGATCTTCAACGGCTCTTTCAAGGAGAAGATCTCAAAGATGAAGATTCTTAACGTGCGTCAAAGAGAAGAAGTAGATGAAGAAGATAGAAGATCTTACAACGGCTACTTCATCTCAACCAAACACCGTTTTCCATAGAGAAAGAAGAACATCACAACGGCCATCTTACAACGGCTAGAAGAGTTCTCCAAAGAAGACTATAAATGAAGATTGCGATTAAAGAGAACAACAACAAGCTTACACAGAAACATCTATGTCTTTAAGCGATCAAACATCTTCATTCGTTTCAAAAGTTTTTCTTCCTCTTAGCTTACAAAAGTTTACATCCTCAAAGAGAGAAAAACACTAGAGCTTCATTGACATATCTAGAGAGTGTTATACTCGAGTGTGGGTTACTCTACGAAGTAACTAGGCTATTATTGCTAGGTTAGAGTTGGGCTAGATCGTAGCATTGGCTACAGTGAGAGAAGAAGGGGATTTCTTCTAGATTGTATCTAGGACTCTTTGAGTAGATAATAGATAGTTAGATCCTACGGTAAAGAAACCCTAGGACGAAGACGTACGCTGTTAGGGCTAAACTTCATAAACATATCACCGTGTCGATCTTTTAATTCCGCATTTTCTATCGCGTATATTGTGGATAAATTTTCTTTGTAGGTTTTGGAGTCAAGGCCTTGAAATCCCTTTCAAATCCTTAAAAACCAAATTTTGTCACCAGACGCACATATCGACTTCAAGGCCTTGAAATCAGTATCAAAGCCTTGATATAAGATATTGCGAAAAGTTTTCATACTCTATTCAACCCCCCTTCTAGAGTATTTATATCCTCATTATTGACCTATATGGTTCTTCAATTGGTATCAGAGCTAGACTCATGTATATTGATTTAACCATCAGTGAGACTAAACATGAACTCTGTAGGTGATGGAGGATTCGCTCAAGGAAGATCCACATCTCGACCACCACTCTTATGCGGTAAAAATTTTGCCTATTGGAGAGCACTAATGCAAATGTTTGTTATTGATCAGGACATGGAACAATGGATCATCACTCAAACTGGCCCTAAAATCCCAACCATCACGGTTGAAGGAGTCCAAGTCGCAAAGAAGGAAGCCGACTTCACTCAGACGGACTTGGATAGTGTTTCAAAGAATTACAAGGCCATGAACTTGCTCTATTGTGGATTGGATGCAAATGAATTCAACCGTGTCTCATCATGCAAGAGTGCAAAGGAAATATGGGACAAGTTAGTTGTCACGTACGAAGGAACGAGTCAAGTCAAAGAAACCAAGATAATCTTTCTCAGACAATACGAGCTATTCAAGATGAACTCAAATGAATCGGTCAAGGAGATGTTCACACGATCCACTGAGATTGTGAACAACCTTGATTCACTTAGGAAAGTATTCACAAATTAAGAAAAAGTAAGGAAGGTTCTAAGGAGCTTACCTAAAGCTAAGTGGGGACCAAAAGTGACCGCCGTTGAAGAAGCTCAAAATCTCACTACACTTCCTCTGGAAGACCTTCTTCGAAAGCTAATCACCCATGAAATGGCTCTTGATGAAGAAGATGAAGAGCTCCCATCAAACACAAAGAATCTTGCCCTAACATTCAAGAATGATGACATGATATCAGAGGAGGAAGACAATGATGATGAAGATGAGGAAGATCCATTCGCCTTGATCTCAAGAGATCTTGCTAGAATTCTTCAAATGAAGAAGAAATTCGAAAAAAACAAAGATTATCCATGATCATCAAGACCTCGAGATAAGTTTTCTAACCCTAATAAGAAAACTAAAGTACTGACTTGTTTTGAATGTGTGAAATAGATAATCTCGTAAAGGATTGTCCACAAAAGAAGAGGAATAACTTTAGGAAGAATGATCGAAAGAAGAAGGTTATGGTAGCATCGTGGAGTGACTCAGATGTGACAAATAAGTTAGAAGACGAGAAAGAACAAGCAAAGTTGTGCTTAATGGCCGATCATGAAGAAGATCCAAATCACTATATATGTTGATGGTGTGGTAAGTACGATTATGTCGCAATCTAACCTTGAACTCACACAATTCCTTAAAGACATTGTCATATGTGATAAAAAAAACATAGGGTAAGGATAAGTTCCTTAAGAGAAAAGCTTCTCAAACAAGAGAAACGACTAAGTGAGATGTCTTTGGAAATTGAAAATCTTAATACCGAAAAGTTAGACCTTCATGACAATATCAACCCTTGGAATTGTAACACCCCAATTTTTTTTAATTTTTTTTAATTTTATTTTCTTTGGTGGTTTTGCGTTTTATCTTTCCGGCGGGTATCGGATTTTTATTTTAAAATAAACAAGTATGTTTTACGAGCGTTTTAGTCGTAAATTTAGTTTTGCGGGTATATGTTTATATTAATACGTTAACGGTATTTTATTATTATTTAAATCACATAATTTAGTTACAAGATCGATTTATACGACGCAAAGTATATTTTTTGTGAGATTAATTATATATTCGATCAATATGCTTTATTTCCGAGTATAGTTATATTTTATATATACGTTTACGTATATTCGTTTTATTAATTCGGAAAAGTCGAGGAAGTTTCCGATTCAGAAATCTCGTTCCGAACGTTTTTGGTCGAGTTTACTTCATTCCCATTTTTCCTATTTATTTATTTTTCTTTCCTTCTTTTTCTTTCCCGTTCTCTTTCTCCTCTGTTGCGTGATGATGTTTTGGTGCCCAGCCTCGCAGTCTTGCACTGCTGAACATAGGTTTGCCGCCCATCTACCTAGCCTGACCTCTCGATCGTGCACGCTACCTTGAACTCATCTCTCAGCTTTCCTCATCAGCACACCCATCACTTTCCTCTGTAATTCACATCTCACTCTCCCCTCTATTGAGCCCTATCTCCCTCACCTCATCTCTCTCTCGTTTCTCACCATTGGAGATTCATTCGAGCCCTCCTGCACAACCCCAGCCCAGTCTCTCTCTCCCTCTCAGTTTCGTATGCACTCTCTCGAACCTGAAATCGGAGGTGGACTGGAGAACAGATCTCCCCGGAAGCCTCTGCAACTACAATACCCTATCTGTACTCTCTCTGCAACACCTCGCCGGAGCCAATCGGAGCACATCTCCTCTGCTTCCGAACCTTCTACTCTCCTCTTCTGTCGCCTCGAGACCGCCAGGGAGCAGCCCTTCCCTCTTCGTCGTCGATGTGTTCTGCCGTCTGGAGCCCTTGCGGAACCATGGCCGCCGCCGCCTCACAGATCTCGTCATCCTCCCTTTTTCCTGTGCAGCGCAGCCCTCCTTCCTCTGTAGCGGGATTGAAAGGTTGAAGAAAGCCCTCTTTTTATTTAAAATTGGGCCCCATACTTTCAGCATAATTGCAATCTGTAACCCATACTCTATAATTGCAGTTTTGACCCATATTTATGGACTACTGCATTTTTGCCCTATGTTGGATTAATTTCAGCAAATGCCCAAGGTTAATTAAAGATGATAACCCGTATTTATGAAATTGTATGATTTGCCCCGGAAAATGTGTTTACGGGTTTTAAACTTGGGTTTTACTTTGTTTTTTTATCCTTATATTTATATACTATATATGTTGTCCTTTGTTGGATTAAATTTGGTTTATGGCTCGAGGTTTTAATTGCGTTTTACGACCAAGTTTGTGAATTTATATTTCTCCCCGAAGGGATTATTTATGGGTTTTAACGATGGCATTTGGAAAACGAGTTTTACCTTTGAGTTATATATTATATATATTTAAAATCAATTTAGCATATAAGCTAAATTCGCGTAGCCTTGGTCTTAGGTCAGGAAGCGCCCGACAAAGACCAACGAACCCATTCTCGACATCCGTAGATCGTCTTTCGCCTTTGACCTTGTGTGAGTATCTTCTCCCTCGTTCTAGTTATGCTTAGTGGTAGAATCATGCTAGGTTGGATCTAGCATAACTTAGAGTGAATGCCATTTAGTGGTTGTGGACTTTAGGTGAGGATTTGAGGATGATTTGAACGTTCTAAGGATTGAGGTGTGTATGTTATCGTGTGAGCTTTGTTGAGGTTGTGAGTATGAGTTTGTTAAGATTGTGGAGTTAGGATGGAAGTATCCTAGCATGTGGTTATAGTTGAGATCTCGTGAGTTTATGAGGGCTAGGAGCATATCCTAGATTATGAGAGTATATGACCTAATAAGAATATAGTATTAGAAGTCTAAGAACTTCTAGCTTGCGTGAGTAGTTGTTGATTATCGTGCCTTGTCTTGAATAGACTTTGGTTATATTCCTTCAGAGAGTGTTATCGGTTTCGTGTAGCTTTGAGACGAGGTAAGTCCTCGGACTTACTTAGCCGCTTCTATGCCTTATTTGGATGTATATGGTGGTGTGTGTTTACCGCTTTTAAGCATGAAAATGGATTAGGATTTACTTGACCTTATTTATTGGCCCATTGTTACTACTATTATTATCGGGCGGTGACATCACCGCTCAGTTTCCCGAGGGAGACTGGGGGGATCTCTGCGACCAGGCCATACACGGTATACGGGCGGGCTTCTTCATCACTCCCTCAGGGTATACGGGTTGGGCGCCGCCACACTCCTGTTGGTTACACGGGGACAGAGGCGAGAGTTATAAGACTCTCGTGTCACACTTGAACGAATGGATTAGATATGGAATAACTTAAAAAGATAATAAGTAATGGATGTGTTTGTTTATGACCATGTTGTGTGTTTGTGTTCCTATGTGTGTTTGTGCCATATTATTCTTATAATGCCTAGAATGTGAGCTAACGGTTTTATACCGATTGTTGTAGTTGATGTGCAGGATAGGATGTGGCCGAGTGATACGGAGGAGTGGGCAGACGGGGTTCCGTACACCTTAGGTTGTTTTGGGTTTTGGAGTCCTTGTGTTGTTATTGTATATTATGTTGATGTTGTTGTATGGACGGCTGAAGTCTTTCCTTTCTTTTATTTTCGGGTTTCATAACATTGCATAAAAATGTATTTCGGTTTTGGCCTTTATTTGTGCCTTGTTGCAAGATCCAGTGAAATTGTTGTCAGGCTAAGGGTCGGGACCCATTGTGAGGCCCCAGCCCGTAGCATCCCGAGTCCCGCGGATTCGGGGTGTTACAAAAGTGTTATCAGAGCCCTAGGTTGACAACAATGACACTCGCAATCTTTTGAAGGCCGAATAAAAATAAATAGAACCCTCAAGGGTTCTGAGTTTTAAAGAAATGAATTTCGTTTTCAAATCATGTGCATGAGTCAGTTGGGGTAGAATGTACGGGACCACCACTTCCTCTGCGGATCTCGGCAACGTAGTTATTGAGTATTATATTATGTATATATGTGTGTATATATGTAGATATGTATATGTGGACTTAGGATCTTTTGGACTATACTTGTATGCTGAATTGTAAATTGTTTATGGACTGGTTATGTTTATAGTAGTAGCATGGAGTTTATATCCTTATATATATATATATACATAAACATATGGTATGTTAATATCATATTAGTGATAGTGGACCTTATAGCTAACATGATAGAAAGCTATCATCGCCCCCTTGGGCAACGCCTTTTTGGCTTAAGATAGTATACGAAGAATAATATGCTCAAGTACCGAGTTGAGCGTCACGTTATGGCGAACATCCTGGAGAATCATTGGACTCCTTTAGAGGACGTCAAAGCTATCCTATGAAGACTAAAGAGGACATTAACGGCAAGGACAAACAAATAAAAGGGGAACCTCGTGTCGACTTAAGCGAAACCAAGATGGAGATTATACCAATATAAAAGCGACATGAAGACATGAGATCGGTATCAAGGAAACAATGAAGGAGCATCAATGAGGCAACTAGAGACAACGAACTTAAAGTTTTTCCAAGTATGGTGCCAATGAACTGAAGGTGCGAATCAAGTAAAGAAGACTACATTCTCGCTCGAGGATAAAAGTGGCGTTCTAAGTAAGACGAGTTTTCCGTAGGTGCTCCTAAGCATGAGAGTCAAGATGAAAAGACCTTGGGAAAGATTTATGAGAACCGTAAGTTAAGCTTACGGAGGTACCAGAGGGTGAAGTGACGATCTTTGCGAGATCCTAAGAGTGTGACTTATTCAGAAAAATGAGATCTACGAGGAGGATCACAGGGTGAAAGTTCACATAGTAGAAATACCTTATGGGGTCAACCGTTTTCCGTCATTGTGATGAGATTGAGCAACACCAAGAAAGAGGAAGTGTGTGTAGATGATGATCTTAAGAAGATGAAAGATGAAATAAGGAGCTTGGATCGAAAGACTTTAGATATCAACCAAGAGGAATGCGAGTGGATGCTAATTAAGGTCATAATATTTGAGAAGTTCATTTGCAAAACATCATGAAGAGCGGTTAAGGCTATGAAAGTGGGTCATATGACACAAATGATCCGTGAAGGTATAGTTATCTTACAAAAATTGAAGGAATAGAAGAGCGTAGAAAGAGTTAACGGAGTTTGAGGTAGAGTAAAATGAGCTAGTGAAGTTTAAGGCAGAGTACCCCGAGAGGGTATCCTTGAGTAGTATGGCAACGTGAATTATAGAAGAGGGTAAGTCGTTGACCTTGGAGAAGGTCAGCTATAAGCTAATCGGTGATAACAAAGAACGCACTTTACGGGTTGTCTACTGGTGAGTGTAGATAAGAAGAGTAACCTAGAGTGTGGATTATAAAGGAAAGGTAACAAGAGATTGGAGTATTTCCGGTGATTCAACATCGGTAATAAGGAGGTGTATCAATGGAAGCACTAATCTCTTAATCAAGTAGCATTGTAAAAGTTCAAGCCAAGTAATTGTAACAGACTTCCTATGGAGGGATTGTAACGATCTTACGCGACCTTCTTAGGTCATGAGATTGACATATGGAGGAACGCCACGGGTTACAACTTTTAAGGTTTGATTAGGGTAAGGGGAGCTAGTGGATCAACCGTAAGATGAGGCTTCCATTGTAGTTGTACATAGAATACCGAGAAGTATATAAGGTAACCAACAATGGTAAGGGAAGACTAAAGTTTTGAAGTTTGAAGTCGATGTGAGATGTGCAAGAAGTACATGAAAGATTGAGGATAGAACCTCTACGGTCGATTGGACGTTACATAAGAAAAGAGAGTAAGTGTTGCACCTACTCGAAGGAATGATGCGAGCTTTGGTAGAATACGAAGAAGGTAATACTCATATATTATAAGGGGTGATTAAGTCCTGCAGTTAGGACCTTCATGACTTCACATAAGTGTGAAACCTTAAAAATATTTTTAGAGCAAGTATCCCGAGTGCTGGAGATGAAGGATCTTTGAAAGAGGACGGTGAACATTGTAGATAAAGAAGTATTAAACCACGTGTTCGATGGACGTCACCTCAATAGATCGGGGTGGACCACTTGACCAATGTTAAGACAAGATTGTGTCGATATCTTACGATATGTGAGGGTAGAAGAAAAGCTGGAACCCGAGATAGAACGGATTTCAATGCATCGGAAGGTGGATTTATCATTAAGAAGATTTGAAGTTCACGTTGGAAGTGTATCTTGAACTCTTGATTTGAAGTTCATGTTGGAAGTGTATCTTGAATTCTTAATTTGAAGTTATTATAGAGGACACCAGTTTGTGAAGAGAGAGACGGCTATCTCCGTTTGTACATTGATTACAAGATGACAATGAAGGACAAGTATCCCTTACAAAGAATGTGGGACATACTCGATCAGTTGCAATAGTCGGTAGTTCTTCTAAGATTAACTAAGATTTGATTGTCACCGTTTGAGAATTCGAGACTCGGATATTGCAAGAACAACATCCCCAAAAAAAAAAAAAAAAGC
>BSUD01000007.1:104133502-104152084 GCA_033239045.1 Fagopyrum esculentum | reverse complement strand
AATTTTATTTTCTTTGGTGGTTTTGCGTTTTATCTTTCCGACGGGTATCGGATTTTTATTTTAAAATAAACAAGTATGTTTTACGAGCGTTTTAGTCGTAAATTTAGTTTTGCGGGTATATGTTTATATTAATATGTTAACGGTATTTTATTATTATTTAAATCACATAATTTAGTTACAAGATCGATTTATACGACGCAAAGTATATTTTTTGTGAGATTAATTATATATTCGATCAATATGCTTTATTTCCGAGTATAGTTATATTTTATATATACGTTTACGTATATTCGTTTTATTAATTCGGAAAAGTCGAGGAAGTTTCCGATTCAGAAATCTCGTTCCGAACGTTTTTGGTCGAGTTTACTTCATTCCCATTTTTCCTATTTATTTATTTTTCTTTCCTTCTTTTTCTTTCCCGTTCTCTTTCTCCTCTGTTGCGTGATGATGTTTTGGTGCCCAGCCTCGCAGTCTTGCGCTGCTGAACATAGGTTTGCCGCCCATCTACCTAGCCTGACCTCTCGATCGTGCACACTACCTTGAACTCATCTCTCAGCTTTCCTCATCAGCACACCCATCACTTCCCTCTGTAATTCACATCTCACTCTCCCCTCTATTGAGCCCTATCTCCCTCACCTCATCTCTCTCTCGTTTCTCACCATTGGAGATTCATTCGAGCCCTCCTGCACAACCCCAGCCCAGTCTCTCTCTCCCTCTCAGTTTCGTATGCACTCTCTCGAACCTGAAATCGGAGGTGGACTGGAGAACAGATCTCCCTGGAAGCCTCTGCAACTACAATACCCTATCTGTACTCTCTCTGCAACACCTCGCCGGAGCCAATCGGAGCACATCTCCTCTGCTTCCGAACCTTCTACTCTCCTCTTTTGTCGCCTCGAGACCGCCAGGGAGCAGCCCTTCCCTCTTCGTCGTCGATGTGTTCTGCCGTCTGGAGCCCTTGCGGAACCATGGCCGCCGCCGCCTCACAGATCTCGTCATCCTCCCTTTTTCCTGTGCAGCGCAGCCCTCCTTCCTCTGTAGCGGGATTGAAAGGTTGAAGAAAGCCCTCTTTTTATTTAAAATTGGGCCCCATACTTTCAGCATAATTGCAATCTGTAACCCATACTCTATAATTGCAGTTTTGACCCATATTTATGGACTACTGCATTTTTGCCCTATGTTGGATTAATTTCAGAAAATGCCCAAGGTTAATTAAGGATGATAACCCGTATTTATGAAATTGTATGATTTGCCCCGGAAAATGTGTTTACGGGTTTTAAACTTGGGTTTTACTTTGTTTTTTTTATCCTTATATTTATATACTATATATGTTGTCCTTTGTTGGATTAAATTTGGTTTATGGCTCGAGGTTTTAATTGCGTTTTACGACCAAGTTTGTGAATTTATATTTCTCCCCGAAGGGATTATTTATGGGTTTTAACGATGGCATTTGGAAAACGAGTTTTACCTTTGAGTTATATATTATATATATTTAAAATCAATTTAGCATATAAGCTAAATTCGCGTAGCCTTGGTCTTAGGTCCGGAAGCGTCCGACAAAGACCAACGAACCCATTCTCGACATCCGTAGATCGTCTTTCGCCTTTGACCTTGCATGAGTATCTTCTCCCTCGTTCTAGTTATGCTTAGTGGTAGAATCATGCTAGGTTGGATCTAGCATAACTTAGAGTGAATGCCATTTAGTGGTTGTGGACTTTAGGTGAGGATTTGAGGATGATTTGAACGTTCTAAGGATTGAGGTGTGTATGTTATCATGTGAGCTTTGTTGAGGTTGTGAGTATGAGTTTGTTAAGATTGTGGAGTTAGGATGGAAGTATCCTAGCATGTGGCTATAGTTGAGATCTCGTGAGTTTATGAGGGCTAGGAGCATATCCTAGATTATGAGAGTATATGACCTAATAAGAATATAGTATTAGAAGTCTAAGAACTTCTAGCTTGCGTGAGTAGTTGTTGATTATCGTGCCTTGTCTTGAACAGACTTTGATTATATTCCTTCGGAGAGTGTTATCGGTTTCGTGTAGCTTTGAGACGAGGTAAGTCCTCGGACTTACTTAGCCGCTTCTATGCCTTATTTGGATGTATATGGTGGTGTGTGTTTACCGCTTTTAAGCATGAAAATGGATTAGGATTTACTTGACCTTATTTATTGGCTCATTGTTACTACTATTATTATCAGGCGGTGACATCACCGCTCAGTTTCCCGAGGGAGACTGGGGGGATCTCTGCGACCAGGCCATACACGGTATACGGGCGGGCTTCTTCATCACTCCCTCAGGGTATACGGGTTGGGCGCCGCCACACTCCTGTTGGTTACACGGGGACAGAGGCGAGAGTTATAAGACTCTCGTGTCACACTTGAACGAATGGATTAGATATGAAATAACTTAAAAAGATAATAAGTAATGGATGTGTTTGTTTATGAGCATGTTGTGTGTTTGTGTTCCTATGTATGTTTGTGCCATATTATTCTTATAATGCCTAGAATGTGAGCTAACGGTTTTATACCGATTGTTGTAGTTGATGTGCAGGATAGGATGTGGCCGAGTGATACGGAGGAGTGGGCAGCCGGGGTTCCGTACACCTTAGGTTGTTTTGGGTTTTGGAGTCCTTGTGTTGTTATTGTATATTATGTTGATGTTGTTGTATGGACGGCTGAAGTCTTTCCTTTCTTTTATTTTCGGGTTTCATAACATTGCATAAAAATGTATTTCGGTTTTGGCCTTTATTTGTGCCTTGTTGCAAGATCCAGTGAAATTGTTGTCAGGCTAAGGGTCAGGACCCATTGTGAGGCCCCAGCCCGTAGCATCCTGAGTCCCGCGGATTTGGGGTGTTACAGGAATCATAAAATGCGATTCTCAATGACAATCTCTCTTCTCTCCATCGATACTATATCGATCTAGAGAAAGAGAATGTTGATATAACTGTGACGTGTCAAGACCAGAAGGCTGCACTTATTCAATTCACTCGTTGGAAAGCCAATATCGAAAGGATGATGGGTGAACAACAATCTTCTCTTAACAAAAATGGTATAGGTTATCACGTAAGTTTTCCAAGAAAAATAACTACCACTTTTGTTAAAGTTAAAAGAAGTATTCAAATGCCCACATTTTTCTATTATTGTAAAAAGGGTCACGTAAAATCAACATGTCCATTAGAACAAATGACCCTTACATTATTAGAAACACTAATACTCTATGTCTAAGGAAACAAGTTAAGCAAATATGGGTTCCTATAGGTACTAGACCACCAAACATGATTGAACCTGAATATGGACCGAAATATGCCATTTGGTCTAACCGAAAAGGTTGAAGTTTGTTGTTTTGCAGGATATCACCAAGATTAAGGAACATAAATGGATATTAGATAGTGGTTACTCAAGACATATGAGTGGAAAAAGCTCACTGTTTTCAGATTTAAAGAAACAATCATCCAGAACCATTACACTTGGTGATAAAGGAAAGTGTAACATCATTGACATTGGTAAAATCGATTATATTTCATCTAACTTTATTGATGATGTTTATCTTGTTGACGGTTTAAAGTATAACTTTCTTAGTATCTCTCAAATATGTGATAAAGACAACAAAGTGATTTTTGATTCAGATAAATGTGAAGTTCAAGATAAAATATCGGGTGATGTTGTGCTTATTGTTCCTAGATGTAACAATGTTTATTCAATGAGCACTAACCAAGTTTCGAGAACAAAGCTAACGTGTCTCAAGGCCTTGACTGACGATCCAAGGCTTTAGCATAGACGACTTGGTCACGTAAGCATGCATACGATGAAGAAACTTCTTTCAAAGGATTTGGTACGTGGTTTACCAAACCTAAACTTCAAGGTAGATGAACTATGTAAGGCTTGTACACAAGGTAAACAAACAAGAGGTTCATTCAAACCAAAGAAGGTTGTAAGTTCTTCTCGGCCCATTGAACTTTTACATATGGATTTACGTGTTCCTATGCGTGTCAAATCCCCCAAGGGAAAACAGTACATCCTTGTCATTGTGGATGATTTTTCTCATTTTACATGGATCTCATTCTTATAGGAAAAATTTGAAGCTTTGATTGAGTTTTTAAAACTTTGAAAAATCTACATATCGTCTCTATTAGAAGTGATCATGGTAGAGAATTTGATCAACTCAAGTTTGATTTGTTTTGTGCAAAATATGGTATTTCAAACAACTTTCCAGCTCCTAGAATACCTCAATAAAACGGGTTTGTAGAACGTAAGAACCACACCCTAGAGGACATGTCTAGGACTATGCTTTTAGAATATAGCTTGCCAAAAAAAAATTGGGATGAAGTTGTTAACACGGCTAATTACATCTTGAACAGATGCTTAATTCCCCCTATTTTGAAAAAGACTCCTTACAAACTCTTCAAGGGTCGAAAACCTAATATTTCCTATTTATTACCCTTTGGATGTACGTGATTTGTCCATAATAATGGCGAAGACAACCTTGGTAAGTTTGATGCACATAGTGATGAAGCTATCTTCATTGGATATGCTTCAAATAGCAAAGCTTCTCGTGTTTATAATAGACGTACCAAAATCGTTGAGGAAAGTGTTCATGTTATTTTTTATGAAAGCAATAATGGTACTTTGAGTGAAAGTTTTGCAGATTTAAATCTTAATCAACATGGCGATCATAATTCTGATGGTGAAGAAGATCCTGAAGCTCAAGAAAAGAATATGCAAGAGCAGATTCAAGATACCGGAGAACAATCTCAAGACCTTGAAATGCATCTTTAAGACTAGACATGGGTCCAAAACCTAAAGGGCCGGTTTAGGTTTCAGAATCTACGGCTAAACCGGCCATAGCCCAAACCGACTTTTTAGGTTTGGTAGGCGGTTCATAATAAAAAAAAGCCCAAACCGGTAGTTAAACCGGTGGTTTGGGCTAAACCTAAACCGGTAACCCACGGTTTGGCCAAACCGGCAAACCTAAACCGCCGGTTTGGCGGTTTAGCCCAAACCGGACCCATGTCTAATCAAGACTTGAAACGACAAACGGAGTTGTTAGAAGGCAGTTTCAAGGCCTTGAAACCCAACTTCAAGGCCTTGATATAGGATCCAAAGGCGATATTTCAACGGCACCTGAATCTAGTCGAGCAAACGAGCCTCAATCTTCAAGATTTGTTCCAACCTTCAAAAGAAGAAAGTTTCAACATTCTTCATACCATCCACCAGAGAATGTGATCTTAGATCCAAAAGCAAGAGTTCAAACCTGATCTAGGGTAAACAACTTGTGTGCTTTTTCGGCGTTCGTGTCTCTTGTAGAGCCTAAGAACTACGTTCAAGCACTTCAAGAACCTAATTGGATTCTGGCCATGAAAAATGAGCTGAATGAGTTCGAGAGAAACAAAGTCTAGACCCTCACATCTAGACCTAAGAAACAATCCCTCATTGGCACAAAATTGGTATTTCGAAACAAGTTGGATGAAAATGGAAAGGTCATTCGAAACAAAGCACGACTTGTAGAACAAGGCTATAACCAAGAAGAAGGTATTGCTTATGAGGAGACTTTTGCTCCGGTTTCCAGGTTAGAAGTCATACGTATGCTACTTGCTTTTGCATCCTTCATGAACATAAAGCTCTTTGAAATGGATGTTAAATGTGCTTTTCTAAATGGCTTCTTAGAAGAAGAAGTCTACGTTGCTCAACCTCCTGGTTTTAAAAATGATGAATTTCCGGATCATGTTTTTAAATTTGACAAAGCTCTTTATGGTCTTAAGCAAGCTCCTCGAGCTTGGTATGAAAGATTGTCCAAGTATCTCCTTGAAAACAATTTCAAAAGAAGTTTGATTGACAAACCTTTGTTTGTCAAAATCAGAGACAACGATTTATCAGTAGTACAAATTTATGTTGATGATATATTATTTGATGCTACTAACGATTCTCTATGCAAGGAATTTTCAGATATTATGTGTAGGAAATTCTAGATGAGCTTAATGGGAGAGTTAAATTTATTTCTTGGACTTCAAGTCACAAAAGCAAAGATAGGAATTTTCCTTAATCAAAGCAAGTATACCAAGAACTTGCTCAAGAAGTATAAAATGGATCAATCCAAGGTAGAAAAAACTTCTATGAGTCCCACACTTTCACTTGATCAAGACAAGGATGGTAAAAGTGTTGTTCAAAAGGAGTATCGAGGTATGATCGGTTCTTTGTTATACTTAACCGCTAGTCGACCTGACATCATGTTTAGTGTGTGCATGTGTGCAAGATTTCAAGCTGATCCCAATGAGTCACACCTGATAGCTGTGAAAAGGATATTTTGGTATCTCAATGGCACTATGAATTTAGGGTTATGGTATCCACGTCAAAACTCGTTTCACCTTGTTGATTATTCAGATGTTGACTATGCAAGCTATAAGGTCGATAGAAAGAGCACTTCTTGATGTAGCCAATTCTTAGGGTCATCCCTAATGAGTTGGTACTCCAAGAAGCAAAATTTTGTCGCCCTATTCACAGCCGAAGCCGAATATATAGTTGTTGGAGCATGTTGTGCACAAATTCTATGGATAGCTCAACAACTTCGTGATCTTGGTTTTGATCTCAAAGGTATACCTATTAAATTTGATAATACTAGTGCTATTTCAATTACTAAAAATCCCGTGCAGCATTTAGAACAAAGCATATCGATGTAAGACATCACTTCATACGTGATCATGTTAAGAAAAGTGATATTTCGATATCTTTTATTTTGACTAACTTGCATCTTACAGTTATATTTACTAAGCCTCTGCCTGAAGATCGATTCAATTTTATAAGATTAGAGCTTGTTATGTTGAACAAGGAAGCATTAATTTAGGGGGGGAGTATATCGTTTTATTTCCTCCTTATAATACAACCCACTTTTCCATTTCAAGGCCTTGAAATGCAATCCAAGGTCTTGAAACGGATTTCAAGGGCTATATTAATTTTTACGGATCGGTTTAATGATTTATATCTTTATAGAAAATTGATCATTAAATTATTTTAAAGAAGGATGTTTAAAACGATTTCAAAAGATTTTGTTTTCAAATTCAAATATTTTTTGGAAAGTGGTTGTGATTTAATAAGAAAGCATTTCAACCAATTTCGATTTTCAAGGCCTTGATTCTCTCAAGATCTTGACAAGCCATAAACTGATTTGACATACCTCTTTTAAATACAATCCTCCTCCTTCCTTTATCTCTTTCCTTCTTTAACGTTTTTATAGTACCCACATGCTTTACTCTTCCTCTTCCAAAAATCTTTCGGTTGCTCTCACAAACACATTTATGGATCCAAAGAGAAACACAATGAGAAACACAAACCCTCTTGCTTCGACTCACAAAGCAACCACCGCCCACATATCCTCTGCTTTTGAAGAACAACAGTTTCCATAGGATATTGAGATTTCATTGCACACCGGTCTTCCAACCACCTAGTTCATCAACTTCAAAGCCACTGGAACATGGTTGTACGGATTTCACAATCGCCCCCTCTGCATGTGCGATTTGGTCGACATGGAGTTCCTTGAGATGCTTCAACTTCCACGTGTCTCGATGCTAAAAAATTGCTCCATCTGGAAAGTCCTCAACCCAGGAGACACCGCTTTCACCAAACTCATAAGGTTGTTTTATGTCAACCTCTCATCCAAAGGGAAAAAAGGAACCCTCACCCTCGACACAATGGTTAAAGGTACACCAATTTCTCTCACCTCTACTGTATTGAGTGAAATTTTAGGGCTTCCTACAAATCTTTCCCTTCAACACCCATCCCGACCAGAGAGTGTTAGGCTTGTCTAACATTAGAAGCCAAAATCATCTTTACTGTTTTGGTTAAGTGTGTAATTCCTCGAGCTAATTCAAGGGAATTGTTGACTGATCAAACACTGGAGCTGATCTATTTGATTATGTCTGGATTAGACATTGACCCGCCTAACCTTATATTGAACCACATGGTCCACACAATAAACTCCACCCGAGTCATTCCCTTACCTTATGGGAATCTATTGCCTAAGATTTTTGCTCACTTTTCCATCGACATATCCACTGAGGATCAACAACTGTCGACTAGAAGAATAGATGAGCAGTGTTTGGAGAAATTAGGCGTAGAAAAGACTCTTGGTGCAGCTTGGACATAGAAGGCAAGACTGTTGCTATGACCCCATTTCAAAGACAAGGCTGGATGGTTTTGAATTGGAATTGCAGTGTCTAAATAGAGAAATTTCCGACTTGCAGTTGGATATGATAAGAAGAATGGATGTGAGTCATGAGGTTAAGTCGGTGATGCATGCAAAGATAAACCAGATGTACCTCCTGAACGCCCTTACCCTTACCACCACAGCAAAATCATACCCTTGACCGAAGATGCAACACAACACACTAAAGAAAAGATGGAGAATGTTCTCATGAACTACAAGCACAGCGTGCAGAATAAACACATCCTCTACCCCACGCATGTCGAACCTACCGTTCTAACTACTGAGGAATATGCCGCGGTCAAGGAATATCGGCTTGCTGAGAGGAAACGGTGTTTAGAGGCCAATATCAGGGACATGAGCAAAGGATCTACTCAATCAAGATGGAGGACGAAGTTCTACATGGATAGCCAGGAGTGAATTTCAAAGTCTTGAAACTAGTTTCAAGGCCTTGAGATGGATGTCAAGGCCTTTACATGGATTTCAAAGCCCCTTGGTTTTGATTTCAAGGCCTTGATACCGTTTGTGGGACTCGTTTTTTAAACTGTTTTTCATTTTTGGAAATACTTTCGTGGGGTCTGTAATAAATTTTAAGTCTCGTACTTTAATGGTTTTTCTCCCTTGATGAAAGACAAAGGGGGAGAAATTAAATATGCGTGATCCGATATATCTACATTCTGCACTTTTTCGATATTATTGCATATGTATCGCTAATATTGAATGCAAGTATGATATTTGTTTTGTCTTCCATCAAGGGGAAGATTGATGACTCCATCTTGATTATGAATTGTCTATATGGATGATGGAAGACTTAACATTTATGATCGGTTTTATAAACTAACAAATATCGATTGTATTTCTATATTGCATATTTTGGTTTGTGTTTGTTAAATGTGTACAGGCCTTGAAAAGCATTTCAAAGGAAGAATGCAGGCCTTGAAACTCATTACAAGGGACAAGCACGGAGATCTTGGAAAGCAGTTCAAGGGACAAACGCGGAGGCCTTGGGAAACAGTTCAAGGGACAAACGCGGAGGCCTTGGGAAATAGTTCAAGGGATAAAACGCGGAGACCTTAAAAAGCAATACAAAGGAGGATTCGGCTGAAGACTATTCAAAATATAATATTCAAATCTCAACAACCAAAACAAGAATATCTACCTAGGATTACAAGAATATCTTCAAACAATATTTTTAGAGAAGATATTGGCCAGCCCAACAAGAAGATCTTCAACGGATTTGAAGAGAAGATCTCGATCCCAACGACAAGATCTCACAAAGATCTTAACAACCGACGCACGATAAGAGAAGAGCTTTCCAAACGGATCCCACACAAAGATCTCGGATCTAAGGAAAATCTTCAACGTCCCTCAAGATAGAAGTCTTCAACAACAAAGATCTTCAGCGGCTTGGAAGAACTCGGAGCATGAACTAAGGGCTTCAACGACAAAGATCTTCAACAGCTTTGTCAAGGAGAATCTCGAAGATGAAAATTCTCAACGTGCTTCAAAGAGAAGAAGTAGATGAAGAAGATAGAAGATCTTACAACGGCTACTTCATCTCAGCCAAACACCGTTTTTCATGGAGAAAGAAGAACATCACAACGGCCATCTTACAATGGCTAAAAGAGTTCTCCATAGAAAACTATAAATGAAGATGACTTTTAAAGAGAACAACAACAAGCTTACAGGAAAACATTTAAGTCTTCAAGTGAACAAACATCTTTCGTTTCAAAAAATTTTCTTCCTCTTAGCTTACAAAAGTTTACATCCTTAGAGAGAGAAAAACACTAGAGTTTCATTGGCATATGTGGAAAGTGTTATACTCGAGTGTTGGTTACTTTGCGAAGTAACTAGGCTATTATTGCTAGGTTAGAGTTGGACTAGATCATAACATTGGCTACAGTGAGAGAAGAAGGGGATTTCTTCTAGGTTGTATCTAGGACTCTTTGAGCCGATAATAGATAGTTAGATCCTACGGGTAAAGAAACCTAGGACGGAGACGTAGACTGTTAGAGCTGAACTTCGTAAACATATCACCGTGTCAATCTTTTAATACCGCATGTTTTATCGCGTATATTGTGCCTAACGTTGCTTTGCAGTTTTCGGAGTCAAGGCCTTGAAATCCCTTTCAAAGCCTTGAAAACCAGTTTTCTTACCAGACGCACAGATCGACTTCAAGGCCTTGAAATCAGTTTCAATGCCTTGATATAAGATATTGCGAAAAGTTTCCATACTCTAATCAACCCCCCTTTTAGAGTATGTATATCCTTATTATTCCCCTATATGTTCTTCAATTTATATTTATAATGTGACAAAAAAAATCAACTTTACAACAATCACCATATAACACGTAAGACAATACCCAACATAATGAATTATCAAACATTTTTTGATAAGTACAATTATAATATAACCCGTATAGGGCACGGTTATTAAAATTAGTAAATACTAAAGTAGAAGATAAATTATTGACTTGACGCTTTAAGAATTAAGTATAAAGGCAAAATTCCCATATACTACTAAAGTGCCATTTTTAGAAAACTGTGTATTTCTTAATTCCTGTATTTTTTAACAAATAAAATCAAATCTATATAAAAATATCACGTTAGAATGTTAAAAACTATATATAATAAATCTTTTAAAACATAATATTTTTTTTCTCATAATTATTTTTTGAAATCATTTATAACCACGATTTTTTTAAGGTCATATTTTCATGTATTTCGCTATCCCCACATCAGTTATCAGGTAAGATTGACAATTTGAGAACTTGTATATATAGAAATAAAAGGTTCGAAGATAAAACAATTCATACATTTTTTAAAGAATTTGACCAAATAGGCTATTTTTTATTTGCTTTTGTTTTGTATACACCTTTATTTTTTTTTTACCACTTTTATTAATGTTTGGTAAAGGCAATTAACCTCTCTATTAAAAAAGAAACACCACAAGGAAATTTAGGGTGTGTTTGGCACGCTATTTACACTAGTGTTTCCTAGTGTTACTGAGTGTTTTCTAAGTTAACGGGTGTTTGACGCTGATAATAACACTAGTGATAAGTGTTTGTTGCTCCATTTTTGAAACTGCCCCTCCCGTAAGGGTTTGTGGGTTACACTAGTATTTCGGTGATGCAAAAGACATTTTTGCCCTTAAATTTAAACCAAATTTACAGTATTACCAACTATATATTCACAATTTTCTTGTCATTCATCCGCCATTCTCACCCATCTGTGCGAAACCCTAGCCCGACGAGTTGTCTGATTCTCCATCATGACTTCTGTTCTTGCGACCTGCCTCTTTGTACTGCATTCAAAATCCAAGGTAAGCAACCATTCTCTCATTTTTGTTTGATTCCATCGTGTGTCTATCGACCTGCATCTACAAACCCTAGTCCGACGAGTTGTCTGATTCCATCGTGTGTGTCTATCGAAACCGAACTGAACTATTCTTGCGACCTGCTGCTTCTGTTTCATTTTTCGGTATATTAGTCGAGTGTTAGCTAATGTGAACTGTGATAGCTATGACATTGCTGTCATTGCTTCTGTATCTAATTACAATTGTGATAGCTAATGTGAATTTTAAAAACCTACATTCTTTGTACTGCATTTTGGGTATTCTGTTTTGAACTTCCTGTCATATATACATTGTTTGTACTGGAAGTTGTAGGTCATTAATATATTAGTCTAGTGTTAGAGTTGTTGCTCCCATTTTTTGGTATATTAGTCGAGTGGTAACATAAGTGAACAGGGGTGTTGTTGTGTTAACCCTTAACATTCTTTGTTTGAGGTTGAATTGGGTATTCTGTTTTGAACTTTACTGTCATATATACATTGTTTGTACTGGAAGTTGTAGGTCATTAGTATATTTTTGTTTTACAGCTGCTCCCCTAGCTAATGAGATTTGTTAGTATAAAACCTATCTTCATAGCTAATTTGATAGTTAATTAAAATTAGAACTGAGATATGTATATAGAGCATATTAGTCGAGTGTTAGCTAATGTGAAATGTGATAGCTATGTCATTGCATCTAATGTGAACTGAGATATGGATAGAGTATATAGAGCATAGTAGTCGAGTGTTAGCTAATGTGAACTGAGATATGGATAGAGCATATATAGAGCATATTAGTCGAGTGTTTTTAGCTAATTAAAATAGAACTGAGATATAATTAAAATATAATTGAGATATGGATAGAGCATATAGAGCATATTAGGCGAGTGTTAGCTAATTAAAATAGAACTGAGATATGTATATAGAGCATATTATAAATCTGTTTTTGACAGTGTCGAATGGTAACATATATATATTATTGTAGCTAATTACAATAGTGATAGCTAATGTGAATTGTGAAAACCTACATTCTTTGTTCTACATTTTGGGTATTCTGTTTTGAACTTACTGTCATATATACATTATTGTTTGTACTGGAAGTTGTAGGTCATTAGTATAGTCCAGTGTTAGAACTGCTGCTCCCATTTATATTTTGAGTTGCTACTCCAATGTTGATCTGCTGCTCCCATTTCTGCTCCTATGGTGATTTTGTTATTGTTTTACTGCTGCTCCCCTAGCTAATAAGTTTTGTTATTATAAATCTGTTGCTCCCCTAGCTCCTTGATCTGCTGCTCATATTTCACAAATGCGTGTCATATTATAAAACCTTCTTCATAGCTAATTTAATAGCTAATTAAAATATAACTGAGATATGTATATAGAGCATATAATGATGATGAAGTAAATAACTAATGTGATTTGTTATTGTTGATATATATACTCATTTTTTATTGTTTGTAACTTGTAACTTGTAGATGGATGATAATAAAGTTTCGCAAACTCGAACTAGGGGTCCAAATTTTCTTTGGACATTTGAACTAGTAAGAGTTCTAGTGTCAATTTTAATTCAATTTCAAAAGAAAAATGGGAGCAAGCAAGCTTACAATTGGAAGGACATAACGTCTACATTTATTAGTAAGACTGGGAAGGATGGTGTTAATGAATTTTGTCGAAACAATTCGAATCAATGAAAAAGGAATACAAGGCCTGGAATATGCTTAGGAATTCCGAGACCGGTCTAGGTTGGGATTAGAAGACGCGAATGATTACGGATTCAAATGAATGGTGGGAGAGGAAGATAAAGGTAAGTTCATAATTTTGTAATTCCTATCTTATATCTTCTTGAAAAAATGTGAGTATATGTTGTCTAACTCTATGTGTCTTTAATGTATTGTAGGAAGATGTTAATTGTAAGAAGTATAAAAACAAGGGGATGGATGTGGAGTTTGAGGAATTGTTGACATCACTGTTTGTTGGTAATGTAGCTACGGGCCGTCTTGCTATTTCATCTGGTATGATTCGTGAGGCAACTCTAGACCGTATCTCGCTTGCAGCTGATGAAGAAACAACTTTAGGTGAATATGACGGTGAAGGTGGTGATTTTTTCCGCAATTTTGTTGGCACTACAAATGAATGCGGAGGTTCTACAAATGCAGATGATGAGCCGTTTCAATTTACAGAACCACCACCGGCAAGTAAGGGTAATAAAGATAAGTGTCCGATGAAAAGGAAAAGAAGACAATCAGTTGGGTCTTCCAAGTTGGAAGCCTTTTTGGAACGTTCACAAGAGAACAGTGACAAATTGATATCAGTACTCTAGGAAGAGGTAAATTCTAAGGCAAGAGATGTAACGCCCCGTTCTTTTGGATGCGTTCCGATTTTTATTTTTCTCCCTACTTTCGATTCGTTCGTGGCACGAGATTTCTTTTTATTATTATTTAAAAATAATATTCAAAGCTTTCCGGGTATTTTATTGTTTTGATGTACATATACGTATTTCCGTATTTTATTTTTAGTTGTAAAAGTCGGAAATTTCTGATTCTGAGATCCCGTTCCGTTCGTTTAATCGATTTTGCCCTATTCCCTTTTTCTTCATTCTTTTTCTTTTATTTTCTTTTCTTCTCTCCTGCCCCTTTTGTCTCTTGCGCGTTGGAGCTATCCAGGAGATGGCAGGGCTGCCTCCTCGTTCTCTCATGCCTGCAACCCGACTTCTCGCTCCCCGACCTGCTATTGCAATCGACCTCTCGTTCTCCTACCCGACCCCTCGATCTTACCCTCGTCTGCATCTGCCCTGTTAGCATCCCAACCCTTGGGCTCTCTCCTGCGCGCCTCACTCACCATCTCTCTCTAATTTCTCCCATCTCCCGATTGCCCTCTCTGTTGCAAACCTGGAACCCGATTGAGGAGCTGGGGCCACGACGGAGCAGACGCTGCACCACTAGGACCTGCCGGAATGAATGGGGGACGCGACCATAACGCTGCCTCGGCCCAATCGGAGCACCAGTAGGCCGCGCAGCTTTTCCTCCCCTTTTCTCTGTACTTCCGTCGCGAGTCTAGGGCAACCACTGCCGCCGGATTTTGGACCACCTTTGTGCGGCCTCTCCTTCCTCCGCTTGCACCGACGCCGGCCGCCTCTCCTTCCTCCACCTGCACAGCCGCCATAGCTGCCCTCTTTCCCTCTTCTGCGTAAATTCAAGGTTGAAGAAGATGCATCTTACAATTTTGTAAATCGACCCCTGAATTTTAGTATATTTACAATCTGGACCCTTCTTTTTGGTATTATTGCAGTGGCACCCTACATTTCTAAATTGCAGATTTGCACTCAAATTTCTGAAGATTTCATTTATGCCCTGCTGGAATTTATTATAGATTTTGGCCCAAGGTTTTATTTACGGTAGATGGTCCAATTTTTCTAGAGTTGTATAATGTGTCCGCAAGTTTTATTTACGGTTTTCAAACTTGGGATTTACTTCGAGTTAAATTCTTATTTATATATACTATATATATTGTGACCTTGTTGGATTAAATTTGATTTATGGCTCGAGGTTTTAATTGCGGTTTACGACCAAGTTCGTGAATTTATATTTTTCCCCGAAGGAATTATTTATGGGTTTTAACGATGGCATTTGGAAAACGAGTTTTACCTTTGAGTTATATATTATATATATTTAAAATCAATTTAGCATATAATCTAAATTCGCGTAGCTTTGGTCTTAGGTCCGGAAGCGCCCGACAAAGACCAACGAATCCAATCTCGACGTTCGTAGATCATCTTCAACCTCGGATCGTGTGTGAGTTCCTTCTTCCTCGATCTAGTTATGTTTAGTGGTAGATCATGCTAGGTTGGATCTAGCATAACTTAGGGCAAATGCCAAGTAGTGGCTTGAAACTTTAGGTGAGGATTTGAGGATGGTTTGAACGTTCTAAAGATTAAGGTGTGTATGTTATCATGTGAGTTTTGTTGAGATTGTGGAGTTAGGATGTAAGTATTCTAGCATGTGGCTATAGTTGAGATCTCTTGAATTTATGAGGGCTAGGAGTGTATTCTAGATTATGAGAGTGTATGACTTAGTAAGATGATATAGGACTAGAAGTCTAAGGACTTCTACCTTGTGAGTAGTTGTTGATTATCGTGCCTTGTATTGAACAGGCTTTGGTTATATTCCTTCGGAGAGTGATATCGGTTTCGGTTAGATTTGAGAAGAGGTAAGTCCTCGGACTTACTTAGCCGCTTCTATGCCTTATTTGGATGTATATGGTGGTGTGTGTTTACCGCTTTTAAGCATGAAAATGGATTAGGATTTACTTGACCTTATTTATTGGCCCATTGTTACTACTATTATTATCGGGCGGTGACATCACCGCTCAGTTTCCCGAGGGAGACTGGGGGGATCTCTGCGACCAGGCCATACACGGTATACGGGCGGGCTTCTTCATCACTCCCTCAGGGTATACGGGTTGGGCGCCGCCACACTCCTGTTGGTTACACGGGGACAGAGGCGAGAGTTATAAGACTCTCGTGTCACACTTGAACGAATGAATTAGATATGGAATAACCTAAAAAGATAATAAGTAACGGATGTGTATGTTTATAATCATGTTGTGTGTTTGTGTTCCTATGTGTGTTTGTGCCATATTATTCTTATAATGCCTAGAATGTGAGCTAACGGTTTTATACCGATTGTTGTAGTTGATGTGCAGGATAGGATGTGGCCGAGTGATCCGGAGGAGTGGGCAGCCGCGGTTCCGTACATCTTAGGTTGTTTTGGGTTTTGGAGTCTTTGTGTTGTTGTTATTGTATATTATGTTGATGTTGTTGTAAGGACGGCTGAAGTCTTTTCTTTCTTTTATTTTTTCGGGTTTCATAACATTGCATAAAAATGTATTTCGGTTTTGGCCTTTATTTGTGCCTTGTTGCAAGATCCGGTGAAATTGTTGTCAGGCTAAGGGTCGGGACCCATTGTGAGGCCCCAACCCGTAGCATCCCGAGTCCCGCGGATTCGGGGTGTTACATATATATATATATATATATATATATATATATATATATATATATATATATATATATATATATATATATATATATATATATATATATATATATATATATATATATATATATATATATATATATATATTATTCCGTTCAAATTTAGCGTATTAGCTAAATTTGCTTAGCTTTGGTTCTAGGTTCGGAATCACCCAATAGAAGGCCCAACGAATCCTTCTCAACATCCGTAGACCGTCTTATGCCTTCGACCTCATGTGAGTACCCTCTTCCTCGATCTAGTTATATGTATTGGTAGAATCATGCTAGGTTGGATCTAGCATAACTTAGAGCGAATGCCACTAGTGGTTGTGAACTTTAGGGAGTTATGGATGGATGATGAATAGTTTGGTTGAGGAACGGTCTTTTGCGATCTTCGAGGTTAGTAGTGGTATCATAGCATAGTTGAATTGAGATGTATGACCTAATAAGATCATATAGGACTAGAAGTCTAAGAACTTCTAGCTTGTGCGAGTGGTTGTTGATTATCGTGCCTTGTCTTGAACAGACTTTGGTTATATTCCTTCGGAGTGTGTTATCGGTTTCGGGTAGCTTTGAGACGAGGTAAGTCCTCGGACTTACTTAGCCGCTTTTATGCCTTATTTGGATATATATGGTGGTGTGTGTTTACCGTTTTTAAGCATGAAAATGGATTAGGATTTACTTGACCTTATTTATTGGCCCATCGCTACTACTATTATTATTATCGGGCGGTGACATCACCGCTCAGTTTCCCGAGGGAGACTGGGGGGATCTCTGCGACCAGGCCATACACGGTATACGGGCGGGCTTCTTCATCACTCCCTCAGGGTATACGGGTTGGGCGCCGCCACACTCCTGTTGGTTACACGGGGACAGAGGCGAGAGTTATAAGACTCTCGTGTCACACTTGAACGAATGAATTAGATATGGAATAACCTAAAAAGATAATAAGTAACGGATGTGTATGTTTATAATCATGTTGTGTGTTTGTGTTCCTATGTGTGTTTGTGCCATATTATTCTTATAATGCCTAGAATGTGAGCTAACGGTTTTATACCGATTGTTGTAGTTGATGTGCAGGATAGGATGTGGCCGAGTGATCCGGAGGAGTGGGCAGCCGGGGTTCCGTACATCTTAGGTTGTTTTGGGTTATGGAGTCATTGTGTTGTTATTGTATATTATGTTGATGTTGTTGTAAGGACGGCTGAAGTCTTCCCTTTCTTTTATTGTCGGGTTTCATAACATTGCATAAAAATGTATTTCGGTTTTGGCCTTTATTTGTGCCTTGTTGCAAGATCCGGTGAAATTGTTGTCAGACTAAGGGTCGGGACCCATTGTGAGGCCCTAACCCGTAGCATCCCGAGTCCCAGGGATTCGGGGTGTTACAAAAGTGGTATCAGAGCCCTAGGTTGACAACAATGACACTCGCAATCTTCTAAAGGCCGAATAAAAATAAACAGAACCCTCAAGGGTTCTGAGTTTTAAAGAAATGGATTTCGTTTTCAAATCATGTGCATGAGTTAGTTGGGGTAGAATGTATGGGACCACCACTTCCTCCGCGGATCTCGGCGACGTAGTTATTGATTATTATATTATGTATATATATATGTGTATATATGTAGATATGTATATGTGGACTTAGGATATTTTGGACTATACTTGTATATTGATTTGTAAATTGTTTATGGACTGATTATGTTTATATTAGTAGCATGATATTTATATCTTTATATATGTATAAACATATGGTATGCCAATATCATATTAGTGATAGTGGACCTTATAACTAGGATGATAGAAAGCTATCATCGCCCCCTTGGACAACGCCTTTTGGCTTAGGATAGTATATATACGAAGTTAAGTATGCTCAAGTTATGAATTTGAGCATCAAGTTTTCGCAAGCACCCCAGTGATTTCCCGGACTCCTTAAAGAGGACGTCAAAGAAGAAGACTAGAGATGACGTAACCAAAGGACAAACAAATAAAAAAGAACCTCGTGTCGACTTAAGCGAAGCCAAAATGAAGAAGATACCAA
>BSUD01000007.1:104068828-104131771 GCA_033239045.1 Fagopyrum esculentum | reverse complement strand
TAAGATGATATAGGACTAGAAGTCTAAGGACTTCTACCTTGTGAGTAGTTGTTGATTATCGTGCCTTGTATTGAACAGGCTTTGGTTATATTCCTTCGGAGAGTGATATCGGTTTCGGTTAGATTTGAGAAGAGGTAAGTCCTCGGACTTACTTAGCCGCTTCTATGCCTTATTTGGATGTATATGGTGGTGTGTGTTTACCGCTTTTAAGCATGAAAATGGATTAGGATTTACTTGACCTTATTTATTGGCCCATTGTTACTACTATTATTATCGGGCGGTGACATCACCGCTCAGTTTCCCGAGGGAGACTGGGGGGATCTCTGCGACCAGGCCATACACGGTATACGGGCGGGCTTCTTCATCACTCCCTCAGGGTATACGGGTTGGGCGCCGCCACACTCCTGTTGGTTACACGGGGACAGAGGCGAGAGTTATAAGACTCTCGTGTCACACTTGAACGAATGAATTAGATATGGAATAACCTAAAAAGATAATAAGTAACGGATGTGTATGTTTATAATCATGTTGTGTGTTTGTGTTCCTATGTGTGTTTGTGCCATATTATTCTTATAATGCCTAGAATGTGAGCTAACGGTTTTATACCGATTGTTGTAGTTGATGTGCAGGATAGGATGTGGCCGAGTGATCCGGAGGAGTGGGCAGCCGGGGTTCCGTACATCTTAGGTTGTTTTGGGTTATGGAGTCATTGTGTTGTTATTGTATATTATGTTGATGTTGTTGTAAGGACGGCTGAAGTCTTCCCTTTCTTTTATTGTCGGGTTTCATAACATTGCATAAAAATGTATTTCGGTTTTGGCCTTTATTTGTGCCTTGTTGCAAGATCCGGTGAAATTGTTGTCAGACTAAGGGTCGGGACCCATTGTGAGGCTCTCACCCGTAGCATCCCGAGTCCCAGGGATTCGGGGTGTTACAAAAGTGGTATCAGAGCCCTAGGTTGACAACAATGACACTCGCAATCTTCTAAAGGCCGAATAAAAATAAACAGAGTTTTAAAGAAATGGATTTCGTTTTCAAATCATGTGCATGAGTTAGTTGGGGTAGAATGTATGGGACCACCACTTCCTCCGCGGATCTCGGCGACGTAGTTATTGATTATTATATTATGTATATATATATGTGTATATATGTAGATATGTATATGTGGACTTAGGATATTTTGGACTATACTTGTATATTGATTTGTAAATTGTTTATGGACTGATTATGTTTATATTAGTAGCATGATATTTATATCTTTATATATGTATAAACATATGGTATGCCAATATCATATTAGTGATAGTGGACCTTATAACTAGGATGATAGAAAGCTATCATCGCCCCCTTGGACAACGCCTTTTGGCTTAGGATAGTATATATACGAAGTTAAGTATGCTCAAGTTATGAATTTGAGCATCAAGTTTTCGCAAGCACCCCAGTGATTTCCCGGACTCCTTAAAGAGGACGTCAAAGAAGAAGACTAGAGATGACGTAACCAAAGGACAAACAAATAAAAAAGAACCTCGTGTCGACTTAAGCGAAGCCAAAATGAAGAAGATACCAATATAAAGCAACATGAAGGTATGGAGTGATATGAACTTATGAACAAGCCATGATGGAGCATCAATGAAGCAACTAGAGACAACGAACTTAAAGTTCTTCCAAGTATAGTGCCGATGAGCTGAAGGTGCGAATCAAGTAGAGAGGACTACATTCTCGGTCGAAGATAAAAGTGGCGTTCTAAGTAAGACGAGTTTTCAATAGCCTCCCCTAAACATGGGAGTCAAGATGGAAAGACATTTGGAAAGATTTATGAGAACTGTAAATTAAGCTTACGAAGATACCATAGGGTGAAGTGACGATCTTTGTGAGATCCTAAGCGGGTGACTTATTCAGAAGTTTGAGAGTCACGAGGAGGATCACATGTTGAAAATTCACATAGTAGAATTACCTTGTGAGGGACAACCGTTTTCCCGTCATTGTGTTGAGATTGAGCAACGCTAAGAAGGAGGAAGTGTGCGAGGATGATGATCTTCAGAAGATGAAAGAGGAAACAAGGAGTTGGATGGAATAACTTAAGTTATCGACCAAGAAGGATGCGAGTGAAGGCTAATTAATGTCAGAATATTTGAGGAGTGCATTTACAAAACATTATGAAGAGCGGTTAAGCCTATAAAGGTGGGACATATGAGACGAGAGAGTTGGGTAGGTATGGTTATCTTACAGAAGGGGAGGGTAACTCGTTAACTTCGGAGATAGTCAGATACAAGTTAATCAGTGACAACTGAGAACGCACAAGTGCGGGTTGTCTATTGATGTGCGTAGATGGGAAGAGTAAACATGACTATGGGAACATATAGGATCGGGAACAAGAGCTTGGAGTATTCGCGGTGGATCAATGTAAATAGTAAGGAGGTACATCAATGGACGCGCGTTTGTCTTAGATCAAATAATGTTAAACGAGTTCAAGCAAGTAGTTATAACAAGACCTCTGAGGAGGAGATGGTAACGATCTTACGCGACCTTCTTAGGTCATGGGATTGACATATGGAGGAACGCCACGGGTAACAAATTCTAAGGTGTGATCATGGAAAAGGGAGCTAGTGGATCAACCGTAAGATGAGGCTTCCATTGTAGTTGTACATAGAATACCGAGAAATACATAAGGTGACCACCAATAGTAAGGGAAGACTGAAGTTTTGAAGTTTAAAGTCAAGTGAGATGTACAAGAAGTACATGAAAGATTGAGTTTAGAACCTTACGGTCGATTGGACGTTACATAAGAAAAGGGGGTAAGTTCTACATCTACTCGAAGGAATAATGCGAGCTTTGGTAGAATACGAAGAAGGTAATACTAAAATAGTATAAGGCGTGATTAAGTCCTGCAGTTAGGACCTTCATGACTTCACATAAGTGTGAAACTTAAAAAGATTATTAGAGCAAGTCTCCGGAGTTCTGGAGATGACGGATCTTTGAAAGAGGACGGTGAACATTGCAGCTAAAGAAGTATTAAACCACGTGTTCGATTGACGTCACCTCAACGGATCTGGGTGGACCACTTGATCAATGTTAAGACAAGATTGTGTCGATATCTTATGATATGTGATGGAAGAAGAAAAGCAAGAATCCGAGATAGAACGGATTCCAATGCATCGGGATGTGGATTTACCATTAAAAAGATTTGAAATTCATATTGGAGTATATCTTAAACTCTTGGTTTGAAGTTTCTATGGAGAACACCAGTTTACGAAAATAACGGCGGTAATCTCCGTTTGTACATCGATTACAGTGATCCGAGCAAGATAACCATGAAGAACCAAGTATACCTCCCCACGGATGGAAGATCTACTCGATCAACTGCAAGGGTCGTAGTCCCTTCTAAGATTAAAGTTAAAATTTTATTGCCACCAATTGAGAATTCGAGACTCGGATATTGCAAATACGGCATTCCGGACAACTATGGTCACTCTGAGTTTTAGTGATCTCATGGGGGCTTACTAATGCCTGGATAAGATATTTGGATCTACTCAGAAAGAAGAGAAAAGTTGTATAACAAGTTGTCTCGGGATGGCAACCCCGAAGGACGTGGAAGAAGTTACAAGTTTCCTTGGATGTGCTGGTCATTACCGGATTTGTGGAGAGATTCTCTAAGTAACACCGTCGGCGGCTAACCTACTCCGGATGACGATGAAGAATTTAGTGAGAAGAAAATTGACAATAGAGATGTTGAGAGTTAAGAGGCGATTCATTGGTACAAATGTTTTGAAATTGTCTCGAGGTATGACGGGTTTGAAGGGTACAAGCGGTTCCCCTAGACAAGGTCTTAATGGAGTATTAAGGAACGATGTGAAAGTAATAGCATGCATGTCTCTTGAGTAGAAGCAGTGTGAACTAAAGTACTACCTTCATTACTTGGAACTCGCGGCAAGATATGAGAAAGCGTAGCAGCAAAGTTGGTTGACAAGAACCAAAGCCAACGGTGTATATCGGAAATCCGATCTTCTTGTTAGAGAAAATAAAAGTGAGACATAATGGAAATACTGTATTGAGAAAGACCCGAGAGTAGTGAGCGTTCACCCAGTGTTTCATGCGTACCAATCTAGGAAATACATGTACGACTCGAGAAGTTTTGCCGGTCTTGATGAGTTAGTGGCGTCATAGAACCTATGAGGCTAATAGGAAGTCGGAGGATAGTATCTTTGGTTGAGTTTTACGCTGAGCTAGTAGCGTTGATAAATCGAAGGGTTGGACATAGTTCTTCCCTTAGTTGTGTATATGTGTGATGTTATATGTTGTGTGTGCCCCGTGCGGGAATGTGCTTTATGACGTGATGTATCGTACGATAGTAGTTCGGGTAGATCGTGTGTATATAGTAGAAGGTTTAAGCCTTCCTAGTTTGAGAGTTTATACCTCCACCTTAGGCACCGAGAAGTTTGGTGTATGGAAAGTTTCGGGCCGAAACTTGTTTTTAGGGGGACCTGATGTAACGCCCCGTTCTTTTGGATGCGTTCCGATTTTTATTTTTCTCTCTACTTTCGATTCGTTCGTGGCACGAGATTTCTTTTTATTATTATTTAAAAATAATATTAAAAGCTTTCCGGGTATTTTATTGTTTTGATGTACATATACGTATTTCCGTATTTTATTTTTAGTTGTAAAAGTCGGAAATTTCTGATTCGGAGATCCCGTTCCGTTCGTTTAATCGATTTTGCCCTATTCCCTTTTTCTTCATTCTTTTTCTTTTATTTTCTTTTCTTCTCTCCTGCCCCTTTTGTCTCTTGCGCGTTGGAGCTATCCAGGAGATGGCAGGGCTGCCTCCTCGTTCTCTCATGCCTGCAACCCGACTTCTCGCTCCCCGACCTGCTATTGCAATCGACCTCTCGTTCTCCTACCCGACCCCTCGATCTTACCCTCGTCTGCATCTGCCCTGTTAGCATCCCAACCCTTGGGCTCTCTCCTGCGCGCCTCACTCACCATCTCTCTCTAATTTCTCCCATCTCCCGATTGCCCTCTCTGTTGCAAACCTGGAACCCGATTGAGGAGCTGGGGCCACGACGGAGCAGACGCTGCACCACTAGCACCTGCCGGAATGAATGGGGGACGCGACCATACCGCTGCCTCGGCCCAATCGGAGCACCAGTAGGCCGCGCAGCTTTTCCTCCCCTTTTCTCTATACTTCCGTCGCGAGTCTAGGGCAACCACTGCCGCCGGATTTTGGACCACCTTTGTGCGGCCTCTCCTTCCTCCGCCTGCACCGACGCCGGCCGCCTCTCCTTCCTCCACCTGCACAGCCGCCATAGCTGCCCTCTTTCCCTCTTCTGCGTAAATTCAAGGTTGAAGAAGATGCATCTTACAATTTTGTAAATCGACCCCTGAATTTTAGTATATTTACAATCTGGACCCTTCTTTTTGGTATTATTGCAGTGGCGCCCCACATTTCTAAATTGCAGATTTGCACTCAAATTTTTGAAGATTTCATTTATGCCCTGCTGGAATTTATTATAGATTTTGGCCCAAGGTTTTATTTACGGTAGATGGTCCAATTTTTCTAGAGTTGTATATTGTGTCCGCAAGTTTTATTTACGGTTTTCAAACTTGGGATTTACTTCGAGTTAAATTCTTATTTATATATACTATATATATTGTGACCTTGTTGGATTAAATTTGATTTATGGCTCGAGGTTTTAATTGCGGTTTACGACCAAGTTCGTGAATTTATATTTTTCCCCGAAGGAATTATTTATGGGTTTTAACGATGGCATTTGGAAAACGAGTTTTACCTTTGAGTTATATATTATATATATTTAAAATCAATTTAGCATATAAGCTAAATTCGCGTAGCTTTGGTCTTAGGTCCGGAAGCGCCCGACAAAGACCAACGAATCCAATCTCGACGTCCGTAGATCATCTTCAACCTCGGATCGTGTGTGAGTTCCTTCTTCCTCGATCTAGTTATGTTTAGTGGTAGATCATGCTAGGTTGGATCTAGCATAACTTAGGGCAAATGCCAAGTAGTGGCTTGAAACTTTAGGTGAGGATTTGAGGATGGTTTGAACGTTCTAGAAATTAAGGTGTGTATGTTATCATGTGAGTTTTGTTGAGATTGTGGAGTTAGGATGTAAGTATTCTAGCATGTGGCTATAGTTGAGATCTCTTGAATTTATGAGGGCTAGGAGTGTATTCTAGATTATGAGAGTGTATGACTTAGTAAGATGATATAGGACTAGAAGTCTAAGGACTTCTACCTTGTGAGTAGTTGTTGATTATCGTGCCTTGTATTGAACAGGCTTTGGTTATATTCCTTCGGAGAGTGATATCGGTTTCGGTTAGATTTGAGAAGAGGTAAGTCCTCGGACTTACTTAGCCGCTTCTATGCCTTATTTGGATGTATATGGTGGTGTGTGTTTACCGCTTTTAAGCATGAAAATGGATTAGGATTTACTTGACCTTATTTATTGGCCCATTGTTACTACTATTATTATCGGGCGGTGACATCACCGCTCAGTTTCCCGAGGGAGACTGGGGGGATCTCTGCGACCAGGCCATACACGGTATACGGGCGGGCTTCTTCATCACTCCCTCAGGGTATACGGGTTGGGCGCCGCCACACTCCTGTTGGTTACACGGGGACAGAGGCGAGAGTTATAAGACTCTCGTGTCACACTTGAACGAATGAATTAGATATGGAATAACCTAAAAAGATAATAAGTAACGGATGTGTATGTTTATAATCATGTTGTGTGTTTGTGTTCCTATGTGTGTTTGTGCCATATTATTCTTATAATGCCTAGAATGTGAGCTAACGGTTTTATACCGATTGTTGTAGTTGATGTGCAGGATAGGATGTGGCCGAGTGATCCGGAGGAGTGGGCAGCCGGGGTTCCGTACATCTTAGGTTGTTTTGGGTTATGGAGTCATTGTGTTGTTATTGTATATTATGTTGATGTTGTTGTAAGGACGGCTGAAGTCTTCCCTTTCTTTTATTGTCGGGTTTCATAACATTGCATAAAAATGTATTTCGGTTTTGGCCTTTATTTGTGCCTTGTTGCAAGATCCGGTGAAATTGTTGTCAGACTAAGGGTCGGGACCCATTGTGAGGCCCCAACCCGTAGCATCCCGAGTCCCAGGGATTCGGGGTGTTACAAGAGATGAGGAGAGAGTGACTCAAAGAGGGTTGGATGTTGTTAAAAGGATGGTCCAAAATAACTTGGTTGAGAACGGAAGTCCACTATGGTATTACATCATTTCGAAGACTAACATTAGGAAGGATATGAATATACTACTCAACCTGGATACTGATGAGGAGAGGTTGAATTGGTTGACATGGGAGTATGAGCGATCATTGATGTAGTTGTCCGGGTGATAGTTTTATTTTATGACACCACTTTACTTTGAATTGAGTGTGTTCTGTTGGATTATGAATTGGTTGAATTGTGTTTGTTTTATTTTATGAACTGGGTATTGTTTGAATTGAGTTTGTTCTTGCTCCATTCTTTACTAGTACTCTTATCTGCACAATTTATTTCAGGTTTTTAATGTCAAGTTCTAGTACTGATAGCCGTGATAGTGACGACAATGAGCGTATACAAATTCGAAGGTTCAACATTATTGAGTCTCATCAAGAATTGCAAAGACAATATGCCATTGCTGCTGATCACTACTACAAGCACATATACAAGGAGCCTTGTTACACTGAGTACGATCGGGGGAGACTTTGGATGGAGGAGATCTTGAACGGTCATCACATTCGGACAGTGAGCATGTTGAGAATGGATGCTGAAGTTTTCCGACGTTTATGTGACGAGTTGGAGCATAACTATGGCCTCACTTCTTATACAGAAGTCTCGGTAATTGAAATTGTTGGTTTGTTTTTATACACCCTTGCACAAGGGTGTTCAGTCGTGTTGTTGTTGAATACTTTTAAAAAGGTCAACCAAAACTGTACATCGCTCGTTCCACAGGTTACTGAACTCTATCACCGGACGTGGACATGAAGGGTGTGGACTAGCCGGTGATGTCATCCGACCCCGGAACCCAAATTTTCCAAGAACCCAAATTCTCATCACTCAGGATTTAAAACACTCTTTTATGTTGTAGGTGACACTATTTTTAAGTGTTTAATTTTATAATTTGTAAACATTTTTAGTCAAAATTTACGTCTGTGTATGATGAAATTGCATGTGTTATAAAAGCAAAGACAAAAGGCCAATAACATTTATAACCAAAGTACTACATTGTTGATTCATGGGTAAGAGAACCCTATTAGTACATTGCATAACAAGTAATTGAAACCCCACAAAGTAAACCCCTAGTAGTACATTACATAACAAGCAATTGCAACCCCACAAAGTAAACCCCAAGCAAATGATCGTAAACAATTTTCCATCAGGAGTTTCTTGTTCAGTTGTTTCTCTTTTTTAAGTTCTTCTTTTAATGCCTCAATTATGACAGCACCATCCCTTTCCCACATGCGTACTACTCGAACTTCATAATTCAATCTTCTCCTCTCTTCACGTAATCCTTGCCCGAAATCCCTCAAACTTGATGAACATCCACTATCATCGTATGCGTACGTTAGGATTTCATCTTCGATGGGATCATCATCTGACATGCATATGTCGCTCTCAAAACCGGAGTAGTCGTCCATTGCTACCTAACACGTACACAACCATACATTGCGAAATATTTAGTCATGATTCACTCAAATGATAGCAATTTTTCCAACTGAAAAGCATACTATCAATGACCAATAAATTGAGTAGGTTAATGTCATAAACTTTCATGGCATTTGTCACATACTTTCAGAAATTTTCCAAACACATAATATGCCTGTAGGAAAGCATGTACTGATTCGCATTTGGATTACTAATACCGACAGTGTTCAAAATTATATGCATGAAGAAGACGAAGCAAAGAAGATGAGATGATCAGTTCAATAGAAGGGGAAAAGAAACCAAAAGGCAAAAACAACCGTGAAAAACATCAGGGCAAAATAGTTTGCAGGCAGATGGCAAAACTAAAAGCCTGATATTAGGCATCAGTAGACAGAAACACTAGTCAACAAGTGCTCGTGCTCTCCGGTGAGCCATACACGGGGTAGGCTGCCTCAAGCGGAACTCCCCAATCAATTCTGTTATCTGAATTTGTTATGAGTTGTTTTTTTGTGCTTCAAAGGCATGTAGCAAGAGCACAAAATGAACATTTTGAGCAAGTTCAAAGCGAGCAATTAGAGAATCAGCAAAAGCCCACAAAAGATGACAATACAACAAACCAGAATTCCAAAAACCCAACACAAAATCTAAAATAAATTGTGGATAGAACAACTAAATTCAGCACAATGACGATCAATCAAATGCCCAAAGACCCAAAACTGCATCAAAACACCAAATGAAAGCAAGAACTCAGGATCACCCATAAACTAAAGAATAAGTCAAAGCAAGCACCGTTTAAGGGTTGAATTGGGTCAAACCGAGCAATGTCTTGTTACAGACATCAATCAGACAACATACCAAAGATCAAGGCAGTGTTGAAGATTGGGACGTCGATAAGAAGATGCGAAGAACCAGAAAACCCCAAAAATCGATTTCAGCAAACCCTAATTATTACGGCTAACCTCGATGGAGCTCTCTGATGTTGACGAAGCGGAACGACGGCCTAACCTTTTGATGTTGATGAAGGGGAACGACGCCCTGAAGACGACGGCCTAACCTCAATGGAGCTCTCGCCGAATCGCCCAAAAATTGTCAAGGGTGGAGCAACAAACTGTCGGACTTCTGTTCTGCGAGTTAACACAACAACACCCCACAATCTGGCTAGGAAACACTAGTGTTTTTGCCAAACACCGTTTAAGGGTTTCAAGACACTAAACACTAGTGTTACTAAAAAAACCCCTATTACACTAGTGTTAGGAAACACTAGTGTAAATGGTAATTTTCCAAACACACCCTTGGTCAAATATGCAATTTTTATTATTTACGTTATTTATTTATTTTTTTTGTAAATTTATTGAAAGAATTTTGGTATGGTTTATGGTTGAGTTTCTGGTATGATTTTTCAGTATGAATTTCTAGTATGGTTTATGGTTGAATTTCTGAAATGAGTTTCTCATATGCGTTTCCTGGTATGATTTCTGGTTGAGTTTCTGGTATAACTTCTGGTATGATATTCTAGTACGAATATCTGGTATGGTTTATGGTTGAGTTTTAGGTATGATTTTCTTATTTAAATTTCTGGTATAGTTTCTAGTTGAGTTTCTCGTATGATTTCTGATTGAGTTTTACCACATCCTGTGATGTAATACCCTAAGGCACCGTCGTCTCAGCTCAATTAGGTTCTAGTACTCCCCTTGCCGCCGACTAGTGCTCGTGGTGCCTTTTTCAACATATTTCCCCTTCAACTTTCTGTGTAAAGGTGCCTCTGTCTTCCCTTTGTTGTGTAGATTGTTCTTTCAGTGCCCTGTTATCAGTTGTGGTGCATATGACCTATGCAATACATTGTAATTTGTGCTCAATTCTTTTCATTCTTGTTGTTGTGCTTTCATTTCCTGCAACACAAAGGTAAGAACGAACTACCACAAGCAATCAAGACCGAACAATACTAGTAAAACCTTACTTAGTAAAACCCTAATTTTGAACCCTAAAAAAAAAGCCTACTTATTTACTAATGTGTTTATGCTATAAATCTAATTAGTAGAGGAAAATTTCGAAAAAACTTACCTAACAAATTTGACCTATATTTTTTGACCTAGTGATTCCACTTTTTAATATTTGTTATATAAGTCACCGACATATTAATATGTGGGTCGTTGAATTTGTGTTTTGCCAAATGTTGCCTAAAAAACATAAATTTATGGTATATGCATTTTTTTTTATATTTCCTTAATATTATTTTATATTTCTTTAACAACTTGTGTTACTTTTAGGGATGAATATTTGAATCTAAAAGTTTAAATTAATGATAAATTATATATAATTTGATAAATAAATTCAACATATTGTTATCAATATACTAAAAGCCATAAAAGTTTTGTTTTTTAAATATATCTTACAAATAATCGTGCAGGGCACGAGTCTTAAACTACTTATGTATTAAAAAAGGTCAAGCATCACGTAAGAAGTGATAATTATGGTAATACATTGTGGAACATTTTTTTTTTACTATCAATTGAATTGATCAAACAATCAATATTAATTCATGACATTTAATAATGACCAAATTTTGAGCTAATATTATAAAACACAATTTTTGCGTTGTAGCAAGACTCTTTAAAAAAAAAGTCAATCAATGATCCAAATTACTCCATTATTCCGTACTGTAACAAGTCACTTTACCTCATTTCCCTAAAAAATACAACTGCGTTAATTTAATCAAAATTTTCTACCGATAATGTTTCAAAAAAAACTATTAGAGTGTGTAAATAAATTTGTATCGTTTTATTTAATTATATATTAAAAAAATAGAGGGGTATTACGGACACGACGATGGATTTTGTAAACGCTCGACGGTTACGGAATCCGTGACCGCCACGGTCACGGGTTCCGTAACCGTTAAAAAAAAAATTCTCGGGTTAGAGTTCTTTTTTTCCTGACATCACGGTCACGGGTTCCGTAACCGTGATGTCAGATTTTTTTTTTCTCGGGTTAGAATTCACATAGAAAATTATTACGGATCCGGAACCCGTAATCGTGACGGTTACGGTTTCCGTAACCGTGATGATATTCTTCACTTTTTTAATTTTTTTTGGTTAAAATTCACAAAGAAAATCATCACGGTACAGATACCGTAACCGTCACGATTACAGGCTCCATTACCGTAAAAAAGTGTCACAGATTCGGAACCCGTAACCGTCATCGCCGTGCGTTTACGACTCTCGAAAAAAAATTTCATACGGAAATTTAAAAAAAAAAAGTAATTCATAACTATTGTAATACCCACAAAATATAAAAAGTTGTGAACCAATAAAATAAAAATAAAAATATTAATAAGCTGTCAGCTAATAAAATCGTTACGTGTGTTATAGTTTTTGTGGTGAGCTGTATAAATGAGAAATCGAGTCGGTCACATTGACTTAAATAATGTCCACAAAACATTAAAAAGTTACATACAAAAATAAATAATTACATAAATGTGAAAGAAACTATTTCAAAATTTGTTTGTTATTGAATGAATGATTTACTAGAGCGATAGAATAAAGGAGGTCAAGTTGTGTAATGCTTGAGAAGAAGAGCCGTCTTGTTTCAAAGCCATGTTAGCCTTCTCCTTGAAAGCAACCATCTCTTGTCTTATCTCCTCCCCTTCTTTCTCACACATTAGCCTCCTAACCGCCGATTCAACTCCTCCGGTGCTGGGCCCGTTCTCCACCAGAATCCCAACCCGCCACTGCTCGCAAGCGTACCTCGCGTTCATCATCTGATCCGCGAAGCACGGCATACAAATCAACGGCACTCCCTCGGAGACGCTCTCTACTATCGAGTTCCACCCGCAATGACTCAAGAACCCGCCGACCGCCGGGTGGCCCAGAACCCTCTGTTGCGGGGCCCACTCCACAATGTGTCCTCTTCCCGACACCTCGGCCAAGTACCCGTCGGGGAGAGGCTCCACCCATTTCGAGTTGCGGATCAAACCGGGTCGAACCGCCCACAGAAACGGCTGCTTGCTCCGAGCCAGCGCCCAGGCAATCTCCAGAAAGTCGGCCTCGCTGATCGAAGCCGTGCTACCGTAGCAGACGAATAAAACTGAATTGGGCGCTTGAGTATTGAGCCATGATATTGAGGTCTCGTCGTCTTTGAGTAGACTACAGGAGTTCGTGAGGGAGTACTTGTGGATCGGGCCAATGGGGAAGATCGGGATCTGAAACTCGTGTCGGACCCGGGCGATTGCGTCGGGTTCTAGCTCTTCGAATGAGTTGCAGATGAATCCGTCCGACTTTCGGATTGCTGCTGCGTAGTTTGAGAAGTGGTCCAGATGCGACTGTTTGGTGTCCCCGTGCAGTACAGGTAGATCCTTCACCTTCAGTGGCCAGAACTCCTCCAATGGCGTCTCCGGCGATGTACCTGTCCAAGGCCATCGACCAAATTAACCAATTGAATATTTCTAAACTGAATCAAAATGCAACGCGCTGACCTATAGCAGAGTAATAGCCCTTGGCTTTAAGAAGTGCGAGATTGTTGTAAACAGAGGTAGCGAAAACGGAGCCGGTTCGTAGCACGAGATGGCGAAGGCGGAAGCTGCGAGCGACGTCGTCTGCGAACATCCACATGGGATCCGAGATCAAGCAAGCAATCGGGTTATTCTGAGCGGATTCGGTGAGAATCTGAGACAAGCAGAGAGTAAAAGGAGTGGAGCAATTCCTTCCGAGAAGATTGAAAACGGCCATGAAATCCTTATCGGAGAATCCACGGTCGCCCATCCCGTCTTCGATGCAGCGGAATGCGAATTGCGGGTAGTTTGCGGCGTTAGGGGCGCCGAAGCTGGTGTGGACGACGGTGATGGCGAAGCCCTTGGAGTGGAGGGCGGTTGCGAGGTGGAACATCGGAGTCATGTGGCCGTGAAAGGGTAAGGGGAAGAGGACAAGGCCGTACCCATTGGGATTGGGATTGGTTTCCATGGCAGCACGTTGGAGCGCTATCGGAGACTTCAACTGTGAGGGCCGTTTCTCCTATTTCTTAATCTTTAGTTTCCTTTTCGAAACAAGAAAACGGCTGAAATATAGCGTGACAATGAATTAATTAATTAATTAATGACACAGTTATTGTTCCAGATTCTCTATTGACCATGTAACACCAATTTTTCTGTGATTTAAGTTAATGGGTTTGGTTTAATTGTAAGAAATGAAGGCAAGTTGAAGCATAACCAAGACAAAAACCAAATTTGCAGCCTCAATCCGATAAAATCCAAGCATTTTGAGACGACCCCACAAAGTATTGGAGAATAAATTTGAAAAGGAAGAAAACGTTTTTGTTGTGGGAGCCAACAACTAACCAACACAAGGGGTCCTCTCGACACTACACTTGATTGGAGTTGAAACATGTTTATGAAACATATGGGTAACATATGGGTTATTTCAAAATTTAGTAGATATATATTGACGTGGATTGTTGATGGTTTAGATATAATCTAGATCAACTTGTTGCAACATTAAGTTCTTCTACGATTGAGTATTTATTTGTTAGATTGATCTTTATAATTAAAACTGAAATAACATATGAAGTTGATCAATGTATTGTTTTAGACCCCCTCATATTTGATTGGAGTAGATTAAGGGCTAACACATGATTTTTCTCTAATTGTATGTGTTCGTCCAATATGAAACTTTCTTAGTGATGTTTGACAAATAGTATGACCATGTGATGGCTTATGTTGTTTTGTACTTTTTTGTTTGTGCTTAAACTTAACTTGAGACATATTGCGGCATGACCATTTGCTGAAAAGTAAGGAAGTCGTCAGGTGAGCCTCAGGTGGATTGAGTTGAAGCCAAATTTGCCCTATAACTACCAAAAATCCGATATTAACCCTTACCTCTCTTCTTCCTCAACTCGAAGCAGCCCCTTCCTCTATCTTCCTCCTCCATAGATCCAAAGCTCCATTTTCAACCAAAATCATCCATATCCAAGCTGCTTCGTCTTCTTCTTTTTAATCAAAAACTCTATTTCGCCACTTTTGCATTTCCAATCTCTACCATTTTCTCCATTGCTTCCCTAAATCCATTTCTCCTTTTCTCAAAATCTGATTTTCACCATTGTTGAAGGTTTGAAAATTCAAATTTCTTGTGGGACCACATTAATTGCATCATTTAAGGTACTTATCTCTTCAAAAGAAAAAGTCAAAATCTTGCTTGATTCCTAACTTTACAAGGGTAGAACTAAAATGTTTATCCCTTCTCCTTTTAAGAAAGGCAAGAGGCCCACTAAAGAAAGTGAGAGTGATGATGACCAAGAGCCTACTGTTAGCTTACCGGTTCCCAAAACCAAGCTTAAGATAGTGATTCCTAAATCCTTCAAACTGGCTTATGCCCGGTTAAGCAAGCTTAAGATCCGATCCACTAGATACCTAAATCATGATTTGATCCAAGATATGGGAAATGAGAGTGATATTAAAGTCTTGTTTTACTAATGTTGGTTTAGAGTCCTTCTTTAATTGGGACGAGGAAATCTATGGAGACCTTACCCTTGATTTCCTTTGTACTTTCAAAGCCACATATCCTACCCGAGATCTAACTAACCCCACAATTTATATCCGTCTTGCAAATCAAGACCGGACACTCTCTATAGAATATATTCAAGAGATCTTAGAGATGCCATCTTTTGTTAAGTATCCAAGTGGGATTAGTTATGACTTTTTGAAGACCACAGGGGTAGGTAAGTTTGTAGTCGAAAATGAAGAAATGTAATGTGTTTTGAGTAAGAGTGAAGACATCCATCTTGCACGAAGATAAACTACCAAGAAACTCGAGACATCTTGGTTCTCAATAATTTTTACACCACTTAGCCAAATAAAACTTATCACCCTTGTTCATTACTTGGCCAAGTTACAACTAATAAAATTCCTCTTGATTCATAAGCATAATTGCAAGTTATGCTACACGGTAGAGATTGAGAATGCCTTGGTAAGCTTATGACTAATGGTTTTTTCATATTAGTTAAGGTTGAGTGTTTTCTTTCATATCTCCTAAACACAAGTGAGAGAGAGTTATACACATTATCCTGAGTAATCATGAAATTTATGAGCTTTCACATTTTATCTTATACAATGTTGTGTAATGATGATGATGAAATTTGGAGTGATTGGTTTTGTAGCTTCAATAATAGGTATTTGAATACGAATCGAGAGTACAACGGTTCTTACTTGAGGACAAGTAAGGTTCGTATATGAGGTATTTGATAGTACTCCAAATAGTGTAATTTATCATAATCATTCTATTCCATTCTCTATCCTTTCGAGCTTAATAAGCATATTATTTTGGTCTATTTCCCTTATATGCCTATTTCGATGATCTACTAGTTCGTTTAAGTAATTATAGACATTCTAGACACTAGCGGAAAGAAATGATATATTTACCGTTGAATGAGGTGATACACACTAATGGCTTACTTGTTGTCATCAAAGTCAAAGATCATTGGCACAGATGACTGAAGTCCGAGAGTGAAGAAAAGAACATCGGGCGAAGATCCAAGTGTGTGTAACACCCCGAATCCGCGAGACTCGGGATGCTACGGGCGGAGACCTAACAATGGGTCATGACCCTTAGCTTGACAACAATTTCACCGGATCTTACAACAAGATACAAATAAAGGTCAAAACCGAAATACATTTTTATGCAATGTAATGAAACCCCAAAGCATACAAACGAAAGACTCCAGCCGAGATACAACTCCAAAGACCAAATGTCATACATGTAACATACAAAAATACAATATACAATGCACAAACACGACTCCAACCAAACCCCTCCTAAAATGTACGGAACCCCGGTTGCCCACTCTTCCGGATCTCTCGGCCGCAATCTTAGCCTAGAAGACAACTACAACATCGGTATAAAACCGTTATCTTATATTCAAGGCATTAGAACAAGGTGATGACACAAACACATGTAAGTCATCATAAACAAACAACATACTCCAAAGCACACAAATCCGGTTTATTATTTTTTTTATTTTTAAGTCATATCTCGTTCTAATTTAACTTAAGTTTGTGACACGAGAATCACCGTGATCTTGCCTCGGTCCCTACTTACCGGCAAGGAATGGTACTGATGCATCCGACCGTCTACCCGCCCGGGCTAGTCGCTGAGAACCTCCTAGCTCTCGCAAGAGCTAGGTAGTGATGTCACCAGTAACACCCCAAATCCGCGGGACTCGGGATGCTACTGGGTTAAGATCTCACAGTGGATCCCGATCCTAACCTGACAAAAAGTTCACTGGATCTTACAACAAGGCACAAATAGATTAAAACCAAATACATAAAATGTATTAAATATATACATCAAAAGGTTTACAAAATCACAGCCGAGTACAAAACAACAACATCATATCCATAAAAGGATAAAACACCCCAAAACCCTCGCATATCCTAGTGTACAGAAGCCCTCGGCTAATCACCCTGTTTGGCTCACTCTGTAGTCTTCCTAACCTGTAGATCATCTACAACACGGTATAGACATTTGGCTAATAGGAATGAATAAAAATGAAGTAATAGCACATACACACACCAACACATCACAATATGCAATGTCACACACACAACCGTTTATTATCTTTGATTACGTTATTCCATTACTAATTCAACTTCTTTTGTGGCACGAGGAGCCTAAAGAACCTCGCCTCTTCCCCCTTTAAATCAGCTTTTGCTTGAGGAGCTACGTCCTCTCTGAGCTACTAGCTTCCGAGCACCTTCTCCACTCTCGACGAGCTTTGACAAGTGGTCACCGCTTGATTATAATGCACTTGGGCCAATTGGTAATGAAGTGGTTATCCTAGTCCGGTTTAGGTTATAAATGCAACAATCATATGTACACACAACCATCACAAACACTCAAATCCACAACTGCTCGCTAAGTAAGTCCTATGGACTTACCAGAAATACTCGTAAACCTGAACCACGTCACAATTTCCCCTCGAGGAAACGATCAACGCCTGCATAAGCAAGGCATACACAATATCAAACGCTGCAAAGGTTAGGAGACACGTCTCCTACACCTTATAGCCATAACCAACTATAACTCGCATCTAAACCTCAGATCCTCAACATAAGTTACAATTCCTTAAATCTCAAGGTAGCATCTAATCAATATTCCTCAATCTCAATTATTATCCTAATTTAATTAATTAATTAAATTTTACCAAAATAATGTTTTGCCTGCAGGCAATTTCTAAACCCACTTGTCATCAGATTTCATCAAGCAAACAACCCATAAACACTAGAATAATATAACGACCATAGTGGAATTTCTAATTATCCATTTTGACAAGGCCTAAGGTCAATCTAGGCCAAATCGCAGTACGGAAAACGAATAAATTCATAACTTATTCATTACTAACCCGATTGACGATCTGAAAGAAGATTCGGAATCACAATGACGCAAGCTACGCATGGACAACATGAAATTCACCGGAATCTGAGCAACGGAACTGTCCCAGTGACATATATGCTCGACCAAGTTTTCATATGCTCGGAAATGCAGAAACTCGGTACCAATATGAAAAGAATGAAGAGAGGAATCCAAAAACTCAAATAGAATTGAAATCGGATTAGAAACAAAGAGTAGATCTGAGTTTGAAGGTTGAGAGAATTCAAAGCTTTTACGAGGAAACGTGAAAGGAAATGAATTAATAAACGATTTTCCGTTATTTATAGTGAAGACGATAATTATCCTTTAACGAAGTCGATAATTATCCTTTAATCGATCCAAAGGCGGGTTGAACCCCCTTCTCCAAACTTCTCAAAATTAGAATAATAAATCTGGAATATTGTAGGGATAATTATTCCACAACTGCCTCGGAAAACGTGTATTCCTAAGCCGTCTTTCTTAGCCATTAAGAAACGAAATAGCGACTCTTTTGGCCGTTAAATTTTATATCTAGGACATGACCGATGTCCTGATCATTTCTCTTAACTGCGTTTTTATTGATTGGAGCTCCCAAATACTCCAAATAACACCGGAGGGTAAAAATAATTACCCCAGGAAAAAAGTGAAAATTTCCCCATAAGTCCAAAATTACGCCAGAAACATAATGGTGGGACTCATACTCATCACTTACGCAATCTTAGCGAGTTATATGTCACTTACTATCAATGATTAAGTTAATCAACATTAATTAGAATTCGGAAACTCTAGCTATTACATCACACACCCCTTAAAAAAAGTTTCGTCCCAAAATTTGAACAATTCCCAAATCCTCTCGGACCCATACGTAGAGATATAAACACTCTCTCTATCAGAGGTATCACATCTCCGTTCAAAGGTATCAACCTATAACACTCTATAACCTTGAAACACAACATGGAGGAATCACCAACACTACTAAATAGTTGACCTAATGTAACGAAATATTTGTAACGATATATTTTATTGTGTTACTATAAGTAATTGGCAATGTTTTATGTAATGGTTTTGCAAGATTGATTTACTTATGTTACTATAGGTGTGCTATTGTAATGGTAATGTGTAACGGTTATAAAAAGTTTCAAAACTAACCCCTAATGTAATGATTTTTGTAATGGTAGGCTCTAAAATATATTTGGCGCAAAAATAACAAAATAGATGGCGCCCAAAAAGGCCAAAATGAACAACATCAAAATTAAAGTTACCGAGGAAAAATAAAAAAAAAGTTAACCTTACCAAAGAGTACTCTACTTACACTTAGACGAAATATCGATATCGGGCCACTCTCACTCACTATCACTCATATCTACAACCATCGATCTTTAGGGCTCCGACAACGAAGGAGGAATCCGGCCAGCAAATCGTCTCTTTACCGCGCGAAGCCAAGACGAGCTCCAATGAAGCCATGGAGTCACCCTCTTCCAGCGTCAAACTTCTTAGGTGTTGATCCAATTCATCTTTCTTCAAATGCTCATTCTGTAGGGTTTTAATTTGTTTGATAGACTGTATTCCATTTTTAGGGATATAAGTTTTCTGGATTGTCCAATTGGTAGGGTTTTTGTTTGTTTGATAGACTTGATTCCTGCATCTTTAGGGTTTTGATTTATTTCATCTTTCTTCAATTTCTCAATGTTTAGAGCCCGAGTGTGACTGTGTGAGGCACAATGGCTAATTCCGAGTGTGTCAACTGTCAATCTGAGTAAACTGACATAGAAGGTTGTAGTCTTGATGTATGTTGAATTTAAGCGTTGATGAATGAAGGATTTTGTCAGAAACCAGATTGAGGAAGATCATAGTAGCTTCAGTGTTCCATTACAATGGATAAGCCAGAGGATACATTTAGGATAGAAAAGAAGCGATAAGGTTCAACTGAAAGGTAAAATAGAGTAGTGAAAGCACACCTAATACCTATAATAGAGAATGAGAACCCATATCAGATTAATAAGACCTAAAAGAAGGCTAGGACAACCTAACAAACACCATGCATTATTTTAAAATAGCTAATCCAACATATATGTCCTCATGTACTTATATGTTGATATGTTACAAATATCTTTGCTGTTTTCTAGAGGTTCCCTGCTTTCATACTTTCTAGGACTTAGTAATGCAGATTGTAGAGGTTCCCTGCTTTCTTACATAATATTGCCTATTCTTTTGATTCTGCAATTGTGGGATAAAGATACATCAAAGTGTATCATACCTCTTTTGATCAAGGTAAAATTATTGCAGATTGTAGAGATTTTCCATCTTGGTGCATCTAGAGGTTTCTTGCTTTAAAACATTAATTCTAGGACTTAGTATTGCAGATTATAGAGGTTCCCTGCTTTCTTACATATTTCCTCTTCCCACCTTTGGTTAAGGTGAACAAGTTCATAGTAATTCAGTTACTGATTCCTACACAGAAGAAGCGGCATTAGGGAGTCTCCAAGCTTCCAAGTTGAAGTCCGATCCTCAAGTAGTTGATTGATCTCACAAAATTTTCTAGGTATGTTTTTCCGGCCTTATCTTGAGATTGACTTTCATTATATTCTCCATGTTTTATTTTTTTTGTCTTGCTTGTTTGTATCATTTACGAAGTGATTTTTTTGTTCATGCATATATACGTATCTGCGCTGATTTTCACTAGGTTCATTTGTTGCATTACTGAGATTCTTTTTACAATTCTTTACATTAAGTAGATTATTTTGACATCCATTTTTTTTTATTGTTGAACTCAGATTTTACATAGTCTTATTTTGTTTTTCTTTTCTATTTCTGGAGTGACTTATATTATTAGTATACGTTAGGACACCAACTAGCTCGCTTAGTCTACCTTTTTAATTACAGAAATGGGTAATTGGTATGACTTTCCTCGATGGAGAAATGAATTTGAAGAAGGGTTGGATGAATAGCTGAAAACTGCATTTGCAACTCGAGCCCATGGAGAACAAATAACATGCCCTTGTCAAAAGTGTTGTTATCGATATTGGTTTCGCGATAGTCATGTTGTCAAAGATCATGTGATTGCAAATGGGTTTATTCCTAGATTAGAGAAAACACCAGAGTCGCACGTGAATGTTGAAGTGACACCTAATGAAAATGTTGGAGGGTTCATAAATGATGATATGGGTGGATTGCTGCATGATACTTTCATAGCTGATCTAGATGGAGAGACAAAGGCATTTTATAAGTTAGTGGAAGAGGGGGAACAAGAGCTGTACCCGGGTTGCAAGAATTTTTCAAAGCTTTCATTCACAATCCGATTGTTCCTCTTTAAGTTTGACCACAAGCTAAGTAATAGTGCCTTTGGGGACTTGTTAAAACTTTTGACAACCATGCAACCTGAAGCAAAATTACCAAGGTCTTTCAATGAAGCAAATAACACCTTAAAGGGATTGGGGCTGAGTTATACCAAAATAGATGCATGTCCAAATAATTGTATGCTATATTGGGAAGAGCATGCAGAGGAAACACAATGCCATGTTTGTAAAACTCCTCGGTGGAAATCAGATGACAAGGATGGGAAAACCAGAAAACCTCGTCAAATTCCACAAAAGATTTTAAGGTACTTTCCTGTCACGAAAAGATTACAAAGGCTGTTTTTGTGTTCAACGACCGCTCGTGATATGACGTGGCATGCTAATGGCCGACCAAAGGATAACCTCTTGAGACATCCCGCAGACGGTAAGTCTTGGAAGGACTTTGACATGGCATTTCCTAAGTTTGCAGAAGAGCATCGTAATGTTAGATTGGGCTTAGCTACTGATGGTTTTAATCCATTTGGCACAATGAGCGTTTCTCATACTACATGGCCTGTTATATTGATGAATTATAATTTGCCTCCATGGATATGCATGAAACCGGAGTTTTTTATGCTTGCATTACTTATTCCTGGCCCTCAATCTCCTGGAAGAAATATTGATGTGTACAAGAAACCACTAATTAAGGAGTTAACGGAGTTATGGGTCTCGGGGGTGGACACATTTGACGTTTCAACCAAACAGAGGTTTAGAATGCATGCTGCGTTACTATTTACAGTAAGTGATTTTCCAGCTTTGTCAATCTTATGTGGGTGGAGCACAAAAGGAAAGAAAGCATGTCCTTGTTGTCATTATGAAACATGTTCAAAGTATTTGACAAAGAGTAGAAAAACTTGTTATATGGGTCATTGTAGATTTTCGAACATTAATGATCCTTGGAGACGTAGTGATGTTTCAAAGATGATGGTCGAAGAAAGTACAACTATTGCACCGACTCGTTTGTCAGGGGCTGAAATTTCAGAGTTGCTAGCTGGATTTGAAAATAACTTTGGCAAGTTGGAAGATAATAGGAAAAGAAAGAAATCAGATGATGATAATCCATGGAAAAAGAAGTCAATTTTTTTGACTTGCCTTATTGGAAGAGTATTTCGTGTCCTCACTATCTTGATGTTATGCATATTGAGAAAAATATATGTGATAATGTCATTGGCACCTTGCTGGACATTCCAGGAAAAACGAAAGATCATTTGGATGCACGCAAGGATTTGGAAGTTTTGAATATAATGCCAGAGCTTCATCCCGTAGAAGATGCAAATGGCAAATTCGAAATTCCCAAGGCCAAATTTTCAATGACAATAGAACAGAAACGCACATTCTGTCGGGTCATTAAAAGTGCTAGATTACCGCAAGATTATGGTTCAAATATTGTCCGATGTGTACAAGTTGCGGAAAGGAAGATTTTTGGGTACAAAAGCCATGATGCTCATCTCCTACTGCAACATTTGCTTCCCGTAGCAGCGGCTGTAACATTACATAAAGATGTTGCGTTTCCTTTGATTATATTTGGTTCCTTTTTCAGGGGTGTTTGCAGGAAGGTTATTGATCCTACAGAACTTGATCAATTACAATCTGACATCGTTCTCACGCTTTGTGAGTTTGAGGGAATTTTTCCACCGGCCTTTTTTGATGTTATGATCCATTTATCTGTTCATTTGGTTGACGAAATTAAGCTTGGTGGTCCTGTTTCGCCAAGATGGATGTTCTCAATTGAAAGATATCTTCGGGTTCTGAAGTCATATGTCAGAAACAAAAATTGTCTAGAGGGCTCAATAGCTGAAGGCTACATAGCTAAAGAATGTGTAACATTTTGTGCTAGATATTTATCTGAGGACATTGAAGCTTCTAGAGCCGCGTCTGAAGATGTTGAGGACAACGAGACATCAAATATATTGCCAACAGTAGGTTCTCCTATTACAAGTCAAAGGAATTCAAAGAATGGGCATAATACTTGTAAGATTGATGTCGTCACATGGGCTCAAGCACATAGATATGTCTTATATAATTGCAATTCGGTTGAAATTGAGAGATATATCAAGTAAGACAACATTCCTAAATTTTTGCTATTATTCTTGAAATATATTTATATACTCATAAAACTTAGCTTAAGTCGTACGTGAGCGCAGGGAGCACGAAATGCTTGTGAGTCAACGTAAGAAAAGGAAATGGGATACAACTAACATACACATTAGAAATTTCAGTGATTGGTTCAAGGAGAAAGTTTGGGATGAGCTGGAAAAGGGTGAAGAAGTTGCTGACCATATTAAATGGTTATCTAAAGGACCTTCTCTTATTGTTAAAAAGTACACCGGGTATTTGGTCAATGGTTTCAAGTTTCACACTGCGAATCGTGATGCCAATTCGGTGACTGAAAATAGTGAAGTAACTTTGACCTCATTAACTCCTTGTTTTTCTAGTAGTAAGGATCAAACTCCTACTTTGGGAGATGTCACTTACTATGGATCGATACAAGAAATCATTGAGATCTATTATCGCGACAATAATAGTGTTGTATTATTTAGATGTAGATGGTTTCATTCTGAGAAAGATGAATATGGTCTTAGTAGGGTTAATCAAAACAAATCTATTTATCAACAAGACCCGTTCATCTTTGCATCTCAAGCCAATCAAGTTTACTTCGTAGAAGATCCAAGAAGGCAAGGATGGTATTTTGCTGTTAAAAATCTTCCAAGAGAAACATTTTGAATTGATGGGTAACTACTTAACATTATGTAGTCATTTACTCTTAGGCATTACGTGCAGATTTTATATGCCTTTTTACTTATGCAAAACATGCAGATTTATATAAATTACATATGTAGATTTTCTTTTTATTTATTGTGGTTTACATGTTTTTTTTTTTATAAATCGCATATTAAGTTTTTTTCTTCATTTTTTGTTTCTTCATTTTTTGTTTCTTCTTATTTTTGTTCCGCTTTTGCTTTGTTAGGGTTAATAAATGGGAAAGAAGTCTCAAACTGTACAAGATAATGAGATGCCACCTTATCCAAAACTGAGGTTGGCAAAAATCAAGTTGAATGCAGCAAGGATGAAAGTTGCGGCATTGAGTGAGCTAGCAAATAAAGCTGTTGTTTCATCTTCTGGAACAAGTTCAAGAGGAATTGTGGAATTAGAAACGCATTCAGATTCTGCAAATGAAGGGAGTGAATATGAATTGGATCAAGAGGAATACAATGAAGAAGAAACAATGGATCTTGGGCAGAATTTTTTATCTAAAGGGAAGGTATTTTTAAAATTTATGCTTTTGAATAAGATTTGTACTTGATTTTTTTTTATTGTGGTTTACATGCTGTTTTTTATAAATCGCATATGTAGACTTATTTTTTTTCTTCTTATTTTTGTTCTGCATTTGCTTTGTTAGGGTTCAAAAACGGGGAAGAAGTCTCAATCTGTACAAGTTTCTGAGATGCCACCTTATGGAAAACAAAGGTTGGCAAAAATCAAGTTGAATGCAGCAAGGATGAAAGCAGCCGGATTGACTGAGCTAGCAAACAAAATTCTTGCTACGTCTTGTGGTACAAGTTCAAGAGGAATTGTGGAATCATAAACGCATTCAGATTCTGTAAATGAAGGGAGTGAATATGAATTGGATCAAGACGAGTACAATGAAGAAGAAGCATTGGATCTTGGGGAGAACTTTGGCTCTAGAAGGAAGGTATTTTTAATAATTTATTCTTTTTGTTTATATTTTGTACTTGATTTTGTTTTTGATGTTTTGCCTAACTAAATGGTTTTTGTAGACATCAAAATCTGATAATAGGTTAAGTAAAAAGGGAGAACAACAACCATCTCGTCAAACACTCCCAATGGCTGATTTTGTAAGGTTAAGGAGTCGAAAATTTCAACAGGTGCCATCACAACAACAACAACCAAAACAACCCAAAAACGTCACGGTGAGAACTAGAAATGCTGATCAGCACCAACAAAGACCACAACAGGGGGACCAAAACATCGGAAAACAACTTCCATCTCAAGAAAGAAGTGACAAACGAAAACAGAACCCTAATCTCCAATACGTTGTTCCTGGACAGCTGGAAGCGTATAAGAAAATGCGTCTAAGGCAACAACAAATGCAACAATTCTGTCTTGCTGATGAGTATCCTCCATCTAATATCTCGGGAGATGAAGCTAATGTAGGCGTGTTGAACCTCTCACCGAGGCAAGCTGTACAAGTTCCACATATGAGATCAAGTGATAATGATGAGGCGTTAGGTTCAAACAACAGTTTCCTTCATGAAGATGTGGTGGATAACCAAAATGTAATAGAACCAGATTACGATCTTGATGAAAATCAGGATAACACACAAAGAGGTACTACGTACTTTTCCCATTTGGTTTTTAAATTATCAATGGTGGTTAGGATAGTTTATCTATAATTTAAAAATGTGATAGTAATTTACTTCGATAATTTTTATAGATGCTATAAAAAAACATCGGGGTCCAACACTTATGGCAAAAGTGCATCGACGTACAATTGATGAACGCCAAGTTATTGTCCTAAATGAGCATGGTCAGCCCATTGGACCTTCTAAAGAAGCTTTTGTTGAATTTATCCGTTTCCTAGGAACAGTAGCAAAAGATCCTGAGTTTACACCCATTAATATCCTTGATTGGAGATTTATGCCAACAAAAGAAGAAATATGGACATATGTCAAGGTATAAGTAATATTTATTTGTTGTTATTCAAATTATCGCTAGCAGTTTTATAATGATCGTATATGATTATATTTGTAGACAAAATACATTATTCCAGAAGAAGGAAAAGGGTTTGTGATGACCACTGTCAATAACGATTGGCGCGTTTACAAATCAAGGTTGAAGGGTTTTTACATGGAGAAGTTTGACACAAACGAAGAGAGGTGGGATAATCGTCCATCCACAATTCCAGATTACCAATTCAGGGAAGCCTTGAATTATTGGACTAGTTTGGTGGGGAAGGTATATATTTTCTGTATTTTTTGTATTTTCTGTTTTTGTATGTTTTTTTTTTGTTTTTCGATTTTTTCTATCCATGAAAAACTAAAACTTGTGTTGCTGAATTCATTATCTTTGGTGGATATGTAGGAAATTGCTCGTATTAATGCATCCAACCGTCAGAATCACAATGATGTGCACACTATGGGTCCTTGCTCACATGCAATGTTACGTTATTCCTTTGTCTTGCCAAAGTCGGATTGAGCGATATTCCTAACGGGTCATGGTATGTGCATCAAGGGTTTGAGGCATCTCAAGAAATTGATGATCGCTGATCTCCTAGGCTTCGGTTATTGTGCACCTCTGTCCATGCATCCCAAAAAGTAAAAGTAAATAAGCAAAGCTTATTGGTGGAAGATGTTGAAGTTCAAAGGAAGTGAAGTAAGATCATTTTCACGGATTCTAGCACCACACTCCCTATATACATCCCACCCTCACACGTTTCTTGACCTTCTTTTGGAAAGCCCTTGAGACATCGAGCTTGTTGATTGACTTGGTGGTTTAAACTGGATTATACATGATTAATTTCGATAATTATGATTTATTATGCATTCTATGATTTTATGCAAAGATGAACAACTTTCTTATATTTATAAAATGTTTTGATCATGTTTTGATTTTAATTGCCATGAAGCATTCTCTTAGAGTGATCTATGAGTGGAGCACACTACCAAAAATGTTTTGAAATACTTTTCATTGATCTTTTTTTTTTTTACTTATAATCCATTCTATCTTGTACTTAAGATTTGAAACTTGCTTGGGGACAAGCAAGGGACAAGTATGGGGTATTTTGATAGCATGTATTATAATCTATATTTTGGGACTTGTTTAGACGTTTTATCTTCAACAATCTGCATGTATGGATGTATATTATGTGATTATATTGTCGTTTCATCTACCTTTACGAGAATCGAGGTCTACACCAAGTTTCGTTGTAATCGTAGGTAAAATGGCACGTTTTGGATCGAAATGGAGCTAAGGAGCAAATGAGTCATAGGAGCTACATTCTGGAGCTTAAAGAAGAACTCAAGAAACATGGAATTAATGAAGAAGATTTACTTTGGACCAGATTTGAGAGATTTCACATTCAGCTGAGATTTACCTCGGTCAGCTACAGTGTCACCTCGACCGAGGTGATCTTGAGGAGCGTCCCGACCGAGGCGAACACCTTGGCGCCGGCGAGATAATATCTTTTGGCTGAGATCTATTATTTTTGGAACGAAGATAATTCTCCTATATAAAGGGTTGGATTTTCCACAATTCAACCATCTTTTGATCATTGAAGAAGCTGCATTTAGGAGATTTTCTGGAAGTTCGGAGGAAGCTTTGAAGATTGAAGGAAGGAAGTTTCATAGTTTGTGATAGCTTTTGAGGGAGTTTGTAAGATTTTCTTAGATTCCCTTTGGTTCTTTGTCTTGTTTGATTTGTGATTCAAGGAATGCTGATTTGTGATTATTTGATTCAGTTATTGAAGCCTTGTTCTTAAAGTTTTTGTGTTCAAATATTCATTCCCTTCTCATATATTTGATTATTGTTATCATGATGATGAGTGGCTAAATTTCTTGTGCGATTCTAGGGTGATTGGCTGAAAGTTGTGGGGAAGACAATGATAGAATGATCTTAATCCCAGTAGGACCTTGAAAGCTCGAGTCTTTAACCTTAACCCTAGAGTACCTCGCTCAGTCGATAAACATCTCGGCCGGGGTAGAACTTGACTGAACGAGGTGACCTTTTCTGATCCGAAACTGAGAGTTAACTGTTCTAGTTTGCCAAATCCTATTCTTATTACACCTTTCCTAGTTTAATGCAAGCCTAGGATGAGACATACCCGGTGATTCCTTTGTTTGTTTACCCAAGATCATAAGTGTAGGTAGTAAAGGTTTATCCTTTATTGGGGTTTGAGTGTGCCTTCATTCCATCTTTGTGAGTTAGCCTGAGAATTACCCGGTAAAGATTGATTCTATTCCCTTAGTTGGTGTGTTGGTTTGAGATTATAGTTCCTTTCCTTAGTACCTTGAGACTTACCCGGTAATAGGAGCTTTTGGTTTGATATTAGTGAGTAGTGAGACTTACCGGGTGATCTATTCCACTTTAGAAACGCCTTCCCCTTTGCAAAATCTCAACTTTGTCCGCTTATCTTGAGATCTTGAGTTGGAACCACAACTAGATGCTTTAATTCCTAGAATTTGCATATTTCCTTTAATTGACCTTATTATCATCTCTTTGATTGCTTTAATCGCTTTTGTGGTTATTAGTTGCATTTACAACCTCTACTTGCTTAGTTTCACCTAAGTCCTTGATATCGACACCCCTGAATTCTTGCTTTTTACTATAATTGATCCGTACACTACGGGTTTGCATCCTTGTTTTAAGCATATTTCTTGGGATATAAATTTAAAGGTTGCAGACACCATTTGGAGCGAACAGAGCCCTTATGGCTCGATGTAGTTAATAGCTTTGAGTTGGCCGAGCATGTTGTACCTTCTAGGCTACATTGCCCTTTCTAGGTTGAGGTTATGTTCATATGAGGATGTAAGCTGTTTGAGTTGTTTTCCTGAGTATGAGAGTAGTAGGCTATTGAGCGATCTCCTCACGCGTTGAGTGAGATGTGAGTGTTACAGATTCTAGGATGCGGTCCTAGAATGAGAGTCAAACGATCTTGCGTAGATCGTTTGTGTGAGATGCCTTAGACTTTTGAGTTGAGCGAGTTATTGATTTATATATCCTCTTGTGAGCAGGTCGTGGGCTTCTTCCCAAGGGAAGCGAGAGTGTTGTGAGTTGAGAGTGAAGACGAGGTAAGTCTTTGGACTTACTTAGCTTGTATTCTTCATAATAGTTGCGATGTGTGTTGGTGGTGTGTGTTTACTGTTTATATTATAACAACCATGAAACCGGAAATATGACGACCTTATACTATATTATATTATTGGCCCAAGTGTATGATAATGGGCGGTGACAACACTGCCTAGCTCTTGCGGAGAGCTGGGGGGTTCTCGGCGACTAACCCGGGCAGGTAGACGGCCAGATGCATCAGTGCCATTCCTTGACGGTGAGAAGGGACCGAGGCGAGATCATGCGGTGATTCTCGTGTCACAATCAAAAGTTGAATAAGTAACAAGATATGACTTAATAAATGAAAAGATAAAGAACCGGACTTATGTGTGTTGATCATGTTGTGTGTTTTGTTTATTTACGTGTGTTTGTGCCATCACCTTGTTCTAATGCCCTGAATATTAGCTAACGGTTTTAAACCGATTGTGTATATGCCTTGCACGTTAGGGATGCCGCCGAGTGAGGTGGAGGAGTGGACAGCCGGGGTCTCCGTACATTATAGGACGGGGATGTTTTCAGGGTTATATCTTTTGTTAGTTTTCGGTTTAAGTTGTACGTTTCGGATTATTGTTTTAGAGTTGTGTTGTTTTGAGGACTCGGCTGAGTTTCAAAGTTGTACCTTTCCTTTCGAATTGGTTGCATTGGATTAAAACGATTTTGATTTTGCCTTTATTTGTGCCATGCTGGAAAGATCCGGTGAAATTGTTGTCAGGCTAAGGATAAGGACCCATTGTGAGGTCCCAACCTGTAGCGCCCCGAGTCCCGCGGAATTTGGGTGTTCCAAAGTGGTATCAGAGCCCTAGGTTGACAACAATAGCACTCGCAATCTTCTAAAGGCAGAATGAGGAATAAACAGAACCCCACGGGTTCTAACTTTTCGTTTTTAAAATCATATGCATGAGTTGGGATGGGTTAGAATGTACGGGACCACCACTCCTTCCACGGACCTCGGCGACGTAGATTTGTGGATTATGATATGCCTATACTATTACATAGCTATCTATATATATGTATATGGCCTTAGGCTTGTTTTTGGACTTGTATGTACCTAGTAATGTATATGACCTTAGGATGTTTTGGGCTTGTATGCCTTGGACGTGTTTTGTGAGCATGCTTATTATTTTCGCATTTCAAATACCGTACGAGATATACGCCCATATGTTTATACGAATACGTTATACGATATTAGATGGCACGCACGAGAGCTACCGCTTACGTAGGACCCGCCAGGGGTAGACCCCCTCTTCCTCCTATAGTCTCAAGGCGAGGACGAGTAGGAAGACCTCCAGGCGCGAGAGGTCGGGGACCTATCCCCATTGCGGACCCACCAGTTGTGGATTTTCCAGCAACTGAGGATCCCGTTGAGGACGTGGCAAAAAGCATCACCCCCAGCAGCTGAGGATCCCGTCGAGACCGATGGAGCATCGATAGGGATTTCGGTGTTTAGAGAGTATGTTAGGCAGGTTGAGGAGGCGTTTAGGACGGGAGCACCACCTCTCGCACCACCGGTACCTGCACCTGCACCTGCAAGATCAGCTGAGGTCTCGCAGAAGGTTACTCAAATTAGGGCCGCACCAGAGGCCGTGGCACCAACGGTAGTTGTACCCAAGCCGGATGTGGAGATTGCTAGGGCTAGAGACGAGCTGAGGTCTCCTAGACCTGATTCATGGTTGAAGGCTTTCAACCAGCAACATGTACCCTACTTCGACGGGGGAGTAGGACTAGAGGCGGAGCATTGGATTGGGCACGTAGAGTCCGCTTTAGAGGCGATCCGTTGCCCGGAGAAGAGGCATGTTGAGGTAGTCCAGACGCTATTCCAGGATCAGGCCCAGTACCGGTGGAGGACAGTTAGAGGAGGTGTGACCAGGATGGACCAGGTGTTGAGCCTTGTTAGGGAGACCTTTTTCCCGGATTCACTGAGGAGAGACAGAGTCCAAGACTTCTTGGAGGCGGGTTTTGAGGATGTCCCGGTCATCGAGGCTATTAGGCGATTTAGGGGCAGAGTTAGCCTTGTTGGGTCCCGCCGCACCTCCGGCGGACCAGCATGTCTATCTCTTTTCACGGAGATTGAGGGAGTTCACCCGAGCTTACCTTGCGGGATTCCGCTGTGACTCCTTGGTGGAGTACCAGGATTGAGCGGCGGCATACGAGAAAAACCACCTGGTTCCTAAGAGAGTTGTTCAGTCCGAGGGGCCGGGCAAGAGACGGAGGACAGAGCCCACTAGTTCAGGAATAGGAGCCTCAGGATGTTAGCGGAGCCAGGTGTAGAGCCGTCCTAGTCCTCATACTACCGCCCTGATACCCGATCGGGGATGTCAGTGTTTCAATTGTGGAGGGTATGGACACATTATGAATGCATGTAGGAAACCACCTGTGGCTTGTTTCACTTGTGGCCAGGTGGGCCACTGAGCTGCTTTTTGCCGTCAGGCCAAGGGATAGTCGCAAGAGGGTTCTTCACCTGCTAGCGTGGCAGGAGGGGGGCAGAGGCCTCCTCGGTACCAGGCGTCGAACCACCAGCAGAGGTTCCAAGGTCAGGCTCGTTCGCAGGGATCGGCCCAGGGTCAGGGCCTAGGTAGGGGACATGGTGGAGGCACCACAGAGGCTAGAGGTGCTCAGGCCAAGGTTTTCGAGCTTAGGAGCGCCATAGATCCAGCGGCGCCGGTGGACATAGGTACTTTTTAGATTCACGACTTCACGGTCGAAGTATTGCTTTATTATACGAGTGCTATGCACCCTTCTCTTGCCGCTATTTGTGTAGCTAGGATTGACCTTAGTTACGTTAGAGGGGAGACCCTCATTATAGGGTTACCCGACTAAGAGTAAGTTTAGTGGTACCCGCGAGGTACCCGGTTGTCTCAATCGTTTGGGAAACCGTTATTGGGGAGCCGAATTCCATGTATCATGCACTCCAAATACATTGATAAGGCATTGCAAAGACGGACATGATAGACCTCCATTGACCTTCTGGGATATCAGTCGGAAGGTCGTGATGACCACCACAGAGACGAGACGAAGTGTCCTTTTCCAAAGCGGGGTAAGAAGAAGCGGAACTTTTATCATGATAAAAAAGGAGATGTACGAAACGAGCAAGAGGTGCATGAGATGGCCAACAAGAGGAACAAAAGACCAAAGCGGGAAGTGGATATCGACCTGAGGCACCAGGGGAGAATATGGAATATTAAGATTTGGAATCCTTATTAACGGATGGACGTTACCTACTCGAAGGAAGGATGCACGATTATGAAGAAGGAGTAGAACTTCCCTAGTTTGTTGGGATGTCGAAGGTCAAGCTTTAGTATGACTTAACCAAAGCCCAAGAGCCAGAAGACTCGAGCAAGACTCTCGAGCTCCGAAGATGAAGTACGGTCAACCTTGTACCAGAAGACGGAGCAATATGTGTGTTGAGAGACATCACCCCAACAAATTGGGGAAGATCTTTAGTATTTGACCATCGGGCAAGTGTTAAGATAAGATTGTGTCAGGTGATTACGTAACGTACGAGAAGAGAAAAGACAGTAACCGTGATATCGCAGAGCCTACAATGTTGGATTGGGTATGTTGCCATTAACGGCGAGCTTAAATTAACTCGGACATTCAGAGTGCCATGAACGATGCCAGAGAAGAACCTTGAGTTGTAGAGGCATTTGATGGGAACCTACCACAAGACCTTGTGGATAAATTTCCACATGAACCAGTGCACAAAAGAAAAAGGAACGCCACACATTATCTTAAACCCTTGTTTGAGGTGTCAGGAGGGACACATGTTGCGAAAGGAGAAGAAGCTAAGTGACGAGTTGTCTCAGGATGGAAACCCCCGGTGTGTGAGAATGAAGTTGAGTTTCGATATATCGGACCCTTTTGAAATCCTAGAGTATTTTAAGGGAAATGACTTACAAGACAGTCTTTCCATTGGTAGTGAGTTTTGAGCATAGTATGAGACGATCCCGAGATCTACCCTTGTTTGTGCTTGTATGCTCTAGGTCATGACATGTTATGTGAGTTCGTATGAGGGTGTGTGTACCTTGCTAGGTCTTGATGTGATGTGTTCCGTATGTAGACTTGGATTAAGACCGATAGTTGAAGTTTTACGAGTTCCGCGTAGTTACGAGGCGTGTTTTGACCGAGAGTCTTACGTTAGCATGTTTCGGGACGAAACTTGTTTTTAGGGGGGGTTAGTTATAACATTCGGAAATTTTATTCCGGATGGTTAGCAAGTTTCGACCTTTCCGTAGACGCGACTCAGTTTTTCCCGCAGGCACGGGATGCTAGGTAACGAGCTTTTATTCCGTTCCGACCCCTTGGTGTCCCTCTTTTTCTTGGGCCCTCGTTACTTGTGCTTAGGGGACAAGAGGTCAGCTGACCCCTTGTTTCCCTCCTACCTTTTCAGCCAAAAGATTATCCCTCTCTCTCTTCTTCACTTTTCATTTCACGCTCATCCAGTCCTCCTATTTCCTCTTTTCTCTCTCTTTCTCTTCTTCCATATTGGAGCTCTTGCATGTGTGGACTACAGAAGAAGAATATCAGATCTATGTGGTAAGCTTCTTCCCCTTCCTTCCTTTTGCATCCTTGGTGGTTTGCCTTCTTCTTCCCCTTTCCATCCATAGCCATGGATAAAGCTTTTGAGAAGCTCTTCCTTAGATCCTTTGCATGTCCATGTTCTTAGATATATTAGGTCGTGGAGAGTAACTTAAGATCAGAGGATAGTGTTTGGAGAAGAACCAGCAAGAAGAGGAGGACATTGGAGCCAAGGATCCATAGTCGAAGACGACGTTCTACTACTTAAACTGCGGGGGCGAATCTTCACAGCCGCGGGGGCGGATCCAGGCCACCGCAGGGGCGGCTCAGTGACCCGCTGGGGGAGGCTCCAGGACGCAGGAAGCCGCAGGGGCGGTGCCAGGGTGCCGCTGGGGCGTTGACAGGGGCCATGCAGGGGGCACCAGCTTGTTCCGCGGCTGCGTTTTCTTCAACAGTAGGTTTCCCTCTCCCTTCCTCTTCATTCTTTCCTTAGCTTGTAGTTGTATCATGTTAGTATCATGCCTAGGATGGCCTAGAGTAGCTTGAGAATGCCACCTAGTGGTTGAGAACCTAGGAGCCCTTATGGCTCGATGTAGTTGATGGCTTTGAGTTGGTTGAGCATGTTGTACCTTCTAGGCTAGTTTGCCCTTTCTAGGCTGAGGTTAAGTTCATATGAGGATGTAAGGTTTTTGAGTTGTTTCCCTGAGTATGAGAGTAGTAGGCTGTTCGCTCCAAACGGTGTGTGCAAGCTTTAAATTTATAACCCTAGACTTAAGCTTAAAACAAGGATGCGAGCCCGCAGTGTACGGGTCAATCGTAGTAAAAGCAAGAAAATTCCAGGGGTCGATCACAGGGACTCGGTGAAACAGAGTCAATACGGTATGCTAATGTCAATTCTAACCACAAGAGCAATTAACACAATCAAAGATGAATAAGAAGTCAATAAAGCAAACATGCAATTCTAGGGATTAAAGCGTCTAGTTGTGGTTCCAACTCAAGATCTATAGATAAGCGGACAAAGCTGAGATTTTTGCATGGGGAAGGTGTTACTAAAGTGGAGTAGATCACCGGGTAAGTCTCACTACACACTAATCCTAAACCGTAACTCCTATTACCGGGTAAGTCTCAAGGAATCAAGATAAAGAACTATAACCTCAAACTAACACACCATCTAAGGGAATAGAATCAACCTTTACCGGGTAAGTCTCAGGCTAACTCACAAAGATGGGATGGAAGCACACTCAAACCCCAATAAAGGATAAACCTTTATTACCTACACTTATGATCTTAGGTACACAAACTAAGGAATTACCGGGTAAGTCTCATCCTAAGCTTGCATTGAACCAGGAAGGTGTAATAAGAATAGGATTTAGCAAACTCTAACACTTAACTTTCTGTTTTAGGTCGGATAAGTCACCTCGGTCAGAAGAATTCCACCCCGGCCGAGATGTTCATCAACCGAACGAGATGCTTAGGGTTAAGGTTAAAGACTCGAACTTTCAGGATCCTACTGGAATCTAAGATTATTCTATCATTGTTTTTCCCACAACCTTCAGCCAATCACCCTAGAATCACACAAGGAAATTAGCCACTCATCATCATAATGAAAGTATTAAAATATATGGGAAGAAGGTGAATATTTGAACAAAGAAGAATTTAATGAAAAGACTTCAATAAATGAATCAAATATCACAACAAAGCGTTCCTTAGATTATAATCCAAAAAGACAAGACAATCAATGAGGGAATTGAAGAAAATCTTACAAAACCCTCCAAAAAGCTATAAAAGCTATGATCTTCAATCTTCCTTCAACCTTCAAAAAGGTTCTTCGAAAACTCCCAAATTGGAGTATGCTGCTGCTGCGTGTGCTGGATGCGAGATGATAGCGGATCGTATGCAGGATATTGAATTTGTGGAAATCCAACCCTTTTTATAGGAAAATAAACCTCCAAAGATAATAAATCTTAAGAAGATATTATCCCATAAATATAGGTAAAATATATGATTCTGCATATCTCCTTCCTTCCAGAAGCCAAGCCCAAAAATATAAGATCACATTCCAAATTTAAAAGATCTCTTCCAAGAATAAAATATTCTCGCCGCGTCCTAGGTGTTCGCCTCGGTCGAGTCGGCGTCTCTGGGCCACCTCGGTCGAGGTGAATCAATGGTCAACCGAGGTAACTCGAAACAGAATGTGAAATCTCTCGAATTTACTCCAAAGTAAATCTTTAATCCATGGCTATGCTCCCTGGATGTAGCTCCAAATGACTCATGACTCCTTTTGCTCCTTTTTGATGCAAAACGTACCATATTACCTGCAATTACAACGAAACTAGGTGTAGACCTCAATTCTCGCAAAGGTAGATAAAATGGTAGTAAAATCACATAACGTACATACAAACATGCAGATTATGAAGGATAAAACGTCCAAACAAACCCCAAAATATAGACTATAATTCATGCTATCAAAATACCCCATACTTAGCCCTTGCTTGTCCCCAAGCAAGTTCCTCATATAGAAGACAAGATATAATGGATTATAAGTCAAGAAAATCAATGAAAAAGTCTTTCAAAAACATTTTATGGTGTGCAACTATTATAGATCACTCTAAGAGAATACTTCCTGGAATTAAAAACTTAATATGATCAAAACATTTTATAAATATAAGAAAGTTGTTCATCTTTGCATAAAATCATAGAATGCATAATAAATCATAATTATCAAAATCAATCATGAATAATTCAGTTTAAACCACTAAGTCAATCAACAAGCTCAAGGTCTCAAGGGCTTCCCAAAAGAAAAGGTCAAGAAACGTGTAGGGTAGGGATGCATGTAAGGTAATGTGGTGCTAGAATCCGGGAAAAGGATGAACTTCACTTTCACTTTGACTTGCAGCATCTTCCACCAATAAGCTTTGCTTATCTCACACTTTTTCTTTTTCTTTTTACTTTACTTTTTGGGATGCATGGACAGAGGTGCACAATAACCGAAGCCTAGGAAATCTGCAATCATCAATTTCTCGAGATGCATCAAACCCTTGATGCACATACCATGATCCGTTAGGAATATCGCTCAATCCGACTTTGGCAAGACACAAACACCCGGCTATGTGAATGGTGCTGAGTTACTCATCATCAAGATTGACTTCCCCAAACCTAGAATTACTTTCTAACACTTCACTTCCAGCCCACTCTTCAACTTTAACTTGCTTTCACCACTTCGCTTGCTTCCAAATTCCCGGATAGGTAAAGGGAGGCAAAATGTATATGAGGGGCTAAGCATGATCAAGAAGAAGAAGAAGAAGAAGAAGATGAATTGCCTTGGTCTTTCCAAGAAGAGAGTGAGAGAACTTATCCTGCGGTGTCAACCTTCAAATTCAACATAATTTGGATAAAAACAAAGTATTAAACATGCCAATAATTTCAAACAAAGCATTTAGCAACTTAAACATATTATAAAACCTTTCAAACACACAAAGAATTTAAAACCAGTAGGTAAACAAAATCTTCACTGAGATCATATCCAGATAAATAACACAAAATCGTTTTCGAAAACTTTCTGTTACGCCACCTCGGTCGAGATGTTCTTGGTTCAACCGAGGTGAAACACCTCGTTTCGCCAGAATCTCCCCGGTCGAGGTCTAAAATTTTTTTTAAAAAACCATTTTTTTTTCGACGTTTTTCTCAATCAAATAACCTGTAGGTATGCATGTAGTATCAGATAATCATATAAAGGCAAATGAAGCATAAAATATCAAATAATACATAAACACCCCATACTTGAGACACACTGTCCCAGTGGGTCGAATATAAGTCTAAGGACAGGATACGCACCGAACATAGCTAAACTGCATGAAGAAGTAAGAAACAGCTCCCAGATAAGACCATCTCGGTTGGCGAAGTACATCTCGGTCGAGGTGTTCTGACAGTCCCCGAGATGTATCTCAGTAAAGCTCGTTTCCTCAACTTCTCGAAACTTCGTTCTTCTAGTGTAGCTCCTGAACTGTGATCCTTCCTTTTGGAATACCTGGTTGTTGTCTAGAGGAAAGCAAAAACAAAAGCTATCTAAACTAGACTAGAAAACGGGAAAAGAAAGCAATACCTTGGGTTGCCTCCCAAGAAGCGCTTGATTTAAGGTCGCTAGCTGGACCATTCTCCATAGAATTACTCAATGTACCTTGAACACCATGGAGTGCTCATCACATCCATCATAAAATTCTTCCAAAAAGGTTCCGGTTCCTAATTTCACCGGCAAATGGTAAGATCTCCCACGTACAAGCTTGTACGGTTTGATTCTCACCAGAATCCTTCTAGACTTCCTGCACTCCAATGGGACATAATCTAGCCTTGCGTCCCATCCTTTCCTTGATCGAGAAAATAGTTTCTCGAGAATCATAGCAGCTTCCCCATCTATAGCTTGGGGATGGTACAGGGTCCTTAGCATGCGAGGGACCCCATACTTGAACAAGAGACTCTTCATCGTCTTAAAGGTGAAGTGCTTGCAAACTCCACTCCTTATAATCCAAGGAGTATCTTCTTCCAACGGTTTCAAGGGAGGTTTCATCTTGATCTTTGGAGGTTCTTTCGGAGGAGACCTCCAACTCTCCGGTGCCTTCCTAAAAAATTCAGAAAGTTTAATAGGGAATTTGAATGAAGTAGGAGAATGTACCTTGTAAAGTTCTCCAAAGCTTGAGACAAGTTTCGTGTTGGGTTGATGATCCATGCACGAAATCCTACTCAGCTCAGCTGGTCTTTCTTCCATCTTGGCCATAATCTCAGTAATCTGGCCAAGGTTCTCTGCATCTTCTGCTTCCAGCTTTGCAGATTCTTCCGTCTCGGCCGAAGTCGTTTTCACCTGACCGAGGTCTCAACAGTCAGATCGAGACCTTCCATATCGTCCTCGTCCTCAAAAGCTTCAGGAGAAACTTCTGGTTCGACTGGGGGAATGCCTGGAACGTGCAACACTTCCTTATGCTCCTCTTGCGGCCTAGCATAGGATAGGGTGCTTTCCTTGAGCTCCGTCACCTTCTTCATCAACTTCTCCAACCTAGATTCGAGAGAGTCTTCAAGAGGTTGCTCATAAGTCTTTTTAGGGACATTCAGTTCATCCCACATCGCAAGTTCACGCTGAATGGCCTCTTCTCTTTCCCATTCATTGTTGAACCAATAGAAGGAGTACTTCTCCTCCAAGTATTCATAATGGTCCGCCCTAGCACTTTGTCTTGCTATCCAGGCTGGATCAAATGTAGTCATCGGAAATCCTGAAAACTACAAAACTCATAGAAAGAGTAGTTAGTAGCAACAGGGGCAAGCGCCCCGAAAGCAAACCGTACCGGCTCGGTCTAGACCAAGTCCCCGGCAACGGCGCCAAAAACTTGTTCGCTCCAAACGGTGTGTGCAAGCTTTAAATTTATAACCCTAGACTTAAGCTTAAAACAAGGATGCGAGCCCGCAGTGTACGGGTCAATCGTAGTAAAAGCAAGAAAATTCCAGGGGTCGATCACAGGGACTCGGTGAAACAGAGTCAATACGGTATGCTAATGTCAATACTAACCACAAGAGCAATTTAACACAATCAAAGATGAATAAGAAGTCAATAAAGCAAACATGCAATTCTAGGGATTAAAGCATCTAGTTGTGGTTCCAACTCAAGATCTATAGATAAGCGGACAAAGCTGAGATTTTTGCATGGGGAAGGTGTTACTAAAGTGGAGTAGATCACCGGGTAAGTCTCACTACACACTAATCCTAAACCGTAACTCCTATTACCGGGTAAGTCTCAAGGAATCAAGATAAAGAACTATAACCTCAAACTAACACACCATCTAAGGGAATAGAATCAACCTTTACCGGGTAAGTCTCAGGCTAACTCACAAAGATGGGATGGAAGCACACTCAAACCCCAATAAAGGATAAACCTTTATTACCTACACTTATGATCTTAGGTACACAAACTAAGGAATTACCGGGTAAGTCTCATCCTAAGCTTGCATTGAACCAGGAAGGTGTAATAAGAATAGGATTTAGCAAACTCTAACACTTAACTTTCTGTTTTAGGTCGGATAAGTCACCTCGGTCAGAAGAATTCCACCCCGGCCGAGATGTTCATCAACCGAACGAGATGCTTAGGGTTAAGGTTAAAGACTCGAACTTTCAGGATCCTACTGGAATCTAAGATTATTCTATCATTGTTTTTCCCACAACCTTCAGCCAATCACCCTAGAATCACACAAGGAAATTAGCCACTCATCATCATAATGAAAGTATTAAAATATATGGGAAGAAGGTGAATATTTGAACAAAGAAGAATTTAATGAAAAGACTTCAATAAATGAATCAAATATCACAACAAAGCGTTCCTTAGATTATAATCCAAAAAGACAAGACAATCAATGAGGGAATTGAAGAAAATCTTACAAAACCCTCCAAAAAGCTATAAAAGCTATGATCTTCAATCTTCCTTCAACCTTCAAAAAGGTTCTTCGAAAACTCCCAAATTGGAGTATGCTGCTGCTGCGTGTGCTGGATGCGAGATGATAGCGGATCGTATGCAGGATATTGAATTTGTGGAAATCCAACCCTTTTTATAGGAAAATAAACCTCCAAAGATAATAAATCTTAAGAAGATATTATCCCATAAATATAGGTAAAATATATGATTCTGCATATCTCCTTCCTTCCAGAAGCCAAGCCCAAAAATATAAGATCACATTCCAAATTTAAAAGATCTCTTCCAAGAATAAAATATTCTCGCCGCGTCCTAGGTGTTCGCCTCGGTCGAGTCGGCGTCTCTGGGCCACCTCGGTCGAGGTGAATCAATGGTCAACCGAGGTAACTCGAAACAGAATGTGAAATCTCTCGAATTTACTCCAAAGTAAATCTTTAATCCATGGCTATGCTCCCTGGATGTAGCTCCAAATGACTCATGACTCCTTTTGCTCCTTTTTGATGCAAAACGTACCATATTACCTGCAATTACAACGAAACTAGGTGTAGACCTCAATTCTCGCAAAGGTAGATAAAATGGTAGTAAAATCACATAACGTACATACAAACATGCAGATTATGAAGGATAAAACGTCCAAACAAACCCCAAAATATAGACTATAATTCATGCTATCAAAATACCCCATACTTAGCCCTTGCTTGTCCCCAAGCAAGTTCCTCATATAGAAGACAAGATATAATGGATTATAAGTCAAGAAAATCAATGAAAAAGTCTTTCAAAAACATTTTATGGTGTGCAACTATTATAGATCACTCTAAGAGAATACTTCCTGGAATTAAAAACTTAATATGATCAAAACATTTTATAAATATAAGAAAGTTGTTCATCTTTGCATAAAATCATAGAATGCATAATAAATCATAATTATCAAAATCAATCATGAATAATTCAGTTTAAACCACTAAGTCAATCAACAAGCTCAAGGTCTCAAGGGCTTCCCAAAAGAAAAGGTCAAGAAACGTGTAGGGTAGGGATGCATGTAAGGTAATGTGGTGCTAGAATCCGGGAAAAGGATGAACTTCACTTTCACTTTGACTTGCAGCATCTTCCACCAATAAGCTTTGCTTATCTCACTTTTTTTTTTCTTTTTACTTTACTTTTTGGGATGCATGGACAGAGGTGCACAATAACCGAAGCCTAGGAAATCTGCAATCATCAATTTCTCGAGATGCATCAAACCCTTGATGCACATACCATGATCCGTTAGGAATATCGCTCAATCCGACTTTGGCAAGACACAAACACCCGGCTATGTGAATGGTGCTGAGTTACTCATCATCAAGATTGACTTCCCCAAACCTAGAATTACTTTCTAACACTTCACTTCCAGCCCACTCTTCAACTTTAACTTGCTTTCACCACTTCGCTTGCTTCCAAATTCCCGGATAGGTAAAGGGAGGCAAAATGTATATGAGGGGCTAAGCATGATCAAGAAGAAGAAGAAGAAGAAGAAGATGAATTGCCTTGGTCTTTCCAAGAAGAGAGTGAGAGAACTTATCCTGCGGTGTCAACCTTCAAATTCAACATAATTTGGATAAAAACAAAGTATTAAACATGCCAATAATTTCAAACAAAGCATTTAGCAACTTAAACATATTATAAAACCTTTCAAACACACAAAGAATTTAAAACCAGTAGGTAAACAAAATCTTCACTGAGATCATATCCAGATAAATAACACAAAATCGTTTTCGAAAACTTTCTGTTACGCCACCTCGGTCGAGATGTTCTTGGTTCAACCGAGGTGAAACACCTCGTTTCGCCAGAATCTCCCCGGTCGAGGTCTAAAATTTTTTTTTTTTTTTTTAAAACCATTTTTTTTTTCTTTTTTCTGTTTCGACGTTTTTCTCAATCAAATAACCTGTAGGTATGCATGTAGTATCAGATAATCATATAAAGGCAAATGAAGCATAAATACGAAAATATCCGATAAATAAAATACATCAAAGGTATCAAATACATCAAAGGTAGCCACATAGTCAAATAACAAACACCCCATACTTGAGACACACTGTCCCAGTGGGTATAATAAAAGTCTAAACAAGAGAACTCACCGGATAAAAGCCGAACTGCATAAAAAAGATATAATAAAATCCTGCAGCTCCTCAGTAGTCTCGATCCGGTGGCGGTGGTGGTATGTAGGGGTACTGAGTCGGGTCGAACGGATACCCCATAGTCTGCTGGAACTGTAGCTCCATCATCCGGCGCTGATAGTGCTGCTCCTCTAACATCTGATGAGTCCATCGGTCAATGCGTCGGTCCTGGGCAGCAAATCTCTCATGCATGTCCACTGTAAGGGCAGCATAAGAGTCTATCATCTGATCTGTCAAGTCGTCGATCCGGTGATGAATCTCAGAATCTCTGTGACGGCGTGTCCGACGCCTAGCAGATCTAGCAGGAGGTGCAGCAGGTGCAGGCTCAGTATCCTCCTCATCATCTAAGTCGATGATCGGTGGTGCGCTTGTGCCTGCAGTATCCATCCCTGTATCCATCGGGACTCCACCGTCTCTCTCATCCATCGTCTCCTCATCGTCGTCGTCGTCCTCCTCAGCCTCCTCCTCAGCCTCAGCAGGGGCAGCTGCTCCCTCTCTGTAATCCTCCATAAGTGGACCCCAAGCGGTCTGCCAGAAATGTGGATCGAAGACAGAGAACTGTGCAGACCATCTGATGCCCTGAGGTGCAGTCAGCTCCCACAGCATAGCGACGTAGGGTGTAGTCAGTCCTCGGGGAACTAGAATCCTCCGAGTAATCATCTCCTGAAGTCCGAGCGGCTTGGCAGCCGCCACCATAGTACACCTACTCAGATCCATATCCTGATAAGTAGCGATATGGGTCACTATCCCTCCACAGCATATATCTCCCTTCCCCTTGGCCTTGATCCTGTGCAGATCCTCTACCAGCATTAAGCCAAAGCCAGGGTATCCTCCTGTGACCATGCAGTACAAAGCAAACAGCTCCCCCTGTCGGACCTTCTGGGGCGTCTCAGTACGCGCCAGGAGCGTCTCGCTGAAGATCCTGTGTACCAATCGAAAGGCTAGATGAAAAATAAGCTTCGCCCTGGAATCACCAGGGCGCCACCTATCTGCGTGCTCTGTAATGTGGGCGATCTGACCCCAGAACTCTCTAGCTACAGCTCGGGTCGGGAAATCTACAGCAGTGGGGGCAGGGAAGCCAAAAATGTCTCTCCAGTGGTCGAGAGGTACTAAGTAGTTCCGGTTCATCAACCGGTACTTCACAGCCCTCTCTGTGGGGAGGTAAGTGAAGGAACTGACAAACTCGAGGGTCGGCTCTAGGTAGGCTGGGGCTCGGATCTCAGTAAACTGATCCAGCCCTACGGTGGTGATCATCCTCCTAAGATCTCCATCTACGTGGAGACAATCAAAGGCAGAAATGTCCAGAAATCTAGGAGCGATAACTGGACGACTAGCAATACGATCATAATCTACCCGGTGTCTCTCGTGGATCACTGGGATAGAAGGTCTGGATGAGGAAGAAGAAGGGGAAGGAGAGGATCTATCTCTAAGGGCTAGCAATCTGTCAGAACTCATCTTCAAACTACTCTGTCAGACTACCTCGGTCGACTGACAAACTCCAAGAATCACCTCGACCGAGGTGCAGGTCGACTGGACCGAGGCGAAGACAGTGCGATTTCAACTCTCTGATTTTCAGTTCTTTTCCCCCAAAAATCACTACCGATGCTTCCTAAGGGGTACTTAAGGTTTTCCTCAACAGAATCAAGGGCAACCAAAGCCCAAATTGTAGTAAACGAACGAGTTTAGGTTTTCAATCGTTTTACCTCGTTCCGGCCGAGTTGCTCAGATTTCTTGCAGATTCGTTGTTGCAATCGACTCCTCTACCCTTCAATCTCGGTTTGGAAGCAGAAAATGTCAAAAACAAGCAAGAATCGAGAGTGAGCGAAATGGATCTGTCGCCGCGGTCGAGGTAGGTAAAAATGTGAAAAGTGATTTTTCCCCTTTTTATACTTTTACTGGATCTGCTGTCACCTCGGTCGAGATGGTCTCGACTGGACCGAGGTGGTATGGACCGAGGCGGTTCTGCAGATACCCTAGTCGCCTCGGTTGCTTCAAGAATCAACTCGGTCGAGGTGATCTGACAATAACCGAGGTGCTTCTGTCTTCTCAGAATCTCGAACTTTTATCCTTCCAGTCGTGCTCCTTCCTAGATATTCCCTGTTGTCTGTCCAGAATGCCAAAAACAAAGCAAAGCAAAGCAAAAACAAAAGCTATCTAAACTAGACTAGAAAACGGGAAAAGAAAGCAATACCTTGGGTTGCCTCCCAAGAAGCGCTTGATTTAAGGTCGCTAGCTGGACCATGATGCGTCTCAAAGGAGGTGGGAGGTTCCCTCACCCCATACTTCACCTCCATCGTGGGGTGAAGTAAGTAGCTCCATCAAATGCTCCAACAAGTGTAAGTGTTCATCGGGGAATGAATCGTCTATAGGTGGGTTATTCGTCTCGCGGGAAGATTCCGTAGCCGGCTGAGGTGATCCGCAATGGAGTTCTCGGATCCCTTCTTATCGCGGATCTCTAGATCAAACTCCTGGAGCAATAGAATCCATCGAATAAGGCGCGGCTTGGTATCTTTCTTAGCCAACAAGTAACGAATGGCCGCATGGTCGGTGTAGACAATGACTTTCGCCCCTACTAGATAGGAACGAAACTTCTCGAAAGCATATACAACCGCCAATAACTCCTTCTCGGTGGTAGCGTAGTTGCGTTGTGCTTCATCTAGCGTCTTGCTAGCATAGTAGATGGCGGTGGTCCGTCCATCCTTCTTCTGTCCAAGCACCGCTCCTACGGCTACATCACTAGCGTCACACATGACCTCAAAGGGCAAGGTCCAATCAGGAGGCTGGATAATGGGAGCGGAGATCAACGCTTCCTTAATCTTGTAAAAAGCATCAAGACATTCCTGCGAAAACTCAAAAACAACATCTTTATTCAAGAGGTTAGTTAGAGGTTTAGAAATCTTGGAGAAGTCCTTGATGAATCTCCTGTAGAAACCTGCATGCCCGAGAAAACTCCTCACACCTTTAACAGAACAAGGAGGAGGGAGTTTCTCAATAGTCTCGATCTTAGCTCGATCGACCTCAATACCTCGATTAGAAACGAGGTGTCCTAGCACAATGCCTTCATTAACCATAAAATGACACTTCTCCCAATTCAAAACAAGGTTAGTGTCTTCACATCTTTTAAGCACTAGAGAAAGGTTAGATAGGCAATCATCAAAAGAGGAACCATATACAGAAAAATCATCCATGAATACCTCCATGATCTCCTCTATGTACTCGGAAAAGATAGCCATCATGCATCGCTGGAAGGTAGCGGGTGCATTGCACAATCCAAATGGCATCCTCCGATAGGCAAACGTCCCCCAAGGACAAGTGAAAGTGGTCTTTTCCTGATCATCCGGATGGATAGGGATCTGGAAGAATCCACTATAGCCGTCCAAGTAGCAAAAGTGTGAATGCTGGGCCAACCGTTCGAGCATTTGATCAATGAAGGGAAGCGGAAAATGATCCTTCCGAGTCGCCGTGTTCAGCTTCCTATAATCGATGCAAACTCTCCAGCCTGTAACGGTCCTTGTTGGGATCAACTCGTTGTTCTTATTCATCACAACGGTCATCCCTCCTTTCTTCGGAACGACATGCACCGGGCTAACCCACTTGCTGTCCGAGATAGGATAAATAATACCTGCATCCAACAACTTAAGAACTTCCTTCTTCACAACCTCTTTCATGATCGGATTTAACCGTCTTTGAGGTTCCCGTGAAGTCTTATGATTATCTTCCATTAGAATTCTATGCATGCAGAAAGAAGGTTTAATGCCAATAAGATCATCCGTGGTGTAACCTATGGCTTTTCGATGCTTTCTCAGGACATGCATTAGCTTAGATAATTCAGAATTGGAGAGGGAAGCACTAGCAATAACGGGATAAGTAGAATCCGGCCCAAGAAAGATATACCTCAAGTGACTAGGGAGCTGTTTAAGCTCCACGACTGGGGTGCTTTCTGAGAGGGATCTCTGCTTCCTCTTTCCAGTGGAGTGGTGTCAGAAACTGGACTTGATGCAATCTCAGTTTGAATCGTCTCGCTGTCGACCTCGGTCGAGGCGCATAGGCGTTGACCGAGGTGTTCTTCGGTCGCCTCGCTCTGTCCAGAAAGTGCCTCGGTCGAGGTACTGCTACTGGAACCGAGACTGGAGATCTTCGTCTCCTGGACTAGCTTCTCAGTTTTAGCTCCTGGATCCTCTTCCAGTGCCTTCAAGCTCCGTATATCTGCATCACAAGAAGCATCTATACCTTCCTCCATTAAACTGAAGCTAATAACTCTTTCGAGTGGGTCGTTAATAAGGATAGAGCTCATCAATTCCCTTGATTCTTCTTCATCGTAGATGTTGAAGATATCATCAGTTAGTTGCTCCCCTTTCATAGCCGCAAGTAGTGCGAATTCCACCTCATCACCACCAACGTTGAATTTCAACTTGGCGTTCTTGCAATCCACGTTGCAACCCGAAGTTGCTAGGAATGGCCTCCCGAGAATAATAGGAACAGGATAATCTGCGGGAATGTCAAGTACGACAAAATCTATAGGTAGATAGAAGTTACCTAACTTGACCGGAACGTCTTCCAAAATGCCCACTGGATGGGTAATGGAGCGATCCGCCATGTAAAGTCGAATCTTGACCGGCTTGGGCTCTCCAAGACCGATCTTAGTGCATAGCTCCAGCGGAATGATGCTCACGCTGGCTCCTAGATCACAAAGGGCTTCACAAGTGACATCCCCAACTTGAATGGGAATGCAAAATAAGCTGGGATCTCTCAATTTAGGTGGCATCTTTTCCTTCATGATTTTGATTAGCTCCGAGGATTTAGACGTCATCCTAACTTCACCAACATCCTCCAGCTTCCTCTTCCTTGATAAGATTTCTTTTAAGAACTTCCCATAGGCGAGCATACCTAAAATAGCATCAAGGAAAGGAATATTAATATGTAGCTTATTCATCAAGTCAAGAAACTTACCAAAGTGCTTGTCTAGATGTGCTCTGGCTCTGGATTGAGGGAATGGAAGTGGTGGCTTATATGCAGGAGGTGGAACATAAGTTTCTGTCGTTCCTCCTACTTTCTGTTGTTCCGCCTCGGTTGGCATCTCGGTCGAGGTGTTCTTCGACTGGATCTGGACCGAGGTGGTCTGCGTCGAGCGAGGTACTGGATCTGCAGTTTTGAGCCCACTCCTCGTCGTTATGGCCATGCACTGGCCCTTAGGGGTAGTTTCCGTCTTTGCTGGAAGCTTCCCTGGATCTCTTGGCGCTTCATTCGCCCTATTAGCAAGTTGTTGTTCAAGGGACTTTTGGGCCCTCGAAAATGAAGTCATAGAATTCTCCATAGCGCTAAGCTTGATCAAGATTGCCTCCAGAACCGCGTCTTTCTTTTCTGGTTGAGACGAACTCGATCCTTGCCCTTGGCTTTTCAATGGAGTAGAAGAAGAAGAAGGGGGAGAGAGGAAAGGATTAGAGGAATCATTAGAGTTGGAGTTTGAATAATTGTTACCGTGGTTTTGATTATTCGCCCTCCAGTTGTTGCTATTGGATCCTCTATTGTTGTTGTTGTAGTTGTTGTTTCGGGGTCCATTGTTGTTGTTACGGTACCCGTTATTGTTGTTGTTCCTTTGCCCTTGCTCTTCCTTCTTAGTTTGAGCCATCAAGAGCTCCTTCAATTGCTTCACGTCATTCTTCAATGATGTGAGTTGATTGTTGTTGGGTTGAGTCTCTTGAAAGTTGACTCTTTTTACTCCACCTTCAGCTCCTTGGTGGGTATACTTCTCCATGTGCAAGGCTTGCTTCTCAATGAAGTCCCAAGCCTCGTCAATCGCCATGTCCATGAAGGTACCGGCGGAGAGTAGTTGGAGATTGAACTGGGTGCTTCCGTCCAGCCCTTTGAAGTAGATCTCCAACAACTCGATCTTTGGAATCCCATGATGTGGGCAATCTAAAAGGATATCCTTGAACCGCTCCCAAGATTTGGACAAGCTTTCCTTGTCCTTCATGATGAAAGCATTGATCTTCCCTCTCATTTCAGCAGTCTTTGAGGGGGGAAAGAATTTGGTTAAGAATTCCGTAGTCATCTCCTCCCATGTGCTAATTTTTCCTGGAGGAAGAGATTGATACCAAGTAAGAGCTCTATCTTTTAAAGAAAAGTAAAAAGGTCTTAGCTTGTAGTTGTTATTTTCAATTCTGGAGGGTCGCAAGGTTTCCATCAAGATCTCGTAGTTTTGAAGATGTTGATGTGGCGACTCCTTCTCTAGCCCTCCGAATTGGCATTGGCGAATCATGGATAGAACTTGTGGTCGAAGTTCGTAGTCATGATCCGCTGGATCTCCTAGGTTCACCCCTGGACGCCTCAGCTGTTGATTCGGGTCCATCCTTTGACCTAGGGTTTGTGGGATTCCTGCAAGAAGAACATCTCGGACTGGCATCCGAGGTGGAAGTACATCGGCCGGGGCGTCAGGTACTGGAATCTGCCTCGGTCGAGGATCTACTACTGGATTCTGCATCGGTCGAGGATCAACAGGAGGATCTCCCCTCGGTCGAAGTAGAATCTGATCTCGTATGCCTGCAATCTCAGCTTCGATTGCTGCAGTCCTAGCACGATTCTCTTCTTTCTCTTGCCTTAGTTCTTCTTTACTGAGACGTAGCAGCTCCTGCGTCTCTCTTAATTGGGCCGCAAGATCGTGATCGTCTTGTTGGGCCATCTTCGCTTCTCTTAAGCGTCGCTTGTATGTCTTTTCTGGTTCGGGATTGTAAGGAACAATTTCCTTCCCAGCGCGGGTTCTTCGCATATACCTAAGAAAGAACCTGCAAAAATCGTCACTCAAGTAGAGTGGTTAGATGAAACGGGGCAAGCGCCCCAAGAGCAAACCGTACCGGCTCGGTCTAGACCAAGTCCCCGGCAACGGCGCCAAAAACTTGTTCGCTCCAAACGGTGTGTGCAAGCTTTAAATTTATAACCCTAGACTTAAGCTTAAAACAAGGATGCGAACCCGCAGTGTACGGGTCAATCGTAGTAAAAGCAAGAAAATTCCAGGGGTCGATCACAGGGACTCGGTGAAACAGAGTCAATACGGTATGCTAATGTTAATACTAACCACAAGAGCAATTAACACAATCAAAGATGAATAAGAAGTCAATAAAGCAAACATGCAATTCTAAGGATTAAAGCGTCTAGTTGTGGTTCCAACTCAAGATCTATAGATAAGCGGACAAAGCTGAGATTTTTGCATGGGGAAGGTGTTACTAAAGTGGAGTAGATCACCGGGTAAGTCTCACTACACACTAATCCTAAACCGTAACTCCTATTACCGGGTAAGTCTCAAGGAATCAAGATAAAGAACTATAACCTCAAACTAACACACCATCTAAGGGAATAGAATCAACCTTTACCGGGTAAGTCTCAGGCTAACTCACAAAGATGGGATGGAAGCACACTCAAACCCCAATAAAGGATAAACCTTTATTACCTACACTTATGATCTTAGGTACACAAACTAAGGAATTACCGGGTAAGTCTCATCCTAAGCTTGCATTGAACCAGGAAGGTGTAATAAGAATAGGATTTAGCAAACTCTAACACTTAACTTTCTGTTTTAGGTCGGATAAGTCACCTCGGTCAGAAGAATTCCACCCCGGCCGAGATGTTCATCAACCGAACGAGATGCTTAGGGTTAAGGTTAAAGACTCGAACTTTCAGGATCCTACTGGAATCTAAGATTATTCTATCATTGTTTTTCCCACAACCTTCAGCCAATCACCCTAGAATCACACAAGGAAATTAGCCACTCATCATCATAATGAAAGTATTAAAATATATGGGAAGAAGGTGAATATTTGAACAAAGAAGAATTTAATGAAAAGACTTCAATAAATGAATCAAATATCACAACAAAGCGTTCCTTGGATTATAATCCAAAAAGACAAGACAATCAATGAGGGAATTGAAGAAAATCTTACAAAACCCTCCAAAAAGCTATAAAAGCTATGATCTTCAATCTTCCTTCAACCTTCAAAAAGGTTCTTCGAAAACTCCCAAATTGGAGTATGCTGCTGCTGCGTGTGCTGGATGCGAGATGATAGCGGATCGTATGCAGGATATTGAATTTGTGGAAATCCAACCCTTTTTATAGGAAAATAAACCTCCAAAGATAATAAATCTTAAGAAGATATTATCCCATAAATATAGGTAAAATATATGATTCTGCATATCTCCTTCCTTCCAGAAGCCAAGCCCAAAAATATAAGATCACTTTCCAAATTTAAAAGATCTCTTCCAAGAATAAAATATTCTCGCCGCGTCCTAGGTGTTCGCCTCGGTCGAGTCGGCGTCTCTGGGTCACCTCGGTCGAGGTGAATCAATGGTCAACCGAGGTAACTCGAAACAGAATGTGAAATCTCTCGAATTTGCTCCAAAGTAAATCTTTAATCCATGGCTATGCTCCCTGGATGTAGCTCCAAATGACTCATGACTCCTTTTGCTCCTTTTTGATGCAAAACGTACCATATTACCTGCAATTACAACAAAACTAGGTGTAGACCTCGATTCTCGTAAAGGTAGATGAAATGGTAGTAAAATCACATAACGTACATACAAACATGCAGATTATGAAGGATAAAACGTCCAAACAAACCCCAAAATATAGACTATAATTCATGCTATCATAGGCTATTGAGCGATCTCCTCACGCGTTGAGTGAGATGTGAGTGTTACATATTCTAGGATGCGGTCCTAGAATGAGAGTCAAACGATCTTGCGTAGATCGTTTGTGTGAGATGCCTTAGACTTTTTAGTTGAGTGAGTTATTGATTTATATATCCTCTTGTGAGCAGGCCGTGGGCTTCTTCCCAAGGGAAGCGAGAGTGTTGTGAGTTGAGAGTGAAGACGACGTAAGTCTTCAGACTTACTTAGCTTGTATTCTTCGTATTAGCCCAGGCAGGTAGACAGCTAGATGCATCAGTGCCATTCCTTGACGGTGAGTAGGGACCGAGGCGAGATCATGCGGTGATTCTCGTGTATCAATCAAAAGTTGAATTAGTAACGGGATATGACTTAATAAATGAAAAGATAAAGAATCGAACTTATGTGTGTTGATCATGTTGTGTGTTTTGTTTATTTACGTGTGTTTGTGCCATCACCTTGTTTCTAATGCCCTGAATATTAGCTAACAGTTTTTAACCGATTGTGTAGTGATGACATGATTTATGACGTTAGTTTAGGCATTCATTTAGATAGTTTTTCCCGTTATTCATGCATGGTTTGGCATTAGTTCGTGGTGTTTACGCTTAATTCATCCACATTGTCGAAATAGACATCTACACGAGCTCTTGTCGGCTTTTGTAGGTATTTTGGGGAGCTCTTGGACTTAATCGACACATTCTAGGATCATTCCTCATGATGACACACTTCCGGACTCAAAAAGGGGCAAGTTAGGAGCAAAGGAGAACACAAAAGACCTTGTTGGTGCATGCCTTGCACCAACTCATGACTTGGTGATCCAAGGAGGGCTGGACTATAAGAACCACGACCCAGAGGGAATTTCCACGCCCGTGGTTTTGGCCGCGGTTTCTTCTGGACAGCTGTGACACTTGTCCCACGATCTCTTTGTCCGACCCTTGCTTTCTGGTGGAGGATAGAAGTGGTCCTGCAGGCTGGCTAGTGGATCTCTCTCACTCTCTCTCATCATCCATTGCGGAAAGACTTGGAAAAGAAGAAAACACTCTCATTTTTGGAGAAAGAACAAGAACATCAAAACTTAGATTTAGAGTGAACTTTTGAGTGATTTTTAGTGACTTTTGTTGAAGAACTTTTGAAAGTATTGTAAGGAACATTTTGGAGCTGTGTTTGAAGGGTTGTAAGTCTTGTTTAAATCTCATATTCAGCTAAGATTACTAGTTTCTTTTCACTCTTATTTCATTTTCTTTCTATGGAAACCATGAATGCTTGCATGATGAGTTTGGATCTTAAAATGCATGTTGTTGGCTAAGTAGTTGAGATTCTAGAGTGATGGAATGATGGTTATGGCTTGGAATATGATAGAGTAGACTTGAATGTAACTTGGGATGATTTGCTTGCTCGAAACCTAACCCCTGATAGAAACCACGGCTTGTTCCTCCTAAACCACGGCCGTGGTTCTGTATGATCAGCCCGTGGTTTGTTCTGTTGTGTTTTTATTGATGAATCTGAATGTTAGGATGTTAGATTGTTGAAATCCTAGTGTTTGTTAAGCATAATCTAGCTTAGGGCGATCTAATGCTAGCAAGCTAAGTGAGGGAAGAGACTTACCCGGTTATTCCCGACCTTAGATACCAAAGATGATGAACTCTAGGTAATTGTGAGCCTCACAACCCGCTATTGGACTGAGTGTGCTAGGAATGTTGCTTCGGAGTTGCCTTACCGAGACTTACCCGATAAGGAGAGGTTTGACCCCTAGATAGCAATCCGGTTTGTGTAGAATTCCCAACCTTAGGTTCCTAGAAACTTACCCGGTAATAGGACCTTTGGTGCGAGATTAGTGGACCATGAGACCTACCCGGTGATTGATCCCATTGGAGAAACACCCTTTCCCAACATACCGCAGCTTGTCCAAGGTTGATTAGAAGCTTGAGTCCATCGCCATAACCGGAAATCCCAATCCCTAGAATCCGCTTTTCTTAATTTGATCTCACATCTTGTGTTTGTGTTGCTTGTTCGTGTTGCAAGTTTGAGTTGTTTGTTCGATTTATAATCTTGCATGATTTGTGATCTTTTCTTGATCACCACAAAAACCCAACCAAAAAATATCATGATTTTCATTTCTTTAATTCTTTCTCTTTTCTTAGACTAGATTTGCACTATCCATGATCACTTGTTTAATTTGATTTCACCTTAGTCTTCGTGTTCGACCTTGGAGTACTATCCTTACAACAAAACGACCCATACATTGTGGGTTCGCTAGGAGTTAGGAGAATACATCGAGTGATAAATTGTAAGACTTTTGTGCTATACGTTTCTAGCGTAACATGTAGATGCCTTGCAGGTTAGGGATGCCGCCGAGTGAGGTGGAGGAGTGGACAACCGGGGTCTCCGTACATTATATGACGGGGACGTTTTTGGGGTTATGTCTATTGTTAGTTTTCGGTTTATGTTGTACGTTTCGGATTATCGTTTTAGAGTTGTGTTGTTTTGAGGACTCGGCTGAGTTTCCAAGTTGTACCTTTTCTTTCGAATTGGTTGCATTGCATTAAAACAATTTCGATTTTGCATTTATTTATACCATGTTGGAAAGATCCGGTGAAATTGTTGTCAAGCTAAGGGTCGGGACCCATTGTGAGGTCCCAACCCGTAGCGCCCCGAGTCCCGCGGAATCGGGGTGTTACATTTAACTTCCGAAAATTTAATTTCCATTTAATCACGAGGCAAACCGGAACTCGACCGGTTTGACTTTTTCGTCTTTTTTGTCATTTTATGTGACACCGCGTTCTTCGATATTTCTATTAATCTATGTGAGGACTCTACTAACATAAAGTACACAAATCTGATTTAGGTGTTCTTAATCTGTTGTTAGAGTTTTATCCAATATGAGAAACTAAGTTTCAGCCCATGAACCATACCATCTGGGCCCGTTATGACATCCAGTTGGGCCCATGAGCACTCAACCATTTATTCCCTGCATACTCTCTCTCATGTAACCCTAACAACTTCATCCCTCCTTCCTCGTACAACCGCTGCTCCTCTCCTTCTTGGTTCACCAGACGCCACCTCCAACTCTCCCTCCCGTACGCAACAACAGGTGACACCTCCTCCTTCTGCACGCAGCCATGTTGTCTGTAACACCCCAAATTCTCAGAACTCGGGGAGCTACTGGTTAGGACCTCACAATGGGTCCCGACCTAAGTTTGACAACAATTTTACTAGGATCTTACAATAAGGCACAAATGTATTTAAAACAATTTCAAAACATATTATTTTTAATGTATGAATGTACACATATGACAGGCTTACAAAAACATATATATAGATACATAACATGCTTGCCGTATGGGAGACTCCCCTGTCCCCATCTAATGAATACGTGGACCCGGCTGACCATCCGTTCCGGATCTCTCTGCGACTGTCTATATCTACAAATCTACAACACGGATAAAACCGTTAGCTAACATACTATGCATAAGTATAAAGGTAAAAGCATAAACACACAACATACACAATCAACATGCAACACTCAATCCTTTTATTATCTTTTAATTTGGTGATTTGTCATTACTTCTGATACTTATTTTGTGACACGAGAGATTCTCAAACCTCGCCCCTATCCCCGTTTACCTACGAGGAAAGGTACTAATGCATCTGACCGTCTACCTGACTGGGTTGGTCGCACGGAACCTCCTAGACTCTCGCAAGAGCTAGGCAGATGATATCACAACCCGTTATCATACACTTGGGTCAATTACATACTATAATAAAGTCGGCCTAATCCGGTTTTGTTGTTTATCATAACTAACAAACACCACTCATACACATTACACTCATACAAGAAGCCAGCTAAGTAAGTCCGTGGACTTACTTGAATCAGATCTCGACTCTCTTAATCACAACTCGATCTGTAACTGTAGAAACTTTGTGGCATGTCAAAGGAGGGAAGTGGATCAACACATCTCCTAGGTACTTAGCAATTGAAGACTCCTAAGATGTAAGATCCTATTTGAATAGAAACTATTACAATACTCATTTAAGGTAAAATGACTATTTTACCCTTGGTCCCGAAACTCCCAAAAATCTCATAATTTATACTTAAACTCTTATTTGAGACTAACATGCCATATTCTAACTCATAAGGATGAGTTTGGGTATAAACTAGAAAACTACACATTTTTCTATTTTCCAAAAAGTCACTAGGATCCAACTTTGGCTCCAAATATGAAGCTCGAATAAATTTATGAAAATTCCGAAATAATTCTCTAGATCACTTATTATATCCCATCTACTCCTAGGAGTAAGAACTTCTCAAAACTGTTTAACCATCATTTTTATAAAAATTTCCAAAGTTGGTTACAACACCTATACTTAGCCAAAATTTTCATTGCTGGAAAATCAGCTTAACTACCCCACTTTGGGAGCTTATAACTTCTAATCCGACCGTTCATTTCTTCTCAAATTTTAACACGGTAAACTACATATATCCATCTATGATCTATCAAAATTTCAACGGTGGATGATCATTCTAAAGCATCGAAATTATACCTCAAAGTCTGCAGTTCCAAACAAAACTTTTGAAATTTTCAAAGGAGTGCAAAAAGGTCATCACTTCAATTCCCACTGTCAACAACTTCTAAGTCATGTCCTAACCAAACATCCCAAGTTCGAACCGTACAAGCAACATAAATTATGTACTCAGGTTAGGCCTACAATTGGTCCTATGTTCGATTCCTACCGATATCAATTTCCGAAATACACTCAACCACGTCACCAAATTGAAACCTACTAGAAGCATCACAACTATCCTCAACTTAGACGTGACACCGATCGATCCATGGCTCCTGTAAGGTCGTAGGTAGAAGAACTTCCCCTCCCTTATGAATATGTATATATATAGGAATAGTAGAAGCAACGAGAAGGGAAGGCTTACTTCACTGCAGTGCGGCATCCGGGAGTCTGTTGTCCGACGGTGATGAAGAACTCCGGTGTTGGCTGCTATCTACGGAGAGGACGGCTCGGGCTCTTCGTCCTTCACTGCACCGGCTGCACTACCGACAAGAAGGGGGTCGAGGCCGTCATCGGCGAGGTGTGACTAAGGCGGCGACCAAGCTTTCAGGACAGAAGATGACCGGCCAAGGAAGCGGTTTTATGCTGGGCAACGATGGTCGTGGTTTGTAGAGATAAGAAGAAGAAGATGGATCGGTTAGGGTGGTGTGGAAATTCGGAAGTCGAAGGATCACGCAGCCACGATCTTGTTTGTTAGATCATCGAGCGTGAATGGAGGAGAGAGAAAAATCAAAGGTTGTTGAGGGGGTTTATTTCACGTGATCTGAGGTTGAAGAAAGCCAAAGGTTGTTAGTCCCCGCTAGCATAAAAGGAAAAAGGTTGATGGGCCGCCCACTAGATTGGTATAATTGGGCCCGGTTGCATTAAAGAAAGGAAGAGAAACAAAACCAACTAAGCCTCGTAATGGCCCGTCAAGACCATTCTGATCCGATAAATTTATAAATTCGGGTTGGACTCTCCGGAATAAAATTTTCGGTTTTTATATCAATTCCCCCTAAAAAAAAGTTTCGTCACGAAACTTAAAAGAAGACAACATAAGGTCGGAATCCATACCAAAGAACTAAAGCGCCGACAAAAAAAAAGTCATAATCGGTCATGTTCTGATTTGTTTCGGAAATAGTCGTAAGAAAATTTTTGGGTATTACATTGTCCTTGCCTTCCACACCAACCTCAACCCACAGAAGTAGCCGGCGATCATCCCCTTCAAGCAGCAGCCATGGAAGTCGACTGTAACACCGGTGCTGAGAGCTTTGCAAGCTCTAGGTCACGCTAGATAGGCGATCCTCCCATGCCTATCTCGAGCAGCACATCGCCCCTTCCCCTTTTTGTTCGCGCACATCAGCGCCGGAGAAGAAAACGGCATTTCAACAGATCTTCAACCGCGGGCACGCCGGAGGACAACCGCAAGGGCGCAAGGCCGTAGAGGCAGCGGTCATGAGCCGCTGGATGGCGGTCAAGAGCCGCTGGTGCGGCATTGACAGGAAGTCATGTCTTCCTCCCTCGTTCTCATGCACATGAGCATGTCGGTTTGGATTGCCGGGTAATGACCTCAACCCTCTTCTTTGCATTATCCTCTCTGTATATGTGCTGATTAGAGCACTCTTTTATGATTTTAAACCTTCCATAGAAACCTTGGAGGTGAGATTGTACAGCTGAAGCGTTTTCAGAGTTTTCGGAAGTGATGAGCAGTCAACTTCGGGTCCAGATTTGGGTAAGTTAGACTTCTCCTATGTTTCTAATTTTCTGATATTTTACAGTTGGTTATGTATAGTATAACATACTGAAATTTGAGATTATTCCGAGTTATATTTTAGGAGATATCGTTCTCCAAAGTTGGTTCCTCATGCAGTTTTTAGGATGTGCTGAAATATTCCAAGTGTGAGAAAAACTGCTTGTGATGTAGTTTTGTGATATAGATCTGGATGAGTTATTGACCTCTGTTGGACTTGAATTTTGGATATGTTATTTATGGATATTCATAGTAGCATGTGGTAAAGTTTGAGAGTGATATGTTGGTTTAATCCGGATGTGTGATGTTCCGAAGTTGGGTATAAGTGTAGTTTAGTTTTAGAAGAGTTGTGCTAGGTTTTTAGTGTGTGTTCTTGGAGATGATTTGGATATTTATTTTTTACAGATTATATCATAGGGAATCATGGTTGGGCATGTGAGTAGGTGTCTTGGTATGTTTTGAGATTTAGTAGTAGTATGTTAGTTGAACCTTAGTAGTAGATAGTAGTTTGAAAGACAATCATCTTTCAAAATTTGTAGATCCTCCCTCTGGAGAGTTAGATATATGGGTTGGGTTTTTGGTAGAACTTCTTGAGTCCTCAGGGAAACTTTAGAGTTTCCGGATTCTAAGGGTAAAACCGTCTTTTCTTAGAAAAGAATTGGTCTAGTGTTGTTTCTCGGTTATCCAGTTGTTGACCTAGAAATTGCGACTTCTAGAGTTCGGATAGCATATTGATATGGGTTCTATTTATGATCAGCCGTTGAGATTATACTTAGCGGGATCGAGTGCTTTGGTTGACGGTATTTGACCGGTTCAGGTAAGTCATTTGGGCTTACTTAGTTACAATCTTATATTGGCTGAATGACATGAGTGGTGTTTGCGTTACGTGCTTGATATCGTGTTGTGGCTTAGGTAGTATATAATTATCTACCGACCTATGTATTGGCCCACTAGTAACGGGTGGTGATTACTTATCCAGTTCTCCTGAGGGAGTTTGGGAGGTGCTTCGTGATTGGGCCAGATTTGGATATACGGGGATGCTACTGGTCCACTCCACATGGTATACGGGCTGGTGTGCTGATCCAATCCAGCTGAATAATGTCCGAAGGTGAGAGTCTGCGGACTTCTCGTATCACAGTTATAATTGAATAATGTGAATGACCTTAATGAAGATAATAATAGGATTTCTGTGATATCATACTATGTGCTTACATGTTGCTTTGATGTGTGTTTGTGCTTATGTATTATTCTAATGTTGGATTGTAGCTTACGGTTTATCCGTGTTGTTAGTTCTTTTTAGTTTTTGGTAGTTGCAAAGAGATCCGGAGCGGATGGTCAGCCGGGTCCACGTACTCATTTAGATGGGGACGGGGGCGTCTTCAGTTTCTTCATATGCATTGTATGTTTATCGTTGTCTTGTAAGGATGTGACATATCATTCATGTAAAAATGATTTAATATTTTCAAATGATTTAAATACGTTTGTGCCTTGTTGTAAGATCCTAGTAAAGTTGTTGTCAAACTAAGGTCGGGACCCATTGTGAGGTCCTAACCAATCGCTCCCCGAGATCTGAGAATTTGGGGTGTTACACGACCAACCCAGAAGATCTTGTTGGAGAAAGATAGGCGTTTGAAGAGAGAATCTCGGCAAAGATCTCATTGAAGATTTTGAACGGCTATAAAGAAGTTTGTTGAAGATTTTGAACGGTTGAAGAGAAGATCTCGGATGAAGACTCACTTAAACGGCTACAAGAAGATCTACTCAAATGACACACGAGAAGATCTCGTTCAACAAACAAAGGATTATGTGGAGAGAGGATGTTGCAATGGCTAGAAGAAGTTCCTCCATAGAAGACTATAAGAGACACATCAATTGAAGATGAAGATACCAAGCTTACAAGGGAACATCCAAGTCATCTTAAACGATCCAAAAGTTTATCTTTCTCTTGAGCGTACTTAAGTTTATTTATTAGTGTGAGTAAAAACAAGAGCTACATTGGCATATCATATTAGTGTTATACTTGAGTGCGTTACTCTATGAAGTAACTATGCTATTATTGCTAGAATAGGAGTTGACTAGATCGTAACATTGAGGCTACATTGAGAGAAGAAGGGAAGTTCTTCTAAGTTGTATCTAGGACTCATTAAGTAGATAATAGATAGTTAGAGATCCTAGGGTCGAGAAACCCTAGGACAGAGACGTAGGCTGTTAGAGCCGAACTTCGTAAACATATCGTGTGTCGATCTTTTAATTTCCGCACCTTATATTTCTTATATTGTGACTAACACCTTTCTGCATATTTCGAAGTCAAGACCTTGAGATTCACTTCAAAGCCTTGAGAAATAGTTTTGTCACTAAGCACAAAGATCGACTTCAAGGTCTTGAGATTCATTTCAAAGCCTTGATATCCGATATTGCGAAAAGTTCTCACACTCTACTTAACCCCCCCTCTAAAGTATTTCTATCCTTATTAATCATCTACTCGGTTCTTCAAGGTTTTTGATGATCCTTCGGTTTCCATTATTTTCATGTTTTTGGGTCTTTTGTAATTAAGTGCTTTGTCTTCTATTAAAATGCTTTTTTTGTTATATTAGTATGAAGTCATGTTTAAATGGAAGCTAATTTATATTATTGAAACCTATACGGATGATGGAGCTAATCGAGGAATAAGTCGTTTACCTCATAGATTAGTTTTTTTTCCGTGTATTTATTATTGTAAAAATGTTATACTTTGTGTTTGCTTCTTATGGAAGGAACCGGTAAGCTCTATATATTACTGCTTTTGTTTTCCTTTTTATTAAGCTTTTCTCTCTCTACCTAACGGGTTGCTTTGGTCAGCAATTTTACTGCTTTTGTTTGTCTTTTTAGATTGAGATCATTGAGGTTTTACCTGAAGACAAAACCATCATTGTTTGCTGATGTGGACCCTTGGTTGATCTTTGTCGTTGTCCACATATACAACCGAAAAAACCCTTAAAAATAGAAATATTTGTTTCCAACCTGTATTTTTTATTATCCCGATTCAAAGCGTTTGAAAGTAACACCAATTCTTGACTTTCCATTTGGGCAAAATTGCTTCTGCCTTCGAAGCATCTTACGTGTTGGTCAAGTTTCCATGTTATGAGATGCATATTTTCACATATGTTGGTAGTAGAAAGAGGCATCTTCTTACTATGGTAGTAGATACTGAACATGGCTTATTCCCTTGAATGATAATATGGTACTTTGGTTACTTCTGTAGGAATGTATTCGGTTATTGGAAGAAGCCAAGAAATGATCACATGTTATTGGGTTCCAAACAAGAGCTTTTCTTCTCTCACCCACTTAGGTGAGGCATCAACTAGAGTTTTTTGGGCTATTTATTTTACCATGTGAAAACTCCACCTTGATTGAAATAGTTTATAGGTGTTAATGATGGAAGACTTCACACAAATATAGCAGTTGGATATACTAACAATGTACTTGATTATATTTCTAGATATTTAGTTGGTTTGAATTCAGTGCAGGTTGTACATCTACATGTCAAGGCCCTTGAAGTTGGATTCAAGAACAAGTTCAAAATGATGAGATCAAGGGCCTTGGAATCTAAGGTGCACGGAACAAGGATTCAAACAAATTGAAGATCTTCGTTAAAGATTCTGTAAACAAGAAGATATCATCAACCAAAGACTTTGTCAACCGAAGGAAGATCTCAAACGAAGGATAGAGAATCTTTTTGAGAAGATTATCTAAACAACAACACGGCAAAAAAATCTTCTCTCTCTTATCCAACAGAAGACGAGAAGATCAAGGAGTAAAAGACTCAACGTGTTCGTAGGGACTGAAGACGTGCAACGTCTACCTTACAATCTTCATGGAAAAGAAGGTCGATCTTCAAACGGTCATCTCTACAACGGCTAGAAGATCTTTCCATAGAAGATATAAATGAAGATGATGGTCGAAGAAGAAGAGTAGCTAACACCGGAAAACATCTTTGCATCCTCAAGCAACCTAATCATCTTCATTCGCTGTTTTTCTTTCTCACATTCACGTAAAAGTTTTACCCCCTTAGAGAGAGAAAACACAAGATCTCCATTGGTAGATCTAAAAAGTGTTATACTAGAGTGTGTTACTTTGCGAAGTAACAAGACTATTATAGCTAGGTTAAGAGTTGGAGCTAGATCGTAGCATTGACTACAAGTGAGAGAAGAAGGGATTTCTTCTAGTTTGTATCTAGGACTCTTTGAAGCTGATAATAGATAGTTAGATCCTACGGATATACCCTAGGACAAAGAGTAGGCTATTTAGAGCCGAACTTCTTAAACATATCCTCGTGTCAATCTTTTCAATTCCGCACCATATATACTTTACTGTGACTAACTTTGTTTTGCAGGAGCAAGAAGTCAAGGCCCTTGAAATAGAGTTTCAAAGTCCTTGAAATCAAAGTTTCACTAGTAGCACAGATTGACATCAAGGCCCTTGAAAGGAGTTTCAAGGCCTTGAGATTTGGTTTGCGAAAAGTTCCCATAACCCCCCCCTTCTAGAGTATTATCTATCTTATTTATATCACCTATCGGTTCTTCACCATGTATATATGTACATATGGATTATGTTGTATTGTTAAATTTCTCATCATTGTGAGATACTTGTGAGTTCATTTATGAAGTTAGCATCTTATTCATTTCTATTCAATCAAAAAGTGCGTCTTCGATTCAATTGTTATGAATCCTTGCTAGGTTGTGCTTGTGTGTTTAAATTTTCTTAAAGGTTGGTGCTCCTAGTCAATTCTAGTCCCTCCTTGTGCTTGTCTTAATTATAAGGCTTGTGTAAGGTTGAAGAAAGAAGGGTTAAAGGAAATTCTTTGTTAAGGGTTTTTATCCTATTGGTCAAGGTTCTCTGCAACTTTAACATCAAGTCTTCTCTTCCTATATATTCTATAATTTATTCCCTATTATCATCTTCTTATCTTACCATTAGTAATCCATCTACTCACGTTCTTTTGTGTTCGAGTTTCACAAAGCTCGACCCTACTAATAAAGATCTCACTCGAGATTCTGACCGAGATTTGTCTTCTATTGTTGATTTTGTGGACTTTCAATCTAGATCGGGAACCGCGACTTTAATCCCGCATCAAAGTGATAACAGAGCACAATCGATTGAAGTTTGACTCAATCATACTCTACGGTTTGAGTAAAACTTATTTGAATCTTCTTTTAGTCTTATAAAAATTGAGTCTTTTCAATATTTTGTGAGATTATTTGAATTTAACTTGCATTGTCTTGTGTTCATTGGAGAAGAGAGAAATGTCATCATCAAACACAAGCCACCAGAAAACCCTAAGCTCAAAACCTCGCCGGCCCTAACCAAAAATCTCGCTCGAGATTTGTGTGCACAATGCCGACATTTTTGCGTTACGTGACCAGCAAGTTTTGTGAATTTTCTCCTATCAGTCGAAAATCCATAAATATAGGGATTTGAGTCAGACCTATTTATATCCAGCTACCATATCAAGGAGGAGAGAGATTTACAAGATATTTTATTGTTAAGATCTTATCTAGTAGGTAAAATCTTATCATATCTTCCAAATCCTAATCGAATATCTATCCAATTATTAAATCTCGTTCCCCAACAGCTATATATACGTTCAACCCCCCCCCCCCCCCCCCCCCCCCCCC
>BSUD01000007.1:103977778-104068693 GCA_033239045.1 Fagopyrum esculentum | reverse complement strand
ACCCCCCCCCCCCCCTCCCATTCCCATAACTCTACTAGAAATCTAGACATAAAGTTCTATATTTTCCCCTACGCCCTATCATCAACTATATCGTAACGGAAATTTTTTGCCAGGCATGAGTTGTTGCGATCTAACTGAGAAGGGATCATCAAGGCAACAACGGAGGAGTATATCCCATAGCGTATTCTTTGATTGTCGTTCAATAATCGACGAATCAAAAATCTCGGCCGAGATTTGCACAAAGATTCGCTACTATTGAGAAATTTTTTGAGAAATTTTTTAGGCAAAAGTTGAGAAATTCAAGTTTCTCAAGTTCAAGAGAACATCTAGAGAAGAAGTTTTGTACCATCCTTGATCCAGTTCATATCCTAAATGGGCCATATCTGATCGATCTTGCCCCATGAGATAATCTTGGCCGAGATTTGCCCCAGTCGAGATTGAAACCAATCCCGGCTCTCTCTCTCTCTCTCTCTCTCTCTCTCTCTCTCTATATATATATATATATATATATATATATATATATATATATATATATATATATATATATATATATATATATATATATATATATATATATATATATCTATCTAATTGCATAAGTTCAAGGTACGTGATACTCTCTTCTTAATCTCATGTGTGCCTATGTCTTACCTATTTCTACTCTAAACACATTGAGTCTCTTTGGGTATGTAAGTTAGTATTTATACTTCCTATCATACTAGTTGAGTGTACTTGTAATATTCTTTCTACTTTATGTCAATTATGTAAAGAGACTTCCAACATGGGTTTCTTAACTATCTTTCAACACAAGAACCTTTTTTCAAGCCAAGTTGACTTCTTATTTCAGCCGAGGAGATTCTAGTTAAGACTAGTTCATCGAACTTAGAGGAATATTAATACATCCAAGGCATTTCCATCAAATTAGCTTTGCGATATCACAATTGAGTGTGAGTGTGAGAGAAAACAAGTAAGGAGCTTTCGTTTTCACTATTCACAAGTTTATTATTACTTTGTGCGATTGTGTAGGATGTCTAGTTCCAAAGGGTCACGACAAAGTTGGTCATCATATCAAGAAGCCAAGGACACGTTGGAACAAGTTAGGATAACGATAGAAAATCTAAACAAAGGCTCGATTCACTGGAATCTCGCCCCTAGTCATAGTCAAGATCTCGGCATAGATTTGATAATCTCGTCCCTCGGTCGATATTCGATAATTACGTTTCCCAGCGGAGATCCGTGTATGAGGATGATGGACGTTCACGTCTTCCATATAGAACCCCAACCCCGGAATCACCTCCAAGATTCCATTATGAGCAAAGTATGAGATATTCAAATTCTCATTATAATACACCTAACATTCCGGAGTTTCTTGATTTTTAGAAATTCGGGTATGAAAATGAGGAAGGCATGTGGAGAGATTATCCTAGCTATAATCAACGCCCAAGGAGAGGTCGAGATTGTGGACATTTTAGACCTCACCAAGAATATAACGGACTGGGAAAATTGAAATCTTGGTCCTAGTATCTCGCCCCTTTGCAACCGAGATTTAGCACCGAGATTTCAAAGGAGCACTCAAGGTGTGTTGAACAATTCCTTAGACGTCACGGGCATGATGAAATTGGGAGAAAGTTGGTTCAAAATCAAGATCCCCCATAATCTTGGTCCTAGAACCTCGTCCCCTGTCAACCGAGATTTAGTTCCGAGATTCCTCAAGAGCAAGCACCACGAGATATCCAGCCTCGGAACGGATACCCCCAGCTGAGGTTATCAAAACTTTACAAATAAGTGATTCTAAACTTTCTACTTCTATGTTTATTAAATCAATTACACAAGAATCTGAGTTAGTAAATAAGGTTGACCATGAAATAGATGGACATGAATTGTATGCGCATACTTTTGATTTAGATAATACTATTGAATGTGAAGTGCCTAAGCATAGTATGAAGAATCATTCTCTTGATTGCAATGTGCATAAGCCTAAGTTGGAATATGATAATTCCATTGATTGCAATATGCTTTAGTTGAAATGTGATGACTCTTTTAACTGTGTTGTGCATGAATCTAAGTTGTTGCATTCATCTATAGGTTATTCTTTAGAACCGCTATAACATCCCGAATCCGCGGAACTCGGGATGCTACGGGCGGATACTTCACAATGGGTCCCATCCCTTAGCCTAACAAAAATTTCACCGAATATTACAACAAGATTCAAATAAAGGCAAAACCGAAATACATTTAATGCAATGATATGATTCCTGAAACAAACAAACGAAAGACTCCATCCGAGTTCTCAACTCCAAAGACCAAAACGTAATATACACAAAATATAAAAATACAAGACTCGAACCAAACCCATCCTAAAATGTACGGAACCCTGGCTGCCCACTCTTCCCGATCGCTCGGCTACATTCCTATCATGCAGGGCAACTACAAAATCGGTATAAAACCGTTAGCTAACATTCCAAAACATTAGAATCATGGTAATGGCACATACACACCTAAGTCAACATAAACACACATCATGCTCCAACACACACAAGCCGGTTTATTATCATTTCATTTACGTCATTCCATTATTAATTCAACTTAGGTTTGTGACACGAGAATCCCCGAGACTTGCCTCTGTTCCTACTTACCAGCAAGGAATGGTGTTGATGCATCCGACCATCTAATAGCATGAAATATGACCATACTTTAGGCAATTAATTTGGTTGTTTTTCCCCTTTAGTTGTGTACATGGATAAGAGTTTGAAGCATTTATGAGCACATTCACCCATTTTGTCGATATAGAGATCTACACGAGCTTTGTTGTGTTTTTAGGTGAACAAAGGATTCAATTGGAGCATACATGAGAGAGTAAGAGTATTTGATCATGCTAGGCATCAAGAGGATGCATTAGAGAAGCTAAGGAAGGAGCATGATTAGAGAGCTTTACGAAACAAAGGCTTTTTCAAGGGAATTGGAGTTTCCACGGCCAAACATGAGAAACCACGATCGTGGTTTAGGCATTGAGGGCGTGGAAAACAAGGTTGAGAGAAACAGAAAGGTTCCACGACCAAGTCCATGGTCGTGAAAGTCTATACTTGACCGTGGTTTCTATAACGGTCTCCACGTGCCATAATTTGCCACATTAGCAGCGTTCATTGGGCTTTCGTAACCCTACTTTTTCCCTATAAGAAGGCAGAGGCAAGGAGAGAAAAGGGAGTTCGCATACATCCCACACGGAGTACATTTTGCAAGCATTGCTTAGGAAGATCTTATTGCGTCAGGGAAGATTCAGAAAAGGACGCACTTGAAGATTGCGTACTTGGAGAAATATCTTAGGGTTTCGATAGAAGACGGATTGACATCCCGTTCTTCGTTGTTCCTTGAGTATTGTGAGAGATTCTTGTTCTATTCTCTATTCATTGAACACATTGACAAATTATTGGCTTTATTGAGATTGATTTCGGTGTTTTTCATTAAGGTTTCAAAGTTCTATTCTTTATTCCTTTCTTATTTAATTGTTAATTTTACAATGATGATTATTGGCTAAAAACCTTTAGCGGTTCTAAGGTGAAGGGTTGATAGTTGTGGCATAGATGATGATAGATTGAACCAAAACAGATTGGACCCTGAGAGTTGCGATAAACCTCGTCGCCGAGGTTTTCCACGGCCTGTTCTTGAGTTCTACGGCCATGGTTTTTTAAGATCCAGCCGTGGTTTCCTCTGTGGTACAACCTTTGCTTTTGCTTTGATCCAAAGTTGAAGATTAGCTTTAACCTAGCCTTGGCTTACCTTTTCTAGGTAGCAGTGAGACTCAACATCCTCTACTTCGGTTTCGAGTGTCACAAGCTTAACCGTTTTGGCTTATCTTTGATTCCCTTGGGTTTGGGCATGGGTATTTGAGAGTAATTCTTACCCTTTGATCCTTTCTATACTGCAGCCTTAACAACCTTTATAGAGAGACCCTTTGGGTGAGACATATAAGGTTTTGGAACTTCACTGTACATAACCTTACATTAGATATACCTTTGCAATCCCGATTATGTCCCTATATCCGTAGAATATCTTGAATCAATTGCCACAATTGGATATCCGGATCTTTAGAATCGTTGTTTTCCCAATTATTTACAAAAGTTCCTATTTTATTGCTTGACAACTTTGAGAACTGAATTTGTTCCCCCCAAATCCCTGAGTTCGATACTCTGGAATTCTTGCTTTACTACGCCGATCCGTACACTGCGGGTTCGCTTTGCTTTGATTTAAGTTTTATAAATTTAAAGCTTATTTGCACCCACACTTTTGAGCGAACAAGTTTTTGGCGCCGTTGCCGGGGATTTGGCTTAGGCCAAATTCGGCTCTCAGTTGTGAGCTTGGGAGCTTTGCTCTTGTTATTTGACCTATCTATTTGAGTGATTTTGCAGAATTTTTAAGTGTATGTGAAGGTCCAGATCAGTGAGAGACCTCGTTCCTTTTGATCCCGAACCTGAGAAAACTTTGAAGAAAAAGTTAAGGGAGAAAAGGATGGCTGAACACAACGAAAGGAACAATCAACAATAGTTGGATGAGACTAGAGCTCAATTGAATACAAGTGAAAGACTACGTCTAGAGGAGCAAACTGTTGCTCGTGCTGATAGAGAGCAGTATCAAGCTCAAATGGATGAGCTTAGGGCGATGGTTCTACAAATGCAATTAGATAAAGGTGCCGGGAGTAGGAAAGCTAGATCATCTAGAGCAGATTCATCCGATGACGATGACATGCCGGAACTAGAGGATATTCCACCATTAAACCTGCCAGCCTGTGATAATCCTCGAGCATATGTTGATCCTCGGATTCCGCTAGAGATGTGAGAGTTGCTGATGTCGTGGATGAATCACGAACTATGGGGCAACGGATGGACCCAATTTAGCGACCACATCGTTTGGGCGTGAATTTTGGAGGTCAAACTCAGTTTGGTAGAACGGATGTTGAATCTCCACACCAACATCTACAAAATTTCGAAATTCTTATGGAGACAATGAAGCCAAAGAGGGTTGTCAACAACAATTACAAGTTAAAACCGTTCTTTTTCTCTTTGAAGGACGAGGCTTTAGCTTGGTATCAAGCTCTTCCATCTGGAATACTAAACACATGGGAGGATTTGACTTCATAATTCCTCACCAAGTTCTTTCCGCCATCCAAAACGGCGGAATTAAGAGGTAAGATAAATTCTTTTTACATGAAACCTAACGAAAGCTTGTTTAAATCTTGGGAAAGGTTTCAAAATCTTCTACTGGATTGCCCACATCATGGCATTTCAAAGCTAGAATTATTGGAGATCTACTACAAAGGGTTGGATGTAGAAACACAATTCAAATTGCAATCTCTCTCTTGTGGTACATTCATGGATATGAGAGAAGATGATGCTTGGGAATTCATTGAGAAGCAAGCCCAAGTAATTGAGAGATATTCCCATAAGAAAGCCGATGATGGGAATCGAAGTTCCGGAGATTAAGGAGCAAAATTAAATCCAGCAGCTCAAACTCAAATTTTCTCCCTCAACAAGGAAATCGAAGAGCTGAAGGAAGTCATGAAATTCAGCCTTCAAAAGACAAAGGAGCAAGATGTTGGCTACTTAGGAAGGGAGAACAACAATCAAGGAAATAGGAACAACTACCGGAACTATAATTGGAATAATAACAACAACAGGAACGCCAACAACAATTGGCGATCCAACAACCAAAATTCCGGTAATCCCTATTCACATGCTGAAAATTCACTAACACCTCCTTCTTCTTCTTCTTCTACCACTTTGAAAAGTCAGGGGCAACCATCAAATAACTCAAGCAAACCGGAGAAGGATAGACCCGATCCTATGTTGGAAACGATCTTGAGAAAGCTCCAAGGATTGGAGAATTACATCACTTATGTTGATAAAGCACAAAAAGCTTTGGAGAACCAAGTATTCAGCAAGGATGGAGAAGTCTCAAGAGACCAACGAAAACTTCCTGGAAAGACGGAAGATAATCCTAATGGAAGGGTGATGGAAATTATAACAAGAAGTGGAGCAACAACCACCGATCCACAGCCCAAATTCGTTGAAGTTCCCAAAGCGAAAGAGAAAGACAAGGGAAAGGAGAAGGAAGATGTCTACGTTCCTCCTCCAGCTTATAAACCTCCCTTGCCATTTTCCGCAAAATAGAGCAAGAGCGCGTCTAGACAAGCAGTTTGGTAAGTTTATTGACCTTATGAGCAAACTGCATATTAACATACCTTTCATTGATGCAATTTTAAGTATGCCCGCCTACGGGAAGTTCTTAAAAGAAATCCTCTCTAACAAGAGGAAGCTGGAAGACTTTGGAGAAGTCAAGATGAGTTCAGAATCTTTGGAGCTCATAAAAAACAATGACGGAAAAGATGCCCCCAAAGCTGCGTGATCCGGGGTCATTTTGCATACCAATAGGAATTGGAGAAGTCACATATGATGCACATTGTGACTTGGGAGCGAGTGTGAGCATCATTCCGCTTGCCTTGTGTAGGAAGGTCGGTTTAGGACCTAAACCGGTGAAGATGAAGTTGTATATGGCGGATCGATCCATAACTCGACCCGTGGGAATCATTGAAGACGTCCCGGTCAAGCTCGGTAAGATCTATATCCCTATAGATTTTGTTGTGCTTGACATTCCTGCAGATTGTCCAGTCTCGATCATACTCGGGAGACCTTTTCTTGCAACTTCTACTTGTATGGTTGATTGTAAGAATTCTAGATTGGCCTTCGATAATAGAGAAATGAAGGTTGAGTTTGTCCTCTAAATTTTAACAAAAGATCCAACACTTGGAGAGTACATGTTCAACATCTATGATGAAGAGGCATCTAGGGAAGAAGTAAGTTCGATCTTGTTCAAAGATCTGTTACAAAAGGTCATAACCATGAGCATCATGAAAAGGGGAGAAGAAGAGGATTGTAATGCTGAGGTTGATGCTTTGGAAGAGCTAAAAGAAGTGTAAACAGAAGAATTCGAAAAATTGTACGATGGCTCCGAAAACGTTAGAAACCACGGCCAATCGTGCTTTTCCACGGGCGTGGTTTCACCTACTCCAGCCGTGGAAAGTTATTTTGAGAGCAAAGATTTAATTCAAACCACATTCCACGGCCTCCAAGACACAAACCACGGCCGTGGAAGTAACAGTGGTACCGTGGTTTTGGAAAATGCTGAAGACAACTCCGTTCTTTCTACAAACATCCATGATTCTTCTCCCAACACTTCCACACATTTGGAGACTTCCAAGGAGACACCGAGCAACCCTCATGACGCTCCAAAGGCATCAATAACCTTGGAATTGAAGCCACTTCCCACACATCTTAGGTATGCATTTCTTGGAACTAATTCTACATTTCCCGTTATTATTAGTTCCAATTTGAGTGGAGATAAACATGAAAAGCTCATGATTGTTTTGAGGAAACATAGGAAAGCTCTAGGTTACACCATAGAGGATCTTGTAGGAATTAAACCATCTTTATGTATGCACAAGATTATAATGGAAGAGGATTATAAGCCTTCATACCATCCTCAAAGACGGTTAAATCCGATCATGAAAGAGGTCGTGAAGAAGGAGATCCTCAAATTACTTGATGTAGGTATCATATACCCTATCTCCGATAGCAAGTGGGTGAGCCCCGTTCAAGTCGTCCCGAAGAAGGGAGGAATGACCGTTGTGGCTAACAAAAACAAAGAACTCATTCCAACAAGAACCGTGACAGGATGGAGGATGTGCATTGATTACCGCAAGCTCAACAATACGACGAGGAAGGATCACTTCCCGCTTCCATTCATTGATCAAATGCTTGAAAGGTTAGCACAACACTCTTACTTTTGCTATCTTGACGATTATAGTGATTTCTTTCAGATTCCGATCCATCCGGACGATCAAGAGAAGACCACATTCACGTGCCCATGGGGTACATTTGCTTATAGGAGGATGCCATTCGGACTTTGCAACGCTCCAGCCACCTTTCAAAGGTGTATGATGGCCATCTTCTCGGAATACATTGAGGAAATCATGGAGGTTTTTATGGATGACTTTTCTGTTTATGGTTCCTCATTCGATAATTGTCTTGCTAACCTAGATCTTGTTTTTCAAAGGTGTGAAGACACGAACCTAGTTCTAAACCGGGGAAAGTGTCACTTTATGGTTAAAGAGGGCCTAGTTTTAGGACACTTGATCTCTAATAGAGGGATTGAGGTTGATAAGGCTAGGATTGAAACAATAGAGAAGCTTCCTCCTCCATCTTCGGTGAAGGGGATTAGAAGTTTTCTAGGACACGATGGATTCTATAGGAGATTCATAAAAGACTTCTCGAAAATTTCTAATCCACTAACTAATCTTTTGATGAAGGATGCAGTTTTCGAATTTTCGAAGGAATGTTTGGATGCTTTTTACAGGATTCGGGAAGCTCTAATCTCAGCCCCAATTATTCAACCTCCGGATTGGAATCTTCCCTTTGAGATCATGTGTGATGCAAGCGACGTGGCTGTAGGAGCGGTGCTTGGACAAAAGAAAGATGGACGCACTCATGCCATCTACTATGCTAGCAAGACGCTAGATGAAGCACAACTCAACTATGCTACAACGGAAAAGGAATTTCTTGCCGTCGTTTATGCATTTGAAAAGTTTCGTTCTTATCTTGTAGGGGCAAAGGTGATAGTATACACGGATAATTCAGCAATACGGTATTTGGTTGCGAAGAAGGACGGAAAACCAAGGCTGATTAGGTGGATTCTCCTCCTTCAAGAGTTCGATCTTGAGATCCGTGACAAGAAGGGATCCGAAAATTCTGTTGCGGATCATTTGAGTCGTCTACCACATGCTACTAGTGACGACTTGCCTATTGATGACTCCTTCCCGGATGAACAATTGCATATAATGGAGGAGTGCATCGATCTTATTTCTAGAGGTAACGAACCTTGGTTTGCTGATTTTGTGAATTATTTGGTTTGTCAGGAAATATCTCCCGGATTATCCTACGCACAAAGAAAGAAGTTCTTTAGGGATGCCCGCCAATACTATTGGAATGAACCTCTACTCTTCAAGAGAGGTCCTGATGGCATCATTAGAAGATGTTTGCAGGAAGACAAGATGCAAAGTGTCATTCGTCATTGTCATTCACTTCCTTGTGGAGGACACGCTAGTTCTCATAAAACTAGCACTAAGGTATTGCAATCTGGATTCTTTTGGCCTACTTTATTTAAGGATGTGCAAACCTTTATTGCTTGTTGCGATGCTTGTCAAAGAATAGGACACATTTCTAGGAGGAATGAGATGTTTTTCAACAACATTCAAGAGGTAGAGATCTTTGACGTATGGGGAGTTGACTTTATGGGACCATTCCCATCATCTTGCGGAAACCAATACAAACTTCTTGCTATAGATTATGTTTCGAGATGGGTTGAAGCTATTGCCTCTCCAACTAACGATGTTATGGTGGTTGTCAAGTTCTTTAATAGAACTATTTTCCCAAGGTTTGGGACACCACGAACCATCATTAGTGACTCACAAGATCGCCACACCCTACCATCCGCAAACAAGTGGGCAAGTGGAGATTTCAAATAGAGAAATCAAAGGAATCCTTGAGAAGACAGTGTCTAAGACGAGGAAAGATTGGTCATTGAAGCTGATGACGCATTATGGGCGTATCAGACGGCATACAAGACTCCCATCGGCACAACACCATACAACCTTGTGTATGGGAAGTCTTGTCATCTTCCAGTAGAGCTGGAACATAAGGCGTATTGGGTTGTCAAGTGGTTGAACTTCAGCATGAAGGAAGCAGGCGAGAAGCGCCTCTTGGATCTTAACGAGCTAGAAGAACTCCTCTTGAACGCCTATGAGAAGGCCAAGATCTACAAAGAAAGAGCGAAGCGTTGGCATGATAAGCATATCATTCCAAAGGATCTCAAAGAAGGAGACCTTGTTCTTCTCTTCAATTCTAGACTTTAGCTTTTTCCAAGTAAGCTTAAATCTCGTTGGACGGGACCTTATGTAATTAAACGTGTTTTTCCCCATGGTGCAGTTGAAGTATGGGGTGAAAAGTGCGGAAGTTTCAAGGTGAACGGTCAACGACTCAAGAAGTAATCACCGGAGCTCCAAGCTGAGTAAATCGCTCCGTTTGTCCTCATCTAAACACTAAGGAATGGTCTAGCTACGGGCCTAAAACAAAGCGCTTCTTGTGAGGCAACCCAAGGTATTGCATTCTTGCTTTTTTCTTTGTTTTCTTTCTTAGGTTAGCTTAGTTTAGTTGTTTTGTTTGTTTTTCGTCAATACCTTCCGGTATGTTTGTGTTTTTAAATGTCAGGGTTAAGAAACGAGCAAAAGAAGTGAAGAAAGCCAAAAGAACGACGGAACTTGGATTTTTGGCGAGAATAGAGGATTCCACGGCCAAAAGGGCAAAACCACGGCCGTGGTTTGCTAAATTGGGCCGTGGAAAAGCAGGTCGTAGCTAAAGAAAATAAAATTGCCAAAAACCACGGGTTCCGTACAATTCAACGGACATGGAACACCCGATAGGCCGTGGTTTTCAAAATTGTTATGGCCCTATATAAGTTCATCTTCTTCACAATTTTCTCACAACTCTCACCATCTCCACGCCTAAAACCACGCCGGAAGCCTCCTAATCCCGTGATTCTTCGTTCAGTAACCAATTCAGGCGATTCTTCAGCCCATTGTGAAGCAAATAAAATTCTACACAAGATTACAACAACAAACTGCACGAACAATCAGCAATCGGAAGTGAATTTGGATTTTCCCAAATCAAAAACCTAGGTTTTCTCTCTATCCTCTCCTTGATCGATTTTGCTCGTTTTTCTTACAAATTTTTAGGATAACTCGACGGAATTGGACTTAGAATTAGTTTAGGGCTGTTGTTGTTGAGTTTGCTATGGTTTTGCTGAATTTGGGTGAAATTGAAGCTTTCAGCGGTCTGCCGTATGTTTCAACGGCCGTGGTTTCTGAAGAACAGACCGTGATTTTTGGTAATTTTGGTGAAAATGTTTGGAACCCAGAAATCAAATAGGAACAAGAAACAAAAGGGTGATGGATCCTTTTCCCAACCCCCTCCTACAGTCTCACCATCCCCTAGAGTCCCTACAATCCATGAGAAGTATATAGGAGCCTTTGAGAAAATCCAAGAACGTAGGGTGATAGCTCCTAGGTACATTGTTATGGAGGAACTTCAGGAACTGAATGTGGTTGAGGACTTGACTTGGATGCTTTATAGGGCTGGTTTGGTTGTGTTCTCTACCATTATGGAAAATGCGTATGAGGAGATCACTAGGGAGTTCATCACTTCCTTTGAGCATAGTGTCATTAACCGAACGATATCTTTTAGATTGATGGAGCGCAATAATCTCTCCATTGTGCAGTTTGGGACGATATTTGGGTTTACCGACACGTTCAATGGAACATTTCCTAGAGGTGCTAAGGCAAAGGAGTTTTGGAAGGAAATAACTATGATTGTCGGTCATGAGGACCGTTGGCAACCGGCTGATTCAAAGGCCAAGCTCATGTACCACCTAGCTATTAAGATAGCCCATAGGATCCTCTCCGAATGCTTATTCCCGAGGACCGAGACCCCTCAAAAGATCAAAACCGATGAGCTTTCTATCTTGTATTGCATGATTTCCGGCCACTCTTTGGATTGTACAACCATGCTCGCCTCCACTCTTAGCAAAGTGAAGAACAAATTAGCAGGAAATATAGGCTATGGAGCTTTGGTTACGCACATGCAAACCAACCAGGGGTTGACTATTCTACTTGTACGAGGGCAGCCGCTGCGAGACCGTTGGGGCTCAATGGTCTCATGACTAGAGGTATCTTGATCCCTCGCCATCAAAGTCCAACTACCGCAGCCACGCCTTGGGAAGATAGAGGTAGGAGAGGCATCCCATGGCTCTCAGAGTATTCTCTTAGACTTAGCTGACAGAACTTGAAGAATACTTTTGTTCCTATGCATGCTAACAGGTTAGGAGCACCTCCTTACATTCCCGATGAGGTTCCAGTTGCAGTTGTAGATGATGACGACGAGGAGATGGGAGGAGGTGACTTTCCAGATGTAGGAGGGGATGAGCAGGACTTTGGAGCATTCCCGGAGCAGCCAGCTGATTTCCCGGAGCCACCTAGGAGACCCACTTACCAGCAGCGACCTTCCGCTTCTTCTTCCTCACGCCGAGCTAACGTCAGTGAGCGTCCTACATGGATGGCGAGTCCACCAGATTGGTATGGACAGCAGTCGCCTTGGATGGGAGCTCCTCCACCTTGTACGCAGCAGCCACCAGCATGGACAGCGACTCCTCCTGCATGGACCCAACAGCCGCCGGAGTGGACACAGGAGCCTCTTGCTTCGTATACACAACAGTCGGGATGGGCGAGTGATATTACACGGAGGATGGATGACCTAGAGACTCGCCAGGATGAGAGAGATGAAGAGCACCAAGAGAATGCCAGGATCCTTCGTGATGTATACCGCCAACAGTTTGGGCGACCATTCAGCTCCGACTTCTTCCCTTACCCACCACCGCAACCGCCTCAGCAGTGATTGACCATGGATGGTTCGAGCCACTCCACCGCCTTAGTGAGTTTTCTTATTTCTTTTCTTTTCTTTTCTCTATTTATCCTAAACATTGAGGACAATGTGTATGTTAAGTATGGGGTGGGGTGTGACTCTCGTTTTATATAATAACTCGATACACTTGCTTTGCTTTATTCCAAGAACATTTGCATCTTTCTTTTATTGTCACACGTTTTTTTATTGCATTGCATTAAAAAGCTTTGAAAAACCCATAAAAATTTTCAAAAATTTATTGAAAATTTTCGTGCTTCTTGGATTGGAGATGAATTCTATGATGAATCTACTTATGGATTGAATTTTTGATGACTTTTGTGTGCTTAAGTTGAATTGTAAATTGTGAAGAAATTGAATGTGTTGTTTAATCTTTCTTGCAAGTTTCATAATGTGAAAGTTTTATGTTTAAATCATATTGAGTAATGAAGGTTGAAATCACTATATAAGTTCTTGCACCTCTATATGAAATGATTAAGGCACCTCGATTTTTCTTACTTTTTCTTTGTTCATCTAGCCCCTCAATGAAATATTTGCCTCCTTTACCTATCCGGGAATTAGGAAGAGTTGATTTTGGCATGTTTGATGTGGGAGGGCCATGAAAGAAAATTGTGCATTCAAAGTATAGAAAAATAGGTTTGGGGAAGTCAATCATGATGATGAGTAACTCGGCACCATTCACATAGCCGGGTATTTGTGTCTTGCCAAAGTCAGATTGAGCGATATTCCTAATAGATTATGGTATGTGCATCGGTTTTGAGGCATCTCGAAATTGAGAAACGACAATCTCCTAGGCTTCGGTTTTTGTGCACCATTGTCCATACTTCTAAAAAGTAAAGTCGAAAAAGAATTTTGTGCTGAAAAGGTACAACAAAGCTCTCAAAATGGTGGTATGTTCAAGTTACAAAAAGAAAAAGAGTTTGTGTTGTTCCTTTTTCCCGTATTTGTTCACCACATTCCCTTATAAGTTTCCCACCTATTCACGTTTCTTGACCTTTACTTGAAAGTCCTTAAGATCTATGGAATGTTGTTTGACTTGGTGATCTAAGTTGGTGTTTCACATGATTGATTTTGACAATTGCTTAAGGTTATGATGTTTGTTTTGAAGTTTATACAATATATGATGTTTCCTTTGCTTGACATGATTTGATTTATGTGAATAGAAGTTCTCAAGGATACATGAAGCAAGATTTAAGGACGATCTATTGATTAGAAGCACAATACCAAAAAGATTGTTTTTACCTTGTTTTGCATTCATATTTCATCCTACCTTGAATTCTAAGCTTTTGAAAACCTTTCTTGGGGATAAGCAAGGGACAAGTATGGGGTATTTTGATAACATGAAATATGACCATATTTTAGGCACTTAATTTGGTAGTTTTTCCCCTTTAGTTGTGTACATGGATAAGAGTTTGAAGAATTTATGAGCACATTCACCTATTTTGTCGATATAGATATCTACACGAGCTTTGTTGTGTTTTTAGGTGAATAAAGGATTGGATTGGAGCATACATGAGAGAGTAGGAGTATTTGATCATGCTAGGCATAAAGAGGATGCATTAGAGAAGCTAAGGAAGGAGCATGATTAGAGAGCTTTACGAAACAAAGGCTTTTTCAAGGGAATTGGAGTTTCCACGGCCAAACATGAGAAACCACGATCGTGGTTTAGGCATTGAGGGCGTGGAAAACAAGGTTGAGAGAAACAGAAAGGTTCCACGACCAAGTCCATGGTCGTGAAAGTCTATACTTGACCGTGGTTTCTATAACGGTCTCCACGTGCCATAATTTGCCACATTAGCAGCGTTCATTGGGCTTTCGTAACCCTACTTTTTCCCTATAAGAAGGCAGAGGCAAGGAGAGAAAAGGGAGTTCGCATACATCCCACACGGAGTACATTTTGCAAGCATTGCTTAGGAAGATCTTATTGCGTCATGGAAGATTCAGAAAAGGACGCACTTGAAGATTGCGTACTTGGAGAAATATCTTAGGGTTTCGATAGAAGACGGATTGACATCCCGTTCTTCGTTGTTCCTTGAGTATTGTGAGAGATTCTTGTTCTATTCTCTATTCATTGAACACATTGACAAATTATTGGCTTTATTGAGATTGATTTCGGTGTTTTTCATTAAGGTTTCAAAGTTCTATTCTTTATTCCTTTCTTATTTAATTGTTAATTTTACAATGATGATTATTGGCTAAAAACCTTTAGCGGTTCTAAGGTGAAGGGTTGATAGTTGTGGCATAGATGATGATAGATTGAACCAAAACAGATTGGACCCTGAGAGTTGCGAGAAACCTCGTCGCCGAGGTTTTCCACGGCCTGTTCTTGAGTTCTACGGCCGTGGTTTTTTAAGATCCAGCCGTGGTTTCCTCTGTGGTACGTCCTTTGTTTTTGCTTTGATCCAAAGTTGAAGATTAGCTTTAACCTAGCCTTGGCTTACCTTTTCTAGGTAGCAGTGAGACTCAACATCCTCTACTTCAGTTTCGAGTGTCACAACCTTAACCGTTTCGGCTTATTTTTGATTCCCTGGGGTTTGGGCATGGGTATTTGAGAGTAATTCTTACCCTTTGATCCTTTCTATACTGCAGCCTCAACAACCTTTATAGAGAGACCCTTTGGGTGAGACATATAAGGTTTTGGAACTTCGCCGTACATAACCTTACATTAGATATACCTTTGCAATCCCGACTATGTCCCTATATCCGTAGAATATCTTGAATCAATTGCCACAATTGGATATCCGGATCTTTAGAATCGTTGTTTTCCCAATTATTTACAAAAGTTCCTATTTTATTGCTGGACAACTTTGCGAACTGAATTTGTTCCCCCAAATCCCTGAGTTCGATACTCTGGAATTCTTGCTTTACTACGCCGATCCGTACACTGCGTGTTCGCTTTGCTTTGATTTTAGTTTTATAAACTTAAAGCTTATTTGCACGCACACTTCCGAGCGAACACCATCTACCTACCTAGGCTAGTCGCAAAGAACCTCCTAGCTCTCGCAAGAGCTAGGCACTGTTGTCACCACCCGTTATCATACAGTTGGGGAAAATATCAATATATAAGGGTCGTCCTAGTTCCGGTTTCGTTGTTATAATCATAACTAAACACACACACAACCATTCACACATCGATGCTAATAAAAGGAAGTTAGCTAAGTAAGTCCGGAGACTTACCTCGTCCCAAAGCTAAATCACACAACCGCTCTTGCTTCTTATAGGAAGATGCTCACAACCTCCTCACAACAAGGTATGTAATCAATAACTTCTCACGCTCTAGAAGTCTTTTGACTTCTCACTCTAATGATCTTTACAAGATCATCCAAACTCTCAAGCAAGGATCGCATCCTAAGACTCCACGACACAATAACCTCACCAAGTCTATGTAAGGGTATCATAACAACCCACTCTTCACAAGATCAAACTCAACATCCATGATAGTACACAACTTGTCTAGGAGAAACACATGATCATCATACTCGAGTTCACAAGACCACTTCCAAGCTCTAAGGACTCCTAGGTTCACAACCACTAAGTGGCATTCACAACTATCCTAGGTCCATCTTAGGCATGGTACTAACATGGATCAACCTCACAACGAAGGAAGGAAAGAAGAAGAAGAAGAAGAAGAAGAAGAAGAAGAAGAGCTTATTGTTGATGAAACGCTGCCGCGGAAACAAAAGGCGCGACTGCGTGCTGAAGTTCACCGCCCCCACACGACTGTTCACCGCCCCTACGGCTCCTGGCAAATCCTGGCGCCGCCCCGCGGTACTGTTTACCGTCCCTGCGGTTTTTTGGGTCCGCCCCCGGGGCACTTTGTAGCCGCCCCCGCGGTCGAACTCTAGAAAGCGATTTCGTCGGTTTTCGATTGTGTAGCAGGGCTCCAATGGCTTACTTTCCTGAATGGGTCGACTCCAAGCTTCTTCCAACCGATATTAACTCTCCTCCAAGACCTAAACAAGCCAAGGTGGATCTACAGCTCCTCCACTACTGGTCACACCCAAGAAGATCCAAGGAAGAAGAGAGAGAAGAAAGAAACAAGGTAAAGGAGAAGAAGTGAAACACATGAATGAGAAAAAGTGAGGAGAGAGAGGGGAAAGAATGATACATGTGGAAAGAACAAGGGGTCAGCAACCCTCATTGGCTCCCTTTTGGCTAGGTAACAAGGGATCAAAAGCAAAGGGTGGGAAAACGAAGGGTCGGAACGGGATTTGGGATAAAATCCCGTCACTCAGCACATCGTGCCTGCAGAAAGACTGAGTCGTGCCTGCGGGAAGGCCACTAAAAACCCTAACCGGAATTAAAATTCCGGGCGTTACAACCATTTCCAAGAGATCTACCTTCTGATTCGCCTTTAAGTCCATATATAGAACCTCTTAAGACCTCTAAGGTTAAAGCAAAAGAGACTTGTGTGGTGCCTTATCAAGATACGACATTGTTAGATCCTATTAGGAAATGTGTTAAGCATGAAGTTGCTAATAAAGGTTTAAAATTTCCTAGAATGATGTCTACATTGAGCTACTATGCCTTTGTTGATAATTTATTTCCCTCAATCTTTGTTAATCTTGCACCGTTGTCCATGAGGAAGCGACAAGCGAGTGAGTTTTATTGTAGGATTACAAGTTAAAAGCAAAAAGAAGGGAAATCACAAAGTCCATGTATTAAAGATGCCAGATGATTATGTTATAGAAATTCCTACCATGGGTTACAACAAAATATCGACATAGTGTCGAGAAATCTCACTACAGTGGAAAATCTCGTCCCAGGAGAGCAAATCTCGCCCGAGATCCCAAAATCTTGCCCTTGTACGCGGAAACTTCATCCTTGAGCCAGATCTCTCCCCAATGAAGGAGTTTCTTGCTCTAGGAAAGAAATCTCACCCGAGATTTCAAAAACCTTACCCCAATATTGAAATATCGTCCTAGTTTCAATTTTCTTTCCACCCCTAAGGAACAACTAACTAATAAGCATCTACCTATAGAGGATGTTACTAGATGTTTGGATCGAGAGTTAATCATGTTAAAGGGCGGTAACTTTTGTATTCATTTGGATGAGAATTTAAGAGTAGCATGTCTAAAAATTTCCTATATGTAATAATAATTCCATTGTTTTGTTTAGGAAGTTTAGAGATTGGTTACATTTAATATTCCTTAGTGATAGTGCATGTATTGACTATTATTTTTCCTAGGAAGTTTGTGTTAGTCACCATCTTAGATTATATTGTGCTAGGAATTGAGCATATTAAGCGTAGATGTATTGCACATGCTGATTTGGGTGATTTTTTTAAGCATTGTGTATTCGAGGACTCTAGGAATAAGTCTAACTTGTTTGGAGATTTCTTTCTTAAGTTTGACCATGTGTGCATACCTAGTAGTTATTTTAAGTTCTTGATTAAGGATAAGACCTTTATGGTTGATAAGGGTCATTTGGAGAGGTGCATGTTTTGTGATAGGTTGACACACATGATTATGGACCACATTTTCTTGAGGATTTAGTGAAATATTTGAGGAATATTATGAGTATATCTAGGTGTATATTGCATATTATGAGCCTATGTAGATGTATTTGTCATGACTTACGTTGACCCTTGGATTTTATTGCCATTTCGTTAGGAGACATTAGTATGAGCTTCTTTGAGGAGTTAGCTAGACCTAAGAAGGGGAGGAATTACATCTCTAAGGTTGTAGTGTTATTTCTTACTCTAGGATTTTTCATCACTATCTAGCCTTGAACTATTATGATTATGCCGTTAAGTTGTTTTCCTTAACTTTCTTTGATCTTATGTCGTCTCCTTTAGAGGAGTGAGTAGAGTTTATTGCGGGTAAACAGGTGGATATTGTCAAGGAGATGCATGAAAAATCACGCAAGAGGCTAAAGGAAGAAGTGAAGCTAGTTGCGGCCAAGGCTAGTCCAGTGCGCAAGGAAATGCTACTTGATCCAGGAGATCCAGTGTGGTTGCAGCTAGGAAAAGATAGGTTTTTGGTTTATATCCATTTTTATCATCGAAGACAAGATATAGACCTCCAGTAGAAATCTCAGGCCCTCCAATGAAACTATCGCCCCGAGATAATGGCCGAGATTTCCAATTGTTGCAACTTATGGTGAAAATCTTTAAGCCAAGAGTGGTGCAAAGTTCGAGAGATCATCCAGGGGAGAAGAGGAAATCAAAGTTTTCATCACGAGGATATTTGAGTCCTTTTGTTGATGAGCATAGTCAGGGTTCGAGGGCGAATCCTTTTCAAGAAGGGGAGTATGATGAGGGATCATCCCTAACACCTTCTATACTTAGAGCAATCACTAAAGTAAGGGCAAGGAAGAAGGAGTTGTCATCATCTACAAGTCCTATCATGGAAGGATCTAAAGAGACTCTAATTATGTTTAAGTCTTCTTTAGTGACATTGATATTTATTGTTGAAGGATCCTACAAGAGTGAATATGATCAAGGTGAAAAGAAATGTGGCTAAATCGAGATTTGAGCAAGCTAGTCAAAATCTCAGCCCTGAGAACAAAATCTCGCTCGAGATCCCAGTCGAGATTATCTTCTGTCGAGATTCACAAGATCCAATCGAGATCTTATTAGTTGTTAGTTGTTTTATTGTTAATATCTTTAAAGCACTAAACATTTTAAAAGTATCTTTTCATTTTGATCCGATCTTTTAAGATTATCTTTTATTACATTTATGTTATCTTTTAGATGAATCTCGTCTATAAATAGCTTAGAAGGTTGAGTTTATAGTTACGTTGCACCTGATTATTATTTCCATATTATTGTGAGATACTTGTAACACCCCAAGTTTTGGGAACTCGAAGCGCTACGGGCTAGGACCGCACAATGGATCCCTACTCAGAGTAGCAACAATAAACGGATCTGACAACAAGGCACAGACGAATGAAAACCAAAACTCAATAGAAAACCAAAGGTTTAAATAAAGGAAAACGTAAAAGACTCGCAGCCGAGTTCAAAACAAAAAGGAAAAAGCAACAACAAAACATATATCCGATCCCGTCCTATAATTTACAAGAACCCCGGCTGACCACACCATCCGGATCACTCAGCAGTATCCTGAACCTACGGAACATCTACAACGACGGTATAAACCGTTAGCTAACATTCTAGATACTAGCAAGAGCGTAAAGGCACAAACACACATAAGGTAAAGAAAACACATAGTATGCTTGCACACAACCGGTTATTATCTTTATTAAGATTATCCATTACTAATTTAACTTCTTTTGTCACACGAGAATCTCCCGAAACTCGCCTCCGCTTCCGTCTACCAATAGGAATAGATCAGTACTATCCGTTACCTACGAGCATGGGTTGCAAGAGCACATTCTAGTCTCCTGTAGAACTAGACAAGTGGTCATCACCCGATTATCATACACTTGGGCCAATTAAGGATAATAAAGGGTGAATCCTATTCCGGTTATCCGTTATAACAATAATAAACAACACAAACAAGCCAATATAATCCAACTAATACGCGGAATGAAGCTAAGTAAGTCCAAGGGACTTACCTCCCTCGAAGGTAACTCAAAGATCAACGAACCACTCAGAGCACACTCAGATTCCCTCAGGAAAGGAGCAATGAAAGCCTGTTCACACAAGCATCACGAATCATGAACGAAATGGTTGCTAGAAGTCTATAACTTCTAGTCTCAATGATCTCTCAGAGATCTCCACAAGCTAAGGTCTCAACCTTAGTCTAACAGCATACTCATGAAACAAGTAACATCCATAAGGATCAAGGAAACGAACAAGGAAAGCAAGGAAGGAAGCAACTCACAAGAACGGGAGTTACTACAGAGGAAACCGTAGGGGCGGCTGGACGAGGCGCAGGAACGAAGATAAAAACGAACGAAAGAAAGATCGGGCGCGATCTGTCGTCAACCGCAGGGGCAGCTGACCCTGCCGCGGGTGCGGCCTGTCGCAGGGGCGGCACACTTCACCGCGGGGGCGGTGAAGGCAAAAGACTGGGGTCTTAGATCAGGTCCCCCTAAGAAGAAGTTTCGTCTCGAAACTTGCAAAATCCCAACAATCACAACAACACACAGAACAAAATTAAACTCATATATTCCCACTCGGGGCATGAAACTCAAAACATCACAAAAAGCGTACGCAACGCAACAAAGGAAAAAAAACTAAAACAAAACGACTATGCTTACGGTGCATCCAGCTCTATGTAAAAGTCCGGATAGTTCCTCTGGATACTATCCTCAATCTTCCAAGTCGCCTCATCAGCTCCTCGCATCGACCACTGAATCTTCATCATCGGTATGTCCTTCGAACACAAGCGTCTCGTACTACACTCCAAGACAGCCACCGGGTGCTCTACAAACGTGTGGTCTGGCTCGATCACTAGATCCTCATGACTGACGATGTGTCTCGGGTCTGGTATGTACTCCCGTAGCTAGGACACATGGAAGACTGGGTGAACACCCTCGAGTCTCGTTGGCAAAGCAAGTCTGTATGCTGCCTCTCCAACTCGCTCAAGAATCTCAAACGGTCTAACATATCTGGGGCTCAACTTCCCCTTGACACCAAAACGTCTGACACCTCGTGTCGGGGATACTCTCAACCAGACTTGAGCTCCAACTCTAAACTCCAAAGGTATGCGCCTCTTATCTGCATAAGACTTTTGTCGACTCTGTGCTGCTAACATCCGCTCTCGGATCACTGCTACTCAAGCCATGTCATCCTGAATCTGCTCAGGTGCTACTCCGCTAGAACTACTCAGCTCATCCCAACACAACGGTGTACGGCATCTCTATCCGTATAAAGCCTCATAAGGACCATCCTGATCGATGTGTGCCAACTGTTGTTGTACGAAAACTCCACTAATGGAAGGTGATCTGGCCACACCTGTCCCCATTCTAACACACAGGCTCGCAATATGTCCTCCAGAGTCTGGATGGTCCGCTCAGACTGACCATCGGTCTGAGGATGATAAGCAGTCGTGAACTGCAGACTCGTACCTAGGGTGGCATGCACTTGCTGCCAGAACCTCGAAGTGAACCGTCCGTCTTTGTCAGAGACTATAGTCCTAGGTACTCCATGAAGTCTCACTATTTGTATCGTGAACTCCTCTGCCAATCGACTCACCGGCCTCGTTTCCTTGATCGGAATGAAACGTGCGGTCTTCATCAGTCGATCTACTATGACCCAAATAGCATCAAAACCACGACTCGATCTCAAACCGGTCACAAAATCCATAGAGATGTCTTCCCACTTCCACTGAGGGACGGGAAGTGGGTGTAGCTCGCCTCCTGGTCTATGATGCTCGATCTTGACCTGTTGATAGGTCGTACACTGATCTACATATCTCGTGACATCAGGCTTCAGACCTCCCCACCAGAACGAGCGTTTGATATCCTGATACATCTTACTCGCGCCAAAATGCAGTGAGTAAGGTGAAGAGTGAGCCTCCTGAAGGATCCTCTGTCTCAACTCTCGATCTGAAGGAACACAAACACGCTCCTGGCATCTGAAAACTCCATCAGCACCAACTACAAAATGTGGTGCCTCTCCTCGAGACATCGGGTCTCGAATCTGCGTCAAAGCTGGACAACTCTCCTGCTTCTGTCGGATTTCGGCCAACAGATCAGGTACTATCTCCAAGGTGGACAACTAACTGTCAGAATCCGGAAAGTGGATATCCATCTCTAGAGATGCAAAATATCCCTACAATTGTGGCTGAGCTGTCAGCCTAGCGATCGCCATCTCTTGGGGAGTCTTCCTACTAAGGGCATCTGCTACCACTGTAATATCCGGAATTTTTTATTCTGTTTAATTCCGAATCAATTCGGACTTCGAGCCGTTGACGGTTCCCATTCTATCTAGTATTTCTTTCTTCACAAATTTTGTCATTTTATGTAGAATTTGATTCACATAAAATGATAGAATTATATCAAACCGTAATTCTTATAATTATTTATCATTTTATGTAGAATTTAATTCATATAAAATGATAGAATTATATCAAACCCTAATTCTTATAATTAATCCTTAACGACGACTTTAGACGAGATCATGACAAGGATGAGACGAGACTGTGACAAAGCTGTGACAAGATCATGACAGAGCTGAGACGAGGTCATGACGAAGCCCGACAACTCTGTGACGAGGTGATGCATGGGCCTGACAAAGCCATGACGAGTTTTTGACAAGTTTTGACAAACTTTCAGCCCACTTGTTTTTGCCTTGTTTCAGCCCATTGTTGCTTTTGGATTTAATTGGCCCAGTCTTGCTCTTCCCCTTACTGGCGGATTGAAGCAGCCTCAGCCCAGCTCCAGCGCCAGCCCACACTGCTTGCTTCAGCTCCAGTGCCAGCCCACACGCCTTGCTTCAGATCCAGCGCCAGCCCACACTGCTTGCTTCAGCTCTAGCGCTAGCCCACACTCCTTGCTTCAGCCCAGTGAAACGCCAGCCCAACAAAGGAAGAGCAGCTGCACATCTCATCCAGTCCACAACCCTTGTAACAGCTGCATAAATGAGGCAATTAAAAATCTGTAACAGCTCCTACTTTCATGCTAGAAGAGAGAAGGTTGCAACGCCATTGCCTCATTTCCCAGTCAACATTCACGTTGCATCTGGCTGGCTTCTGCACACATTCAGCAATGTCCCAACCATAGGAAAGTGCAAGGAAAGGAGCCAGCAGAGGAGAGAACTTACAGCAGCCTAGTGCATTCGAGTCTCGGAATTGAGTAAGCTTATACCCCTTTCCGTCCAAGCACTTCCTTCCACATTTTTCATACCTTATAGATACCCTTTATGTCTCCTTATCATACTCAGAACAATCATAGATGAAGCAGTAAAGATTCATGCTGTTTTCCGAGTTTTCCAGAAGTGACAAGCAGGCAATTCCGAGTCCAGATTTTGGTATGTTAGACACCTCCTCCATTTCTGAATTTTGGATATGTTGTAGTTAGTAATACATAGTATATCATACTAAAATTTGGGAAACATTGGAGCTACGGTTTGAGAGTTATTGTATTCCAAAGTTGACGTCTCATGCAGTTTTATAAATGTGCTGAGTGTTGGGAAAAACAGCAGGTGATGCTGTTTTGTGAGATGGTTTTGAATAAGCTCTTGATCTTCGTTGGGCTTGAATTTTGGATATGATATAGTTGATATATTGTTGTAGAATATATTAAAATTTGAGAGAAATCCAGCGAGTGGTTTGGGATTTATGATTTTTCAAACATTTAGTCGTAAGCAGTTTTTCTGTTGTGCTGAAATTCGGTTTTGTGAGATAGTTTTAAATAGGATTTTGATCTCCTTTGTGGCTGAATTTTGGATATTTATAGATAAGATTTTATAGTAGAACATATCAAAATTTGGGATAAATCCAGCGAGTAATTTAGGAGTTATGATTTTTCAAAGTTAAGACAGTGTGCTGTTTGTTAAGTGTTGTAACCAACTTTAGAAATTTTTGTAGAAGTGATGCTTTAACAGTTTTAAGAAATTCTTTCTCCTATGAGTATATGGGATATCATAGAGGACCTAAGAAATTATTTCGGGAATTTTATAAATTTATTCGAGTTTTATATTTGAAGCCGAAGTTGGATCTTAATGACCTATCGGAAAATAAGAAGAATGTGTAAATTGCCAGTTTGTAACCAAACTCATCTTTATGAGTTAGAATATGACATTTTAGTCTCAAATAAGAGTTTAGACATAAATTATGGAATTTTTAGAAGTTTCGGGATCAAGGGTAAAATAGTCATTTTACCATAAATTAATACTGTAATCAATTCCGTTCTATTAAGACCTACTATCTTAGAAGTCTTAGACTTCTAATCACCTAGAAAGTGTGCTGACACACTTTCCTTCTTTGACAGGCCACTGAATTCCTACTGTACAGATCGATTTGCGAATTAGAAAGTCGAGATCTGATTCTGGTAAGTCCACGGACTTACTTAGCTGGCTTCTTGTATGAGTGTAATGTGTATGAATGGTGTTTGTTAGTTATAATAAATAACGAAACCGGATTAGGCCGACTTTATTATTTACATAATTGACCCAATTGTATGATAACGGGTCGTGACATCATCTGCCTAGCTCTTGCGAGAGTCTAGGAGGTTCCTTGCGACCAGCCCAGTAAGGTAGACGGTCAGATGCATTAGTACCATTCCGCGTTGGTAAACGGGGACAGGGGCGAGGTTTGGGAATCCCTCGTGTCACAAAATAAGTATCATTAGTAATGACATATCACCTAATTAAAAGATAATAAAAAGGATTGAGTGTTGCGTGTTGATTGTGCATGTTATGTGATTGTGCTTTTACATTTATACTTATACATAGAATGTTAGCTAACGGTTTTATCCGTGTTGTAGATTTGTAGAGATAGACAGTTGCAGAGAGATCCGGAATGGATGGTCAGCCGGGTCCACGTATTCATTAGATGGGGACAGGGGGTCTCTCATACGACATGCATGTTATGTATCTATATATATGTTTTGTAAGGCTGTCACATGTGTCAATTCATACATTAAAAATAATATGTTTTGAAATTGTTTTAAATACATTTGTGCCTTGTTGTAAGATCCAAGTAAAATGGTTGTCAAACTAAGGTCGGGACCCATTGTGAGGTCCTAACCAGTAGCTCCCCGAGTTCTCAAAATTTGGGGTGTTACAACCACGTTAGCCTTCCCCGGGTTGTATAAGATCTCAAGATCAAAGTCCTTGATCAACTCCAACCATCTGCGCTAGCGGTTATTCAACTCCCGTTGAGTGAATATGTACTTCAGACTCTTGTGGTTTGTGAATATCTGGCACGTAGCTCCGTACAGATAATGCCTCCAAATCTTCAAAACAAGAACCACATCAGCCAACTCAAGTTCATGGTTAGGGTAATTCTCCTCGTACGTGTTCATCTGTCTAGATGCATAAGCAATCACCTTACCCCTCTGCATCAAAACACATCCCAAGCCCAGCTTGGATACGTCGTTGTAAACCACAAAGTCCTCAATGCCCTCTGGTTGAGCTAAGATAGGAGTAGAGGTCAACCTCTTCATAAGTTCCTCGAAGCTCTGCAGGCACGGCTCGGACCATACGAACCTCGTAGACTTCCGAAACAAGGAAGTGAGTGGTCGGGCAATAATTGAAAAGCCCTCAACAAAACGCCGGTAGTAACCCGCCAATCCTAAAAAGCTGCGTACCTCCTTGACATTCTTACGAGGCGGCCAAGAAGCTACTGACTCAATCTTCGCCGGATCTACCTTGATCTCTTCAGCTGAAACGATGTGACCAAGGAATGCTACCTCAGACATCCAAAACTCACACTTAGAGAGCTTGGCGTAGAGCCTCTATCTTGTAAGACCTGAAGAATGATCCTCAAGTGTCCAGCATGCTCCTCTCTACTGCGAGAGTAAACCAAAATATCGTCTATGAAGACAACTACAAACTAGTCTAGGAAGTCGATGAAGATGATGTTCATCAACTCCATGAAGACTGTGGGCGCATTCGTAAGCCCGAATGGCATCACTACAAACTCGTAGTGTCCATACCTGCTCCGAAATGCCGTCTTGGCTACATCCTGCTCTCTCACCCTCAATTGGTGATATCCTAATCTCAGATCGGTCCTCGACAACACTGAAGCTCTATGCAGCTGATCCAAAAGATCGTCGATACGGGGCAATGGGTACTTGTTCTTGATCGTCACCCTATTCAGCTCTCAGTAGTCGATACATAACCTCATTGACCCGTCTTTCTTCCTGACGAAGAGAACTGGTGCGCCCCAAGGAGATACACTAGGGCGGATGAAGCCCTTCTTTGCTAACTCCTCGAGCTGCTTTTTCAACTCAAGCATCTCGATAGGCGTCATACGATAAGGAGCCTTAGAGATCGGTCTCGTACCGGGCTCTAGCTCAATGCCAAAGTCTACACTCCTCGGTGGAGGTAAACCTAATGGCTCTCCAAAGATATCAGCAAACTCGCAAGCTACTGGAATCTCTTCCAAAGCCGGACTCGTACTATCTTTCATGGCATATCACCAAAAATCCTCACAACCCTGACTAATAAGCCTCGCAGCTCGCACTGCACTGATGACTGTACCCGTATTCCCGAGATCCCATCCTCGGAAGATCTCAACATGGCCTGCATCGGTAGTTATCATCACTGTCCTCTTGCCAATGTCCAAAACTGCTCGATGTCGATCCATCCAATCCATACCCAGAATAACTTCTTCATGTACTAAGTACGTGACGAAGAAGTCAGCTTGCCAATCGCGACCTCCCAATCTAATAGGGCAATCGCGAACCTCTCGTGTACCTCAAATCTTACCCCATCGGGTAATCCTATATAGAAGGGTCTACCTTCTATAGTAACTAAGGTCAATCTATCTACACATGCATCAAATATAAAAGAATACGTAGCACCGATATCAAAAAGAACTCTGACAAGAAAACCATTAATATGAATGGTACATGTGCCTGCTTGCGTTGTCGGCTCTACAACACTCCTCAACTCATACACTCTGGCTGATGCATCTCTTGTGTATGCAAATCCACCAACACGTCCTCTACCTCTCCCCTGTCCCATAGTGGAACCTTGAGGAGTGGTAGAACCAGAAACTCTCTGTTGTTGATGATACTGAGATCTTTGTCCTCCTCCAGCAACACTGGCAGGTGAAGAACCCTGCTGAGATAGCGCCTTGCCCCGACGGCAAAAGGCAGCTCTGAATCCAAGCTTGCCACAAGAAAAGCAAGTCACGGCTGACTTCTTGCAATCAGCTCGGATGTGTCCAGCTACTCCGCAGTTATGACACTATCGTCCTTTGTCAGAACTCTATTGGAAACCAGAACGTCCAGGCGTATGACTACGCCCAAAACCAGCTGCTCCAGCTCCACCACTGGTTGATCTAGTCTTCTGTCTTTTTTTCGGACCTCTTGTCTGAGAAGCTCTCCTCTGACCCGGTCGGTCTCTCTCATAAGCAAAAGCTCTATCATGATAGTTCATCAAGGAATCACAACGAAAACCAACAAGATAAGAGCGTGTCAACTCCCTCAACCTCCGAGAGAAAAGGTAAACATGCTGATCCTCTGGTGGTGCAGACGGACCCAACAAAGATAGCTCATCCTTAAACTTGTTGATGATCTCACCAATAGGCAAATCCTCGAATCTAGCCTCAATGAAATCCTGAAGACGGTCTCTCCACATAGCTGCAGGGCAGTAGCTATCCCTGATCACCGTCTTCATCTACTCATAACTAGTGACCTTACTGCGAACGGTCCTCCACCAAGAATGAGCCTGATCCTTCAGTAGCGTGTGTGCTATGTTGACTCGACGCCCTTCGTGATAGCCTCCATAGCAGTATCCAGCTGTCCTAGCCACTGCTCCACCTCCAATCCGGTCTTTCCCATGAAAGTGGGAAGCTTCAGCTGGTCAAAAGCCTTCAACCAACTGTCGGGCTTCGGCTCTTGCGCCTCATCCGGTGCTCTAACAACCTCAGCAACTCTAGTTGGTGGGGCAACAACCTGTGAAACTCTCAACGAAACCTCAGCTGATCTTGCAGGAACTAGCGGCACTGGTGTTGGTCCTCCAGTCCTGATAGCCTCCTCAACTCTCTACACATATTCGCGATATGCATATGCTTTGATAGACACTCGCGCGGACTCCGTCGATGGCGCTCTCTGTGCTCCAGACCTAACAGCGGTCTCGTTCCCAGCCTCAGGAACAACACTCTCAGCAACTTCTTCAACAAATGCCTCAGCGATAGGCGGATCAGCAACTAGGGCTTGGCCCCGACCTCTAGCTAGTGGAGGTCTTCTTGCACGTCCTCGTCCACGGACGGCAGATGGAAGTGGTGGTCGAAACCTTCCTCACCCCATAGCAGATGTAGCTCTAGTACGTGTCATCTGATATAAGGATAGATATGTAAGACTATATATATATATATATATATAAGGTCCAACTACAACTAAAGCACAGATCCAAGAAAAAACACATATAAAGGCCAACATATAAGAAACTACACTACTGAGATCCGCGGAGGTAATGGTGGTCGCCCGTACATCTATCCTGGACCGAGAAGTTAAAAACAAAACCCCCTTTTCAAAATGTTAGACCCCTTGCGGGTTCTATTTATGTATCCATCAAACCTTTAGAAGATTTCGAGTGTCATTGTTGCCAACTTAGGGCTCTGATACCATATTATAATACCGCAAGTTTTGGGAACTCGAAGTGCTATGGGCTAGGACCGCACAATGGGTCCCTACCCTCAGAGTAGCAATATCAAACGGATCTTACAACAAGGCACAAACGAATGAAAACCAAAACTCAATAGAAAATCAAAGCTTTAAACAAAGGAAAACGTAAAAGACTGGCATCCGAGTTCAAAACAAAAAGGGAAAAGCAACAACAAAACATAAACCCGATCCCGTCCAATAATGTACGGGAACCCCGGCTGACCACACCATCCGGATCACTCAGCAGCATACTGAACCTGTGGAACATCTACAACGACGGTATAAACCATTAGCTAACATTCTAGATACTAGCAAGAGCGTAAAGGCACAAACACACATAAGGTAAAGAAAATACATAACATGTTTGCACACAACCGGTTATTATCTTCATTAAGATTATCCATTACTAATTCAACTTCTTTTGTCACACGAGAATCTCCCGAAACTCGCCTCCGCTTCCGTCTACCAATAGGAATAGATCAGTACAATCCGTTACCTACGGGCTTGGGTTGCAAAAGCACGTTCTACTCTCCTGTAGAACTAGACAAGTGGTCACCGCCCGGTTATCATACACTAGGGCCAATTAAGGGTAATAAATGGTGAATCATATTCCGGTTATCCGTTATAACAATAATAAACAACACAAACAAGCCAATACAATCCAACTAATACGCGGAATGAAGCTAAGTAAGTCCAAGGGACTTACCTCACTCGAAGGTAACTTAAAGATCAACGAACCACTAAGAGCACACTCAGTTTCACTCAGGAAAAGAGCAAGGAAAGCCTGTTCACACAAGCATCATGAATCAGGAACGAAACGGTTGCTAGAAGTCTATAACTTCTAGTCTCAATGATCTCTAAGAGATCTACACAAGCTAAGGGCTCAACCTAGGTCTAACAGCATACTCAGGAAACAAGGAACATCCATAAGGATCAAGGAAAGGAACGAGGAAAGCAAGGAAGGAAGCAACTCACAAGAACGGGAGTTACTGTAGAGGAAACCGCAGGGGCGGTTGGACGAGGCGTAGGGGCGGCACTATAGAGGCGCGGGGGAGGTTTTCCGTGCAGAAGCGTTGTCGACTCCTTCGACAACAAGGAACGCAGCAAAGGTCAAAGCTGTCTCTTCTCAACACACAACCACGTCAGAACTCAACCAAGGCATCATGTAAACATCAAAGGATAGGATCAACAACGGAACGCCCCACAAGAATCTAGGATTAAACTTGATTCTTGGAGAAGAAGAAAAGGGAAGAACGAAGAAGAAACGAAACAGAAAGGAAAGGCCTGCAGCAACTACATGCACGTTGTAATATCCGGAATTTTTATTCCGTTTAATTTCGAATCAATTTGAACTTTGAGCCGTTGACGGTTTCACATTCTATCTAGTATTTCTTTCTTCACAAATTTTATCATTTTATGTAGAATTTAATTCACATAAAATGATAGAATTATATCAAAACTTAATTCTTATAATTATTTATCATTTTATGTAGAATTTAATTCACATATAAATGATAGAATTATATCAAACCCTAAATTCTTATAATTAATTCTTAACGACGACTTTAGACGGGATCATGACAAGGCTGAGACGAGACTGTGACAAAGCTGTGATAAGATCATGACAGAGCTGAGACGAGGTCATGACGAAGCCCGACAACTCTGTGACGAGGTGATGCATGGGCCTGACAAAGCCATGACGAGTTTTTGACAAGTTTTGACAAACTTTCAGCCCACCTAATGCTTGCCTTGTTTCAGCCCATTGCTTCTTAATTGAATTTATTTTTCCAGCCCTTTGCATTTCCCTTGCTGGCGGATTAGAGCAGCCCTTGAAGCCCAGCCAGCAGCCCACGCTGCCCAGAGAGCACGCCAGCCCAACAGCGAGGCTGCCCGTCCGAAAACCCAGTGGAGACGCTGGCCTAACAAGTGAAGCTCACCCTCTCTAGCATGTGTGTATGCTGCGTTGAAGAGCAGTGTAACGCTTCCTGGAATTCCGCTGCTGCAACCTATCTCCTTCCTCCCGCAAAACGTCCAGGTTCACGTTCAAATAGCCAATCAAACCTCCCTTCTTCGGCGCTAGCACAGCCGCCCTCCCTTTCCCCTTGGACACACTTTCCTTCTCGACGTATCCTCTCTGCTGCAGCCGTGTACACCTCCAACCTTCTTCACATCTCACCACCGCTCCCCCCTCCTTGCCTAGGAGTCCACCTCCAACTCACTCCTCCATCCCTACCAAACTGTCTCATGATCAAGTGTAGAAGACGACCATCGTTGAGGCTATTTCGGAGTGCAAGTGAAAAGGGCATCACATAACCGTCTCCTCCTATCTTCAAGCAAGCAACAGCAACCGGGAGGGTCCTTCTGGCCTTGGCACACCAACGACGCTGATGCAGCAGCGCCGGATCTTCTCCTACCCAAGCAGCAGTGCCGGGACTGTCCCCTTCTCTTATACAATGAACCGGACTATCCCTCTCGAGCCAACAACACCGTTGCAACGTTCAACCGACAGACCTTCAAGAGAGCAATGCGGATTCACGAACTGTACGCCGGATCCACAGGCACGCTGGAAGTAGAGTGCAGGTGCACCCATGTGACAGGGTCACAACTACATCTTTGTCTTCGTACTCGTGAGTTCCTCGAGTTTTACTTACAGGGTAAACACCGCACCTCCCTTCACTGCATTACCCTGCATCTATATGTGCTGATTAGAACCCCTGTTTGTATCAGGAAACGTGCTAGAACTGCCTCGGAAGATAGCCAGAAGAGCTGAGGTTTTTCTGGGTTTTCGGAAGTGAGGAACATCCAACATCGAGTTCAGATTTCAGTAAGTTATACTCCTCCTTTGCTGCTGGATTTTGGATATATTATAGATAAGATTTTATAGTAGAACATATCGAATTTTGGGATAAATCCAGCGAGTGGTTTGGGATTTATGAATTTTCAAAGATTGGGTCGTAAGCAGTTTTTTCTGTTATGCTGAAATTTCTTAAGTGTTGGAAAAACTGCTAGTTTTGTGATCCAAATATGGGTAAGTTAGACGCCTCCTTTATTGCTGATTTTCGGAGGATTCCATTGAGAGGTTTAGGAGTTATGATTTTTCAAAGTCGAGGTTGTAAGCAGTTTTCTGGATGGTTGCTGAAATATTCTAAGTGTTAGAAAAACTGCTTGTGATGCAGTTTTGTGAGGTAGATTTGGAGGGGTTATTGACCTTTGTTGGACTTGGTTTTTGGATATGTTGTTGATGAATATGTACAGGAGCATGTAGTAAAAGTGGAGAGCGGTCCGTTGGGTTAATCTAGGTTTAGGATATTCCGAAGTTGGGTATAAGTATAGTTTTATTTAGAAGAGTTGTGTTAGGTTTTAAGTGTCGATCAATCTTATGCGTTTATGTTCTTGTGAGGATGTTGAGCCTAGAAGTCTAAGGACTTCTAGTTGACTAGAGCGTTGTTTGATTTGTGTTCGTTGTCTTGAACAGGCGTTGTGCGTTTTCCCGAGGGGAACTTGAGAGTGTGCTAATCGGTAGCGCTTGGAGACTGGTAAGTCCACGGACTTACTTAGCTGGCTTCTTGTATGAGTGTAATGTGTATGAGTTGTGTTTGTTAGTTATGATAAACAACGAAACCGGATTAGGCCGACTTTATTATATTACGTAATTGACCCAAGTGTATGATAACGGGTCGTGACATCATCTGCCTAGCTCTTGTTAGAGTCTAGGAGGTTCCCTGCGACCAGTCCAATCAGGTAGACGGTCAGATGCATTAGTATCATTCCTTGTTGGTAAACGTGGACAGGGGCGAGGTTTGGGAATCCCTCGTGTCAAAAAATAAGTATCATTAGTAATGACATATCACCTAATTAAAGATAATAAAAGGATTGAGTGTTGCATGTTGATTGTGTATGTTGTGTATTTGTGCTTTTACCTTTATACTTATGCATAGAATGTTAGCTAACGGTTTTATACCGCTTGTAGATGCCTTGCAGGTTAAGACACTTGTAGAGAGATCCGGAGGAAATGGTCAGCCGGGTCCACGTACTCATTTAGTTGGGGACGGGGATGTCTTATGTTCTTCATATGCGTCGTTTTAGTATCTTTTCTTGTAACGCTGATACATATTCTCCATATATATATTATTTAAAGTTTTCAGATGTTTTAAATACTTTTGTGTCTTGTTGTAAGATCCTAGTAAAATTGTTGTCAAACTAAGGTCGGGACCCATTGTGAGGTCCTAACCAGTAGCTTCCCGAGTTCTGAGAATTTGGGGTGTTATAATATGGTATCAGAGCTCTAGGTTGGCAACAATGGCACTTGAAATCTTTTGAAAGACCGAATGTATAAAATAACTAGAACCCGAAAGGGGTCTAAAATTTACAAAATGGATTTCTGTTTTACACATGCATAGTCGGGTTGTTGGGTTAGTAGTACGTCGGACCACCATCGCTCTCCATGGATCTCTGCAACTTGGATCGATAGTAGTTACTATATAGACTTTTTATGATGTTTCGTATTATATGTTATATACATGTGTATGCTTAGTTTTTTAGTATCCTAAAGGATATTTTATATCCTTTAGTCGTGATATCACGAAGCGATTATCGCCTCATGATAAATCAACTACGGACTTGAAGAATCTCCAACACGAGGCAATGGAATCGGACCTTGAATTGAGTATTATACTCGGATAGGCTGCTTGGTGATCCTTACAAATTATCCAAAGAACAAGTGAGCAAGGAAGTAAAGTTGTGAAGATAATTTTTACCACACGCGCAATCAGATGAGGAAGAAATCCCTTAGTCAATTCAGTTAGAAGGTATAGAAGGTCGTACAAGGAACTCGGGCATACGAGGCCGAGAGACAGAATTAGAAGAACCATGCAAGAGACTACAAGAGTGCGGAGTAAAGATAACAATATTGGAACAGGACAAGTAGAATTGAGTACAACCAAGATTGCGGAATCAAGGACATTATAATCGAGGCGGATGCCCCTTAGACCATTAGGGGCATGAGAAACCAGAAGAGACAAAGTGTCAATCCGGGTGTGAGAATCTAGGGTGCACGGAATGAAGACCTACAATTGAGTGTAAAAGCGAAAAGGCAGACCCCACAAGCGTGGGGAGGTTTTGACCTCCTCAAAGATATAAAAAGTTTGAAAGAAACCGCGACGCCAATATCCAAAGAATGGAAGCCTATAGCAGGGTCAACAGAGGTTCAGGAAGGCGATATTACCACCAACACCAGTGAAGAAATTTGTATGGGAGAACGGCCTTGCTAGACTCGAGAGTCCAGGGTAACCCGAATTATCACGGGACCTAAGCCATCAACACAGATGGTCCATGCAAAAGGAACTACAAGTGGATGATCATTACGGCCATAAGAATTTCAAAGATGTCTGCAAGCTATCGTGGAAACTTGAAACGACTATTTATGCGAGATGAATGACAGAATCGGACTAGAGAAATGGAGTTAGCCCATAAGAGGCAGAAGAATGAAAGATAAGACGAACTAAAGAAGGATAAAAGGATTAATCTATTAGGTGATGTGCACCAAAAGTTTAATACCAGTAGAGGTATGAAATTGAGATAAGTCAATTATAGACTGACCGATGTCAACCAAGGACGTGGAAGTATTGTTTGGTATTGACGAGTTATGTGCCTTTAAGAAGAGATATTTGTGATGGTGGATCTATGGAGTAGCTTTACCGACGCCTTAGAGGATATCCTTAAGTAGGCAACGACAACCTTCTTGGATGAATTAAAGGTATAAAAAGAAACGTTTTAAGGGCTACTTCTTGGCTAGTTAAGATCAAACTCTGGTCAAGTCAGAGAGTTTGGATCCGTGGTAGAAGAATTAAGAAAGTAAGCGGAAGAAGTTGTGTTTCAATCATTGTTTTATTTTCTTAAGGCAAGTAAAGAAGATACTTGGTACTTCATCCGTATAAGACTCATGGTGTAATTGGAAGAAAGAGTTTTGGGGTCAATCATTTTATACTTAGAGAAAAGGTCCTTAGGATTAATTAGTGACAACAAGATAAGCAGAGTAGCGCAACGGAAGCGTAGTGGATCCTAACCCACAAAGCAAGAAGCTCAAGGGTACTAATGGATGTCGTGTCGAGTTTAAGATGGTGATAGTTGGTGAAATGCATTCTAGTTGGAAGAAACGTGAGTTAGGCTATGTGAGTGATTGGAAATGTTGTACGAGAACTTATGTGCATGTAAAGGTAATAGAAGGTGACTGGTACCCTATTATGGATCCGAATGAAGAGTGATGACTTTGTTACATGTTGCCAGACAAGTAGTTTTGAAATTCTATACTAATGGAATACTCTAGAGTGAGTTTTTCGGATGGATTAGGAAAGAATTAATGATGTAATAAAAGTATTGTGCATGGCCTGCACTAGAAAGCTAAAAGTGAGTAACTACCGTCCTGAGTCAAAGATACATAAGAAAGAGAAGCGACATGAGCATACTTGCAACCTAGTAACCGTGCTGAAAGAAAGCATAATCTCGGAGTAGATTTTATGTGTAATGTTATGTCGGAACAGAGCCTAGTTGCGTTTTGAGTTAGAGGGATATTACTAGTCCGATAAAAGTGGAGGATACAAGAGTTCAATGTTGACGGTGTGTTAGCATTTATCGAGTATTTATGATCAAATAACTGTGATATAAGATCACTTTGTGCCTAATACCGTCATTCCGGACATATTCTATGTCACTTAAGATCTTGGGAAATGTGTGGGAAGCTTAGGTTAGAGCTAACGATATATTAGAGATCTATAAATAATATAATAATGCCAAGTGAACAAAGAGGATGACCACTAGATTTGATTTTAGTTGTCTCGAGTGTTAGACCTGAAAAGGGTAAAGGTGACAATTCCTTACCTGAGGAATAAGATGACTGAGTAATATTAAAAGATAATACCAAGTGAGTCGTGATACGAAGAGCATTGAGCACTTGGTAAGTGTTGGTGGATGTCCAAGACCTTGGACCTGATGGTGTAGTCAGAACCTTTTCAGAAGGCCGGAAGCAACGAAGGGAAGAAAGTTGAATAGATCATTTTCCGTAGGGTCATCAAAGGATCTAGAAGTGAGTTGTGTAAGGCAACCATTAGAAGTTTTAAAGCGGTTTAAAAGTGACTGATGGACTAATATTCCTCACCCTATTGGAGAGTGCAGCTTCAGTTTTCCACGGAGACAGTCTGGGAGCTGAGTTTGAGATTTTCAGTTGGAGAAATACATATCAGACACGAGTTAGGTCATCAGATTAGAGGATCAGACAGTTGAGCCGGATGATATCGGTGAGATACCCGGTAACCACTCTAGAACGTGGTAGCAGGCGCTTGTGATCTAAGTACCTAAGAAGATTAAAGATTCAGTGGTTTTATGAAAAGCGGATAAGGCTACCTAAGATTGGGGATAGTAAGAGGCGTAACATTTCAAAGACCTATGTAGCTATAGTTGTAACCTCGGGAGTGACGAGTTAGTGCTTGACCTTGTATGTGTGATATTGCTTGACTACTTGTTTATTTCATTATTGAGTGTTTAGTTAGTGATGTGTGCTTTTGGTAATCTTGATGTGCGGGAAACTTAGATGTGGAAACGACGAGACTTTTGTGTAGTGATCAAACACACCCATTTGGTGCCTAAAAGGCCGATCAAGATTGTCTTACCCTAAGTTTCGGGACGAAACTTATTTTGAGGGGGATCTGATGTAACGACCAGTTTTTTTTGTTACGCTTTGATAGGGTTAGAGAAGTTTAGGAAACAAATAAAAATTTAGTGAGACTAGGACATACCAGTTTATTTATGGAAGTCGTTTAATTAAGTACCTTGTTCTAAGTTTCGGGACGAAACTTATTTTAAAGGGGTACTGATGTAATATCCGGAATTTTTATTCCGTTTAATTCCGAATCAATTCGGACTTCGAGCCGTTGACGGTTTCCCATTATATCTAGTATTTCTTTCTTCACAAATTTTATCATTTTATGTAGAATTTAATTCACAAAAGGTGATAGAATTATATAAACCCTAATTCTTATAATTATTTATCATTTTATGTAGAATTTAATTCACATAAAATGATAGAATTATATCAAACCCTAATTCTTATAATTAATTCTTAACGACGACTTTAGACGGGATCATGACAAGGCTGAGACGAGACTGTGACAAAGCTGTGACGAGACCATGACAGAGTTGAGACGAGGTCATGACGAAGCCCGACAACTCTGTGACGAAGTCATGCATGGGCCTGACAAAGCCATGACGAGTTTTTGACAAGTTTTGAATAACTTTCAGCCCACCTAATTCTTGCCTTGATTCAGCCCATTGCTTCTTAATTAAATTTATTTTTCCAGCCCTTTGCATTTCCCTTGTTGTCGGATTAGAGCAGCCCTTGAAGCCCAACCAACAGCCCACGCTGCCCTGAGAGCACGCCAGCCAAACAGCGAGGCTGCCCGTCCCAAAACCCAGTGGAGACGCTGGCCCAACAAGTGAATCTCACCCTCTCTAGCGTGCGTGTATGCTGCGTTGAAGAGCAGTGTAACGCTTCCTGGAATTCCGTTGTTGCAACCTATCTCCTTCCTCCCGCAAAACGTCCAGGTTCACGTTCAAATAGCCAATCAAACCCCATTTCCTTGCCTAGGCGTCCACCTCCAACTCACTCCTCTATCCCTACCAAACTGTCTCCTTATCGAGTGCAGAAGACGACCATCGTTAAGGCTATTTCGGACTGCAAGTGAGAAGGGCATCACATAACCGTCTCCTCCTATCTTCAAGCAAGCAACAGCAACCAGGAGTGTCCTTCTGGCCTCGGCACACCAACGACGCTGATGCAGCAGCGCCAGATCTTCTCCTACCCAAGCAGTAGTGCCGGGACTGCCCCTTCTCTTATACAATGGACCGGACTATCCCTCTCGAGCCAACAACACCGCTGCAACGTTCAACCAACAGACCTTCAGGATAGCAATGCGGATTCACAAATTGTACGCAAGATCCACAGGCACGCTGGAAGTAGACTGCAGGTGCACCCATGTGACAGGGTCACAACTACATCTTCGTCTTCATACTCGTGAGTTCCTCGAGTTTTGCTTACCGGGTAAACACCGCACCTCCCTTCACTGCATTACCCTGTATCTATATGTGCTGATTAGAACCCCTGTTTATGTCGGGAAACCTGCTAGAACTGCCTCGGAAGATAGCCAAAAGAGCTGAGGTTTTTCTGAGTTTTCGGAAGTGAGGAACATCCAACATCGAGTTCAGATTTTAGTAAGTTATACTCCTCCTTTCCTGCTGAATTTTTGGATATATTATAGATAAGATTTTATAGTAGAACATATCAAATTTTGGGATAAATCCAGCGAGTGGTTTGGGATTTATGAATTTTCAAAGATTGGGTCGTAAGTAGTTTTTTATAGTTATGCTGAAATTTCTTAAGTGTTGGAAAAACTGCTGGTTTTGTGATCTAGATTTGGGTAAGTTAGACGCCTCCTTTATTGCTGAAATTCGGATATGTTATAGTTGATATTTCATATTAGAACATACTGAAATTTGAGAGGATTTCATCGAGAGGTTTAGGAGTTATGATTTTTCAAAGTCAAGGTTGTAAGCAGTTTTCTGGATGGTTGCTGAAATATTCTAAGTGTTAGAAAAACTGCTTGTGATGCAGTTTTGTGAGGTAGATTTGGAGGGGTTATTGACCTCTGTTGGACTTGATTTTTGGATATGTTTTTGATGAATATGTATAGGAGTATGTAGTAAAAGTGGAGAGCGGTCCATTGGGTTAATCCAGGTTTAGGATATTCCGAAGTTGGGTATAAGTATAGTTTTGTTTAGAAGAGTTGTGTTAGGTTTTAAGTGTCGATCAATCTTATGCGTTTATGTTCTTGTGAGGATGTTGAGCCTAGAAGTCTAAGGACTTCTAGTTGACTAGAGTGTTGTTTGATTCGTGTGCCTTGTCTAGAACAGGTGTTGTGCGTTTTCCCGAGGGGAACTTGAGAGTGTGCTAATCGGTTGCGCTTGGAGACTGGTAAATCCACAGACTTACTTAGATGGCTTCTTGTATGAGTGTAATGTGTATGAGTGGTGTTTGTTAGTTATGATAAACAACGAAACCGGATTAGGCCGACTTTATTATATTACGTAATTGACCCAAGTGTATGATAACGGGTCGTGACATCATCTGCCTAGCTCTTGCGAGAGTCTAGGAGGTTCCCTGCGACCATCCCAGTAAGGTAGACGGTCAGATGCATTAGTACCATTCTTTGTTGGTTAACGGGGACAGGGGCGAGGTTTGGGAATCCCTCGTGTCACAAAATAAGTATCATTAGTAATGACATATCACCTAATTAAAGATAATAAAAGGATTGAGTGTTGCATGTTGATTGTGTATGTTGTGTGTTTGTGCTTTTACCTTTATACTTATGCATAGAATGTTAGCTAACGGTTTTATACCGCTTGTAGATGCCTTGCAGGTTAAGACACTTGTAGAGAGATTCGGAGGAAATGGTCAGCCGGGTCCACGTACTCATTTAGTTGGGGACGGGGATGTCTTATGTTCTTCATATGCGTCGTTTTAGTATCTTTTCTTGTAAGGCTGATACATATACTCCATAAATATTTTGTTTAAAGTTTTCAAATGTTGTAAATACTTTTGTGTCTTGTTGTAAGATCCTAGTAAAATTATTGTCAAACTAAGGTCGGGATCTATTGTGAGGTCCTAACCAGTAGCTTCCCAAGTTCTGAGAATTTGGGGTGTTACACACGTGATGAAGAAGAACTCAGAGGAGAAGACTTACACGTTCAGCGAAGATCACAGGAAGCAAGGGAGACGGCTGCAGCTTCAGGGTTGAAAAAGACGTAAGCAAAAAACGGGAAAAGGGAGGAAAGACGGGAATATATAGAGACGGGCTGGAAAGATAGAAGGAAGGACGTTTAGGGTTAGAAAGAAGATAAAGAAACCGGCCCATAAGATAGAATATCGGATATTCTACCTATGGAACGAAGATAAAACGAACAAAATAAAGATCAGGTGCGATTTGTTGTCAACCGCAGGGGCGACTGACCCTGCCGCGGGTGCGGCCTGCCGCATGGGCGGCACACTTCACTGCAGGGGCGGTGAAGGCAAAAGACTGGGGTCTTACATCTTGTGAGTTCGTTTATGAAGTTTGCATTTTATTCATATATATTTAATCAAAAAAGAGAGCCTTTGATTGAACCGTTGTGAGTACTTGTTAGGTTGTACTTGTGTGTGTTAATCTTCTTAAAGGTTGGTGTTCCTAGTCATTTCTAGTCCCTCCTTGTTCTTGTCTTAATTAGAAGGCTTGTGTAAGGTTGAAGAATCAAGGGTTAAGGTAATTCTTTGTTAATAGTTTTGATCCTATTGGTCAAGGTTCTTTGCAAGTCTAACATTAAGTCATATCTTCCTATTTACCATAATTCATTCCATATTATCATCTTCTTATCTTATCATTATCAATCCATCAACTCACGTTCTTTTGTGTTTGAGTTTCACAAATCTTGGCCCTGCCAATAAGAATTTTGCCCGAGATTCTTTCCGAGATTTGCTTATGTTGTTGATTTCGTCGACTTTCAATCTAGATCGGGGACCGTGGCTTCAATCCCGCATCATACCCAATATCACACAAAGTACTCCAAAGAGACATGCAATCCTCCTACACGTATCTACTACCTTGAGGCTGATAAATACAAGTGTACATCCAAAATCAGCAAAACTCATGAGGTTCATCCACCTTCGGCAAAGCCATCAAGAGACAAAGACACTCACAAGCCAAAAAAAAGCCCAATCTCGGGTCAATGGTTAATTCACCTTCAACAAAGCCATCAACAAACTTAAACCAACCCCAGTACACATATTTATAACAAATACATCAAAATATGGAGTATAATACAACCCTGGTAAAAACCAACAACTAAATTGTAATCATCTCTCTAACTCCTCCAAAGAATGCTTCATGCAACAAAGTATAGATGTGTGTCCTCGTCAATCTCACAAGGATATCTTGTATTCTATTTGGTCAAATATCAAGACATTCCTAAAATATTATATGTAGAGTTATAGTAAACAGTAGCAGAAAACACGTAAGTCCATAAACATGTACTATAGAAACTGAGCAAATTTCAATCTTGTCTGATCCTATTTTTTGCACCTATTGATAAGACCTAGGAGCGATGGTAAAAAAAATTCAATCTTGTGTTTGGATGATAATAATAGGGTTTCGTGTGGGTTTGTATAAGAAGAACTCAAGAACACGATGAATAAAAAATTTAGAAAAAAAAAAGTAGAAGAAGAAGAAGCTTTTTTGCGTGATTTTTAAATGTACCGACGAAAATCTCTATTAGTGATCTTAACTACGCACTTCGCGTGCGTAGTTGATAAGGTCCTGAACTACGCTTGTAGGAAGCGTAATTGAAGTTCCAAAAAAAATAAAAATATCAACTACTCATTTGGGGAGCGTAGTTAGAGTTCCCTAAAAAAATTTTAAAATTTTTTTTGGGAACTCCAACTACTCACCCCACAAGCGTAGTTGATATTTTTATTTTTTTTGAAACTTCAACTACGCTCCCCAACAGCGTAGTTGGGGACGCTAACAACTACGCACGCGAGGTGCGTAGTTGGGGTGACAATTATAGATTTTCGTCGGTACGTCTATCAACCCCCTTTTTTGTTATGTGGAATTTGATTCAAGATTGATCACATGATGAATGAAATGTTTGCGGAATTACACATGTATATTTGAGCCACTTCACTGACAAATCCATTTTTATGGTTCAGTTAAACCCATAAAATAATTGGTTTAACATATTTTTTATAAAGTTGTGGGTTTGGTCATTATTAAACCCAAAACCGATTCAACATATATGTTTCATTTGTGGCATTCTCTAGTACATTTTGCATGGAATATATTAACATAAATATTTGGCAATGAATATCTTGCATTAAAATTATGAGTTTGTAAAACCTAATAATAGTTTTTAGAGTCAAAATTACAGTTTGAAGTATGAGTTTAGAGATATTGACATTCTCAAGATTACTTTATAAATATTTGAACGGAGTCATTTCATTAAACTTGAGACTATTAATGTTGATTGACCGGTAACATTATTCGAGACTTATATCGTTGTTTATCGTAGTGTTTATATGAATTTCTTTTCATCATTCTCTTACTAAACAAATGCAAACTTAGTATTGTAAATACTTTTAGTGGACACATACATATACGTTTATAATCTAAACTAGTTGGTGGAGATTAGAATGGGTCTATGTAACATCCCAAATTCGAAGGACTCGGGATGCCACGGGCTAGGACCTCACAATGGGTCCCGACCCTTAGCTTGACAACAACCTCACCGGACCTTACAACATGGCACAAATAAAAAGGCAAATGAAGAAGTTTTTAATGCATGAAGAATATCCGAAATACAACCGAAAACAACTCCAGCCGAGTTCTCAAATCCAACACAACATGACAACGTCTCAAGATAACAAATAAAGATAAACCGATCTCGTCCTATAATGTACGGAACCCCGGCTGCTCACTACCGCCAGATCACTCGACCGCCTCCCTAACCTGCAAGGCATCTACAAGCGGTATAAAACCGTTAGCTAAACATTCTATGCATTAGAATAAAGGTAAAGGCACATACACACATAATGAACACATACAACATGCAAGCACTCAAGTCCATTTATTATCTTCATTGACGTTATTCCTTACTAATGATACTTATTTTGTGACACGATGGATTCACAAACCTCGCCTCCGTCCCCATTTACCAGCAAGGAATGGTAGTAATGCATCTGACCGTCTACCTGCCTGGTCTAGTCGTAGAGAACCTCCTAGCTCTTGCAAGAGCTAGGCCGTGATGTCACCGCCCGTTATCATACACTTGGGCCAATTATGTAATATATAGGTCGTCATATTCCGGTTTTGTTGTTTAACATGACTAACACACACCACCAAAACACAATACGCTAATACAAAGAAGTCAGCTAAGTAAGTCCTTAGACTTACCAGACTCAAAGCGAAACCGATCGAACTCTCTCAACCTCCCGTGGGAAAACACGCAACGCCTGTTCAACACAAGACACACGGATCAAACAACACTCTAGTCAAATAGAAGTCCTTAAACTTCTAGGCTCAATATCCTCACAAGAATAACCTCACTCTAGTCAACTAGAAGTCCTTAGACTTCTAGGCTCAACATCCTCACAAGAACAACCTCACTCTAGTCAACTAGAAGTTCTTAGACTTCTAGGCTCAACATCCTCACAAGAATAATAACTCAAGATAGATCAACACTCTCAGTCTACTGCCTTAAAGGCTTCCAACATAACAACTCAATCCCAAACCGATATCCTCACAAATCCTAAGAGATTATGCCACAATATCACAACCAACATACCCTCAACTCTCACAAGGTAACCCAAAGGGTCAAGCCACTACTTGGCATTCCATATCACCTATGTTAAGCCATCCTAACATGCTACTAAGATGGTTCAAGATCAAGGAAGCGGAAAGGGAAGAAAGGAACAAGAGATAGGAGGCTTACAATTGCAGAAACCGCCTCTACGGTGTCAAGAAGCCGCCCCTGCGGTGTGCAGGACCCAGAGTCCGCCCCCGCGGTTTACAGGATCCGACCCCGTGGCTCACAAGATCCGCCCCCGCGGTTGCAGTCCAGAAATGTCGACTCTTCAGCTCTTCGATGTATAGCAGCCTTCTTGTTGCCTCCTTTGATGTTGTGAATGTCTCTTAACTCCCACCACAAGATCATATCCTTCCTCCACGATCTAAGCACGCAAGAATATAAGAAGGAACAAGAGAATACTCTCTTGAGTGAATCCATGGATCTCACTCTTAAAGGTGCAAGAAGGAAAAAGGAAGAAAAAGATAAGAAGAAGGAAAGAACTTACTCTGGATCACGTCTCTGCACTCCAATCTTCGCGTGACAGCTTCAAGGGGAGAGAAACGCTAAGGTGGAGGATGAAGGTGAAGGAGATGAGGGAGAAGGAAGGAGACTAGATAAAGTAACGTGAAAAGGAATGTGGGAGGGAGATAAGGCTGCATAAATGGGAGGAGACCAAGGTCAAGCAACCCAAGAATCACCACCTAGTAATGTGTCGCCATAAAGGAATTAGGAGATGAAAGGTCGGACGGAAAAGACACCTAACTCCCGCTCTAACGTGTCACCGCCCCCGGGACGGCCAAGCCGCGGTCGCGGGCCTTCTAAGCAGCAAGGGCGGTCGCCCTTGCTCAAGGCTTCTAACGCCTCTTGTAAACAGAACTAAAATTTCGGGCGTTACAAGTCTAGCACATCCTTTTATGAAAAAGATCAAGTTAACCAATCACTTTAATGTCGTAGAATTGCAACAAAACTCTAATCATAAATTAGGAATAAAAAGCGAGAAATCAATTAGTTTGACAAGAAATAATAAACACTTAATAAACATCGAATCAAGTTTGCACTAAAGTTGAACGAAGAATACCCAACTTTGAAAAGAAAATGCATATAGAACATATCTAGAACTAAATAAGAGAAACAATATTGAGATGTTGGTGACAATGAGGATGGTGAGCGAGCCATCCTTGAAAAATAAAGACTATGAGAAACGGAGGCGAGACGAGGACATAAGTTTTATATAGGTGACATTGTATATTCTTTGTACAAATACTAATTGTAGTGATATAAAAAGGTAAATTACACACAAATCATTGCTCATTAAGATCTTAGGAGGTTGTTCACTGTTTATATTGTTCACATATAAATATATAATTATGTTGTGAGCAAACATGTGCTTAGAACATCCACGTGTACTTTCAATATGGTTTTACACTTTTGATTTTTTAGTAGAAATTTTGAAAAACGATCAAAATATAGGTTACATGGATGTGATTGACATTTAGCATCGTTGATTAAATTAAACTTTAGATGTTAGTCACTCGGATTGCAAATATCCTATTTGTTTTTTCAAGTTGGTGTTGCGACTTTGGTCGAGTGAGATGCGAATTTTCATTATTTATTTATTTTGATCAATAAGGTAAGATGCTCGACTACACCAAACAAATTTGGTGTATCGAGAGCCCGAAACCGGCAAACGGACAAACCGTCATGCAAATAGCAACAAAAACAAGAGATAAACACAACAAAACACTACAAGCAAATGACCGAAAAGTAAAAAAATAGATCCAAAAAAGTAGGAACAAACAATCTACGGGAGAAGGCGGGGAAAACTCGAGGTCGGAAAAACATGGAGAGGACACGGGGATAGAAGAGCTAGCGCGGTGTCTCGCCGCCAGGAAGCAGGATAGTAGAAACCCTTTTCAAGGGGAAAACATACCTCTTGTGGAAATGTGGATCCAACGACGTTCCCTCCACCTAGATGGAGGATCTTTGGAGACCTCAAACACAACCATGATCACCACGGTCAACACGATCAACAGGGGTATGTGACTATGACATCTTCTGGGACATTCGTTTAGACCACACTCGAGAAACGTCTTTAAAGGGAAAGTCATCCCAACTAAGCCATGTTATAGACTTTATCTCTCCATTTTCCAAAACCGAGTGACTTTCACGGAGCGCAAACCTTTGAAGGCTTTTACAGAGCGCAAGACTCCTTTTTTCATGAATGTTTAAGGAGACATGTTCGGGGCGTAAACATCTAAAAATAGACAATTCACGAATGAATTAAAAATGATGGACTGGGTGGGTTAAGGAACTTGATTCTTTGTTACCTTACCGATTACCACGACTATACAATGGCACATGGGTAGAAATACACAACTAGTCAATTTAGTGGGTTAAAAACCTGATTCTTTGGTCGTACACAACAACAAATTTTGACATTATTATAAATTTCACATTTTGTCCAATATTTCAAGTTTTTTCTCAATTAAAGGGTTAAAACTTTTTCTTTTTCTTCTTTTTTTTTCGAAGTCAATATACGGGAAGTTGAAACCAACATACAGATGTAAATCATTCTTCAAAATTTAAAGGATAAAAGATGTTTAAAACTTCATGATTTCTTCAAAATTTCAAACAAACATTCTCAAAAAAAATATTTGAGCTTAGTTTCAAGGAAATTGACAAAGTTTCAACTCTATCGTTAGAATAGATAGATTTGGGTCTAGATATGAATGATTTTTGGAAGAATATTGTTCGCAAGTAGATCTAGGAGAAGAGGAGCTCCAAAACGGGCGTTTGGATCGCCAAGATCCCCAAATAGTCCAGAGGATAGTCGGGAGAAACTAGATATAGCTCACATAATTAGACAATAGAACATATCATTGAAAATTGTTCACTTGAGCATAAGACGCTCGAGATTGTTCAAGAAGGAATTGATTACTCGAGATTATTAGAGAAGTATATTCGATTCCTTGAGATTTGGTCAAGAAAAATATTTGATACGACCGATTCACATCTTCTCACTCTTATTCTTCTTGTTCTTTCACCCAACTCATATATCAAGTGTTGTTGCATATATTATTTTCTACAAGTTAGATAGGAATCAAAACAAAGTTTTGGGGAAGATAAAATTTTATAGGTTTCAATTGTTCATAAGGTAATTCAGTTTTGAGGAAATTTTCTGTTCGCTCCAAACGGTGTGTGCAAGCTTTAAATTTATACCCTAGACGTAAGCTTAAAACAAGAATGCGAACCCGCAGTGTACGGGTCAATCGTAGTAAAAAGCAAGGAATTCCAGGGGTCGATCACAAGGACTTAGTGAAACAAAGTCCAATTACGGTATGCTTAAGCAATCACTAACCACAAGAGTAATTAAAACAATCAAAGATGAATAAGAAGTCAATAAAGGAAATATGCAATTCTAGGGATTAAAGCATCTAGTTGTGGTTCCAACTCAAGATCTAAAGATAAGCGGACAAAGCTGAGGTTTTTGCATAGGGAAGGTGTTACTAAAGTGGAATAGATCACCGGGTAAGTCTAACTACTCACTAATCCTAAACCATAACTCCTATTACCGGGTAAGTCTCAAGGAATTAAGATAAAGAACTATAACCTCAAACTAACACACCATCTAAGGGAATAGAATCAACCTTTACAGGGTAAGTCTCAGGCTAACTCACAAAGATGGGATGAAAGCACACTCAAACTCCAATAAAGGATAAACATTTATTACCTACACTTATGATCTTAGGTACACAAACTAAGGAATTACCGGGTAAGTCTCATCCTAGGCTTGCATTGAACCAGGAAAGGTGTAATAAGGATAGGATTTGGCAAACTCTAACACTTAACTCTCAGTTTTGGATCAGATAAGTCACCTCGGTCAGAAGAATTCCACCCCGGCCGAAATGTTCATCGACTGAACGAGATGCTTAGGGTTAAGGTTAAAGACTCGAACTTTCAGGGTCCTACTGGAATCTAAGATTATTCTATCATTGTTTTTCCCACAACCTTCAGCCAATCACCCTAGAATCACACAAAGAGATTAGCCACTCATCATCATGAAAGTATTAATCAAGTATATGGGAAGAAGGTGAATATTTGAACAAGAAGAATTTAATGAAAAGACTTCAATAACTGAATCAAATATCACAACAAAGCGTTCCTTGGATAAAAATCCAACAAGAATGACAATAAGGAAGAGAATCTAAGGTAATCTTACAAAAACCCTTCAAAAGCTATAAAAGCTACAATCTTCCTTCTTCAACCTTCGAAAAGGTTCTTCAAATCTCCCAACTGGAGTATGGCTGCTGCGGTGTAAGCGGTGTAAGCGGATGTATGCAGCGTGTCGGATTTGTGGGAAATCCGACCCTTTTTATAGGAAAATAACTCTCCAAAGATAAGATATCTTAGGAAGATCTCTTCCCATAAAAATAGGTAAAATATATGATCTAGTATATCTTCTTCCTTCCAGGAGCCAAGCCCAAAAATATAAGATCTCTTTCCAAAGATAAAAGATCTCAGCCAAGAATAAAATATTCTCGCCGCGTCCCAAGTGTTCGCCTCGGTCGAGTCGACTTCTCTGGATCACCTCGGTCGAGGTGAATCTGTGGTCAACCGAGGTGAGTCACAACTGAATGTGAAATCTCTCAAATCTGGTCCAAAGTGAATCCTAAATCCATGGCTACGCTTCCTGGATGGTTCCTTATGTTCCTGGATGTAGCTCCAATGACTCCATAGCTCCTTTTGCTCCTTTTTGATGCAAAACGTGCCATTTTACCTACGATTACAATAAAACTAGGTGTAGACCTCGATTCCCGCAAAGGTAGATGAAATGGTAACATAATCACATATTATACATACAAACATGCAGATTGTTGAAGATAAAACGTCCAAACAAACCCCAAAATATAGACTATAATTCATGCTATCAAAATACCCCATACTTAGCCCTTGCTTGTCCCCAAGCAAGTTCCGCATATAAAAGACAAGATAGAATGGATTATAAGTCATAAAGATCAATGAAAAATCTTTCAAAAACATTTTTATGATGTGCTACAATCATAGATCACTCTAAGAGAATACCTCATGGAATTTAAAATCAAAATATGATCAAAACATTTTATAAATATAAGAAAGTTGTTCATCTTTGCATAAAATCATAGAATGCATAATAAGTCATAATTATCGAAATTAATCATGCATAATCCAGTTTAAACCACTAAGTCAATCAACAAGCTCGAGGTCTCAAGGGCTTCCCTAAAGAAAGGTCAAGAAATGTGTAGGGTAGGGATGTATGTAAGGTAATGTGGTGCTAGAATCCGGGAAAAGAATGTACTTCACTTTCACTTTGACTTTCAACATCTTCCACCAATAAGCTTTGCTTATTTCACACTTTTTCTTTTTACTTTACTTTTTGGGATGCATGGACAGAGGTGCACAATAACCGAAGCCTAGGAAATCAGCAATCATCAATTTCTTGAGATGCATCAAACCCTTGATGCACATACCATGACCCGTTAGGAATATCGCTCAATCCGACTTTGGCAAGACACAAACACCAGGCTATGTGAATGGTGCCGAGTTACTCATCATCATGATTGACTTCCCCAAACCTATTATTACTTTCTAACACTTTCACTTCCAGCCCACTTCTCAACTTTTACTTGCTTTCACCACTTCGCTTGCTTCCAAATTTCCGGATAGGTAAAGGGAGGCAAAATGTATATGAGGGGTTAAGCATGATCAAGAAGAAGAAGAGAAAAGAATGAATTGCCTTGGTCTTTCCAGGAAGAAAGTGAGAGAACTTATAATGTGGTGTCAACCTTCAAATTCAACATAATTCGGATAAAAACAAGTATTAAACATGCCAATAATTTCAAACAAAGCATTTAGCAACTTAAACATATTATAAAACCTTTCAAACACATAAAGATTTCAAAACCAGTCAGTAAACAAGATCATCACTGAGATCATATCCAGATAAGAAGCACAAAAATCGTTTTCGAAAACTCTCAGTTAACCCATCTCGGTCGAGGTGTTCTTAGGTCAACCGAGGTGAAACACCTCGTTCGGCCAGAACTGTCCCGGTCGAGGTCCAAAAATTTTTTTTAAAACCAGTTTTCTTTCAGTTTCGACGTTTTTCTCAATCAAATAACTTGTAAGTATGCATGTAGTCTCACATAAACACATAGATGCAAAAGTGAAGCATAAATATAAATATCCGGTCAAATAGAGTCATACATCAAATAAGTGTCAAGTAATACACAAATACCCAATACTTAGGACACACTGTCCCAGTGGGTCAAAATAAGTCTAAGAGAATAAAATACTCACCGGATAATAAGCTGAACTGCATAAAAATAAGAAAGAAAATCTTGCAGCTCTCAGTAGTCACGATCCGGTGGTGGTGGTGGTGGTGGCACATACGGATACTGGGATGGGTCGAACGGATAGCCCATGACGTGCTCAAACTGAATCTGGGCCATCATGTGCTGGTAATGTTGCCGCTCCTGCATCTCGCGGATATCCCGTGACAAAGCGGCATATGAATCAATAACCTGATCCGTCAGATCATCGATCCGACGGTGAGCCTCTGGATCTCTGTGTCGGCGCGTCCTACGCCTAGCAGGTCTCACTGGAGAAGTAGCAGGTGCCGGCTCAGTGTCATCATCATCCAGATCTATAACTGGTGCACTCGTCCCTACAGTATCCGTCCTTGTATCCATCGGGACTCCACCATCCCTGTCATCAGCAGTCTCCTCATCATCTGCCTCCTCCTCAACTGGGGCAGCTGCTGCCTCTCTGTAATCCTCCATCAGTGGGGCCCAAGCGGTCTGCCAATAATGAGGGTCAAAAACAGAAAACTGGGCAGACCACCTGATCCCCTGTGGTGCAATCAGCTCCCATGGCATAGCCACGTACGGTGTAGTCAGTCCTCAGGGAACCAAAATCCGCCGAGTGATCATCTCCTTCAGCCCAAGCGGCTTGGAGCCGCCACCATAGTGCAAGCGCTGAGATCCATGTCCTGATAGCTGGCGATGTGGGTGACAAGTCCTCCGCAGCAGATGTCTCCCTTCGCCTTGGCCTTGATCTTGTGCAGATCCTCTGCCAACATCAAGCCAAAGTCCGGGATACCTCCGGTCACCATGCAATACAGACTAAAAATCTCCCCCTGTCGGATCTTCTGGGGCGTCTCAGTACGCGCCAGAAGTGTCTCACTGAAGATCCGGTGGGCTAACCTAAAGGCTAAGTGGAAGATGACCTTCTCCCTGGAATCTCCAAGGCGCCATCTGTCTGCGTGCTCAACCACGTGAGCAATCTGTCCCCAAAACTCTCTAGCTACAGATCGGGACGGGAAGTCAACTACTGTCGGCTCAGGAAAACCAAAAATCTCTCTCCAGTACTCTAGCGGCACTAAGAAGTTCCGGTTCATCAACCGGTACTTCACAGATCGCTCTGTGGGGAGGTAGGTGAAGGAGCTAACAAACTCTAAGGTGGGCTCCAAGTAGGCAGGGGCTCGGATCTCAGTAAACTGATCTAGCCCTATTGTGGATATCATCCGTCTAAGGTCTCCATCCACATGGAGACAATCAAAAGCAGACACGTCCAGAAAGCGAGGTGCAATCACTGGACGGCCGGAAATACGGTCATAATCGACCTGGTGTCGCTCATGGATCACCGGGCGATAGGGTCGGGAAGAAGAGGAAGAAGGGGAAGGGGAGGATCTATCCCTAAGGGCAAGGCGTCTGTCAGAACTCATTTTCAGAAATCTGTCACTGTCAGGTCACCTCGGTCGACTGACAACACTCAAGAATCACCTCGGCCGAGGCACAGCTCGTCTGGACCGAGACGGAAAACTGGATTCTAATTTCTTCAGAAAATTCAGTTCTTTTCCCCTAAAATCACTACAACTGCTTCCTATGGGGTACTTAATCCTTTTCTCAGCAATTGCAAGGGCAACCAAAGCCCAAATCGAAGCGAAATCAGCGAGTTAGGGTTTCGGTTTTGTTTTACCTCGTTCGGCCGAATCGGTTCGATTTCTTCGCAGATCGACGATGCACTGGGATCCTCTATGCCTTAATTGCAGTTCGGAAGCGAAAATCTTCGAAAACGAGCAAGAATCGAGGGAGGCGAGGTGAAAGGGTTGCCGCGGTCGAGGAGGGTTGGTAAATAGAGGAAAGAGAAATTTTTCCCCTTTTTATACCCTTTCTGGAACTGTTGTCACCTCGGTCGAGATGGTCTCGACTGGACCGAGGTGGTACGGACCGAGGTGGTTCTTCAGAAACCCTAGTCGCCTCGGTTGCTCAAGAATCATCTCGGTCGAGGTGCTCTGATGGCAACCGAGATGCCTCAGTCAAACTTCGTCTTCTCAAATTCTCGATCTTCTGTCCTTCCAGTTATGCTCCTTCCTTAGATATATCCTGTTATCTGTCTAGGACGCCAAAAACAAAACAAAGCAAAGCAAAAGCAAAAACTATCTAAGCTAGACTAGAAAAAGGGAAAAGAAAGCAATACCTTGGGTTGCCTCCCAAGAAGCGCTTGGTTTAAGGTCGCTAGCTGGACCATGATTCGTCTCTCAAATGTGATGGGAGGTGTCCTCACCCCATACTTCACCTCCATCGTGGGGTGAAGTACGTAAGTCTATCAAACGCTCCAACAAGTGTAAATATTCATCGGGGAATGAATCGTCTATGGGTGGGTCGTCTTTCTCGCGTGAAGATGCAGGTAGCCGGCTGAGGTGATCCGCAACAGAATTTTTGGATCCCTTCTTATCGCGGATCTCTAAGTCAAACTCTTGAAGCAAGAGAATCCATCGAATAAGGCGTGGCTTGGCATCTTTCTTAGCCAACAAGTAACGAATGGTTGCATGGTCGGTGTAGACAATGACTTTCGCCCCTACTAAGTAGGAACGAAGCTTCTCAAAAGCATATACAACCGCCAATAGCTCTTTCTCGGTGGTAGTGTAGTTGTGTTGTGCTACATCTAGCGTCTTGCTAGCATAATAAATGGCGGTGGTCCGGCCATCCTTCTTCTGTCCAAGCACCGCTCCTACGGCTACATCACTAGCGTCGCACATGATCTCAAAGGGCAAGGTCCAATCCGGAGGTTGGATAATAGGAGCGGAGATCAACGCTTCCTTAATCCTGTAAAAAGCATCAAGACACTCCTGCGAGAACTCAAAAACAACATCTTTATTCAAGAGGTTAGTTAGAGGTTTAGAAATCTTGGAGAAGTCCTTGATGAATCTCCTGTAGAAACCTGCATGCCCGAGAAAACTCCTCACACCTTTAACAGAACAAGGGGGAGGGAGTTTCTCAATAGTTTCGATCTTAGCTCGATCGACCTCAATGCCTCGTTTAGAAACGAGGTGTCCTAGCACAATGCCTTCATTAACCATAAAATGACACTTCTCCCAATTCAAAACGAGATTAGTGTCTTCACATCTTTTAAGCACTAGAGAAAGATTAGATAGGCAATCATCAAAAGAGGAACCATATACAGAAAAATCATCCATAAATACCTCCATGATCTCCTCTATGTACTCGGAAAAGATAGCCATCATGCATCGCTGGAAGGTAGCGGGTGCATTGCACAATCCAAATGGCATCCTCCTATAAGCAAATATCCCCCATGGACAAGTGAAAGTGGTCTTCTCCTGATCATCCGGATGGATAGGAATCTGGAAGAATCCACTATAACCGTCTAAGTAGCAAAAGTGTGAATGTTGGGCCAACCGCTCGAGCATTTGATCAATGAAGGGAAGTGGAAAATGGTCCTTCCGTGTGGCCATGTTCAGCTTCCTATAATCGATGCAAACCCTCCAGCCCGTAACGGTCCTGGTTGGGATCAACTCGTTGTTCTTATTTGTCACAACGGTCATCCCTCCTTTCTTCGGAACTACATGTACCGGGCTAACCCACTTGCTGTCCGAGATAGGGTATATGATACCTGCATCCAACAACTAAAGAATTTCTTTCTTCACAACCTCTTTCATGATCGGATTTAACCGTCTTTGAGGTTCCCGTGAATGCAGAAAGAGGGCTTAATGCCAATAAGATCATCTATAGTGTAACCCAAAGCCTTTTGATGCTTTCTCAGGACATGCATTAGTTTAGATAATTCAGTTTCGGAAAGGGAAGCACTAACAATAACGGGATAAGTGGAATCCGGTCCAAGAAAGACATACCTCAAGTGATTTGGGAGTTGTTTAAGCTCCACAACTGGGGGTGCTTTCTGAGGGGGATTCTTGCTTCCTCCTTCCAGTGGAGTAGATCCAGAAATTGGACTTTCAGAAGTTTCAGTTGAAATCATCTCGCCATCGACCTCGGTCGAGGCGCAGAGGCGTTGACCGAGATGTTCTTCGGTCGCCTCGCTCAGTCCAGAAAGTGCCTCGGTCGAGGTACTGCAACAGGAACCGAAACTGGAGATCTTCGTCTCTTGGATTAGCTTCTCAGTTTTAGCTCCTGGATCTTCTTCCAGTGCTTTTAAGCTCCGTATATCTGCATCACAAGAAGCATCTATACCTTCCTCCATTAAACTGAAACTAATAACTCTTTCGAGTGGATCGTTAATAAGGATAGAGCTCACCAATTCTCTTGATTCTTCTTCATCGTAGATGTTGAAGATATCATCGCTCAGCTGCTCCCCTTTCATGGCTGCAAGTAATGCGAATTCCACCTCATCGCCGCCAATGTTGAATTTCAACTTGGCGTTCTTGCAATCCACGTTGCAACCCGAAGTTGCTAGAAATGGCCTCCCGAGAATAATAGGAACAGGATAATCTGCGGGAATGTCAAGTACAACAAAATCTATAGGTAAATAGAAGTTACCTAACTTGACCGGAACGTCCTCCAAGATGCCCACGGGATGGGTGATGGAGCGATCCGCCATGTATAGTCGAATCTTGACCGGCTTGGGCTCTCCAAGTCCGATTTTCACACATAGCTCCAGCGGAATGATGCTCACGCTGGCTCCTAGATCACAAAGGGCTTCACAAGTGACATCCCCAACTTGAATGGGAATGCAAAATGAGCCGAGATCTCTCAATTTAGGTGGCATCTTCTCCTTCATGATTTGAATGAGCTCCGAGGATTTAGATGTCAACCTAACTTCACCAAAATCTTCCAGTTTCCTCTTCCTTAATAGGATCTCCCTTAAGAACTTCCCATAGGCGGGCATTCCTAGAATAGCATCAAGAAAAGGAATGTTAATGTGCAGTTTATTCATCAAGTCAAGGAACTTACCAAAGTGCTTGTCTAGATGTGCTCTGGCCCTTGACTGGGAGAATGGAAGTGGTGGTTTGTATGCCGGAGGTGGAACATAAACTTCAGTTTTCCCCTCCGCTTTCTGTGGCTCCACCTCGGTTGGCATCTCGGTCGAAGTGTTCTTCGACTGCATCTGGACCGAGGTGGTCTTCGTCGGTACTGGCACCGACCGAGGCACTGGATCTGCAGTTTTCAGTCCACTCCTCGTAGTTATGGCCATGATCTGGCCCTTAGGGTTGCTTTCCGTCCTTGCTGGAAGCTTCCCTGGATCTCTTGGCGCTTCATTCGCCCTACTTGCAAGTTGTTGTTCAAAGGCTTTTTGGGCCTTCGAAAATAAAGTCATAGAAGTCTTCATAGCATTAAGCTTGATCAAGATAGCCTCCAGAACTGCGTCTTTCTTTTCCGGCTAAGACGAACTTGATCCTTGCCCCTGGCTCTTTAATGGAGTAGAAGAAGAAGAAGGGGAAGAGAGGAAAGGATTAGAGGAATCGTTAGAGTTGGAGTTTGAATGATTGTTACCAGAATTTTGGTTGTTCGCCCTCCAATTGTTGCTATTGGATCCTCTATTGCTGTTGTTGTAATTGTTGTTCCGGGAACCGTTGTTGTTGTTACGGTATCCATTGTTGTTGTTCCTTTGTCCTTGCTCTTCCTTCTTGGTTTGAGCAACCAAGAGTTCCTTCAATTGCTTCACGTCATTCTTCAAAGACGTGAGTTGATTGTTGTTGGGCTGAGTTTCTTGGAAGTTAACTCTTTTAACTCCACCTTCAGCTCCTTGATGAGTGTACTTCTCCATATGCAAAGCTTGCTTCTCGATGAAGTCCCAAGCTTCGTCAATCGCCATGTCCATAAAGGTACCGGCGGAGAGTAGTTGGAGGTTGAACTGGGTGCTTCCGTCCAGTTGTTAGCATGAAATATTGTGATATTTTAGGCACGTTTTCTAATCGTATTTGATTCATATTGATAGTCTTTGATTGATCTTTATGCATATGTGAGCTAGTATTGCCTATATTGTCGATAAGGATGTCTACACAAGTTCTATGTTGATTATAGGTGATTTGGAGCTATTTCCGAACGGAATCGAGCAAAGGAGAGTTGAGTTGATATGTCCATAGATCGAGGACACTTTTTGGAAGCAATTTGGAGTATTAGATTGAGGAATGCACGAGTTTAGGGAAGAATCACGTTCTTGCCCTAAATTACGCCCTAAAATACGGCCGGAATCCAAAACCACGTTCAGAATTACGGCCGTGGATTCAGAGTCAGAATTCGATGTTCATTCCAGGGGATTCTATGGTCGTGGAACTAACCGTAATTGTTTCCACGCCCTAGAATTACGGTCGTGGAATCTTCCACGACCGTGATCTTGGCGAATCTCTCGCCACACTTCGAAGCCATGATCTTTTTGAAGATCGGGCCGGGCCGACACCTTGCCCTGCATTATAAAAAGACGGAAGAAAGGAGATTTCATCATGACCGCTTATCATCGCTTAGGCCTGCTTAGCAATCAACGCTTAGCAACGCACAAACCCTCGTTTAGAGGTATTTGGGAGATTTCATTGGAGAGCAAAGTTTGCATTGGAGAGTTGCTCAAATCTCGCACTTTTAGTGGAGATTGCTGTTGTGATCTTCGGATTTGTGGAAGATCGAAGTTCTTGGAAGATTTTGCAAGAAGATCTCTCTTCTTGTTTAGGTTTGATTTGAAAACGGATTGACATCTCGTTTCTCTTTCTTCCTAAGGTTGTGATTGTTTATTCTGTTTTGAATCTTTTGATAAACACTTGCTCTTGATTGTGATCTTGAGATTCATTTGAAGAATATTGATAGTTCTTGAAAGTTTTCATCTTTTCATCTTCTAATTCTTGAATTGATATCAAAATGACTGTTATTGGCTAAAAACCCTTAACAATTCTAAAGTGAAGGGTTGATAGTTGTGGCATAGGTGATGATAGATCGATCGCAAACAGATTAGACCCTGAGAGTTAGAGAAACATCGTCGACAAACCCAAATTACGGGTTGTTCTTGAGTCCACGGCCGTGGAACCTCAAGAACTAACCGTGATTTTCCTTAAATCTACGAACCTGCTTTTACTTCAATCTAAAGTTAAAGATTTGTTTTAGCTTAGTTTAGACTTGTCTTTTCTAGGTGGTAGTGAGCCTCAACAACCTCTACCTCGATTGTGAGTCTCAACAACCTCAATCGGTTAAGTTAGTCTTGATCTTTAGGTTATAAGTTTGGGTATTTGATACTAATTCTCGCCTTTAGAATCTTTCTATATTGAGCCTCAACAACCTGTATAGGGAGTGCCTTGTAGGTGAGTCACAAAAGGTTTTTGGAACTTCACCGTACGATTACCTTACTTTAGTATACCTTTGCATATCTCAACTTTGTCTTTACATCATTAGTGTATCTTGAATCGATTGCCACAGCTGGATACCTGGATCTTTAGGATTGTTGTTTTCCCAATATTTGCAAACTCTCATATTTACTTGCTTGATAATCTGCAACCGAGTTCGTTCCCACCCAAATCCCTGTGTTCGATACTCTGGAATTCTTGCTTAACTACGTCGATCCGTACACTGCGGGTTCGCTTGCTTGATTCTAGTTTTATAAATTTAAAACTTATTTGCACACACCTCAAGGGGCGAACAAGTTTTTGGCGCCGTTGCCGGGGATTTGGTTTCGGCCGAATCCGGTAGCCGTTGTCAAGCTTGGGAGCTTGCTCTCGTTATTTGATTTTTCTTTGAGTGCATGCGCAGGTCTAGGAACACCGAAGATATCTTGCCTCTTGATCAAGAGCTAGAGAAAACCTTAAGGCAAAAGCGCAAGGAAAAGAAGATGGCCGAAGAAAACGAACGTGATTTTCATACGGAGTTGGCGGAAAAAAAAGCTCAACTCCGTTGGAATGAGACTCTCCGCAAGGATGAGATGGATCGGCATCAATCTCAAGTTAACGGTCTACAAGACATGCTCTTCCAAATGAGGGTAAAGATGAGCGACCTTGAAGATAAGGTTGGCAAGAAGTCCTCAAGAAGGAGATCAAGGTCTAAAAGAAAAAGCCACTCATCCGCTGATGATAGTGACTCTTCCATGCCGCCGTTAGAAGAGATTGATCCCACGATCAATATAAATCCCTTCCATCCACAAGGAACTACTAATCGCCGCATCCCACCAAGGAATGCGAGAGTCGAACGTGTGGATAATGAGCCAAGAACTCTTGGCCAACGGATGGATCCAACACAACAACCACGCCGCTTAGGTGTGAATTTTGATGCTGAAGATGTTCAAGGGTTTAGCTTTAACCCTCAAGTTATCACCCTTGTTCGCCAAAACCAATTTGGCGGTACAAGTACTGAATCTCCACACCAACACTTGCAAAAATTCGAGTGCATGATGGAGACGATGAGACCGAAGAACGCTACTACCAACAGCTATAAGCTCAAACCTTTCTTTTTCTCCTTGAAAGGGAAAGCGTTGTCTTGGTATCAAGCTCTTCCTAATGGGAAACTAGACACGTGGGAAGACCTTTCCGCAGAGTTTCTCACCAAATTCTTTCCGCCTTCCAAAACAGCGGAACTTAGAGGTAAGATTAATGCTTTTTCTATGAGACCTAACGAAAGTTTGTTTCAGTCATGGGAAAGGTTTCAGGATTTGCTCTTGGATTGCCCCCATCATGGCATATCCAAGCTTGCCTTGCTGGAAATTTACTACAAAGGGCTGGATACGGGAACGCAATTCAACCTCCAATCCCTCTCATGTGGAACGTTCATGGACATGAGAGAAGATGACGCTTGGGACTTCATTGAGAAGCAAGCAAGAGTCATAGAGAAGTATTCCCACCGGAAAGTGGAGGGAAATCGTGTGGAGCAAGGAGCGAAGCTCACACATGAAGCTCAAAATCAGATTTTCTCCCTCAACAATGAGATCAAAGAGTTGAAGGAGGCTATCAAGACCAACTTCCCAAAGCAACAAGGGAAGGATGTTGGCTATTTGGGCAACAACAATGGCGGCAACAACAACAACCGGGGTAACAACCGGAATAACAACTGGAATGGAAACAACAACAACCGGAACAATGATTGGAACAACAATCGGGGTTCAAACAACAACAATTGGCGCCCCAATCAACAAAATTCCGGTAACTCTTATCCTTCCAATTCTAACTCACTAACTCCACCTTCCTCTTCCTCTACTCCTTTGAAAAGCCAGGAGCAATCATCTAATGGAGGAAACAATACGGGAAAGGAGAAGCCAGATCCCATGTTGGAAACGATCTTGGGAAAGCTTCAAGGGATGGAGAACCGCCTCATTAAGGTTGATGATCGAGTTTCTAAAATCGACAAAGCTCAAAAGGTTTTAGAAAACCAAATGTTCGATCATGCGGAGGAAGTTCCTAGAAATCAAGGGAAGCTTCCAGGAAAGACGGAGGACAACCCTAAGGGAAGGGTAATGGCGATTACAACTAGGAGCGGAGTGACTACCATCGATCCGCAGCCTACGTTCGTTGAAGTCCCCGTAGAGAAGGACAAAGAAAAGGGGAAGGAGAAGGAAGACGTCTATGTCCCTCCTGCAGCTTACAAACCTCACCTACCGTTCCCTCAATCTAGAGCGCGAGCGCGCCTAGACAAGCAATTCGGTAAGTTCATAGAACTCATGAGCAAGCTGCATATTAATATACCTTTCATTGATGCCATTGTAGGTATGCCGGCTTATGGCAAGTTCTTGAAGGAGCTCCTCTCTAACAAGAGGAAGCTAGAAGATTTTGGAGAGGTCAAGATGAGTTCGGATTCTTCGGATCTCATCAAGACGATGAAGGAGAAAATGCCCCCAAAGCTAAAAGATCCGGGGTCATTTTGCATTCCCATTGGAGTGGGAGAGGTCACATATGACGCTTTATGTGACGTAGGAGCAAGTGTGAGCATCATACCACTTGCGTTGTGCAGGAAGATCGGTTTAGGCGACCCTAAACCGGTGAAGATGACGTTATACATGGCGGATCGATCCATTACTCGTCCCGTCGGCATTGTAGAAGACGTCCCGGTCAAGCTAGGTAAATTCTTTGTTCCCATTGATTTTGTCGTGCTTGACATTCCTGCAGATAGTCCGGTCCCGATTATACTCGGAAGACCGTTTCTTGCAACTTCCGGCTGCATGGTCGATTGCAAGAATGGAAGACTCGATTTTGACATTGGAGAAGAAAAAGTGGAGTTCGTTCTTTCCACTCTAGTGAAGGAGCCAATCTTTGACGAGGATATCTACGATGTCCAAGATGAAGAAGGTTTATCTAGGGAGGAAGTAAGTGCAATTCTCTTTAACGATCCTCTACAAAAAGTTATTACTATGAGTCTAACCAATGAAGGAGAAGAAGAAGAGTGCAAAGAGGAAATTGAAGCCTTGGAAGCACAAGAAGAGATGCATGAAGTGGAGTTTGAGAAACTCCACGATGAGGCTGAGAATACTAAAATCCACGGTCATACTCTGTATTCCACGACCGTGGATTCCACAACCAAAATCGACCTCCATTCCAGAGGATATTACGGCCGTGGAACACATGAGGAGGCCGTAATTTTGACCGTGGAAGAGGGTGATTGGCATACTTCTTCAACTTCTTCCAATTCTTCTCCAACCCATTCAACATCCTTAGAAACTTCTAAGGAAACATCGGAAGCTCCTCAAGGATCATTGGAAGCTCCGAAAGCAATGGAACTCAAACCACTTCCCGCTCATCTAAGGTACGCTTTTCTTGGATCTAATTCTACCATCCCGGTTATCGTTAGCTCCGAATTAAGCATAGATGAACATGAACAGCTCATGATTGTCCTTAGGAAACATAGAAAAGCCATAGGCTATACTATAGAGGACTTAGTAGGAATTAAACCCTCCTTATGCATGCACAAGATACTAATGGAGGAGGACTTTAGAACTTCAAGACAACCTCAAAGGCGGTTGAATCCGACCATGAAGGAGGTTGTCAAGAAGGAAATTCTTAAACTTCTTGATGCAGGTATCATCTATCCTATCTCCGATAGCAAGTGGGTGAGTCCAGTTCAAGTAGTTCCAAAGAAGGGAGGAATGACGGTCATCACCAACAAGAACAACGAACTCATTCCTACCCGAACCGTGACTGGATGGCGAATGTGCATAGACTACCGCAAGCTCAACAACGCAACGCAGAAGGATCATTTTCCATTGCCATTCATCGATCAGATGCTTGAAAGGTTAGCACAACATTCATATTTTTGCTACCTTGACGGTTATAGTGGCTTCTTTCAGATTCCGATACATCCGGATGATCAAGAGAAGACCACATTCACGTGCCCTTGGGGTACGTTCGCCTATAGGAGAATGCCGTTCGGGCTTTGCAACGCCCCAGCCACCTTTCAACGGTGCATGATGGCCATCTTCTCCGAATACGTAGAGGAAATCATGGAAGTCTTCATGGACGACTTCTCCGTTTACGATTCCTCTTTTAACGATTGTCTTTCTAACCTTTCTCTTGTTCTGCAAAGATGTGAAGACACTAACCTAGTTCTTAATTGGGAAAAGTGTCAATTCATGGTTAAAGAAGGAATCGTATTAGGTCACTTAGTCTCTAGTAGAGGGATAGAGGTAGACAAGGCTAAAATAGAGACCATAGAGAAACTTCCTCCCCCAATTTCGGTGAAGGGGATAAGAAGTTTCCTAGGACATGCTGGATTTTATAGACGCTTCATTAAAGACTTTTCTAAGATAACAAAACCTCTCACTAATCTATTGATGAAGGATGCGGTTTTTGAGTTTTCACAGGAATGTTTAGATGCGTTCAACACTATCCGGCAAGCTCTAATTTCAGCACCCATTATCCAACCTCCGGATTGGACTCTCCCCTTCGAGATTATGTGCGATGCTAGTGACGTAGCCATTGGAGCTGTTCTTGGACAACGAAAAGAGGGACGAACCCACGCCATATACTACGCTAGCAAGACGCTAGACGAAGCTCAGCTCAACTACGCCACTACGGAAAAGGAATTTCTAGCCATTGTCTACGCTATTGACAAGTTTCGCTCTTATCTTGTAGGTGCAAAGGTGATTGTCTACACGGATCATGCTGCGATCCGGTACCTCCTTGTGAAGAAAGATGCGAAGCCAAGGCTGATTAGATGGATTCTTCTCCTACAAGAATTCGATCTAGAGATCCGCGACAAGAAAGGCTCGGAAAATTCTGTTGCGGATCATTTAAGTCGTCTAACACATCTAGAGGACGACCAAATGCCCATTGATGACTCCTTTCCGGACGAACACCTACATATCATAGAGGAGTGCATCAAGGTAGTCTCCAAAGGTAACGAACCATGGTTTGCTGATTTCGTTAACTATTTGGTTTGCCAGGAGATACCGCCCGGACTATCCTACGCACAAAGGAAGAAGTTCTTTAAGGATGTCCGGGAATACTATTGGAACGAGCCTCTCCTCTTCAAGAGAGGTCCGGATGGCATCATTCGGCGATGTGTGCCGGAAGATGAGATGCAAAGTGTCATCCGCCATTGTCATTCACTACCTTGTGGAGGACACGCTAGTTCGAACAAAACTAGCGCAAAGGTATTGCAATCTGGATTCTATTGGCCTATTTTATTTAAAGATGTGCAGTCCTTTGTTTCTTGTTGCGATGCTTGTCAAAGAACAGGCAATATTTCTAGAAGGAACGAGATGCCCCTCAACAACATCCAAGAGGTGGAGATTTTCGACGTTTGGGGAGTCGATTTCATGGGACCATTCCCATCTTCTTGTGGAAACCAATACATATTATTGGCGGTAGACTACGTTTCTAGATGGGTGGAAGCAATTGCCTCTCCCACAAATGATGCCATGGTGGTGGTCAAATTCTTCAACAAGACCATTTTCCCACGATTCGGGACGCCAAGGACGATCATTAGTGATGGAGGTTCTCACTTCATAGCCCGTCGCTTTGAAGCTCTTCTAGCCAAGTATGGGGTTACTCACAAGATCGCTACCCCTTACCATCCACAAACAAGTGGACAAGTTGAGATCTCAAATAGGGAGATCAAGGGAATTCTAGAGAAGACAGTTTCGAGGACTAGGAAGGATTGGTCCTTGAAACTAGATGATGCATTATGGGCGTACCGGACTGCGTACAAGACCCCCATAGGAACCACACCATACAACCTTGTGTATGGGAAGTCTTGTCATTTGCCGGTAGAGCTGGAACACAAAGCGTTTTGGGCTATCAAATGGCTGAATTTCGGCATGAAGGAAGCAGGAGAAAAGCGTCTCCTAGACATCAACAAGCTGGATGAACTCCGTTTGAACGACTACGAAAACGCTAAAATCTACAAGGAAAGAGCAAAGCGTTGGCATGATAAGCATATCATTCCAAAAGACTTCAAAGAAGGAGATCAAGTTCTCCTCTTCAATTCAAGACTTCGCCTCTTTCCAGGTAAGCTTAAATCTCGTTGGAATGGACCTTTTCTAATTAAGCGCATTTTCCCCCATGGTGCAGTTGAAGTATGGGGTGAAGCTAGCGGAAGTTTTAAGGTGAACGGCCAACGACTCAAGAAGTATACGCCGGAACTCCAAGCTGAGGAGTTTGCGCCTACCGCACTCGAATAAGTGCGAATATGGTCTAGCTACGGACCTTAAACAAAGCGCTTCTTGGGAGGCAACCCAAGGTATTGCATTCTCGTTTTTGTTTTCGATTCATAGATTAGTTTAGAATAGACGTTTTCGCTTTATTTTGCCTCGATTTCTTCCGGTATGTTCGTGTTTTTGGTTGTAGGATCGATGGAAAAGGAGAAAGGGAGGATAATGTCGAAGAAAAGTGACAAAAATTGGACTTTGAAGCTTTACAGAAGGTTCCACGATCTAAATTACGGTCGTCACAGCTACAGTGTCCGTAATTCTCAAAAGCCTGTGAAAAATCATCAAAACCACGGTTCCATACACTTCCACGGCCGTGGAATGCCCCGATAGACCGTGATTTTTGGAAATTTGCCTGCGAGTATAAAAGCCACACTTCTTCACAAAATCACCACAATTCTCCCCCATTTCCACGACCTAGAAACCGAAGACCCTCCACCTCTCTCAATTCCTCATTTTCTAATCGTTTTCAACGATTCTTCATCCTAAACTGCAGCAAATCCAACCACGAACAGGATCCAAGCAACAAATCGAGTGGAAATCGATCAACAAACACGCATTTTGGATTTTTCAATCCGAAAAAGAGGTTATTTCTTTCTTCTCGATTCTCGCGGATTTGGTTCGTTTTTGTTAGAAATTTTAGGAAGAACTGATTGAGATTGGAAGAAATTAGATTAGGACTGCCTGCTTGTTGAGATTGAGTGATGATTTGCTGAGATTTACGAACTTCTGAGACGAATCACGGTCTCTGGAGGTTCCACGGCCGTGGTTTCTATAGAACAGCCCGTAATTTTGAACAGAATGGACTTTGTGAGGAGAATGTCGGGAAGGATAAAGGAGAAGAAAGGGGAGCAAAGTAAGAAAAGGAAAGGGAACCCCTCCACCTCTAGGGCACCACCACCCTCATCCCCCTCACTACCATCCTCACCTTCACCTCCATCTTCACCCCCTCACCCTAGCGTCCCAACCATACATGAGAACCACCTAGCTGCATTTGAGAGGATAGAGAAGAGGGCAGTGATCGGCCCTAGGTATTTGTTGTTGGAGGATTTACATCCTCTCAACATTGTTGATGATCTTACATGGCTCTTGGATAGAGCCGGATTGACCGTCTTCACGAACATTCGTGAAGACGCCTATGAGGAGATTACCCGGAAGGTTGTGACATCCTTTGAGCACAGCCATGTTGACAGGACCGTCTCTTTCCGCCTCATGGAACGAGACTATCAGTTGAGTATTGTTGAGTTCGGGACCATTTTCGGGTTCCATGAGACCTACAATGGTCAATTCCCTAGCGGTGTCTACCCTAAGGATTTTTGGGCGGAAGTTGCGATGATCTACGCCGACGAGGACCGTTGGCAGCCCGCCGATACCAAGGCTAGATTGATGTACCATCTAGCCTTGAAGATAGCTCACCGTGTTCTTTCGGAGTGTCTCTTTCCTAGGACGGAGACGCCCCAAAAGATCAAGACGGATGAGCTATTCCTGCTCTACTGCATGCTCTATGGACGTCGTGCAGATTGTGCTACTCTCTTGGCTGCTACGATGAGCAAGCTCAAGAACAAGAAGAAGGGGAACATTGGATATGGTGGGATAGTGACCCACATTGCTAGGACGTTTGGTGTAGATTTTTCCGCTTGCACCTGTATACCGGCGGTTCCCTTAGGACTGCATGCTTTTATGGTTAGGGGACTCATCTTCCCCACACACAGAGGTCCGCCTTATGCGGGCATGCCTTGGGAGACTAGGACAGGCAGGGGTATAGAGTGGCTGCCAGAGTATTCCATTGTGGCGGGACGCCACAATTGGAAGGAGACGTTCGCTGCGATGCATGCGAACAGGCTAGTAGCTCCCCCTTACGTTCCACCACCGGTTGTGGATGAGGAGGACATGGGAGATCAGTACGAGAGTGGTGGAGGAGCGGAGCAAGATTTCGGCACGTTTCCGGATCAGCCGGAGGCGGCCCGGGATGTACCTAGGCGCTCTCCACGCCCAGCTAGAGCTTCAGGCTCGTCATCTCGCCGCGCTAGCGTGAGTGAGAGGCCCACGTGGATGACTACACCTCCCACTTGGTACGACACACCTCCTCCTTGGTCCACGACGCAGCCAGCAGCAACCACCACCACCACCACCGCCAGCACCAGCCGATGCCCCCGCATGGTACGATCACGCCCCGGGATGGTATGAGAGGATGCCGGATTGGGCTACCGGACTTTCAGAGAGAGTCGGAGCGCTAGAGATCCGGGCGGATGCTAGAGACGGACGCCTAGACGACCTTGACCACATGATGAGGGACGTCTACCGCCAGCAGTTTGGGCGGTTCTATGATCCGAGTTTCTCTCCATTTCCACCTCCGCCGGCGCCGCAGTGATCGATGCATGACCCTTGTTTTAGACATTCCCGCCACCACTTGTGAGTTTCTTTTCTTTCTTTTGTTCTTTCTTTTGAACATTAGGGACAATGTTCGTCCTAAGTATGGGGTGGGATGTACTAAAAAGTTTGTAATAACTCTACTCTCTATGTTTGCTTTCATTTGAGACTATCTTTGCATGTTCATTATGTGTTACACGTTTCCTTATTGCATTGCATGAAAAAGAACTTTAAAAACCCATAAAAATTGAAAAATTTTGAAAATTTTGTGCTTCTAATGAATTGAGATGATTTCCATGATAATCACTACTTGTGAATTGAGTTTGATGACAATTACATGCTTAAAAGGATTGTGAATTGAAAAGGATTTGAATGAATAAATTTTACCTCTTTTGCAAGTTTTATAATGTGAAAATGTTACCTAAATCATGTTAGGAAATTGAAGTTGAAATCACATTATAAGTTCCTATACTTCTTGTTGAAATGATTAAGGCAATTCGATACTTTCTTTCTTCTTTCTTTGATCATCTAGCTCCTCGTTGAAATATTAGCCTCCTTTACCTATCCGGGAATTTGGAAGAAGTAAATGAGAAAAAGGCATGTTTGATGTGGGAGGGCCATGAGAGCAATTATTTGCAATCAATCGAATAGAAAGAAATTATAGGTTTGGGGAAGTCAATCATGATGATGAGTAACTCGGCACCATTCACATAGCCGGGTGTTTGTGTCTTGCCAAAGTCGGATTGAGCGATATTCCTAGCGGATTATGGTATGTGCGCTAAGGGTTTGAGGCATCTCTTGCAAATTTGAGAAACGCCGATCTCCTAGGCTTCGGTTTTTGTGCACCTCTATCCATAACTCCAAAAGTAAAGTCGAAAAATGAAAAGAAGAGAGCGAAGCTCTAAGAGAAGTGTTGCGGAAACCGCAAAAGAAGAAGAAGGTAGTTGTCCACTTTCCCGGATTTATGCACCACTTCCCCTTAAAGTTTTCCCTTCCCTTTCCATATTCTAGACCTTTTCTTTGAAAGTCCTTAAGATCAAAAGAATGTTATATGGCTTTGTGATCTAAATTGAAGTTTCTTATGATTGATTTTGATAATGTTTGAAGGTTATAATGCTTGTTTGGAAGTTAAATTGATTCATGAGTTTTCTTTGCCTTTTACTCTCTAATTGAGTGTGTGAAAGTTTAATAAACGATTGAAGCAAGGTTTGAGAATGATCTATTTCTTAGAAGTCACATTCATCCAAAAGAAGGTACACATATTTCATCCTAACTCTTGTTTAAAAGCTTTTTGAAAGACCTTGCTTAGGGACAAGCAAGTGTTAAGTATGGGGTTATTTGTTAGCATGAAATATTGTGATATTTTAGGCACGTTTTCTAATCGTATTTGATTCATATTGATAGTCTTTGATTGATCTTTATGCATATGTGAGCTAGTATTGCCTATATTGTCGATATGGATGTCTACACAAGTTCTATGTTGATTATAGGTGATTTGGAGCTATTTCCGAACGGAATTGAGCAAAGGAGAGTTGAGTTAATATGTCCATAGATCGAGGACACTTTTTGGAAGCAATTTGGAGTATTAGATTGAGGAATGCACGAGTTTAGGGAAGAATCACGTTCTTGCCCTAAATTACGCCCTAAAATACGGCCGGAATCCAAAACCACGTTCAGAATTACGGCCGTGGATTCAGAGTCAGAATTCGATGTTCATTTCAGGGGATTCTACGGTCGTGGAACTAACCGTAATTGTTTCCACGCCCTAGAATTACGGTCGTGGAATCTTCCACGACCGTGATCTTGGCGAATCTCTCGCCACACTTCGAAGCCATGATCTTTTTGAAGATCGGGTCGGGCCGACACCTTGCCCTGCATTATAAAAAGACGGAAGAAAGGAGATTTCATCATGACCGCTTATCATCGCTTAGGCCTGCTTAGCAATCAACGCTTAGCAACGCACAAACCCTCGTTTAGAGGTATTTGGGAGATTTCATTGGAGAGCAAAGTTTGCATTGGAGAGTTGCTCAAATCTCGCACTTTTAGTGGAGATTGCTGTTGTGATCTTTGGATTTGTGGAAGATCGAAGTTCTTGGAAGATTTTGCAAGAAGATCTCTCTTCTTGTTTAGGTTTGATTTGAAAACGGATTGACATCTCGTTTCTCTTCCTTCCTAAGGTTGTGATTGTTTATTCTGTTTTGAATCTTTTGATAAACACTTGCTCTTGATTGTGATCTTGAGATTCATTTGAAGAATATTGATAGTTCTTGAAAGTTTTTATCTTTTCATCTTCTAATTCTTGAATTGATATCAAAATGACTGTTATTGGCTAAAAACCCTTAACAATTCTAAAGTGAAGGGTTGATAGTTGTGACATAGGTGATGATAGATCGATCGCAAATAGATTAGACCCTGAGAGTTAGAGAAACATCGTCGACAAACCCAAATTACGGGCTGTTCTTGAGTCCACGGCCGTGGAACCTCAAGAACTAACCGTGATTTCCCTTAAATCTACGAACCTGCTTTTACTTCAATCTAAAGTTAAAGATTTGTTTTAGCTTAGTTTAGACTTGTCTTTTCTAGGTGGTAGTGAGCCTCAACAACCTCTACCTCGATTGTGAGTCTCAACAACCTCAATCGGTTAAGTTAGTCTTGATCTTTAGGTTATAAGTTTGGGTATTTGATACTAATTCTCGCCTTTAGAATCTTTCTATATTGAGCCTCAACAACCTGTATAGGGAGTGCCTTGTAGGTGAGTCACAAAAGGTTTTTGGAACTTCACCGTACGATTACCTTACTTTAGTATACCTTTGCATATCTCAACTCTGTCTTTACATCATTAGTGTATCTTGAATCGATTGCCACAGCTGGATACCTGGATCTTTAGGATTGTTGTTTTCCCAATATTTGCAAACTCTCATATTTACTTGCTTGATAATCTGCAACCGAGTTCGTTCCCACCCAAATCCCTGTGTTCGATACTCTGGAATTCTTGCTTAACTACGTCGATCCGTACACTGCGGGTTCGCTTGCTTGATTCTAGTTTTATAAATTTAAAACTTATTTGCACACACCTCTAGGGGCGAACACCAGTCCCTTGAAGTATATCTCCAATAACTCTAACTTTGGAATCCCATGATGTGGGCAATCCAAAAGAATGTCCTTGAACCGCTCTCATGACTTGGACAAGCTCTCCTTGTCCTTCATAATGAAAGCATTGATCTTCCCTCTTATTTCAGCGGTCTTTGAGGGGGGGGGAAGAATTTGGTCAAGAATTCCGTAGTCATCTCCTCCCATGTGCTAATTTTTCCTGGAGGAAGAGATTGATACCAAGTAAGAGCTCTATCTTTTAAAGAAAAGTAAAAAGGTCTTAGCTTGTAGTTGTTTTTTTCAATCCTTGAAGGTCTCAAGGTCTCCATCAAGATCTCATAGTTTTGAAGATGTTGATGTGGTGATTCCTTCTCTAGCCCTCCGAACTGGCATTGGCGAATCATGGATAGAACTTGCGGTCGAAGTTCATAGTCATGGTCCGCTGGATCTCCTAGGTTAACTCCTGGACGCCTCAGTTGTTGATTGGGGTCCATCCTTTGACCTAGGGTTTGTGGGATTCCTGCGAGAAGAGCGTCTCGGACTGGCATCCGAGGTGGAAGTACCTCGGCCGGGGCATCGGGTACTAGCACCTGCCTCGGTCGAGGGTCAGCGACTGGGACCTGGATCGGTCGAGGATCTGGAACAGGATCTTCCCTCGGTCGAGGTAGAAACTGGTCTCGTAAAGCTGCCATGTCAGCTTTGATCTCTTCAGTCCTGGAGCGAGTTTCTTCTCTTTCCTGCCTCAATTCTTCCCTGTTGAGGCGTAGCTTCTCTAGCGCCTCTTTCAACTCGGCCTCAAGATCGTGATTGTCTTGGTGGGCCATCTTCGCTTCTCTTAAGCGTCGTTTGTATGTCTTTTCGGGATCGTAAGGAACGATTTCCTTCCTAGTGCGGGTTCTTCGCATAAACCTAAGAAAGAACCTGCAAAAGTCACTCAAGTAGAGTGGTTAGTAGACACGGGGGCAAGTGCCCCAAGATCAAACCGTAACCGGCGCGGTCTAGACCAAGTCCCCGGCAACGGCGCCAAAAACTTGTTCGCTCCAAACGGTGTGTGCAAGCTTTAAATTTATACCCTAGACGTAAGCTTAAAACAAGGATGCGAACCCGCAGTGTACGGGTCAATCGTAGTAAAAAGCAAGGAATTCCAGGGGTCGATCACAGGGACTTAGTGAAACAAAGTCCAATTATGGTATGCTTAAGCAATCACTAACCACAAGAGTAATTAAAACAATCAAAGATGAATAAAAAGTCAATAAAGGAAATATGCAATTCTAGGGATTAAAGCATCTAGTTGTGGTTCCAACTCAAGATCTAAAGATAAGCGGACAAAGCTGAGGTTTTTGCATAGGGAAGGTGTTACTAAACTGGAATAGATCACCGGGTAAGTCTAACTACTCACTAATCCTAAACCATAACTCCTATTACCGGGTAAGTCTCAAGGAATTAAGATAAAGAACTATAACCTCAAACTAACACACCATCTAAGGGAATAGAATCAACCTTTACCGGGTAAGTCTCAGGCTAACTCACAAAGATGGGATGAAAGCACACTCAAACCCCAATAAAGGATAAACCTTTATTACCTACACTTATGATCTTAGGTACACAAACTAAGGAATTACCGGGTAAGTCTCATCCTAGGCTTGCATTGAACCAAGAAAGGTGTAATAAGGATAGGATTTGGCAAACTCTAACACTTAACTCTCAGTTTTGGATCGGATAAGTCACCTCGGTCGGAAGAATTCCACCCCGGCCGAAATGTTCATCGGCTGAACGAGATGCTTAGGGTTAAGGTTAAAGACTCGAACTTTCAGGGTCCTACTGGAATCTAAGATTATTCTATCATTGTTTTTCCCACAACCTTCAGCCAATCACCCTAGAATCACACAAAGAGATTAGCCACTCATCATCATGAAAGTATTAATCAAGTATATGGGAAGAAGGTGAATATTTGAACAAGAAGAATTTAATGAAAAGACTTCAATAACTGAATCAAATATCACAACAAAGCGTTCCTTGGATAGAAATCCAACAAGAATGACAATAACGAAGAGAATCTAAGGTAATCTTACAAAAACCCTTCAAAAGCTATAAAAGCTACAATCTTCCTTCTTCAACCTTCGAAAAGGTTCTTCAAATCTCCCAACTGGAGTATGGCTGCTGCGGTGTAAGCGGTGTAAGCGGATGTATGCAGCGTGTCGGATTTGTGGGAAATCCGACCCTTTTTATAGGAAAATAACTCTCCAAAGATAAGATATCTTAGGAAGATCTATTCCCACAAAAATAGGTAAAATATATGATCTAGTATATCTTCTTCCTTCCAGGAGCCAAGCCCAAAAATATAAGATCTCTTTCCAAAGATAAAAGATCTCAGCCAAGAATAAAATATTCTCGCCGCGTTCCAGGTGTTCGCCTCGGTCGAGTCGACTTCTCTGGATCACCTCGGTCGAGGTGAATCTGTGGTCAACCGAGGTGAGTCACAACTGAATGTGAAATCTTTCAAATCTGGTCCAAAGTGAATCCTAAATTCATGGCTTCGCTTCCTGGATGGTTCCTTATGTTCCTGGATGTAGCTCCAATGACTCCATAGCTCCTTTTGCTCCTTTTTTATGCAAAACGTGTCATTTTACCTACGATTACAACAAAACTAGGTGTAGACCTCGATTCCCGCAAAGGTAGATGAAATGGTAACATAATCACATATTATACATACAAACATGCAGATTATTGAAGATAAAACGTTCCAACAAACCCCAAAATATAGACTATAATTCATGCTATCAATTTCAAATAAGGCTGAAGATTATAGGTAAAAGAAAGAAAATTGAAGGTTGTGTTAAAGGTTGGTTTGAAGAAAGATAAGTTTTGAAAAAGAAAACATGAGTAAGAAGAACTAAAACTAAAAGATGAAGTCAAGAGTTTGGATCTAAGAAAAAAGAAAGCTTGTCAACAAAAAGAGAAATACAAAAATCAGCAAAGATGTTTAAACCTACCATACACAAACATAAACAACTAAAATCCGATCGAAAGGAGTTAAACCAAAACCAAAACAGTTAAAAAAAATACATCTTTAGAACACCATAAATATGATAAACATGATAAAAGACCAATAACAAATATTAGAACCGGCATGAAAGTAACAAAACAAAGAAAAGAATATGAAGACCCAACAGAGGCGATAAATATGCAGCGAAAAAGTAATCAAACCACACAAAAAATTCGGAGAGAGAAAACATTTGAAAACCAAAGAAAGTGATAAAAATATTCCTCTATAAATTCTTCGTACCTTAAAGATAAATATGAATTTCCCTCAAAACAAAAACAGGACGAATGGTCATTATAAAAATATTCCTCTACAAATTTTTCGAAAACCCTTATTAGGGGAAGGTTTATAATCTCCTCAACCCAACGAATATGATTGATCCACTCAAATTTCAAAAAGTGACAAATCCATATAACATACTAATACATAACCCATTAAAACCACATGCCAACCATTGAGGTATGTCACCTAGGACTTTTTTCAAATTATTTACAGATATGCCACAAGATATTTAATGATTTACCATTTTTATTTTACGAAATAAGTTTTAAAAACATAAACAAACAATCATCAATGTCACATCATCTTTTAAACACGTCACATAAGAATCTATTTGACTTATTTATAAATTTGTTACAATATACCTATCAAATCTTTAAAATAAGAAAAATCATAAGATATTGATAGTAAACCATATCTTAAAAATTTTAACAAACGAGATTTTAAAATATTCTTTATATTTTTGAAACTCTATTTTTTATTTTTTTAAAAATAATATAGGCACTCTTAAAAAATTTATTTCATTTTCTTCTCCTTATTTTTAATTTTCGAAATTTAATTTCTTAAATTTAATTGTTGAATTTAATTTTAAATCTTGAATTTTATATCATAGTTTGTTTTCTTATTTTTTTAATTTTAAATTTAATTTTTAAATTTTTTTTTAATTTTTATTTCAACTTTTTCAATAAATCTATATATTATACTAAAACAACACTCATTTTGCTCACATGTCAATTTCTAAAGTCATCCACATTAGCATTTTTTGATTTATTAACATATTTTCCACACTGTATTTACAGATTTATCATTAATGATTTGATAAAAAAATTTCTATTGATCCAATCAAAATAAATAAATTCATCTATTATGATTCAATTTTGTCGAGAAATCTCACACATATTATAACCAAATTTTACAAATTTTTTAAATTTAAAACTAAATCGAATTTTACACCTCTAGATGTATATAACTAAGGATGTGGTTGAATTTTACTTCAAAAAATTATATCCATCTTGAGATAATTTATTTTAGTTTAGAAATCTTATCCAACAAAGATGTTGTTGATACATCCCACATGTTATGAATTTTTAAACGTGCATTTATAATATTTTAACAACTAAATATCATTTAGAGAGGATGGTGATTCAAGGGGCGACAAACCCTAATCTATCGCCTTCAGCCTTACACAGTCAGAAAGCCCCAATCATTGAAGGTAACTACGATCCGACGCCTGCCGATGCTATTGTGCCCCCTGGTAGGGAAGATCAATTGCCAGGAAAGCAGGGCAATTCTTGGAGCAATCTTTTGTTTGGAGGCAATGCGTGGAGAAGATTGCCAATCTTGCCGACAGATTTAGTCGAAAAGGGGAAAATTCAAGTCGATTTTCCCCAGGGCGAGGATGCCACTCCCTCCATAACGGTAGCACCGGAGATTGTCCAAATCCTAAACGCTCCATGGAGAAATTCGATAGTTCTGAAATTATTAGGAAGGATGATCTCGTTCTCTGCGTTTGAGAAAACAATCAGGATCCTATGGAAACCCAAAGGAAATTGGTCTATTATTGATCTACCTAATAGCTTTTTTCTGATCCGTTTTGAATTGGAGGAGGACATGTTTAATGCGCTATCAGGAGGACCTTGGAAAATGTTCGGTCATTACCTCCTTATGCAACAATGGCAACCATCTTTCGACCCTATGACCTCGATTATCTCGACAACGGGAGTTTGGGTTCGTATTTCCGGATTGCCATTCTCTATGTACAACACTGAAGTGCTTAAAGTCATTGCTTCGGCTATCGGAGTTCCATTAAGCATTGATGAGAAGACCATGAATATGGATCGAGGAAAATTTGCAAGAATTTGTGTTTGCATAGACCTGAGCAGGCCATTGAAAGGTGATGTTCTATTAAATGGAAAGCGCATGTTGCTGGAATATGAGAATTTACATACAATATGCTTCGAATGTGGGTGTTATGGTCATACGAAGGACAATTGTCTTCTCAGATCAAAAGCACTGGAGATTCAGGAGGATACAGGGAGTCAGGTAGCTACTCAGACAATATACAAAGGGGAGGCAATGGTAGGACTTGGCCCAGGAGTTAGAGCAGAAATTGAAATCCCAGTGAGAACTTATACTAAGAACAAGGGATTGGATAAGATGCAAGAGGAGAGACTGGTGGGGGAGAAGGAGGAAGACAGTATGGGGCCCTGGATGGCAGTCCCTAGACGCCGTCCTGTCCAGAAAATGGGGAAGGAGAACAATAAGGTTACTGGGAAAGCTTTGGAAGGAGTGGGGATCCCTAAGGGAGTAGTGAAAGGACATACAGTGAATCGACCGGTCTCTCAGCAGAAGGAGATCCCAGGAGCACATTACATATCAAAAAATAATTTTTAGAAGAGAGCACGCCAGGGGCAGAGAATCCTAAGTGTAGAAAACCAAGGTCAAATTATAGGGGAATCGTCCAGTCCGATGGGGAAATCTTCCTCAGTAGATTTAGGCCCAAAGGCATCTCCAAATATGAATCAAGTAAGGATCCTTAATCGAGCTACGCCAACGGCTATAGTTTTTGGGGCAGAGGTAGAAGCTGATAACCAACAGAAGGGTCAAGAGAGTAACAGAAATACAGCGGAGAACATGGAGATGGATAACTCGAAGGGTCTTGGAGATTCTCAAATCTCCATAGTACCTGATTCACAAATCTGACTATAATGTATGGTCGGAAAACCTCGTCTTCATTTAAATGATAGGTTTTTTGGAACTGCCACGGAACTGTGAAACCTAGTTTCCGTAGGTCAATACGGTATTTGATCAGAAAATACAAACCGGCCTTTATATCGCTTTTTGAAACACACTGTGCAGGGGAAAAGGCAACGGATATTTGTAATCGAATGGGTTTTGATTCTTATGAGAGAGTTGAGGCTACTGGTCAGAGTGGAGGGATTTGGTTGCTCTGGGATAGCTCTATATGCCCTTTACGAGTAGTATCGAAAAACAATCAATTCATTCATGCTATTGTGGGATCTGGGGAAGATGAGTTCCATGTAATTGCAGTCTATATATGCCCAGACCCTACCCGCAGAGGAAATGTTTGGGAGGCACTGATGAATATAGTTACGTCTACTGAGTCTCCTATTATACTGGGGCGGATTTAAATGTTATTAAATGTCTCGAGGAAAGGCAAGGAGGGTCCAATAGATTATCCAGAGAAGTGATTGAGTTTGGGGACTGGATTAATCGCTCACAACTCATTGATTTAGGGTTTCAAGGATCCCCCTTCACGTGGTCTCGGGGGAGAGAAGCAAATTCTCGTATATCTAAGCGATTGGATCGAATCTTATTGTCCCCGGAAGGTCGTCTGAAATGGCCGGAAGCTTTTGTGAGACACCTCCCAAATCTTTCTTCGGATCACACACCACTCCTTCTTTCCCTGAAACGAGATGAATCAGGTTCCAAGTATAGAAGACCCTTCAGATTCCAAGCAGCTTGGTTCCTTCACCCGGAATTTAGGCCCCTTATCAACGAAGCATGGGATAGTCTTATTCACCTCCCTGGAGCCCTCGCTAAACTTTAGAAAGCCCTAAAACATTATAATAGGGAGGTTTTTGGAGATATAAACAAGAGGAAGGATGAGCTCATTCAGAAGCTGGAAGCTATCAAACTGGAGATGGTTGTGAATGTCAATGATCGATTGATTGCAGAGGAGATTAAACTATCAAAACAACTGGAGGTTACATTGGAGCAGGAGGAGATATTGTGGAGCCAAAAATCACGTGAAGACTGGCTGGTAAATGGTGACAGGAACACGAAGTTTTTCCACCTGTCAACGATCATCCGGCGTCAACATAAACGGGTGGATACCCTTCGGCTGGAAGATGGGTCATGGTGCCATGATAGTAGGGTGTTGGAGATTCATGCGAGGGATTTTTATAGGAATCTCTATGGGCCAAATAACCTCCCTGAGTTGAGAAAAATTCCGGAGGAAGGGTTTCCGGCACTCACCGTAAATCAAATGGAGACACTGAATCGAATCTGTAAGAAGGAAGAAGTATATACAGCGGTGTTTGAGATGGGCTCAAACAAGGCCCCTGGACCGGACGGATTCCAACCCGTTTTCTATAAGCAATTGTGGCAAACGGTTGGTAACTCTCTAATAAAATTTGTTACTGATTTCTTTCTCTATGGTAGGCTGGGTAGAAACACAAATGAAACCTTGATTGTTCTCATTGGGAAAGTCTCTAAGCCGGAATTTATCAACCAATTCCGTCCCATCAGTCTTTGTAACGTCTGTTACAAAGTTATTACAAAGATTCTTGCAACACGGCTTAAGATGGTCATGCCTCATCTTATCTCTCCGATGCAATCGAGTTTCATTCCGGGAAGGATGATATCCGATAATATCGTGCTTGCCTAGGAAGCTATTCACTCGATGAAAAGGAAAAAAGGGCGGAAGGGCTGGATGATTTTGAAACTCGATTTAGAGAAGGCTTATGATTTGCTTCGATGGGAGTTCGTGGTTGAGACTCTTAAAATTGTTGGTCTTAGTGATAGATGGGTAAATTGGATTTCTACCTGCATCTCTTCGGCTTCTATGAGAGTAGTGTGGAATGGGGACGTTTCGGAGCCTTTCTCGATGACTAGAGGTCTTCGTCAGGGTGACCCTCTCTCACCCTACTTATTTGTTCTATGTTTAGAGCGGTTAAGCCATATGATCATAAGGGCAGTCAATGAGGGTTCATGGAAACCAATGAGATTGTCTCGAGGAGGTCCGAAAATATCTCACCTGCTTTTCGCGGATGATATTTTACTTTTTGCAGAAGCTTCGGTTGATCAGCTCAAGGTCATTAGGGATATCCTTGAAAAGTTCTGTGGGGCTTCAGGACAAAGGGTCAGCTTGGCCAAATCCAGACTATGTGTATCGAAAAATGTTCAGGGTAGACTGGAGACTGAACTTAGTGGGGTGTGTGGTATCCAGGCAACAAGAAACTTGGGTAAGTACTTGGGTATCCCTTTGTGTCATGACAGAATATCCAGCTCATTGTACAACCCACTAGTGGAAAGAGTAGCAGGAAGATTAGCCGGCTGGAAGGCTAAGTCTCTCAGTTTGGCAGGTAGAGCAACATTAGTGAAGTCGGTGCTCACAACAATACCTATTTATCATATGAATACGATCCTTGTACCCACGATTATTCTCAACAAATTAGATAAGATTTGCAGGGGTTTTTTGTGGGGAGATACAACGGACACCTGGAAGCTACATCTCCTGAGTTGGGATCGCGTATGCCAGAGCCGGAGCAAGAGGGGACTGGGCATTAGGAGGGCGGCTGATATGAATGTTGCAACGCTCAGCAAGCTTCCCTGGCGCCTATTTTCGAATCCGAACCAGTTATGGGCTACTACTCTCCTTAAGAAGTATTCTGTGGGTAGTTCTGAATGGCCTCAAGAAATAATCTGGAGCAATGGAAATTCAAATCTTTGGAGAGGAATATCCTATGTATACAATAAGGTGATTGTGCCTCAATTAGGTTGGAGTGTAAGGGACGGAAGCAAGGCTAGGTTCTGGTCTGATGTCTGGATTGGGACTGAACAACTTGAGAAATTTAGCCGGAGTCCTATTGAACAGGCGGATCGTGCTCTTAGGGTTACTGATGTTTGGAAAGAGACAATGGGATGGGATATGGGGTATCTAATGCCCCGAATCAGTAGTGCTGGATTGCTAAAAGTCAGTGTTATCTCGCTTGAAGGGATGCTGGGGAAGAGGGATAATATTAGATGGCTTGGTACTCCACATGGGAAGTTTACTATTGCATCGGCGTACAGGTTCATCATTGGTGATCGACAACTCCCCCAGGTTAGAGAGAGTCTTTATGCGAATTTATGGAAGCTGCGTATAACTGAGAGGAACCGTTATTTTATGTGGCTTGTAGCTTGGGGTGCTCCATTGACAAATGTTGAGAGGTGCAGGAGACACCTTGCTACTAATGCAGATTGCTACTGCTGTCCGGGAGTGCATGAAAGCCTTCTTCATCTCCTTCGTGATTGCCATAAAGCCAAACCAATCTGGCAGCAGATAGTTCCAGAGAAATATAAACGAATGTTTTTTGCTATTGATTGGAATGAATAGATGTGTCTAAATGTGTCTGCGAAGAGTAAAGAGCCTAATCTTGCTGGTTGGAGCGCCAAATTTGCGTGTACGATATGGTGGCTATGGAAATGGCGGAATGCAGAGGTTTTCTCGGGAGAGGAAGCGTGTATGGACAAGCTGAGTTTCCTAAAGGATAAGTGGGAAGAGAACTCGCGTGCTGCTCTGAGGGTGAAGATTGTACCGCCTGTTTTTAAAGTTCAGAGTATGGTAGCTTGGAGGAAGCCGAAGTGCGGATGGGTGAAGGTGAATACCGATGGAGCAATACGAGGCTCCGAAGGTATAGCCACTGATGGGGCTGTTATGAGAAGTGAGGTTGGGGAATGGATCGGGGGAGTAGCAGCTAAGCTGGGGAGTGCTACGGTTCCAGCAGCGGAGCTCTGGGGTGTCGTGCTTGGATTGGATCTTGTATGGGAAAGAGGTTTTAGAAAAATTCAGCTGGAAATCGATTCTCGCTTGGTTATCGATTTCATCAACAATGGTGTGTGCCCATCGCACCCATTGTCGAGCCTGGTGCTCAGGTGCCAAGGCTTCTTTACCCGGGATTGGTGTATTGATCTCGGCCATACTTTTAGGGAAGGAAATAGAGTTGCTGACTCGATTGCAAATCATGCTTTTTCTCTCGATGTTGGTGTGTTCAGACTTGACGTTCCGCCTTCTTGTGTTTGTTCTTTGATTCTTGATGATCTTAGGGGGGTTTGTTTTCCCCGATCATCCCGTTTGTTTAATCCTTCTGTTAATAATACAAGTTAGTACGGAGTAGTTTACTCCTTTACCAAAAAAAAAAAAAACAACTAAATATCATTAGTAACTATTTTCACTTAATTATTTATTTATAACAATATCAAAAATTTAATGTTGATAATTATCTATACAATTAGTTTGTTCTTTCTTAATAAAGATAGTTTATAATTAATTCAACAATCGAAATACTTCAATTTACCATCTTTTTCACTTTTTAAAACTTATATGCTATTTTAAAAATCTATTCAATCTTTTCTAGATATTTTTTATGATAAATAACTATTTTTTAAAAATTATATTGAGGTATAAATAAATAATAATTTTTTAAATATATTTGTAATTATGTCATTTCATTTTAAATTTTTTTTAATTTAATCCTCACACCATGATGTTAGTCGTATTAGTTAATAAAAAATGACTAAGTTTGGATGAAATTGTATTTCTTAGTCTTAAATGCTTTTTATAAATTAATATTCAATACATAATGCATATATATAAAAAAGCTAATATTTTTAATTTAGACAAAATCCGCACAAGGTGCAGGCACTAAACTAGTTTAGTTGTAAGATTAGAGGATAAAAGACACAAACATGATGATTGGAGTGTCACGTTATGAATTTTTGAGCTTTTAGCCTTCTAGGTAAAAAAAAACAAGAAATAAATTTTCTTTTTTCTTTTTTCCACCATTTATGAGAGAAATGTTTTGTGCTTGTTTACTTGTTATTGTTTGCTAAGACCTTTTTTTGAAAGGTTTTGAGAGATGGTGATTAAGCATGTCCACGGGTCACGGGTGACCCGTGACCCGGCGGGTTCTGACCCGGCGGGTACGGGTTCCCCGGGTCGCGGGTACGGGTAAGGGTCATGAGATCCTTACCTGTCGACCCGCCGGGTCGACCTGGGTAACAGTCAAATTTAAAAAAAAAAAAAAAATTCAACGGCTATATAGCCGTTGGGTTAGCCGTCGTAACAGATAGTTTATAAAAAACAAATTAAAAAACAATAAACTATAACAAATCTAACCCAAAAACATTTCTATAAATACCCCAAACCCAATTCATTTCATCTCACATCAATTCTCATTTAATCATCTATTCACTCTCTCAATCTCTCCATAATTTCCAACTCTTACATTCAATTACTATCCTAATCTGATATTCTCATTCTCTTATTTTGTTACTCTTACCTTACTACTACATTCTATTATTAAAAAAAATGTCTAGCCGAGGAAGACGTTCCGTTAGCGGTGCCGGTCCTTCATCCGGCGGAGGTGTTAGCCGAGGACGTCATTCCGTTAGCGGTCCTCCAACCGGTTCGAATTTAAGGCGGAGCTTATTAAGTGGAGATCACGAGATCCTCGATGAGGAGGATATCAACATGGAATCACCTCCTTTCCCCAACACCCAAGAATTCGAGACCCAATTCCCAGAGGAGCCGGAGGAGGAGCCGCCGTTGAACAACACTCAACTAACGGCGGCGGTCTTCCGATTTTGGTTTACAAAAGGTGCTCTCGGTGCCAACGGAGTTTACTATGCCAAATGCAATTTTTGTTCGGCACAATACAAGCACAAAAAGGGAGAAGGCTACGGGAACTACAAGCACAAAAAGGGAGAAGGCTACGCATCTACCTCTAACCAACCTCCTTCTTTATTTACATATGATCATTCTTCTTCTATGAATGCATTTTCGGAAATGTTAGCCGTAGATTCTTTGGCATTTAGTTTTGCACAAAATGTTGGTTTTAATGATTGGATGCAAAATCATGCTCAACCCGCATATAAACCGATTTCTCGCCAAACCGCTAATAGAAAAGGTATGGGGACTTACAATTTAGTGCAAGAGCAAAAGGTAGACTTCACAAGCATGGAGACGTTTTTTCTTCTTAGAAGATATAATAATTTTGAAAGAAATCACAATGCCAGTATCAAAAGGATAGATGCCTGTAGCATAGTCAACAGAGTTTCGTTGAAGGAGGTATTACAAACAACGCCGATTAAGGAACATGTGTATGTGAGAATAGTGTGGTGGACTCAAGAGTCCAGGGTAACCTCTCAATTATAACAGGTCTTAAGTCATAAACAACCGCGGTCCATACAAGAACAACGGTAAATGGAGGATAATTAAGGTCATAGGAACCGCAAGGACGTGGTTAAGAGCTATCATGGAATACTTGCAGGAACTATTTACGCTAGATGAGTGACACAGTTGGACTCGAGCTAAAGAGGTGTAAAAAGAGTAACCGAGTAAGTCGTGCTCACAAGGAAATTCCATGCCAATAGAGATATGAGAAGAGTAAGTCAAGGAGGTTGGGGTAAGTCAACTATAGACTGACAGACAACATTTGAAAACCTGCAAGTGTTGTTTAGTATTGACGAGTTATGTACAGATAGGAAGAGGTATCTGTGAGTGAGGATTTACGAAGGAACTTTACCGAAGCTTGGGGAGTTTCCTCACGTAGCCAACAACAATCTTCTTATACTAGCTAATGGAATTAAGAGAATCGTGTTAGAGGTTGCTTACTGGTTGGATATGAACAGACTACAATTGAGTAAGAGAGTAGGGATTTATGTTAGAAGAATTAAAAAAAAAAAAGAGAACGGGAGAGGTGTCTTCTTACCGTTATCTTAATTCTTTAAGGCAAGTAAGGAAGGTTCTTGATACTTCATCCGGATAGGACTTATGGTGTAATCGGGAGAAAGAGTTTTGGGGGACCATCACTTTGGACTCACAGAAAATATCCTTACAATTGATGGATGACAACAGAACTATCAGAGTAGCGTAGCGGAAGCAAGGTGGGTCCTAACCCACCGAGCAGGAAGCTCAATGGTACAAAAAAAAAGAATGTCGAGTTTAAAATGATGATGGTTGGTGACATGCGTTTTATTTGGAAAGAACGTAAGATAGGCTACGCGGAGTGATTGGAAATATTGTATGAGAATATAGAGGTTATAGAAAAAGAGTGTTACCCTATAATAGATCCGAGTGAAGAATGACGGCTTCGTTACATGTTGCTAGACAAGTGGCTTTGAATTTCATACTAACGGAGTACTCTGGAGTGAGTTTCCTGGATGGATTAAGAGAAGAATTAACGACGTAATAAAGTATTGTGGAGGGTTTACTCTAGGAAGCTCAAAGCGAGTAACTACCCTACTGAGTCGGAAGACATATAAGGAAAGAAGCGGCAGGAGTATACTTGCAACCCAGTAATCACGCATAGAGAAAGCATAATCTCGGGTAAAGTTTACGTGTAATGTTATATCGGAACGGATCCGAGTTGTGTTTTGAGTCTGAAAGATATTATCGGCCTAGTATCATCATTCTGATAAATAAAAGAGTGTAGTGTTGATGGTGTGTTAACATTTATTGAGTGGATATGATCAAACGACAGTGATGTGAGATCATCTTGTGTCTAGTATCATCATTCTGGACACATCCTATGCCACTTAAGATCTTAGAGACTATGTAAGAAGCTTGAGTTGAGTCAGTAATTATTAAAGGTCTATAAAGTGGATGACGTCAAGGAGACGCAGAGAAGGACTACCGGATGTTTAATTGTTGAGTTATATCAAATTTAGGACCCAAAAATAAGTAGGTGATAAATCATTAACGGAAGAAAGATTTGACTGAGTCATATTATGGGGACAAGATCAAGTGAGTGGCCTTACAAAGGGCATTAGATACTTAGTAAATTGACGGATATGTCTAAATCATTGTTTTACAGTTGATAGTCGGGATCTTCCGAAAGATAGAAGCAAGTGGACCAGCGGAAGGAATAAAGTTTTGTAGTTACCTTACAGTAGAGTCATCAACAGAGATGGAAGTGGGTTTAGAATAGAAAACCGTTGGAATTTTAAGGAGGATTGGGAAGTTATTTAACGACCATCACTCCTACCCATATTAGAAGGGTACACATAGTGTCCATGAGTAACAATTAAGGGAATACATACTGGATCCGGGACATGTCATTAACTATGAGAAGTTGATAGTTGGGCTAGATTATAAGTTCTTCACAGAGGTAGTTGCTACTTCCGTATCGACGAGTTAGTACTCGGATGTTGTTTTGTGTGACCTACATGATTATGTTTTGATTTTGAGTTTGTGTTATTTGACGATGATATTTGAGTAGTTCTTGTATGTTGTTAAAAAAAATAATAAAAAAAATAACCCGAGTTAGATACTCCTATGGGGGGGAAGTCATTTGATTAGATAGATGCTTTATTCTAAGTTTCGGGACGAAACTTATTTTAAGGGGGTACTGATGTAATATCCGGAAAATTTTTTCTTTTCTTTCAATCAATTCCGAGTCAAACCGGATTTCGATCTGTTATTTTTTTTTCATTTCACCTAACTTCCGGTTCCATCACAAATTTTATCATTTTATGCAAGACCTTTTCTCACATAAAATGATAGAAAAATAACACTAAACCCTAACTTGCAACCATAAGTTCATATCCTAGACGAGATCATGATGAGGCCATGACGACACCACCGACGAGTTTTGACAAGACCATGACGAGACCATGACAACGTCACCGACAAGCTTAGGACAAGCCTTGACAAGGCCTTACATTCCAACCCATTTTTACCTTGCACCTTGATCTTCTCCAGCCCATTTATACCATGGCAGTCGGGCCTTGCTTCAGCCCATGCCACACACCACACTCCTCACCTTGTTTGGGCCCGTCTGGCTTGCTTCCCTCCTTGATGTCACCTTCTACACGAGCCCAGCAAGGAGATGTGCATCAGCCCAGTAGATACGCCAGCCGTGCTTCTCCCTTCGTACGTGAGGCGTCCCTCATCTCCCGTAAACCCTAGCCCGCCCCTTGGTAACCTCTTGTTGTACCTACCTTGCACGCAACAACCACTAAGGGCGTCGGCGAAGCCTCTCCCTGCGCCAGCAATGAAGAAAGGCCATAGAGGCGCTGGCAAAACCCCTCCTTACGCCAGAAGTGAAGCCTCGTTTGTGCCGGCCGAAGACAGTGACTCCAACTAGCAGGCGGGCTCGACCACTGCTCGAGGTGTCGTCAAGCCAACAATCGGGGTCTACACTCGTGTTCCTTCACCCTTCATGTCATGGAGTCCATCAACCGGCAACCCACAGATCGATCTTTCTCCCTTTGTCCACGCCACCACGCAACAACGAGTGTAGTAGTCCGCGATCTCGCCGTCCTGCCCTAGCCGTGGGTGCACCCTTACCTACCGCTGGTGTGCCTTCTGAGGAGACCTAGGCACATGGCTCTCCTCTTCCAAGCGACAGCAGGCTCGAGTAACTCTCTCCTCCCTCCTTGTCGAGATTCGTAGTGAGTATGTCATGCTCTTCCTTCCCTCCATTTATTTATATGCTTAGTTGCTGCTAAGCCATCCTAGAACCCATACATTGCAGGCAAAGGAACAACTACAAGGAGTTGTTACATCTTTTCCAACTTTCCAACATTGACGAGCAGTCAACTTCGGGTCCAATTTTGGGTGAGTTAGACTCTTCTTTTTTGGCTGGTTTTCGGATATGTCATAGACGGTATTGCATAGTAAAACGTACTAAACATTTAGAGAAATCCATATTACAGTTTGAGTGTTATGTTGTTTCAAAGTTGACTCCTCATATAGTTTTTATAAGTGTGCTGAGTGTTGAGAAAAACAACATGTGATGTTGTTTTGTGAGATAGTTTTGAATAGGCTTTTGATCTCGGTTGGACTTGAATTTTGGATATTATATAGTTGACATATTGTTGTAGAACATATTAAAATTTGGGAGGAATCTAGCAAGTGGTTTAGGAGTTATGATTTTTTTTAAGTTGGGACATTAAACAGTTTTCTAGATGTTGCTGAAATTCTCCAAGTGCTGGAAGCATTTTGTGTTGTGTAGTTATGTTTGAACTTACATTTAGATACCTTAAAAATACAATCCACCGCTTAATTTGTAGTATGTTATATAGTGTCATGCATAGTGTGATGTATCAAAAGTTGGGGTGGATCCAACGGTTGGATTTAGATCTATGAAGGTCCAAAGTGAACTGGTTGAGCAGTTTATAAACACTCAATTTTGGCTGTCTGAATTTTCTGGTTGTGGAACCAACTTTGGGAATTTGTGTATAATTGATTATTTGGTATTTTTGGGAAGTTCTTGCTTCTATGGATAGAGTGCATAACATGGAAGACTTAGAGATTTTTGTTAGAATTTTTATATTTTTATTCGGGACTCGTATCATAGGCTAAAGTTGGACCTTAGTGACCTTGTTAAAAGTTAAGAAAAATGTGTAATCTATAAGTTCTACCTAAACTAACTCTCAAGAGTTAGATTACAAAACTAAGTCCTAAAGAAAGGTTTGTGCATATATTATAGGATCTTTGAGAGTTTTTTGGGACCAGGGGTTAAATGGTCATTTACCCGTATAAGGGTATTTTGGGTAATTTATCTGATGATAGAGTTAAATATCTTAGAAGTCAGAGACTTCTAATTAAGTGGGATACATTATTGATTCACTTACCTTTTATAAAAGGTGGTTGAGTTCCTACGGTTACAGATCGAGTCGAGATAACGGGATTATGTTTGGATTCAGGTAAGTCATTTGGGCTTACTTAGCTAGCTTCTAGATATGAGTGTGAATAATGATAGTGGTGTGTGAATGATATGTTTATAGTTGTACTTGAAGTAATTATCTACCGACCTATACGTTGGCCTAAGAGTAACGGGTGGTGGCATTCTGCTCAGTTAGCCTGAGGGCGCTGGGGGTTTCTTTAGGGACTAGTCCACACTCGGTTTGTAGTGATGCTACCGGCGGAGGTAAGCTAGATCTACACCCAGTTGGATAAGGAACGGAGGCAAGAACTCTTAAGATTCTCGTGCCACAACTTTAAAACGGAATAAAGTGAATCACCTAAGCTATCAGATAATAACCGGTTTGTGTGCCAACATGATGATTGTTTTATTTTGCCTGAGTTGTGTTTGTGCTATTTTTTATTCTACTTATTTTTAGATTGTTAGCTAACGGTTTATCCGTGTTGTAGACTTTGTAGAGATAAACAGTTGCAGAGAGATTCGGGACGGATGATCAGCCGGGTCCACGTACTCATTAGATGGGGACGGGGGGGTCTTCCATACGACATGCATGTTATGTATTTATATATATGTGTTTGTAAGGCTGTCACATGTGTACATTCATACCATAAAAATATTATGTTTTGAATTGTTTTAAATACATTTGTGCCTTGTTGTAAGATCCGAGTAAAGTTGTTGTTAAACCAAGGTCGGGACCCATTGTGAGGTCCTAATCAGTAGCTCCCCGAGTTCCGAGAACTTGGGGTGTTACAACATGGTATCAGAGCCAGGTTGGCAACAATGGCACTTGAAATCTTCTAAAAGACCGAATGTGTAAAATAACTAGAACCCAAAAGGGGTCTAAGATTTTCAAAACGGTTTTGTGTTTTTACACACGTGCATAATCAGGTTGTTGGGTTAGTAGTACGTCGGACCACCATCGTTCTCCGTGGATCTCTGCAACTTGGAATGATAGGTGAGTTAGTATATAGACGTATATTGATATGTTTTAAGGTATGATTATATATATACGTGTATGTGTAGCATGTTAGTATCCTAAAGGATATCTTATATCCTTTAGTTGTGATATCATGAAACGATTATCGACTCATGATAAGTCGGTAGCGGACTTGAAGAGTTTTAAACACGAGACAATGGATGCAGACCTTGGATTGAGTATTATACTCTAGTGGGCATCCTGGTGACCCTATAAATCACCCGAAGAACGGGTGGGAAAAGAAGTAAGGGTGTTGAGATAATTTTCACCACAAGTACAACCCGATGAGAAGGAAATTCCCGAGTCAGCTCAGGTGGAAGGAATAAGAAGTCATGCAAGGGACTTAGTCGTATGAAGCCGAGAGATGAATTAGAAGAATCGCACAAGAGACGATAAGAGATCAGATTAGAGATAACAATAAGGGAACAAGAATCATATAGAATGGAGTACAACCAAGATTTGCAGCGTAAAGGACGTTAAAATCGAGGCGGACGTCGTCATCTGCAAGCATGGGCATGAGAGTACAAAGAAGATAGGGTGTAACCATAGAATCATGTGGAGTCCTTCAAGGATACGAGAATTTGAAAGAAACTTAGACATCAGTATCAAAGAAACTAGAAGTCTAAAACTGAGACAATGAATTCCCATAAAGATTTAAGTTACCAACATTAACGGTCATATCAGGGAACCGCAAACAGACGATGAACAAGGTAAGAAGAATCGTGAATGCACGCTTAAAGGTTATTGTAGATGACTTGATAAACTCATTGATGACAGATGAAGGCTAAGATTAGACTCAGAAGAGTATAGTGATCTCATAAGAGAACAAGAGAAGTACATGTGGAAGGAACTAAAGGGGTATTAACAGAGAAACATGATGTGCACCAAGTGTATCAAACTTCCAAAGGAAATAGAAGAAAAGTAAGTCTATAATCTTGTAGAAAATCAATTACAGACTAACTAGTAACATACTGTAGTTTATCGTGTAAAGTTTTGAGGATGATCCAACAGATAGTTTTGGACTTATAATGTTCCGAAGTAGGGCAGTAACACAGTTTTTGGGAAAAGAAGTGAGTATTTTGGCTAAGTATGAATGTTGAGTTTGGAACCAACTTTGGAGGATTTTGTAGGAATGATGGTTGGGAAAAGAAGTGAGTACTTGGATTGCGGGGACGCCACCGGCGGAGGTGTGCCAAACCATCACAGTTGGATAAGGAACGGAGTACCAGCATGATGATTGTTTATTTTATCTTGAGTGTGTTTTTGCTATCCTTATTCAATTTATTTTTGGACGGTTAGCTAACGGTTATTTCGTGTTGTAGTTTTGTAGGGATAGACAGTTGCAGAGAGATCCGCGAAAGATGGTCAGTCGGGTTCACGTACTCATTAGATGGGGACGGGGGAGTCTTTCAGTAGCTCCCCGAGTTCCGAGAACTTGGGGTGTTACAATGGCCTAGGTAATATGCCCCCAGATGGAGATGTCACGCCCTTGGCTAGCGACGGAAGACTTGTTTCGCATATTTATTTCCGTCATCGTTTATCTATTCATATTTTAGATATTTAAATAATAAAAGAGATATTCTTGTGGATATTTCCCTTTAAGAAGAAGATTTGACTTGGAATAATTCATAGAATATTCCAATCAAATCCCTTAATTTATGGCTAGCATCTCTCAATCTTATCTTATCTTATATGTATTAAATGAGAGCATTTTTTTGCCACGTGTCGCAACCACGTTTCTCTAAACCCTACAAATTATTTTTAAAAAGTAAATAATTTATTGGTTTTTAAATAGATAATTAAAATTTATCAACAAAAATAAATAAAATCCCTACACTCTTATCATTAAGATTTTAAAAAGTGTTTTTTAAAAAAAATAGTTTTTTAATGTCAAAATTAATTAAAAATATTTATCTATAACCTTATTAAGATCAAATTGATACTTAATTTTGGTGCAATATAAATTATATTTTATGTTATTTTTTAAAAAAATAATTATGTTTTCTTTATAACATTAGGACCTTCTTCTTAAACTATCTTCATTAGTTAAAAAATAGTCAAAAATAAAAATTTGTAACGATTTAAATCCGAAAATTAATATCTTTATATCAATTCAGCAATTCGTTACAATATTTTAAATTGGAAATTTAAAGAAAAAATCATAATAATTTTAACCGGATTTTAAATTTGTTAAGATATGAAAATAAAAGATAACAAGGAGAATGGTCCAGAAAAAACGGATAACAACATATTTTTTTTAAACAATATTCATATTTATAATTTAAATGGAAAAGCTATTTTTAATTTAATTTTAAAAATGAAATTGAAAATTGCTGAAATTCTCAAAAAATCTATTATACTTACTAAAACAGAGCACGGGTTGATGACGTGGCGCGCTGTGGACGCAGGATTTTTGAAATTGAGCTCCCACAATTAAAGCCAATAAATCTTTATTTTTTACACTATTTTTTAAACCATAAAATCTTTTATTATTAAAATAGTAATTTTATAGAAACCAAATCTATTATACTTACTAAAACAGAGCACGGGTTGATGACGTGGCGCGCTGTGGACGCAGGATTTTTGAAATTGAGCTCCCACAATTAAAGCCAATAAATTTTTATTTTTTACACTATTTTTTAAACTATAAAATCTTTTATTTATAGATGACGTAAACTTGTAAGATTTATAAACTACCAAATTAAGTCATTATGAAATAATGTAGTTTGTAAATATAAGGAAATTGTTTTTAAATTTATGATTAACTTTCTTATGAGATTAAACTGATGGTATTTTTGTTAATCAATTTTATTTGCTAATCTCACGTATTTTTTTAGTCATGCTAATCCTCATTTGTTTTGTGAGACACACTAATTCTCATTAATCTAAACTGTATATATTTTTTATTACTAATAATAATCTTAATTTTTCTGTTGATTTGTGTAAATCCTAACCAATTTTTTTTTATGTACATAGTATATAACTACTCAATGGTCGTCTATAAACCTCCTCATTATAATCTTAGGAACTTCGTCCAAAGGTATCTCCTTTTCACAGTTCTTCCATTATTACTTTAGTTTGGGACAAAGAAAAATCCAATATCTCTACTCTCAATTGGATTGCTCATCTTCATCTTCTTATTTTGTCAATTCGATCCAGGTGGCTATGAACATTAATGCTAATTCAATTAAGCCTTTCGTTTTTGCCAATTTCATGCAAGTTAATAAATGGAATTGTTGTTGTTGCCTACAGAAAGATGATATGGAGCGAACGAGTTTTTTCACATCTAGATAGCTTTTTTGTATTTGGTTAGATAACCGGGTGTCATTGAAGATGAACACAATTTAAAAGTAAGAAGGTCAAAAAAAGATAAATTTAGGGTATACTTCCAGAAATGAAAAATATGCTACTATAATGCTTTTACGAACGATATATTTGTGTGTTGAGTTTTGTAGCCTCATAGTTTTATCTATATATGTATAGACATCTTTATTTCATCTAACTTTTTATTCCCCTCTTTGTCACCGTTGGGTTATGCAACAATTTTATTGTTATCAAGAGAAGAATGGACGGGTGTTTTATTTATGGAGATATTACAAGCTTCTGTAACTTTTGTTTATTTGATTTCCAGCCTTAATGACTTAAATTCTATTTTGATTTTGTAGATGACATTGCAAATCTTTGTTGAAGATGTCGCGAGTTTCATCACCCTAAGCTAAGGCCAAGATTCAAGATAAATTAGCAGATTATAGTATACATAAGCGGTAGTTCATCCTCCGCCTCGTGCTCTATATCCGAGGAGAAGCGTCTATGTATTTTTTGGTCTAATGAGATTTATTTACTAGGTTGAATTCACTTCAAATATAATAAATATAATGAATATAACGAAGTAAGTAATTTAAAAAAATAATCTATTTTATTGATGTCATTGCAAATCTTTTAATTTTGAAAAGTTATAAGTTGAGTCATTTTCATCTAATTAGAATTTCACCACTTTACGTAATTAAAAAAGTAAGGTTATTAGTTTTAAGTGTGGTTAAGCAATTAATAGATGAAATATAATAATTATAATGAAGTAAGTAATTAAAAACTAATCCATATACATTTCTTTTTTTTTAACGTTGATCTTTCTTTAATCTAATTAGGCACGTCATGATTGAATACTATTAACAAAAGTAATTTATGTTGGATTGTTTGAATATTTTTGATAACTAAAAGTGTTCATCGTTTTAGATATAATTTATATAAATTATCCGACATTTGTTTGAATGAGAAAATCTTAAATAATTTTCATATTAAAACCAAACTATTTATAAATTCAACGTTTTATTTTTTTTAAGTTCCAACATTTAATTTTTATTTTTCAAAAAATTTATTAAAATTTAATTTAGTATTAGTTTTTCAACCAACGAATTATCTAATAACTCTAAAATTTTAAGGGAGAATTTGACATACTAGGCTTTTTTGAGTTTTTATTTAAGAAAGTGTACCCCAAATTTTTTACCACTTTCATTTAATAGTAGGTTAAAATTATTAACCTTTCTATTTAGAAAGAAATGAATAAATGATGTTTGCTATTTGTTACATAAGTATAAGTTTTAATTTTTAATTACTGAATTTGTTTTCTTTTATTATTTT
>BSUD01000007.1:103914939-103977398 GCA_033239045.1 Fagopyrum esculentum | reverse complement strand
TTTGGACTGAATACCAGAAATTATCATACCAGAAATTATCATACCAGAAATTTCATACCAGAAATTTCATAAGAAAAGTTTATACCAGAATTTTGTCATACCAGAATTTTTTTCATACCATAATTAATTTTTTTCATACCAGAAGCTGTTTTTTTTAATCCTTTTTTATAATTTTCTGGTATGAGTTTCTGGTATGAAGAAACTCATACCAGAATTTCATACCAGAAATTATCATACTAGAAATTTCATACCATAAATTTTAATTACTGATTTTTTTTTTAGTTTTTTTTATTTTCTTTTTTATTTCTCATACCATAATTTTTTTCAAACCAGAATTTTCTTCATACCAGAATTTCTTCGTACCAGAATTTCTTCATTCATACCAGAAGCCTTTTTTTGATTCTTTGTTATTTATTTTTTTATAATTTTCTGGTATGAGTTTCTGGTATGAAATTTCATACCAGAAACTCATACCAAAATATTTTTTTATTTCTTTTTGTCCTTTTTTACTTTTTATCATTTACATACCAAAACTACATATCGGAACTACATACCGAAAGTTTAAAAAATACATGGGTTTATAATCTACAAATGTATATCATCTTCCTGCTATTATGACACTTGTTGTTGAACTCCATGTACTGGGAGGCCTCAAAGAATGACCTTGCAACTACGAACCAGACTGCAAAACATGAGTGTTGTCCTGAAAGGAAAATCAGTGTGCAAGCAACCAAAACATGTCAGGCACACCCTAAACAACCAGGGATTACATATTGGTAATTCTAAAGTCAATGGACAACCCATAGCTATGTATTCAAATATAAAATGCGTATAGTGTAAAAAACAAATGAATCTCACATTCTTGCGCAATACAAAGCACCCTCAAGCCTAGCCATCTTTATGCAAATTAAGTTACTGAGCAAGTTAGTGTCCAATATAGACATTTCAAAGCAAAACTGACCCGACGTGCTAAGCTTGAGCTAATGACTTTATTTCTCTAGTTCAATGTTCCTCAATGCCCTGCAAGAATAGAGCCATTTTAATATGTACAGAAAAAATACTAATTGAGACAATGGAGAGCCAATGACTCATATTACTTGGTCTTAACCTCAATATTCTCTTCATCAAACTCATATTGAGCTGGACGCGATTCATACTGATCATATTCATCATCCTGGACTAAATCATCTGCTTTGAAATTCTTCTCATAGCTTTCTTCCTCTTTAGCAGGGGATTTCTGAGTAAGTACAAACATTGCCTCTTTCATTTGTTTAGTTACATAATAATGGAGCAATGACAAGCTAAGTGCCTAATAGGAAACAAACTGTAGAGTTTTAATGGGCAAGGCCTTACATTCGTATATTCCTGCTCAATGATATTTGGCACAGCATATTCAGCCTCTTCTTCATCAGAGTCCCCAAATACATCACGAATCTCAGCACCATTATCGCTAGTAGCCATGGCCAATCCTGCACTTTCGTTGGGAGGGTCCCATGCTATTTCAACACAAGAGTGATGGTGATGGATCTGGATCGGTGGAATCGCTCATCCATCCAGAAAACGGCAGTGAAGTACTTCGTGAAGTTTGCGTGGCAGTATTCAGGCGAGGTATAACGGGCGAATCGAAGCGGGAAGAACGGCGGATTGGCGGACCTAGGCGGCGAATTTGGCGATGGAACTAGTGGTGGACGGCGGCCAAAAGAGACTGGGGGCGAACGCGTTATCAAACCAGAAGAAGAGTAGGTGAAACCCTAAGAATTGTTTTGAACGGTAAAAACGTAAATGGGGTATATTTTCTTGATGGAAAATATGAAAAAGCCTAATTAGTATCATGGTTCTTAATAAAGCCTAGTTACCAAATTTGCCCAAATTTTAATATTTGTCAAACAACGTTATATATATATATATATAACAACACAATAAATCTAACCCAATATTTTTTTTTCGAAACCCGCACAAGGTGCGGGTATTACACTAGTATTCATGTAAAGACATAGATAACAACATATTTTTGTTTAAGTGGCAAAACTATTTTTTTAATATAATTTTAAATTTGAATTGTTTAATCTCTAAAAAGAAAGATCACGTAAAGATATGGTAACAAAATTTTAGATTTTGATAATTTTATCTTGGTCAAAATAATTTAAAATCTCCATAACCAACTAGATTTAGAAAAATAAAGGGCTAATTTAGTAAGTAGGCTTTTTTTTAAAATTGTACACTAAGTAGGCTTTTACTAGTTTTCCAATTAGTAAATGTACCCCACCAATATTTTTACCGTTCACACAAACCTAAAATCCACAATACTCCTGCTCTTCTCTTCTCTTCCGGTCGCTTTCCTCTGGCTTCCTCTTCCCTAACTTCGTTAGAGTACCTGCTGCTGCCTGCTCCACCACCTCGCCTGTCGGACATCACCGGAACCGGCCGCCGCCGCCAGCCCTTGGTCGACCTTAAGTTACCGTCTCTTATTTGTTTCTCTGCTCCCCCCATTCTCGAAATGTTTTACCAATTGATGCAACAGAGTGTCTGATCCCCTATTCTTGAAATGTTCTACGAATTGATGCAGCAGAGTTGTTTGGGGAGGGGGGGGAAGGCAATTCACAGGCACGGCGGGTGGGGGGTTCTGGTTTTGATTGTTTCCTCATCTTCAACGACGATTGCAATCGACTCTCCATCCGCAAAAGGCCAGTGTCCTGACCTTCTCTTTGTCGACCAATTACCCTAATTTGCATCTAGGTTTATAAACTTCAAACTCATTCTCTCTCTTTCTCCAGATTTATAAACTTCAAAATCTAATATGTTTTAAGTTTAAATTTTTCTAATTATTTTAGATTTCGGATTTCTGTTTCTACGCATGGAATTGGAATTACAGGTGACAAATTTCTGTTTGTAACCATCGTGTGTTTCCTCTGTGTGGATCGATCACCTTGCTGTTTTTTCTTATTCACGCCACAAGAGTAATATTTATGATTTAATTTTATTAAAGATTCTGGTTGAATAACTCATTTACAAAGTTCATTTAGCAGATAACTTAGTGGGTCCCATTGCAAGCAAGTCAAGGCGGTCCGGAGGAGAAGAGGAATTTGCCAGCAAGTGTACTGATTCTTGATTGATGTTATGAGAATGCTTTAAAGCTTCAGGCTTCATCTATGTAGATTCTTGTGATGATTTTGAACAACTTTAATTACACTATAAAGGGCAAGTTTCAATTTTAAGTTGCTTGATGACAATACTGATGCAAAATCTGAACTAATATGTTGATGGTCGACATATAGAAATCATTAAGCAGACAAAATGATTTGCAATCTTAATAATTGTTTTGGGGGATATGTGGACATCAATTCACAATTCACAAGCACAAATGTATACCAGGTGTATTGGGGAACATCAATTCACAATTCACAGGAACATCAGTTCACAATTCACATGCACAAATGTATACCCGGTGTACTCGCAAATCTACACCATGGGGAATGTATAGGTATGTGTGTTTGTTTTGCAATTTACCAGGTGTACTCGTACGAATGTATACAACTCATAATTTGCTTGTTTTGGTTGTTGTTTAAAAGCTCATATGGGAGTAAAATTCTGGTATTAAATTTGTTTGTGCTTTCTCATGATAATTTGCTTGTTTATGGTATGAAAAGTATACCAGAAAACTCATACCTGAATTTTCTGGTATGTAAAATTCTTACCAGAAAATTTTGTTATGAGTTTTCTGGTACTAATTTTTAAGTATGAATTTCATACCAGAAAACTCATACCAGAATTTTCTGGTATGTAAAATTCTTACCAGAAAATTTTGTTACGAGTTTTCTGGTACGAGTTTTTAGGTATGAATTTCTGGTATGAAATTCATACCAGAAAACTCATACCAGAATTTTCTGGTATGTAAAATTCTTACCAGAAAATTTTGTTATGAGTTTTCTGGTATGAAAAATTTCTGGTATGAGAAATTCTGATAGAAAATCATAAAATTTTAGAATGAATTTGACCAAAATTCTAGTAGAAAATTGTGGTATGTAATTCTGATATGAAAAAAATTTGGTATGAAAATAATTTTGGTATGACAAAATTTTGGTATGAAAAAATTTGACCAAAATTTTGGTATGAAAAAAAATCTGGTATGACAATTTCTGGTATGACAAGTTCTGGTATGACAAAATTCTGGTATGAAAATAATTTATGGTATGAGAAATTCTGGTATAAAAATTTCTGGTATGAAAATTCTGGTATGAAAATTTCTGGTATGAAAATTCTGGTATGAGAAATTCCGGTATGAGAAATTCAGTCCAGAAAATAAAAAATAAATAAAAAAAGGCAAGAAAAATAATAAAAAAAAATAAATTCAGTAATTAAAATTTAAAACTTATACTTATATAACAAATAACAAACATCATTTATTCTTTCTTTCTAAATAGAAGGGTTAATAATTTTTACCAACTATTAAATGAAAGTGGTAAAAAATTTGGGGTACACTTTCTTAAACAAAAACACAAAAAAGCCTAGTATGTCAAATTCTCCCAAAAATAAATTAATAATTAGTGTTAAATTAATAAGAAAAACGTGTCCTAACATAAAAGTTTCTCAAGCTGCCAAATTTCCAATTACGTAAATTATTTAAATTAATATTTTATAAGAGGCTTTTTTTAAAAAACATTCTCTAATTACAAGCTTACCTACCGATTTAAAAAAAATGAAATCTCTAATTCTTATCTTAACTGTCAATATAATTTGGCCTACGTAAGGAATCAACTTAAATGTTTATTCATCATCGTTTATATTTTGTCTTCTCCTATCACTTATTTTTGTTTCTTAAACTCTTGTCGTCACATTTATTCTCATTTTGTCTTCATATCTGACATTTATTCTCATTATGTCTTCATATTTGCTTTTTTTTGCAGTATTATCAGCGATATCGTTACCACCGAAAACTCTTCAAAGACGGGGTCACACTTGAAGGAGAAGAAAATCATGTTGAAGCCGAAAATTAGAATATTTGGGCTCATGTTTTTTTTAACGAATGGTTCATGCATTTTGTATTTAATTTTTGGTTGTATGTATCATATTTATATGTATTGTTGGAAATATAAAATAAATATACTTTATTTTCTTACAATATATGAATTAAAAAAGATTTTAAATTGATAATATTATAAAATAATGCATAATAAAATTTAAATTTTTTTAAGATATTAAACATATTACATTGTTAGTTATAACATTTTTAATTAAGCATAATATATTATATAACCAAAAAATTTAAAAAAAAAACACCGTGCAGTGCACGGGTAGTACACTAGTTGTGTATTAAGGATTTCCCTTTTTGCCACTATCATCCACTATATAAAGGATGGTTGACCTCATTGTAAAAACATGTTCAATTTTAATCAAGCATATTTGAAAAGCATTTCCTCATCATTGGTTATTGGGCATCACAATTCCCTCTTTTATAAAATTTCTTCATTTGGATCTTCGATGCAATTCTCCAAATCGAGGATCCTTCAAGGATCACTAGTTCACTCCACTTTACGGATTGTTCGATCTCTCTAGATCGAATCAACCATACACTTCCGCAACATCATCTCTCAAGCTTCCACAACTCATTTTCAACGTCTAATCCATCCGCAGATTCCACACATAACAAAACGGAGTAGTTGAAATTCCAAATTGATTTAGATCCTGAGTTTGTCCTTGAACGCATCCAAGACGTATCAAATTGGTATTAGAGCTCGAGATCTAGGCTAAGTTTCTTTAATCCAATTTATCTTTCGCCAATGTTATTCTATGAAAGAGACGAGTCCTTTAACGAGAGTGAGGAGTAATTGCCTCCTTTGTATCCACTAAGTCCCAAACAAATCATCGATGGGCGCTGACGGTACCTCCATAACCGACAGTGTGCCTATCATGAAGACGAGGAGTGGTTGTCTCCCCCATACCCATCAAATCACAAACAAGGCTCTCGAATACCTCCTCATAACTAAAGGCATGCTGCCCCGGAACCTTGTGTGACCGATGTAATGACAAAATAAGTTATTCTAAGGCGTGAGTTGAATAAGTTGAAGGAACAAACGACGTCCTTACAACACCATGTCCATGTTTCACCGGTACTTCCAACTCAAGTGGACAATCCGATATATGACGAGTCTCTTGAAGAGAACAAGGAAGAAACCGTCATAAACAAAGTTGAAGCCATCTTCGACATATTTGAAGTCGTCATTCACAAAGATGAAGACGTCAACCCCGACAGCGGCACCATAATATTGATGGACAACAAAATTGAGCCGCCCGTTCCGAGGTTTGTCTTTGTTATGTCAAATTACTTACCACCCGACTTCCTCTCTCATCCTTCTAGAATGTCATCGGCGTTCACCATCAAGGGTCTTGACGGCATGGTGGACAAACTCACTGACGGCACCATCTACATGTACCACAAGGTTGAGCCACCGATCCAAAGTTTGTCATTGATATGTCCGTATGTTAACCACCTAGGTGGCCACCCATGGAAGGCTTTGTTCACAAGTTCCAACAGTACCGGCGTAATCAACCGCCATCAAGCCTATACCGGTGCTCATTCTCGTGCCTTGAAGGAATATTAAACAAGCTCGGCAACACCGTTCTTTTTAGTGATTACAAGTCCAAGCCTCCTGATTCCTATGGCGTGCACCATCTAATTACGGTAAAATGGGGACGCTTCACAGCCAAGAGGAGGAGAATGATACACCCTTGGATGACGATGCCATCCGTACCTCCGGCATGATACGCCCTTGGCTAGCGATGAAGACTTGTGCTGCATATTTATTTCCGTCATCTTTTATCTATTTAATATTTTAAATATTTAAATAATTAAAGAGATATTTTTGTGGAAATTTCCTTTTAAGAAGAAAATTTGACTTGAAATAATTCATAGAATATTTCAACCAAGTCCCTTAAATTAGGGCTAGCATCTCTCAATTGTCTCTTAAGGATTTTCCTTTTTGCCACTATCCTCCACTATATAAAGGATGACTGACCTCATTGTAAAAGCATGTTCAATTTTAATCAAGCACATTTGAGAAGCATTTCCTCATCCTTGGTTATTGGACATCACAATTTCCCCTTTTGTAAAGTTCTTCATTTGGATTTCGATCCAAGTCTCCAAATAGAGAATCCTTGAAGGATCACTTGTTCGCTTCACTTCACGGATTATTCGATCTCTCTAAATCGAATCAACTATATGCTTCCGCAACATCATTTCTCAAGCTCCCGCAACTCATTTTCAACGTGTAAGAGCCTTAGTCTTTGGAGCTTAGGAGTCTTGCTGAGCCTTGCCTTGACCCCTGTTAGCTGCCTCTGTGCACCACCTGGGCCGCCCCAACGGCTAGGCGCCCCTGCGCCTTGGGCTAGCCGCCCTTGCGGTTCTATGATGGTGCAGCCGCTTTCGTTGACTCTTGACTTGTGCTTTGCGGCTGACTTCTCTTATAAGCCATGCCTTAGCTTCAGATGAGGGGTTTCCTACCTCTCTTCAGCTTATCTCTTCCTCCTCACGTTCTTCTTCTTCTTTCTTTCTCCTCGATCTTCTTTGATCTCTTCTTGCTCTTGTGAGTGGGATCTTGTGAGTTTGAGTGTGACTTTGGCCTTGGATGCTCATGAGGATGTTGCTGAAGGTTGTTGGTGTTGTGTTGAGGTGATAGACGTGATGTATGCTCCATAGTTGCAGCTTAGGGCTTGCTGTGGTAAGCTCTTCTCCTTAATCTCTCTTCTTTCCTTCTTTCTTGCTTCTTTCTTCCTTTCTAGCTTAGGATCACAAGCTAGACTTGTGTTGGATCCTTTCCTGGATGGTTGATGATCATATATGTGTATATATGTGTATATGTTGTTGTGGTATGTTGAAGAAGTGAAGAAAGTTGAGAAAGGGATCAAAGAGAAGTCGGGACCAACTCTCTGCACAGTTGGCCGCCCCTGCATCTGACTCCAGCCGCCCCTGCGCCTAGTGTGTGAGCCGCCCCTGCGCCTTTGGTGAGCCCCTGCGCCTCACTGGATCAACCTTGTGATCTTGCTTCTATTGGTGCATACCTTGTTGGTATGTCTTCCTTCCTTCCTTTCCTTTGGCTTTGACTTAGTTGGTAGCTAGGCTAGTGTGGTTAGGATGTGTTGTATGTTGGAGTTGTGCCTTAGGCACTTATGTTGATGTTGAGGTTATGATGTAGGCATTTGTGAGCTTGTTGTGATCTTGTGTTTAGATTGAGGTTGTAGGTTGGTTATGGTTATGGAGACGAATCTCCTAACCCTTGCAGTGTATGATGTCGTGTGCCTTGCTATTGCAGGCGTTGGTGTCTTCCCCAAGGGAAAGCTGTGACGTGGTATTAGATACGAGTATATGAGGTAAGTCCATAGGACTTACTTAGCGTCCAGTTATGAATTTGTGCGATTGTGATGGTTGTGTGTGTCCATATGATTGTGCATTTATAACCTAAACCGGACTAGGATGACCATTTATTACATTTAAATGACCCAAGTGTATTATAACGGGCGGTAACCACCGGTCTCCGCCTGCTGGTTAGAAGGAGGTGCCCTGAAGATAATCTCACAGGAGATGACGAGTGACGATCACCCCCATGCAAAATTCCCGGGTTACGTTGGATGAGACGGGGTTCTTGAGGCTCATCGTGTTACAAAAGAAGTTGAATTAGTAATGGAATAACGTAATAAAAGATAATAAATGAATGTGTGTGGCATTGCAGGTATGAGATGTTGATGTGGGTTTGTGCTATTACCTTCATGCTTATCTATTGTTGTAGCTAACGGTGTATATTGTGTTGTAGTTGATCCACAGGTTAAGAAGGCTGTAGAGTGAGCCAGATGGTGTGACCAACCGAGGACTTCTGTACATTAGTATGTGTAAGTTTAGATCTTTTGTATCAGATGTTTATGTTTAATGTTTAGTACTCGGCTTTGTGTTTGTAAACAGTTTTGATGTATCATTACAACTTTTATGTATTTGGTTTTACTCTACTTGTGTCTTGTTGTAAGATTCAATGAACTTGTTGTCAGGATAGGGTCAAGATTCATTGTGAGATCAGAGTCCTGTGGATTTGTGGATTTGGGGTGTTACACAACGTCTAATCCATCCGCAAATAACAAAACGGAGTAGATGAAGTTCAAGTTCGATCTAGATCCGGAGTTTGTCCTTGAACGCATCCAATGACATTTCATTAGGCGTTGACAAGACCAATAACACTTTTGTCAAGTCACGGTTGTCATGACAGAGTCAAAGACAATATAACCGTCATAGCAATGTTTCAGTTTAATTAAGTTTCATACTTTTACCTCTAATCACTAGTTACTAACATGTCGAAGGTGGAAAGGGGTTGGATTTGTGGGCAAGGACCCTAAGGTTGAGTGAGACAAGGTAGACGGGCGCACGGGGCTTGATCTGGATCTGAACTAAAATTGTTACCAGCACCTGATCTTGTCATTAGCCATAATTTGACCTCTCGATGTAATAACTTACATATCAAGGCTTTTGTTCCGCTGAGAAGAGCTTCAAAAGCCCTCATTCCAAAAGTGTGATTGTGATCATTTGATATAGGAAGTGTTTTCAGATTCTTCACTTTCGGTAGAAAGATGAAGAAAACTAAGATTGTTCATATGTTGAAAAATTGTTCAACTTGTTCTTGGAACATCAGGAAAGAGAAGAGGGAGAAGAAAGCCAACGATCCATTAAAGACCTTGAACTCCTACTCACCTCAAACCCTTTTAAAACCATGGTTATGAAACCATTAAAAGATCTTGAACTCCTTTTTTTTGAGATGGTTGTTGTAGGAGTTGTTGGTTTCACCCATCGGTAAATCGAGAGGCCTTGGCACCACCACGTACGGCACCCATGGTAGAAGTTCGAAGAGGCACTCATGGACGCATACGCTTCAGCCGAGAAAGAGGTGGCGAGGTAAAGGAGGAGATGGAGGTTTTTGAGCTGGAGAAGTACAAGAAAGCAATATTTAGTTACGAATAGGAAAGATTGGCTACATTTTGTAAGGGCCCGATTTCAATTTAAGTAACAGGATTTTATTTTCTTCGATGGCTGGGGTAAGAGAAGCAGGCGCGGGGCGACGGGGAGATCTAGCGGGAGCGGCAAGGGACCTTCGGTTGCTCCGGCGAGCGGGGTACGCTCTCGACAGGGGAGAGAGGGATAGAGAGTTCGAGATGCAGAAGAGGGCATGAAGAAGGAGAGCTGTCGAGGGAGGAGAGGTCGATGCTAGAGAGTGAAGTGCTGTTCGACGGGTGGAAGACGAGGGAGGAGGTGGTTGAGGGGCTGCCGTTGAGGGAGAGGAAGAAGAAACGAAGGAAACAAAGGAGTTGAGAGAGAGGAGAACTGTGGTCGTCTGGGTTCCAGCGGCGCAAGAAGGAAGGAGAGGTTTTGCGAATTCTCGTTATGGTTAACTATAGGTCATACACTAGATTTACCCATTTTATAAAACAAATTTTGAAGTCAACTAGGGTTTTGGATTCCAAACCCCAGCATTTCCCTTTTCAGCCAGCTCCCCCTATCTCACCATTTCTCTGCGTCTCCCACCATACCGTTGCCAATCCTCACCAGCACCAGCACCAACACCACCGACCGGCGATCGGTTACCTCCAGTGGCCAGGTAATATTCTCTCTTCCCGCTAGGCTTCTTGTTGAAAGGAAATTCTATTTGGTAGTAGTTGAAACCCTTTTACTCTCTAGCCTCCTATTTTTCTCTCCCCCCTCGCTGTATGTGTACCGTGAAACCAACACGGAACTGCTTCACTTGCCGGCGTCCGCCTCTCAGTCCCTCACAAGCACTGCATCAGTTCTTCACTTCTTTTCAGACTATCGAACTCAGCCTCCTGTGTCGCTGCGAGATCCTTCTCAGTCTCCGTTCTTCAAGATTCTTCACCCTTCTCAGCGTCTCTAACTTTCCGCTCTCAATGAGTCAGTTCTGCTGTACTTCTTCAGATTCGTCTCTGAGCAGTGACCATCTCTCATTCTTTTTCAGTTTTTCTTCATTTTAGAATATCAGATTCGAGATGAACATGCATTGAGTAATTTGAATAACTGAGAATTGATTATTGATTGCATTGAATTTCATCGAGGTCTTATTTCTCAAATGTAGTTGATTCTGGTTTGTAGCTGTTTATTTCATTTCATGTTCTGGTATTTTAATCAATTGATTTTTTATCCAAATGTAGTTGTTTTATTATTGCTTTTCACTATCTAAAGAAAATTTAGCATTTGCGTTTTCTTTTCACCTCTGAGTTCCACCTCCATTTCTTCACAGCCATGGCACACAAGGACGAGTCCTACCTCAACACTGTCATCGAAAAGCGCATTAAGCTCTTTACTACTATCCAGACAAAGCTGAATGTCGAGCGCGAGGCCATTGCAGGCGATCCCATTAGGTCTTCTCTCTCTCCCATTACTCCTCTTTTCATGAGTTTCACTCTCTGCACTTGTATCTGACATATGGAGTTTGCGTTTGGATAGGATTACATTGCCAGATGGGAATGTTAAGGACGGGAAAAAGTGGATTACCACACCGTATAATGTGGCGTCCGATATCTCCAAGGGCCTTGCAAACAACGCCTTGATTGCTCAGGTAAACGGGGTTCTTTGGGATATGACCCGTCCTCTTGAAGGGGATTGTGACTTGAAGCTGTTTAAGTTTGATGATGATGAAGGCCGAGATACTTTCTGGCACTCAAGTGCTCACATACTTGGTCAGGTACTGAAATGCATATGTATCATTTCAAAATTTCCATGAAAATTTAAAAGCAGATGGAGTGTTAAAGGTGACGTGTAATAAATAGTTCTTGACCTTGAGATAAGTTAGAATTGAGATTGATCTATCAAACATTGGCTAGGTAATTATCATTAATTGGTGCAACATTGCTTTAGGATGTGTCTTGAGTAGTTAGGCATCTTATGCTTTTCCTCCCTTTACAGGCTCTTGAACAGGAGTATGGTTGCAGATTGTGTATTGGGCCATGTACTACACGTGGTGAGGTAGGGCAAGAGCACAATGTTTCATTACATGTTAGGCGGAAAATAGTTTTGTTATCCTGGAGAGTACCATTTTGTTAAACTTTTGATGCATGTCATTGATGAGATTAGATTTACAAATGATCTTTGATGCTATAAAGATGCTATTTAAATTTGGATTTGAATTCCATCAGCAACATTCGATGTATTGATATATAGTATTATGCTGAGAATGCATCCTTACAAGTATACATTTGTGTTGTTGGTATTGCTTTTGGCTCAAATAAAGTTGAATATTGTAAATTACGAATAGGTGGGCTGAGTGTCTTCTTTATGGGACTATTGAAATTCAATAGTATCACAACAGTGTGTTGTTTGATTAAATTGTCATACCAATTTCTGTTAGACGTTCCTATTAGATCGAATGGTATATTTTCTATTTAGCATAACCAAGTTGCTCCTTTTTATGAAAAGTCTGGTTAATATTGTCTAGGTAATCTAAACTCTGCAGTGCAACTGAGAAACTCTCATAGCATGTGACATTCATGTTTTCCTATCCACTTTAGTGGAACATTAGTAACTATTCTGACTACCTTTTCATGCTTTCCAAAAATGTTTTCCAACATGAAAATTTAATGAATGTCCAAACAGGGTTACATGGAAGCAAAAATAGACTCACATATCTATGCACATGTAATTCTCTGTACAGAAGTGTTTTCTTTTTGAAAGTTGAGAATACTTTTATAGAGGTGTTACAACTTATGGTCATATTCATGATTTTGAGGTTTTTGATGATCCTTCGGTTTCCATTGTTTTCATGCTTTTTTTGTTTTTTGTAATTAAGTGCTTTATCTTCTAATAAAATGCTCTTTTTTTTGACATTTTAGTATGAAGTCTTGTTTAAATGGAAGCTCTTAAATATGTAATTGAAACCTATACGGATGGAGCAAATCGAGCAATCTGTCTTTTACCTCGAGATTAGTTTTTTTTTCATGTATTTATTATTGTAGAAATGTTATACTTTGTGTTTGCTTCTAATGGAAGGAACTGGTAAGCTCTATATTTAGTTATACAAAGTACCAATGAGGTCCTAGTCCTACTAACAAAACTGTACGTCCTTCCAAATTCCCCCTTTGCATATATCATTGTTGCCCATCACTATCAGTTTTAGTGCTTCCATTTGTATATAGAAGCATAATCTTGAAACTAGATTAGTAAGGAGTTCTTGAGGAATTTTTTGAAAGTGGGCTCATTACATTACGATTTTGCATATCTTTTACAGTAAGCATACACTTGTTCTTCATTAAATTATCACCAGCTTTGGTTGTCCCAGGTTGGTTTTTCTTATGCTTAAACAGTAGTTTCTTGAAAAGAATTTCAGTCTTGCAACCTAGCTTCTCAAATAAGTGATGTTAATTTCTTGTACAGGGTTTTTATTATGATGCGTTTTATGGAGATTTGGGCTTGAATGAGGACCATTTCAAGCAAATTAAGTCGAAGGCAGATAAAGCTGTCGAGGTACTGCTCTTTCTCTCTTTTTTAGTAAGCTATGGAAGTATCTTCCAACTATTATCTTATTTTGATTTGTTTTGACATTTATGATAATTTCTGGTTTATCACTTTTGTGCACTTGTGCATAATAACTTTGTAATACTTTTTGACTCGTCATTGATATACTTCAGGAGAAACAACCGTTTGAAAGGATCGAGGTATCAAGACAACAGGCACTTGAAATGTTTTCTGACAATAAATTCAAGGCAAGCTATTGATTCTTATGTTTCATATTATGCTTTTCTCTCTCTATCTAAATGACTGCTTTTGTCAGCAATTATACTGCTTCTGTTTGTCTTTTTTAGATTGAGATCATTGAGGCTTTACCTGAAGACAAAACCATCACTGTTTACCGATGTGGCCCCTTGGTTGATCTTTGTCGTGGTCCTCATATACCAAATACTTCTTTTGTGAAAGCATTTTGTTGCTTAAAGGTGATGTTTCAGATCACTCCGAATTCTGCTCAGGGGTAATGAAGCATTTGCTTGTTGTATTAATGTTCATATCGTCGAATAGGCTTCAGCGGCTTACTGGAGAGGTGACAAGGATCGTGAAAGTTTACAGAGAGTTTATGGAATATCTTATCCTGATTCAAAGCGTTTGAAGGTAATATCAATACTTGACTTTCCATTTGGGCAGAACTGCTTCTGCCTTCGAAGCATCTTACGTGTTGCTCAAGTTTCCCTGTAATGGGATGCATTATTACATATATGTTGGCAGTAAAAAGAGGCATCTTCTTACTCTGGTAGTAGATACTGGACATGCTTATTCCCTCGAATGATAATATGGTACTTTGGTTACTTTTGTAGGAATATATTCGGTTATTGGAAGAAGCCAAGAAATATGATCACAGGTTACTGGGCTCCAAACAAGAGCTTTTCTTCTGTCACCCACTTAGGTGAGGCAACAACTGAAGCTTTTTCGGCTATTTATTTTACCATGTATATATGTGCATATGGACTATGTTGTACTGTTAAATTTCAGCCCAGGGAGCTGGTTTTTCCTTCCTTATGGAACTCGAGTTTACAATAAGTTGATGGAGTTCATACGTGGTCAGTATAGAGAGCGAGGATATGCTGAGGTAATACCTTTTTTTATGGGTAAACGATCTACACTGATTGCGGTTACAACAGTTGACGTGTAATGAATGTTCGCTATAGTAGGTTATCAGCCCAAATATGTACAACATGCAACTATGGGAAACGTCTGGGCATGCAGCAAATTATAAGGAAAATATGTTTGTGTTTGAGGTGAGTGCTTTTACAAATGTCCAGAATTTTTTTTATTTATGCATCTTTTGAGAAAGAAAAGCCTTTGGATAAAAAACCTTATATATTAAGGGGCCATTTGGTTTCAACTCCGGAAACGAAATGGAAAGGAACTTAGGTGACCTTTATATCATTGTTCATTTATAAAATTAATCAATAGGTGATGCTTTCTCATTTTCAATGCAAAATGTGTTTCTTTTCCACCATTTGGTTTCCTTATCATCAAAATTATCAAAATTTTACTACAAATGCTTTTAACCACAAGGATTGATTCCAAAACTTTTCATGAACAAGAGTATATATATGGACTTAGATTAATTTCTATTCTGTATCCGTTTCTGGAGTTGCAAACTAATGGGGATAAATTCTGAAATTACTTTGGGAAGTGATAGTTATGATTGTCAGTAACGTTAACACGTCTGGCAAATTTTAGTGCGCCTATTGTGTGGGATTTCCCATGAACTTTAGCCTTTTCCTTACCGAATGATCATTCGTGTGTAGATCGAGAAGCAGGAATTTGGACTCAAACCAATGAATTGCCCTGGGCATTGTTTGATGTTTGAGCACAGAGTTCGTTCTTATCGAGGTATTTTCCTGTCATATATCACTATTTTAGTTGTTCAATTGTACATATATGATAGATGAATTATCATGGCTCTTAAATATTATTTATAGGCCTTTCTATTAATCTATTATAGTAAACCATGTTTGATGAGTCTCTGGCCATGACAAATCAATGTTTATATTTATTGGAAAGTAGGTCATATATCTTTACAGACCATTCAGTTAAATGCGTGGCATCCTATTTTCATCAGGAAATTAACAGAGTACATGTTTGGGCATATTTTGTCCTAGTACTTCAAAGTTTTTATATTTTCATTCCACCTTTAAATTATTAAAACTTAGTCAAAATGGAATAAACTACAATACTATTAACAGTTGAACTCAAATAAATTCAGTTCAATTTTTATTTTGGTATCTTGAAAGTAGGTTATGATATTTGTAGTTTGAGATATATGGATGTTTGAGCAAGATTTTTTTCAAAACTTTTTCATATAAAGTAAAATATGCATTAGAAAAATTGAAGTTCATTTTTACATATGTTTTTTGATTTTGTTAAATTCAGGCCTGAAGGATAGAATGCTTGATCAAATTTGATGAAATTCTGACAAAACATAACAGCAAAAGATGAAAACTTTTTATGTGTGTGCATGCAAAGTGGGATCGTGGATCAATTTTTTTATTTTGATGAGTACTTTGAGGATATTATAGATGATCTATTTGATGCTAAAGTCATTTACTTTCATATTTGCTAAATGTTTGCATGATTTCCAGAACTTCCTCTTCGGTTAGCTGATTTTGGGGTCTTACACCGTAACGAAGCAAGTGGGGCACTTACAGGACTGACTCGTGTTAGGAGGTTTCAGCAGGTCTACTTTTGGTTAATAAGCTTGATATTTAGCTTTACAGTGCAATTACTATTTTTTTTTTTGTGGGAAAGTTTAGTTATCATATCCAGATTTAGAGGTGGGGCGGCCGCCCCCCTCCATAAAAAAAAAAAAAATTTTTAAAAAAAAATCGTTTTAAAATAGGTTGTGGCTTCTCTCGTTTATAAAAATTTTTTCTACGATTTATTTTTTTTAAATATCACTATTGTTGTGTTATATTTAAATGTTTTTTTTGGATCTTTCGTCGAAGTGAACGAAACTTCATAAGTATTTCCCGTTTTAGACTCGGAGTGAAATAATCCACCAAAATGCACGAGATTTGTTGTTTGGATTAGAAGCGCGGTCTTAGACCACACTCTTATTTGTAAAATGCGTTGTCGAGGACAACGTTTTAATATCTGAAATAAAGATAACAAAAACACAAATAGAGGTGTGGTCCTAGACCGCAGCTATAGTGTAACGTTTCTGAAAAAAAAAAAAAAAAACTAAAGAGGCGCGGTTATAGGACAGCTTTTTTTTTAAATATATAGGCGCAGTCATGGACCGCGCCTTTTAAGTGTAATGTTTTTATAATTTTTTTTTGTATTTTTATTTATTGTAAGTAGATGACATATTGACTTTGTTTTTATCGCAATTTTATTTTTATAGATATTTTTATCGAAAATAAAATTTCGCCCCCCTTTTAAAATCCTGCGGCCTCTACTGCTTGTACAGTCTTTTTTTTCTTTCTGATTTTGGTACCTGATAGTAAAATAAAATGTTCAAAGTTGAAATATGAAATGCTCAATGTTAAAAATGACCTGTAGACTTATGTAGTTGCTGATGCTAGTAATAAGTCTCCTGTGTAATGTTTGATCCAATTTGTTTTTTGTAAAATGTTTCTTTTGACATTTTGTTCTTGTGGCAGGATGATGCACATATATTCTGCAGGGAGTCACAAGTGAGTATGTTTTATTTCTAGATGTATTTAATTGTAGTATCTGCATATATATGTTTTTTGCCTTGAAAGTTGTTTGAAATTTTCAGATCAAGGATGAAGTCAGGGCTGCTCTAGAGTTTATTGATCATGTGTACTTTATATTTGGATTTACCTATGATCTGAAGCTGTCAACGGTATGTGAACTTTATTCTGCTCTCTTTCTTAGTTGCATAATTGTGTCCCACCCTCCCTTTTCAGTCTCACTAAAATCTTGCATTATCATGTACACAGTTCTGATAGTGAATATCTAAGGCACATTTCAGTTTTACGCAGGAGTTGAGACTTGAGTGCAGTAGTTACTGTAGAATAATGACTGCTTATATGTTGTAGGAGCTGAATTTGAGTGTTATTGGAATGTTGACTGCTTATATGCTGAGGGAACTGAAATTGAGTGTTATAGTCAATTGTGGCACAATGTGATGTTATCACTTATTTGTTCTATCGCAGAGGTTGATCACTTTTTTCTTGCATATGATGCGAGTGAGATTTAGATGCATTGTATTATGTGGAGCATTATTGCAGCATGCATGCTTTGTCGTTGTTGTATAGGAAGCTAATGCTGTGATTTGACATTTTCTTGATCACAAACTAGGGACCCCTCTCATTGAGTTCTTTTTTCTCTGTTTTCCCTGTTCATGTTATATTGACATGACTCTTGTATCTTCCTATATCATTTAATACACATCAATGATATAGAGACCGGAGAAGTATCTGGGTGATTTGGAAACATGGGACAGGGCTGAGAAAGCTCTTACTGAAGCACTGGATGAATTTGGCAAGCCTTGGCAGGTTTATCTCCTTCTCAGAGTTGCATTTTCTATCTTTATGATTGAATTTTCATGTTTCCCCAATCATGTATTTATTTTCGTATTTTTTCTATGAAACAAACACTTGCTATTGTGTTCATGGATTCTCGTAGTCAGGCTGATGCTGTCTGTTCATGTGCCAAGTGTGCTATCTTAGTGAACAGAATCTATAACATTGATGCAAGGAGAACTGATTTCTTTTTGCATTCATCATTCTATTTTTTTTTTAATTTCATCGTTTCTGGCAAATGTGTAAACTGGCTTTCAAATATGTAACTGAAAAGATCGATAAATCGAACTTCCATTTTATGGTGTTTGACGTGTTAAAATATTTTTAATTTTATGTTTATCGCCTCTTTCCCTGTTCAATAAATGAATTTGTGTTACTTGGTATGTTCTCTTTTGCTAGGTCCATATTTGAGCTGAATGTGCTCTTTAACTGTTTTTTGTTTTATCTCTAAAGCATAACATAGTGTTGGAGTCCATGTGTGAGTATATACTCTACATATATAAGAAAATATTTGTGTTTCATTTACTTGAAAATGATGAACTTAATTTTAGTGTAGTAGGAACAAATGGACTGTTATCTGTATAGAAAATTTAATATCAACCTTTAGCTTTTTGTAGTTTTTTTCGTATGTATATTTTCTTTGACAATGGTAAAATGTACGATTCCTGGAATCGAAAAGGTCAGATCTTCTCTTTTTATGAGTTGGTTTGCAAGGATGTCGATTTGGTTCTACTGGATATGCCTCCCTTTTTCATGCTACGAGCTTAATGTTTGCTGATATTATGCAGATAAATGAAGCAGATGGTGCATTTTATGGACCAAAGATTGATATAAGTGTTTCTGATGCATTGAAAAGGAAATTTCAATGCGCAACACTACAGGTTTGCATCGTTTTATGTCTTAAGTAGACTCCTTTTAGGTGCTCGACTTCTAATAAGTTTCTAAATTTCTCCTGCAGCTCGACTTTCAGCTACCAACTCGTTTCAACTTGACTTACTCAGCAGAGGATGAGGCTAAGAGGGAAAGACCTGTTATGATACACAGAGCTGTCTTAGGTTCTGTGGAGCGAATGTTTGCTATTCTTTTGGAGCACTACAAAGGGAAGTGGCCCTTCTGGCTTAGCCCTCGCCAGGCAATTGTGTGCCCTGTGTCAGTCAAATCAAATACATATGCTCTTGAGGTAAGTACTTCAGTTTAGTTAATCTGGTTTTTCCTCAAATCCTCATAAGCTAATTGACTTTATTAAATTTATTTTTGAGTTTTAAGAAAAGAAGTTTCTGAACTATTGTTAAAGTTTGCTGATCCAAAGATTGGCCACCCAACCTAATCCTGTACTTGGTATTTGTCTATTTGATAAACTTGTGATTAAGCTGGACTGACTTTACAGTCTTCGGAAAATCCCTAGATAATGAAATCTAAAAAATTTCGCCTAATTGGCCTAGTCTGCTTTGAAATCATCAAAATGAATAATGTTTAATTCTGAAATGACCCGAATCAAACCCAAAGATGCTTTATTGCTTCCTCTTAGTATATCCTCATTTGGTGCTGTTCTATATTGAGGTATGATATTATATTAATAAATATAAGTTATTAGAGTCATTCTGATTGGTAACATAAGATAAATGGCAGGAGTAGAATTTCATTTTAAACTATATATGCCTCCAAGATAGTAAAATTTAGGAATCAAATTAGTGAAAAAAAGTGTCAAGTTTCACTTTCTCATTGAATGAGGAGTGTTTGCTTCCGAAGCTTTACAACTTTCTGTCAAATACCACTTCATTACATATTAGTTTGAAAAATGTGTTGGTAGTTATGTTGTATTATCTGCTGGTGGGGATGTAACTGAATCACTGGATTTCATAATTCCAAATATTCTTTTCTAACTTTCTCATATGATTTTTCTTTGATTTGAGTATATTCATCGATTATTTGTCCAATTTCACAGGTACAGGACAAGATCCATCAGGCTGGTTATCATGTTGACATTGATTTATCTGATAGAACAATGAATAAAAAGGTGTGAATATATGTGACCTACTCGTTTACTTGACCTAGAGAACTTTGGTTATGTCCAAACACACAAACTGATGAATACTACCCTCTGCAGGTACGAGAAGCTCAACTGGCACAATACAACTACATAGTAGTTGTGGGAGAAACCGATGCACAGAACACTACGGTATGCTCTTTGATGTGTAGTATGATTCATTTACAACGTAATTTCGCGATGGTGAAATATTGTGATTGTGGTGGGTGTTTCTTGTTCAGGTGACTGTGAGGCAGAGGGATAAGCAGGATCAGAAAGATCTTCAAGTAATGAGCATTGAACAGCTATTAGATCATTTCAAGGAAGAAGCTGCTGCTTTCCACTAACTAGTTTTTATCTTAATTTTAAATTTCAGTTTTGCTTATTGACGAGCACAAATTAGGCATGTTTCATCTTTGCTCCTCTCTTTTTGTGCTTCTATGTACTTCATTTAGAATGTTCAATTTTTCTATAGTTTCTGTCAAATTGTGTTGACTATACCATAGACTTAACAGAATGTGACTACACTTTGTTCGTAACATATTTTGATTCAAAAAATATTCACAGTTTTAACTCCGGGCAGAAACACTAGACATTCAACTAGTTTGTTAAAATTGAAGATTTCTTCTTTAAGGCTAAAAAGTTTAGAAACTTATCTACTATCAGCTTCAGTAATCTCTTTCACCTTTGATAAAACATCACCTTTTTTCTCCTTGCTCTTGTTTCCCTATCATCATGCATGAAATTCAACCAAAATGAACTTCAAACCATAGAAAACCTCTTTTACTTTAACTTAATCATGATGGACAATTTCACAACACTAGAAAATCTATCTATGAGACTATGAGTCTCTCAAAGGCTTCAGTCCCATTCTCCTCTATATATCTTTCAATAACGGTTAAAATGTCGTTTTGTTGCTTGAAAAACACTCATATTCTTGTGGATGTACAACATTAGAGTGTTCACAGAGTGTTTTGTGAAGAGTTCTTGTAGGATGGTCTAATGTAGTTCTTATACACAAATGCAGCCCCATTGAACTGCGGTCACACCAACCAACAATTTAGAAACAACTTTACATATGGAAATAGTAACTTGCATTACAAGAATACAAAACTAGCTTAATATAAGCATATATGAATTCATTTATGAGAGTTCCAAATACTTCTTTTAAGTGCTCTTCATGCTCTTCAAGGGATTTACTATAGTTGCGGATGTCATCAAAGAAAACTACCACAATTTTGCCAATGTAGTGATGTAGGACATGATTTATCAATCTCATGAATGTGCTAGGAACATTAGTCAAGCTAAAAGACATAACCAACCACTGATAAAGACCAAATTTAGTCTTGAAGGCCGTCTTCCATTCATCTCCTTCCCGCATCCAGATTTGATGATATCCACTCTTAAGATCAATCTTCGAGAACAAGGTGATTCCGCTAAACCCATCTAGCATATCGTCCAAACAGGGAATGGGATGTCGATACTTGATGAGAATGACATCCAATGAATTCCAAAGGATATAAACACCAATGAATTCCTTCTTGGATGCTAGAAGAACCCTATTTGACTAGGGCGATATTTCAACATTGGGACGAGATTCTGATGCACTAGGGCGAGATTCTACACTGGGGCGAGATTTTGGATAATCTCGGGCAAGATTGTTCCTCTCGAGGCCGAGATTCTTCACTAGAATCAGGAAAACCGTCATTGGGGCAAGATTCTGATAATCTCAGGCAAGATTCTACTTCCCAGGGCCGAGATTCTTCATTGGAGTGCTTTTCTCGTTCGTTTCCCTTGCCAAAGTCTTACTCCTTGCCTTGTCCTTCTTTTTCTCAAAACTTTCCACAATCTATAAGGGCGTAATAGGTTTCAAAGTTAATATTTGACCCTCATACTCAAAAGAATGTCCATTAGTAAATCTATCCTGCTTGATTCTTCTATCAAATTGACATGGACGTCCTAATAAAATATGACGGTAACTCTAGCTTGCTTATTTACCTTTAATTCACCATAATCATTCATGCAATGCAACTTATATGGTCTAGGATGATAAAACGTAGTAATTTTCTATTTATTTATCAAGTCAACACTAGCAATATTGCAACAACTACCACCATCAATAATCATGTTACACACCTTCCCTTTAACAAGACATCTAGTATGAAAAAGGTTCTCCCTTTGATTATCCTCACATGGAGCTTATCTTAGGATGCAATATTCTTCTAGCAATCAATGATTGTCCATGCTCAAAATCAATACCTTCATCACTATCACTAGCACTATCATGGTCATGCAATGCATTAAGGTGGGTATGATCATGATCATGATCTTCTTCACTTTCATATTGTCATTGTTAGTTGATGAAAATAAAACCCGTTTATTAGGACAGTTTCTCATAGAATGGCCTCTACCTTGACATTTAAAGCATACAATATCTCTAGAATGTAAAGTAGAGTTAGAATTGCTCTCTTTAGGATCAATTAAAAGCTCATTCAAGGATCGAGATTGAGAGGGCAAGATTTCCGTGGCTCCTTGATCGAAATTTTGACCCTTTTTCTCATCCTTGGTCGAGGTGGATTCTCGGCTTTGTGCTCCTTGGGTCCGATTGGATTGTTGCTTCCATGAACATGTATTTCCAAAACTAGACCTAGTTGCTTGGCTCCTTCCGTTGATCTTCTTCTCCACTTTGATGGTCAAATGCAACAAATTTGTGATAGTAGAATATGGATACAAGTCAATTTCATTTGCTAAAGATGGATGCAAAATACGTAAATAACGAGCAATTTTTATCTCCCCCGCACTCATAGATCCTTACTTGAGGTTCTTCGGTCGTTGCCTTAATTCTCTAGCATGATGTTGAGGCACAAATCTAGCTCTCATCAAGGCTTTCATTTGTTCTCAAGTGTTGATGTCCGGATCTAGCGTTCTTCTCTTTTCTTTGACAAGATGATCCCACCACACTAAGGCATAACCTTGAAATTCAAACGCAGCAAGTAGAATCTTTCTTTGTTCACTAAAGTTATGACAAGACCAAATTTGTTCAGTTTTGGTCTCCCATTCCATAAAAGTGTCTGGACCACATTTGCCTTCAAAACTTGGAATTTTAACCTTCACTTTTCCAATCCCGCCATTCTCTTGGTGAGATCTATAAGGTACCAAGTCTCGACCTCTCATAAGAAGATGGCTACGTCGTCTCTTCACATACCCTCGTCATCCTCCTCCTCTAATTCTTGAAATTCATCAACAAAATCTGAAATATTAGGTGCATTATGAAGAGAATTTGAATGTCTCATACCTTTCCCTTGAGGGGGTCTTTGAGGTATTTCTTAGGATAGAAACTGAGTTGGGTTACGTGAGCTTTCATCAACGTCGAAAGTAGATCTCGGCTGGAATCTCCGGCTGTATAGGGGCAAGATTTTGGGGCCGAGACTCCAGTTTCTCCATCCATTCAACCAATGTTGATAATGTAGCCATGAGTTGTTGTGGCATGTATATGGCTTTCGGACATGAGGAATCACTCTTATGTGACCCTCGAGGGCTATTTTGTGTTACATTTGCACAAACACGCAAAGTAACAACAAACTTGTGAAGTTAGTAAAAACGGAGGATCCTTACTTGGTTGCTCTCACACTCACACTCTGTTGTGATATCACAAGATAATTTGATGTAATTGCCTTATATGAATTAATACTCCCTTAAAATTGATGACTAGCTTCAACTAGAAACTCCTTGGATGAATCAAGAAGTCAACTTGGCTTGGAAGAAGGTTCTTGTATTGAAAGATAGTTAAAGAAACTGCTGTTGGAGTTCTTTTCAGCACTTGACACAAAGTAGAAAGAGTATTGCAAGTAGACACAACTAGTATGATAAAAGTATAGATATTAACTAACACACCCAAAAATATATACTCAATGCATTTAGAGTGCAAAGAGCAAGAAATAGACACCCAAGAGACTAAGAATAGAGTTTTATGTACCTCGCACTTATGCAATTAGAGAGAGAGAGATAACCAGGTAGGTTTAATCTCGGCATAAGGTAATCTCGGACAAAATCTTGGCCGAGATTCTGCACTAGGGGGCAAGATTGATCAAAAGGTGGGTGTTTCGGCTATGAACATGATCGAGGGTGATATAAAAATTCTTCTCTGGATGTCCTCTTCAACTTGGTGCACTTTAGTTGCTCAACGTGTGCCTTAAAAATTTTCGATAAAATTTGCAACAATAGCAAATCTTGTTCAATATCTCGGCCCGATGTTTTGGTTGAGGGGGCCGAGATTGTTGAACGTCAAGGGTTTGACGACAATCAGCGAATCTGATTTGGGATATACTCCTCCCTTGTTGCCTTGATGATCCCTTCTCAGTCGGATTGCAATAAATCTTGCTTGACTAGCTTCACCAAAACTTTGGGCTATATAATTGCTTGCTTCACTAGCTTCACCAAAACTTTGGGTTATATTTTATGATATAAAATATAGGCTAGGGTAAGAAAAAGGGATTTGTGTTTGAATTTTCTTGTGGAGGTATGGGAGATAGATATAGTCGAGATAGATGGCTGCAAAGAGAGGAGAATGTGGCGAGATTTGGGTAAGATATGTTGGAGATTTGGGCTAAGTCTTCATTATAATCGTTGAGCTTGTCTTGAGACAAGGTGCAATGAGTTGTTCACATGTGTGTCACTATGGTCCGGGTTGCGGGAGGCAAGACAAGTGACCGGCACTAAGAACAACTAGTATTATAAGGGGAGTCGAATCAAAGCAAGGTGATTCACGACAAGGTCAACTTGTACTAGCTTTTAGAAGACCGACGTTTGGGGCTTTTTAGCCACATTTTATCGGCACACCTTTGGTTCTTAGGCCTTATATTGGCTAAAGAATATGTGGTTAAAAATTGGGAGCAATCCAAGCTCAAATGCTTAGTGAATGTCAATGAAGCAGCTAGTGAGCTTCTTAAGGAGCTACACTAGCTTGAGCTAAGATATTGAGTGTTTGAGGATCTTGGAGCTCACCCTATCTATATTAAAGTTAATGAAGCTCATTGGAAGTGTTTGGACCAAGAAAAATAAGCTAGCTCTAAGCTAGCTCCGGGGAGCGGTTTTGGGCTCCCTATGTGGGCCTCGGGCCTCGGGCTTTCTAGGGCTTCAAGACCCATCTTCCAAGTAACTTCCATAACCGATTTTAACCTCTTTTAACTCCCCAAAACCGTGGCCCCCTATGCCTATAAAAGGGAGAGCCATTTGCACTTGATTGAACAATTCGTTTTTGCAACAATAAAGCTTTTAGTTCCATTGTATTGACATTGGATATGCCTTCTTATAAGCTTGTTTGCAAAACTCGAAAGACCAGTATAGTTCCTTTGTATTGACAAAGGATAGGCATCCATCTTAGTTTGGTTTTGTATTGATAAAACATAGGAATACCCTTTCTACAAAGTAAGACAAGTAAGTCTCTTACTTAGTCTTTGTAACGTGTAACGTTTTATCCCACTAAGGTATTTGGATATTCCCGGTGTAGGGGAGAATACACTTAGAAGGAAAATTCATTTATGAATGACTCATTACATTATCCAAGTCAATGGTTTTAACATATAACAACCGGTTTATAAGACGTGAAATTGAACATAACTTCTATTAGAGTTTTATCTACTCCTTTTCGGAGATTACAAACTCTTGATTGGGTTTTGTTTACTCCTTTGTGGAGATTACAAACCCTTGGTTAATAATTTTTTTTAGTTCAAGATAATTATATTAAATTGATTGGCAATTGGGAGAATCGTCTACTCACATAAGTGAGAATACGGCCCTTTGGTCTAAAACCGGACACCGAAACTCCAACAATCTTCTAAGTGTATTTATTGCTAGTTATTTTGTAGGATTGGATTGATCAATAATGAGTAAGACGTTAGTGACAGAAATGACTTCTCGTTTTGGGAAGTTGGATAAGTTTGAGGGTGTAGACTTTAGGAGGTGGCAAAAGAAAATGCACTTCCTCTTGACTACACTAAAAGTCGCTTATGTACTCACTACACCTAGACCGGCCAAGCCGGTTGATGATATGGTGGAGGAGATAGAGGCTGTCCGACAAAGGAGCAAATGGGATAATGATGACTACATATGTCGTGGTCATATTCTCAATGGCATGACTGATTCATTGTTTGATGTCTACCAAAGTGTAGAGTCATCAACATCAATGTGGGATCAACTGGAGTCTAAGTACATGGCGGAGGATGCTTCATCTCGCAAATTCTTAGTCTCGGATTTTAACTCATATAAAATGGTGGACTCAAGGCCGGTAATGGAACAATACAATGAATTGCTCCGGATTCTTGGGAGGTTCACTCAACATGCCATGCATATGGATGAGGCCATTGCGGTTTCATCTATAATGGATAAGCTCCCCCCTTCTTGGAAGGACTTCCGCCATGTGCTAAAGCACAAGAAGGAAGAACTCACGTTGGTGGAACTTGGCTCTCACCTTCAAATTAAACAAGGTCTTAGGACACAAGAAGGGGGACTCAAGAAGGAGGATAAAACTTCTACTTCCCACGAGGCCAACATGATGGATGGCAAGGGCAAAATGAAGAGGTTCAAAGGAATGGACAAAGACAAGGACAAGGGAAATAAGTCCAAGAAGTCCAAGAAGGATAATATTGACAAGAAACCAAAAGGTTCTTGTTGGAAGTGTGGCAAGTCTAGCCACTTCAAACGGGATTGCAAGGTTAAGGACAATGGATCCAAGGGTGGAGGCCAACGTGGCCAAAACCCCTCAAACCAAGGTGACTCACTTATGAGTCTTGATTCTAACTTTGATATAAATTCTGATTTGAATTATGTGTAATTGACTTTTGAATGTTTGTCCATGCAGGATGATGACCTTGGATGGTGGATGGACTCGGGTGCAACAACTCATGTTTGCAAAGATCGGCGTCGGTTCAAGACGTACGCTGTTGCTAATGATGGAGCACTCATACATATGGGAAACGAATCTACCACCCCCGTTCTAGGAAGAGGACGGGTTGATCTATACTTCACAAGTGGCAAGACCCTAGTCTTGTCAAATGTACTACATGCACCGGCCATTAGAAAGAATGTGGTTTCTGGTGGTGTACTCAATAGGCTTGGCTTCAACAAGTCATAAAAGCCGACCGCTATGTATTATCTAGGAGAGGAACATTTGTAGGCTTTGGCCATTGGAACAATAATATGTTTATTCTCTCTTTATGTAATAAACTTTCTAATACTAATATAAACAAGAATAGTTTGTTTACATTGTCTTCTTCTTCTTCTTCTTCTTCTTCTTCTTCTTCTTCCAATTGTGATTTTGTCAAGTGGCATGCACGGCTTGGACATGTTCATTTTAAGCGTATGAATGACATGACTAAGGATGATATTTTACCTAAACTTGACTTGCCAAAAGACAAGTGTAAAACGTGCATGTTGACCAAGATAACAAGACTTCCATTTCCTAGAGTTGAAAGAGAACAATCAATGCTCGGCTTAGTCCACTCGGATCTAGGCGCCTTGCACTCTACTCCTTCATTAGGAAAGAAGAAGTATTACGTAACATTCATAGATGATTACTCTAGGTATTGTTACGTATATCTACTCTTTGCAAAGAGTGATGCCTTAGACAAATTCTATGTATTCAAGAATGAATCTGAGTTGCAACAAGGTACCTTAATAAAAAGACTACGCACAGATCGTGGTGGTGAATTTATGGATAAGGAATACTTTGAGAGTGTCGGGATCATACATGAGACCACGGCACCTTACACACCACAATCAAATGGTGTGGCCGAACGAAAGAACCGAGTGCTTAAAGAGATGGTCAATGCCATGTTGTCTTACTCGGGTCTTAAGAATTCATTTTGGGGTGAAGCTATACTCACGGCAAACTACTTGCTTAATCGTGTTCCAAACAAAAGAAGCAAGAAGACTCCTTACGAACTATGGTTCAAAAGGAAACCAAACCTACATTACTTACGAGTTTGGGGATGTCGAGCCATAGTAAGGCTAAATGACAACAAACGTAAGACTTTAGGTGAAAGAGGTATTGAGTGTGTGTTCATTGGCTATGCCGAACACTCCAAAGCTTATAGGTTCTATGTGATAGAACCAAATGACTTCATCTCGGTTAATACCGTAATAGAGTCTAGGGATGCCATCTTTGATGAAGATCGCTTCACCTCGGCTCCTAGGCCTAGGGAAGTGATCAATATGACCTTAGATGAGGAATACCCAAACAAGCATCATAGGATTCAAGATGAATCCCGACAAGCGTCCCACGGACTTGACTTGCTAGAGATTGCTCCTATGAGCACTAATTTGTCCCAAAAATCGATTTTCCAAGTGTTCTTGGTTGAAGGGTCAAGGGATAATGAAATGGATCGTCACTCTTACTTTCATATAGATGAGGATCCAAAGACGTTTGACGAGGCCATGAAGTCTCAAGATGTTGCCTTCTGGAAGGAAGCAATCCAAGAGGAGATGGACTCCATTATGGGTAACCATACATTGGAGTTAGCCAACCTTCCTTCCGGTTGCAAACCTTTGGGATGCAAATGGATTTTCAAGAGGAAGATGAAAGTTGACGGTTCCATTGACAAGTTTAAAGCACGCTTGGTCATCCAAGGCTTTAGACAAAGGGAAGGTGTCGATTACTTTGACACATATGCTCCGGTGGCTAGGATTACAACCATTAGGTTACTAATAGCTATGGCGGCTATACATAATCTAGTGATTCATCAAATGGATGTCAAGACAACATTCCTTAATGGTGATCTAGATGAGGAAGTGTATATGAGACAACCTGAAGGGTTTGTTTTAAAAGGACAAGAGCACAAAGTGTGTCGCTTGGTCAAATCCTTGTATGGACTAAAGCAAGCTCCAAAACATGGCATCAAAAGTTTGATGATGTCGTATTGTCAAATGGATTTAAGATAAATCAAGCTGACAAGTGTGTCTATAGTAAGTTTGATCATACCGATCAAAGGTGTGATCATATGCTTATATGTTGATGACATGTTGATCTTTGAAACAAACCAAAGACAAGTAGATCTCACTAAGGATTTCTTGTCCACTAAGTTTTCTATGAAAGACTTAGGTGAGGGGATGTGATTCTAGGCATAAGAATCAAACGTGATGCTAAAGGCTTAAGCCTCACAAAATCACACTACATTGAGAAGATTGTCAAACGCTTCCGATGTGATAAAAGTTCAACTGTTAGTACTCCTATGGACTCAAGTGAAAAATTGATGCCCAACCAAGGATCAGATGTCTCTCAACTTGAGTATGCACAAGCAATAGGATGTTGCATGTATGCAATGACTAGCACCAGGCCAGATATTGCTTTTGCTATTGGTAAATTGAGTAGGTACACAAGTTGTCCTAGCTCACAACATTGGAAGACACTAAGACGTGTGCTTAGGTACCTCAAGGGGACCATGGGTTTTGGCATCTTGTACAGTAAGTATCCTTCAGTGATAGAAGGCTACTCGGATGCATCATGGATCACTAATCTAGATGATCACTCATCCACCACAGGATGGGTTTTCTTGTTAGGTGGTGGTGCCATTTCATGGGCTTCAAAGAAGCAAACATGCATCACAATCGCGACCATGGAGTCCGAGTTTGTGGCACTTGCCGCTGCCGGTAAGGAAGCTGAATGGCTAAGAAATTTGGTTCTAGAAATTCCTCTATGGCCAAAACCGGTTTCTCCTATCTCAATTCATTGTGATAGTGCAGCTACGTTAGCTAAAGCTTATAGCCAAACGTACAATGGAAAATCAAGACATCTTGGTGTGAGACATAGCTCGATTAGAGAGCTCATAACTCACGGTATAATATCGGTCGATTTTGTGAGAACACACAATAATCTAGCCGATCACTTAACCAAGAGCTTGGCTAGGGACTTAGTTCAAAATTCAGCCAAGGGGATGGGGTTAACGACCTAAATTGAAAACGACTTGTTATGGGACACCCAATTCGCCTATGGCTTGATGCCTTAGCCGAATTCAATGAGGAAAGCCCATTCTAAGAAGTTGTGAGCATAAAATGTCCATCCAAGGTAATGCTCTATGCTTATATAATATGTATAGTTTGAAATATGTAATTTCTTAACAACTCTTTTGAAAAATTGCAATTATAGGTGCAAGATCAAAAGAGAGTTGGCTACGTGAACGTGAAGTGTCAAGGCTTCTTCAAGGTAGTAGATGGTTGACTCGCCTATATGTTCATTAAAGGATTAGGACACAATAGCCTTTAAATGTGTCATTTATTTGTAAAGGAAATGTAAATTTCGTGTATGTTGCCTTCATGTACTTAAACAAGTTAAGTGGTTCAATCCATTAGGACACCACAATTCTTTAGTGCAGAATGTGTAATTATACTAATTCAATATATTCAATCGAAAGAAATTTATGATTATGCAAATATTTTTTTTGGATGTATGTCTATTAAAAGTTTCTTGACTTTGCTCAAATGGGGGAGGAATGTTGGAGATTTGGGCTAAGTCTTCATTGTAACCGTTGAGCTTGTCTTGAGACAAGGTGCAATGAGTTGTTCACATGTGTGTCACTATGGTCCGGGTTGCGGGAGGCAAGACAAGTGACCAGCACTAAGAACAACTAGTATTATAAGGGGAGTCGAATCAAAGCAAGGTGATTCACGACAAGGTCAACTTGTGCTAGCTTTTAGAAGACCGACGTTTGAGGCTTTTTAGCCACATTTTATCGGCACACCTTTGGTTCTTAGGCCTTATATTGGCTAAAGAATATGTGGTTAAAAATTGGGAGCAATCCAAGCTCAAATGCTTAGTGAATGTCAATGAAGCAGCTAGTGAGCTTCTTAAGGAGCTACACTAGCTTGAGCTAAGATATTGAGTGTTTGAGGATCTTGGAGCTTACCCTAGCTATATTAAAGTGAATGAAGCTCATTGAAAGTGTTTGGACCAAGAAAAATAAGCTAGCTCTAAGCTAGCTCCGGGGAGCGGTTTTGGGCTCCCTATGTGGGCCTCGGGCCTCGGGCTTTCTAGGGCTTCAAGGCCCATCTTCCAAGTAACTTCCACGTAACTTCCATAACTGATTTTAACCTCTTTTAACTCCCCAAAACTGTGGCCCCCTATGCCTATAAAAGGGAGAGCCATTTGCACTTGATTGAACAATTCGTTTTTGCAACAATAAAGCTTTTAGTTCCATTGTATTGACATTGGATAGGCCTTCTTATAAGCTTGTTTGCAAAACTCGAAAGACCAGTATAGTTCCTTTGTATTGACAAAGGATAGGCATCTATCTTAGTTTGGTTTTGTATTGACAAAACCTAGGAATACCCTTTCTACAAAGTAAGACAAGTAAATCTCTTACTTAGTCTTTGTAACGTGTAACGTTTTATTCCACTAAGGTATTTGGATATTCCCGGTGTAGGGGAGAATACACTTAGAAGGAAAATTCATTTATGAATGACTCATTACATTATCCAAGTCAATGGTTTTAACATATAACAACCGGTTTATAAGACGTGCAATTGAACATAACTTCTATTAGAGTTTTGTCTACTCCTTTTTGGAGATTACAAACTCTTGATTGAGTTTTGTCTACTCCTTTGTGGAGATTACAAACCCTTGGTTAATAATTTGTTTTTAGTTCAAGATAATTATATTAAATTGATTGGCAATTGGGAGAACCGTCTACTCACATAAGTGAGACTACGACCCTTTGGTCTAAAACCGAACACCGAAATTCCAACAAGATATTCAGTTAGGATTTGAAAGATATGATAAGATCTCACTTACTATATAAGATCTCAAAATTTGAAAACTTGCAAATCTCTTTTCTCCTTGGATATGGTAGCTGGATATTGGATAGATTTAACTCAAATCTATATAAATCTTGAATGGGTTTGAGAGAATATCGATGATTTCCACCCAAGCAAAGCAAAAAATCTCAACGTGTTGCACGTGATCTCGGGCGAGATTTTGTAGGTTTCGGAGAGATTTTGTTCTAGGGTTTGGTTGGCTTGTGTTTGACTATGATGTTTCTATTTCTCCAATGGACACAATGGGATATCTCTATATCAATTATATTGAGATACATCTAGGAAGATATACCTAAAATAGGCACTTGCAAAGAACCTTGACCAATTGGATCAAAACCCTCAACAAAGAGTTACCTTTACCCTTCCTTTTTCAACCTTACACAAGCCTTCAAATTGAGACATGCACAAAGATGGACTAATTTGACTTGTAGCACCAATCTTTAAGAAGATTAACATACACAAGAACAACCTAATAAGGACTCACAACTATTCAATTAAAGACTCTTTTTGATTTATTTGGAATGAATAAAAGACAAACTTCAAAAGCAAAACAATGAGTATCTCACAATGTATGTGAAAAAAATCAATTAACAACTAAACTATGAGCTCGGCCTCTAGGTGTTTAAATATGCGAGATTTCCCTAAAAAAATATAAAAGAATAAAATAATCCTACAAAATGTAGGATATAAAATAAAACCCTTCAGAATGTTTATAGCTTTAAAGACATAAAATAACTAACTATAATCTTGTCTATATTTAATATAAATCTCGACAGATTCAAGATAATCTCGTCGACTTAAGGTAAATTTATATCTTGGCTGGATATTTGCAAATCTTGGCTAGACATTTGCAAATCTCGGATGCTCCTTTCCTTGCTTACTTGATCATCTTCACACATGTATGGCTCTTCCATAATAGATATCAATGTAATTGAAGATCACTTAGACATATGTAGAGTGCCCTTAGATACACATGATGCCAATAAGCTAGCCGCTTCTTCTTGGATGGATCTTGATCTTGATCTAGTGATAGATCCTTCCATAATAAGTCTTGATGATGATGTCAATATCTTCTCCTTCAATGCTCTAACTCTTGATCTAGTGATTGATCCATGAATAGGGGGTGTTAGGGAGGTTCCCTCATCAGAAGACTTTTCAACATATAAAAGTGTTCCTTAGCCTTTCTTTTTTATTAGTTAGAGATTAAGTTTAAGACATTGTTTTGTTTTCCCTTTCACGCCAAAATCAATCAAGAGAGAGCATTGATTAGAATTGTTATGTGTTTGTCATAGCTTGGTTGAATTTTTGTTTGTGTCAATCTTTCTAAGATTGGTGTTTCAAGTTCTTCACTTGCTCCTTTTTGTGCTTGCTTCACCATTGGAGCTTGTGTAAGGTCGTATTGTTGATTGGTTAAGGTATGGCATATGTAAGGGTCTTGATCATCCTAGATCAAGATTCTATCTTTTGATCCCCTTGGTTCTTTCTTCTTCACTCACCTTGTGTCGATTGCCGCCAACTCTTACCATTGTCGTTTATTTGAGTCCTTTTGTCTTTGTTTCTTATTTGTGTTGAGTCTTGAAGGGATCATTAGATCTTGATCGGGCAAACAATGGGATATCTTCATATCAGTTAGATTAAGATAAATTTAATTAGTTAATTATAGGGGTGGGCATGGGACGGGATGAGACGGGATTGAGGTCATCTCAGTCCCGTCCCGACTATTTTATATGAGACGAGATCTGGATGGGTCTTGGATATTTTAGAATGAATCTCACTGGGTCCTACCCGGTTGGGATTGAGACGGGACGGGTTCAATCCTGCTTACCAATTAATTTATTATTTGTGTTTAAGTTTTACATTTTATCAACAAAGATTTACGTATATATATCGTACTTAAAACATTAAAATTTTCAAATATCTATAATAATATATTACACTTTCCACTGAAATTTTCAAATATCTATAATAAAACACATCCAAATGAATCTGGGCTATTTATCAATTTTGACGGTTTGATCAACATGGTTTATTTTTTAATATATATATATATATATATATATATATATATATATATATATATATATATATATATATATATATATATATATATATAACTACATATGAACTATATAAGTATATCACTAATGCTTAGGAATTTTATTTATATTTATTATTTTAAATTACTTTTACAGGATGAGTTCCGGATAAAATTTATAATTTTGAATAAAATCCCGCTGAGATCAGGACATGACCGAGATTGGCGTGATTTGTGTTCATCCCTAGTTAGTTTAGTTAAAATAAAATCAGTCCAAACTTGTTACGGGTCTAGTTTATATATTAGATTAGTCTATCTTACTTAGTACTATTAGTTTATCTTTTGGATTAGTTTATATTATTTAGTAGGATTATGAACATTATAAATATGGGACCTCTCCTATGCTTTAAGGAAATTTGGATGGACTAATAATAGAGTCCTTCTGCCTTTTATTAATTTTATACGGATCCTTTTTTTTGGGTTAATAATCAAAGCTGACGAGTTCTTTTATTTCGTTTGTGTTCATGTTGTTGAAGTGTTTAAATATGAGTTGTTTTAATCCTTTTTTTACTAGTGAACTTTGCTACCTTAGGAGAAGAATTCTCATGCAGCTGTAAAATCAAGTTCTAAGTGTTATGTTTGTATGTTCTAAGGTTTCAAAGAAGAAGAGTGTGTGCATCATTTGAAACATCGGGACAACATTGAAGAGCGAGTTAAAGGTGCTACTATTTATTCACATTAGATGATGTGGCAGTACCCCAACTTTTCAAGAAGAACTTTATTATCTCAGAAATACCTATATATGTATTTATGTTATATATTCAGAGAAAATAATGACATTTTTTTGGTCATGAACGAGTTGGCACTAAGTGACGCCCGCATGCTTATTCATAAAAGGAAAAAGGTAACATTTGGCAAGCTTGTGGATCGCAACTCTACAGACTTCGTTTTTTAACAACTGAATAATAGTAGAGGGTGGTTGAAGTAACGTAAAACAACCTAAAGGATAGTCGGAAGCAATGGAAGCTAGATGATCAACAGCAAAATTTGCTTCACGATAGATGCGTCGGAGATGGACAAGTCAATTCCTACGAAGGAAGCCTTGACACCTTGATACCAGGCTGAAGAGTGAATGAGTCGGAGAGATAGGTCGATTAACGAGATTGATGACTAATTCGGAGTCCAGTTCCACAGAAATATGACGGAAGGCGCCCTTCTCCCACGCGATATACAACCCCATGCAAAGACCCTAGAGTTCTGCCATTGGAATCGTGCAAGATCCAATATTCATAACGTAACTGATAAACATTGACGATGGGAGTCCCGGATGATCCCCCCTGCAAAGGCTTTGCCCAGATCTCTAAGAACCGAACTATCAGAATTGAGTTTGACCCAACCCTCATTAGGGGCAACCCAACCGACATAGATAAGCTTTTAGATCACCTTGAGCTTCACCATTCGAAAACGAGCATTTTCACCATCGATGCTTTTAGTATAAGCTGCAACCAAGGCAACCCTATTATCCGGAAGAGAACAGTGGCGGAAGATGAACTCATTGCGCCACTTCCAACACCACTAGACGGTGACCGCAAAGCACCAGTTCCAAGGCATATTCTGTGCAATACATTCGGACCTAGTCAGATTAGAGGACAACCAGTTCTCGAAATCCTGCGAGAAGAAATCCCCAACATAGATCTCGCTAATGAGGTTACACCACAAATGCTTAACAGTGGGGAAATCCCTAAACAGGTGCAACAAGGACTCAATATCGGCATTATAGATGGTGTTGGAGTTGTCGCGTGCGAGGTGGCGTCTGAAAGTTCAACATTGGTGAGGAGCTTACCGTGGGAAGTCATCCAAAGGAAAGTGCGTAATGGTAACGAGTGCTCTGAACGCCGAAGCGGAACAATAGGACCCATCATCCGAGAGCCTCCAAGTGACACAGTCATTAGGGTTTAGTGGATTATCCAGACAAATCCCAACAATATTTACAAGAATACTAGACGGAAGAGAGAACTCGATGCACTCCCAATCCCATATGTAACCCTCAACCCAATAATCCCTTACATAATCTGAAATGAAGACATCGACAGGGAGGGAAGGAACCAAGTTGAGTAGAGGGTAGTCACCACACCAAGTGTCGGTCGAAAACTTTGTGCGCATTCCGTTGAAGGTAACACAACTCATACCGAGTCAGAGAACGTTCTCTTTGGCCCAAACCATGCCTTTCAAAATGTAGGAACCTCTACGGGAAGTACTAATGTAGTCAAGGAAATCTCATGTAGAATTCAGTCCATACTTAGTAGCCAAAAGCCTCGCCCAAGGAGCATCCTGATGTTGAAGAAATCACCAAGCAAGTTTTCCGAGTGCAACCGAGTTTGCATCTGTAGAGGCCCACACTCCAAGACTTCCACGATCAGTAGGCAAACAAATAACTTTCCAGGAGATAAGGTAGATGTTCTTCTTAGATTCGGTATTATTTCAAAGGAAGGTTCGGCATACTCTATCCAACTAATCGCCCCTTCCAAGAGGCGAGCCTATTTTTGGTTTTGTCCACCAAGAATTGAATATCATTAGCATTCATTCTAGTATGCAGAACTGGAAACCCAAATACCTACCGAACTCCGTTACCATAGGCAGCCCAACAACGACTTGGATTGCATCTTTTAGAGAACCGTTCACATTGGACGAGACCATGATATGAGATTTCGAGAGACCAACCTTTGAGACACGAGTGACTGCAGAACTTATCCAAGCAATTCCTAATAACATGTACATTCTCCACAGAGGCCTATGCGAATAAGACAATGTCATCCGCAAAATAAACATGAGAGAAACCAGGGCAACTACGTTTAATCTGCACCAGTTTCCAACATCGGAGTCCACCAAATTCTGGATAACGTGATCAAGTCTTTCAAGGCACAAAAAAATATAGGGAGAAATAGGGTCCCCTTGACGAATCCCTCTGGACATGATGAAGCTGTCCGATATCTCACCGTTCCAAATAACCGACATAGACTGAGACCTAACGCATGCCAAAGCCCAGCGTTTCCAGGAATTCGGAAGGCCAATGAGGTTATAAGTTTCATCGATGAAGTCTCAAAAGAGCCTATCGTAAGCCTTCTCTAGATCGACTTTAATTGTCATCCATTTTTTTCCGGATTTCTTCCTCGCAATAGAACGGATAATCTCTTGCACGAGAATGACATTATGTTCGATCATTCTACCCGGAATAAAACTGCTTTCAAGTGGACTAACCAGATTGTTCATGAATAGTTGAATACGGGAGACCATCAATCTGGAGATCAGTTTATAACTGACATTGCACAGACCGATGGGTCTGAATTTTGACATGTGATCCGGGTGGTTGTTCTTTGGAATGAGGGATAAGAGAGTATCGTTTGCACCGACAGGAAACACCCCAGAATCAAAGAACCGTCTGACAAAATTAAGAATGTTGGTACCAACAATATTCCAGGATTGTTGGAAAAAGGTTGTGCTAAACCCATCCTTTCTAGGAGCTTTGAGCGGATGCATAACAAAGAGATATTTTTTGACTTCCAAATAAGAGAAAGGTCTTTGAGTCTACGGTGAAGAGGTCACGAAAGTACTTCAAAACGTTTTGTTGCAGTAGTTTTTGTTCCAAGATCCACTGACACTCATCGTTAATGATACCGTCCACCCTATTATGCTTGCGGCGAGCCAGAGTGCTGATGTGAAAAAAAGAAGTATTATGGTCTCCTTCCACAATGCATTTATCCTTAGCCTTTTGAAGCCACAACAATTCTTCTTGGTCTAGCACCGCATCGAACACAGTTTGTAGCTCAGCTAGGAGGTCAATCAGGCCTTGAGACAGGTTGGATTCGAGCTCACTTTGTAAAGCAATTAATCGGTGGCCCTTTTTTGTGTTCAATTTTACCAAATGAAGTTTCATTCCAGTGCAGAAGCCTACCTCTAAGAAGGGATAAAGCGCGAGTCAGACCTGCATCACCTAAGTTTGACCAACAAGAACGAACCACATTTTGGAATTCTGGGTGGAGCGCCCATGCAACCTCAAACCGGAAGGGACGACGCGTCTTATCGAACCTTGCCAGGGGAAGAAATTGGAGTAAAAGGGGATTGTGATCGGATGAGAAAGCAGGCAGATGTCTTACAGTTGCTTCGGCCCACATAGTCTTGCATCCCTATTCATGAAAGCCCTATTGAGGTGTTTAGAAACTCTGTGCTCCGGAGAAAGGCCACGATTCCATGTAAAAGGAGGACCACTGAAACCCATGACCACCAGTTGAGCATCTTCCACCCACTTCCGGAACACCTTCATATTTGGCGAGGTCGAGGAAGAGGAGCCTCCAACTTTGGAAGAATTGAGTACACAATTGAAGTCGCCTCCCACCACAAGAGGTCCAGAGAAATTGAGGACCGCAAATAATAAGGCCCTACAACCAACAACCCGTCGTCTATGAGTAGGAGGATTGTACACTGCAAAGAGGTCGAGGGTGTTGTTGTCGAATGTGACTTAAGCCTGTATAAAGTTCTCACTTTTAGACTTGATAGTGACGCTGAGACTCGATGAATTCCATAACGGGCCTGTTTGGTAAGGTGATTATGGAGATGAAATGAAGATTATGGGAATTAAATTAAGAATTTTTTTTAATCTTCATAGAGATAGATTATGGGCATTATGAGGATGAAATAAATATTTTAACTTAATCTAGGAATCACCAAACGGAGTCGGGAACATCCAAATGCCACCCTCGAATCTATTGGCCTCAACTCTAGCAAAATCAGTGTACTTTGATCTGAGACACACTTGGTCCGCATTGTCACCCGAAATCTTGGTTTCAAAGAGAAATAATAGGTATATTCGGTGACGCTTGATCATGTAACTTAGAGACTTGCGGAACCGTTTATTATCCGCGCCCTGCAATTCCATAGAAGTGTATTCATTTGGAACCGACACCTATAGCGGACCCATGTGGTGACGATGGTTAGAATATAGTTCATGCAACGATGCGTCCAGGTCAGTCCTCTTTTTCCTATTAAAAAAAAGCACATAGCCGTTGAAGACCGGATAGTTAATAGCGCTGGACCACACCCAATATTTGAATAATCAGATAATTTGAATCCAGAAATGGACGTTGCCGGCGGGCCGGAGCATCCGCAAAGTAAAGAAACACGAAAAAGTGGGAGTTGTACTATGATTTGAAATCCAAAATTGGCTTTATTTTCTCTCAGCTGACGAAATCCGACAGACAAAAAGAATCCCTCACTCTTAAAAGCAATCATTCTTCCGATGAATTTTTAATTTCCGGGAAACAACATAGGAGCAGGTCAGTAGTGGTAATGGCGAGCCAGAGTTTAGTCCATAACCCGGATGGCTCAAAGCCTGCAAATCCTGACCCGGTTACCACAAAATCAGTCAATTTCTGCAGAGAGATCACCAGTGGGTCGGCTAGATCCATCTCCGCAAGGTTGCCTTCTTCGGATCTCCCTTTGCTCGGTTGGCCCATCAAGAAAGCTGTTATTCCCAGAAGGTCCGTCTCCGATGCTCCCAAACCACCCATCAATTCGAATTCGGATCTCAAGAAGCACCCAAACAACTCCAACTTCTCCGGTTCGTCTTCTTCTTCTTCCAAATTCGACCGTTAGTAAGTCAAAATTCATTTAATCGAAGGTCTCATAATGAGCTTGTTTGAAATTCTTAGATATGGAACTCATGAAGGAAAGGTTCGCGAAGCTTCTTCTCGGGGAGGACATGTCAGGGAGTGGGAAGGGGGTTTGCACTGCTCTCGCTATTTCAAACGCCATAACTAATCTCTGTGGTACTCTACTACTTTCTTAACCACCAGATCTCGTTCAATTCTCTGCCTGCTATTCTAATTTTGATTCTTCTGCTTACAGCTACTATATTCGGTCAGCTATGGAGGCTGGAGCCGCTTCCCTTCGAGAAGAAATCGATGTGGAAGAGGGAGATGGAGTGGCTTCTCTCTGTTAGCGACCACATTGTCGAGCTCATCCCTTCTTGGCAGAATTTTGCAGATGGGACTAAGCTTGAGGTACACATTCAAAAATCCATAACTATGAACTTGCCTTTTTCCAAGGAAATCCGCTTTTTTTTTTGAAAATTAAAAATTTTCTCTTTTCCTTAGCTAGCAAAAGGTGAATTCAAATGTTGCAGTAAAATCTTGAATCATGAGAAATCTTCTTGGTTATTTTAGGTGATGACTTGCAGGCCTCGATCAGATATCTTCATGAATCTCCCGGCTCTCCGGAAGTTAGATAACCTTCTTCTGGTGAGAAATCAGTTGTGTTTTTGAGATGAGAGTCCCTTCGTTCTTTACATTTTTAATTTTGCTCATTCTTTCAGGAGATACTCGACAGTTTCAAGGATACTGAGTTTTGGTATGTGGATCAAGGGATTGTATCCTCAGACTGTGACGGCTCAGCTTCATTTCGAATGACGTTGCAGCGGCAGGAAGACAAGTGGTGGTTACCGGTGCCTCGGGTTCCTGCTGGGGGTCTCCACGAGAGCTGTAGGAAAAAATTGGATCACAAACGAGAATGCACCAATCAGATCCTGAAAGCAGCTGTGGCTATCAATACATCCGCTTTAGCTGATATGGAAGTACCCGATTCTTTCTTCGAAACACTTCCGAAGGTCTGAATCATTATTTCATTTTCATCCTTACTTGATTGAAGCAATAAGTTTCCGAAAATCTAATGAGATTCTGTGTTCTCAGACTGGAAGAGCCTGTCTAGGAGATATGATGTACAGATACATAACTTCAGACCGATTCTCGCCTGAGTGTTTGCTCGATTGCCTGGATCTCTCCTCTGAGCATATAGCGCTTGAGATAGCAAATCGCGTGGAAACAGCAATATATGTATGGAGAAGAAGAGCTGTACATTCCAAACCCATTACAAATCCAAGCCGAGCGGCGACTAAATCATCTTGGGAGATGGTGAAGGATCTAATGGTAGTTGATGGAGATAAGAGGGAGGTACTCGCTGATAGAGCCGAGAGGTTGCTTCTCTCGTTAAAGCAACGCTGCCCCGGCCTAACCCAAACCACTCTCGACACCACCAAAATTCAGTTCAACAAGGTACATAACTTTATGCACTTTTTTATAAACAGAAAACGGTTAGAAAAGACTATCTTCTAGAGAGCTACACAGCTACAGTTGATTTATCTGAACACATGTACTATTGAAATATCAGGACGTAGGAAAATCCATACTAGAGAGCTACTCTCGAGTGTTAGAGAGCTTGGCATTCAACATTGTGGCTCGTATAGACGACGTGCTGTACGTGGACGACTTGACCAAGTGTACGGATAAGCCGTCATCAAACGGGCCAACGGTTAGCGTGATCACTCATAAGAAGGTGTCGGACACAATGCCATTCTCAAGCATTGCCGCTACACCATGCAGAGCGTCCTCCTTTGCCACTTCTAGCGTAACGCCTGCGCCACCAGCCAAGGACGACATGACTCCTTCCGTCGCCCATGATAACGGCAAGCCACCAAGACGCCCTGGAGTTAGGCGCGTGTTAACCAACTATCTTGCTGGTAACCCAACAGAGGCTTCTACTAGAACTGTTTGTAAATCTGGCAATGCCTCGCCTGCAACTCCTAGATTCGACAAGGAGAATGCAGATCCACAAAAAACATAGTCTTACCATAACTTTCTGAGTTACATGTATGGAATGAATGTAGTTGTGTGTTGTTGAATTTGGTTTCGAAGAGGTTTATGGTGTGTTGATTTCATATTTTTGTTTATAGTTTCTGAGTTGCATACTTACATGTATGCATTGAAAATTAAATGTATCAGGGACAAAGAAAGGATAAGTTCAATCAACATTTCATCATTACCGATGGTTTTGGATCCGTTTGTAAACACCAAGCCTATTGGTGGTAGAAGTTTACCGAAAAACTTACTTAGGTAGTTGGTTGATATTTTTTTTTTGTTTTATAAGTTTGACTGGTGTTTCATGGAATAAATTAAAAAATACAATTCGCCATGAAAGGGTTTTCTGTTCACTGCATAAAAAGTCTTGCTTCTTTAACTGCGCTACTTCAGACCCTCTCTACTAACCTAACGCATATTAAATGAAAGAGCGTTTCCACGGTTAGGGGAAGATAGGGCAAAAGCAAGAGTAAAACGGAGTGGTCAGTTTGGGACAAAGACTAAACTGAACTAACGCAGATTGAGGTATACTCCATGCTACATCATGAAAATTGATATAGTGTAAAATTATTAGAAAGAGTTTAGTTTTTTAAACTTGCTCCATAAAACTTATAGAATAAAATAAGTTTTTTTTATCTTTACAATATTAAATGTGGGAGTTGTCCAAATAAATAGGACTTTCCCTCCCCCCTAATTTGCCCTCAGAAAGTTGCATTATATTACGCCCCAGTTTGTGTTCTTCTTGGGTCTCGCTTGTGAGATTTTTGGAACTAACAGGTTGGTTATTGGAGTAATTTAGCCCTCCTTTGGGATGCCCTTCCGCTCTATGGATTCTTTATATAGGCATCCCATGAGCTGGATGTGTTCAATCCATGTAGAATTCAAGCCCATTTATGACGAATTGCAGCTCATTTAAAGTTGTCATTTCAGTTCCCTACATTTCAAAACAAGTTAGTTGCTCGATGTTCTACACGTGTAGGGTATCGTGTCAGTGGATTAACCTCTGGAGCTGGATTGTACTCATTTTCTCTACCAAAAGATTTGACCGATCCACCGTTTAAATACTCAAGTTACTCCCATTAATGCTCATTTTGCTTGCTCTACCCATCTACTCGCTTACTCTGACTTTTGTTTACATTTTCCACTACCAAAATCTGGTTCGATTCTTCTTCTTGGAAAATCTCTATGTTGTTGGTGTTAATGAAGAGGTTCTTCGAAGCATTTAAAGGGCACAAATGGTCTTCAATTAGGCTGAAATTAAGCCTTCCTTCGTGTAGCAATAGGGTTTGCCACCTCTCTTGCATGCTTCGCGGTCCCTCTACACACGTGTTTTCCCTTCCTACCTCCAACTCCAACAAAGATTCAACGCTCCGTACATCGTATCGGAAGATCATCCCTACCACTTTTCCTAGCTCTATTCTATAAATGCCTGACTCATTAGATTCTTCCTTCCCGTCGTCTTCGATGGCCGTTCTGTTGAGGCTAGACAGATATAGACATTGTAATTGATTTCTATTATAACAAACTCATACACAAACACGTATATATATATGTACGTACACATGAATAAGAAAGATATCAATTCATTCATCCTATTACAATCAAAGCTTTTGTATCTCTCTTTCTTCTCCACTGGTTCTAACATGGTATCGAGAATAATTTTCTCATTTTTTCTTCCATGGCTTCCAATACTGATGATGATGATCCTTCTTTTACGGATCCTTCTGTCGACAAACCGCTTCAACAACTCACATTGCATCACTCCGATGCTGTTGAAACTATTTGTTATGTTTTGATTCTTGTACTCATGTAATTTACTTTGTAACAAGTTAAGTATGGCATGGTAGAGTACATTTAGATTCTTAGCTCCTAGGTTAAGTTTTGATCACTCACTCTTTCCTATTATGTGCCTAGGTGATCTTGAGCTACCAATCTTATCTTGAATGAGATTTTGGCAACTTAAGTGATCTGTGGTAATAATAAGATAAAGTTTGAGTTGGTCTGTGAAGGTTTGAAGATCTGGTTCTTGTGTTGTGTTCTTCAACTGGTGTGCTCATTTCTAGTTGTGTTATGTTTGTTGGGCCTGAGGCCCATGTTGGATTGGATCTGTCTCATTCCTTTTGGAAGCCCGGTGTGATAAGGAGCTGTCACTTAACAAAACGCAAAGTTTTGAGGAGATGGTGGAGGACTGTATATAAGCCATCGGATTTCTCATGTGGTGGATGCATTGTAGATTGCTTCCACACAGCTAGGGTTTCGTCTTAAAAGAAAGCGAGAGAGAGAACACGAGAAGTCAGAGAGTGCAAAGGGTTAGAAAGCTGGACCAAGAAGAGTCATCCTTGATCCATTCGTCTCATGTCAGGAGTTGCTCAAGAAGACCTTAAAAGCTTTGTGAAAGCTTTGTCCAAAAGCCTTACAGGGGCTGTCCTTCACCTTAAACTCTTTGTTGTTTCTCTTATCTCACAGATCTTAGTTTAGGAGTAGATCTTTATGTACTTGCATGCAAACTCTTGTTACTGGTTGTAAACTGTTTCCATTGCTTAGTAGATTGGGACGAACCTCCCCTCCCGAGGTTCCGCAGAGTAGGGGTAACCCGAACTGCGTCAACAAAGTGTTGGTGTCTTCTTGCTTTACTGTCTTTTCTATAGATCTTGCAAACCTATATTACAGAGTGGTATCAGAGATTTTTTGATCTTGATTTCGCTTGATTCCTGTTCTGCTTCCGCTTGCCCTTCTGTAAAGCATCTAAAATCGATTGACCTAATTTTCTTTGTTTGATATCAATATATCTCTGAGTGTTGAAAAGTTTACATAAAATCTTTCTTGTGTTGTTTGTTTTCTGAATATAAATGTTGACTAAAGAAACCTGATTTTCTTTAGTTTTGTATATTGCAGGAACAATGTCTAAAAACACAATTAGGATGAAACCCTTCGATGGGTCTGGCGGCTTTACCATGTGGCAAGTGAAGATGAAAGCCATTCTGACGAAAGAGAAATGCTTTAGAGCCATAACTGGAGATTACTTGGCTCAAACATCCTGAGGAAAGGAAACAAGAAATGGATGAGCAAGCTCATGCAGAGATAATAATAAGGTTAACTGACGACGTGGCTCGTCAGGTTGTAAGTCTTACTACTGCTAAATCTCTCTAGGAAGCTCTTGAAACCCATTACTTAAAAAATCACTGCCATCTAGAATATCTCTGCTTATAGGTTATTTACTTTCAAAATGGATACAAACTTGACTTTGAATGATAACCTGGATAGATTCCTTAAAATGAACCAAGATCTAGCTAGATGTGATGGCATAATAAAAGATACTCACCTAGCTGTCCTGCTATTAGGCTCCTTACCAACCCAATTTGATACCCTAAAAGATGTCATTTAGTATAGTTCAGAAAACTTAACTCAACAAAAGATTATTGAAGCTTTAACTGAAAAGAATGATGTCTTAAATGTGTTCAAAAATAAAACTGAAAGAAAACATGAATCAAAATCTGAAGTTTTAATGGTCAAAGGTAAGACTAAAAAGTTTAATAATAAGAGAACTGACAAGAAAGGTGAATCTTTTACTAAAAATGATCCTGTTAAATCAAATAAGAAATGTTTCTACTGTGAGAAACCTGGACATTATGCTCATGAATGTAGAAAGAAGAAAAAGGACGAGGTAAATAACAATAAAAATCAATCTGAAAATGGAAAAGTGTCTTTATTTGAGAATATACAAACTCAATACTCCTATGAATTGCTTATGTGTGCTGACTATTGTGATGTTGATCCTAAAACTTGGATTCTTGATTCTGGATGTACCATGCATGTTACCCCTCATGAATCTGTTTTTTTATAGCTTAAATAAATGTAATGGTGGAGAAGTCATGTTAGGAGACAATACTGCCCTTGAAATTAAGGGAATAGGGAATATCCTATGTGTATGCATGATGGTATTATTAGGATTATCCAGAATGTTAGATGGGTGACAGGTCTTAAGAGAAACTTACTATCTGAATCTGTTTTTGATGATCAAAAATGCCAAATTAACACTAAAAATGGAATAAGAGAGGTCATTAGGAATGAGACCACCCTTAAAGAGTATTAATAAAGGAGGATTATACCATGTTATAAATTTTCCTGAAATAAATCTCACTATTAATAATGTTAATAAGGATTTGGATCTGACTCTTAACTAGCATAATAGGCTATGACATATAGGAAATTCTGGCCTAAATAATCTGTATAAACAAGGCATTATCACTGAAAAAACTACAAATATAAACTTTTGTGAAAATTGTATCTTAGGAAAGAAAGTAAATCATAGCTTTAATAAGTCAGTTTATGAAGCTAGCAAACTTCTAGAATATATTCACTCAGATCTGTGGGGCCCTGCCCAAATTTATACAGTAGGAGGAAAGAGATATTTCATTCCTTTCATTGACCATTTTTCTAGAAAAGTTTGGATTTACTTGTTAAAAACCAAAGATGAAGCTTTTTCTGTTTTTAAAGAATGGAAAACTGCAGTGGAAAAACAATCTGGTTTTCAAATAAAATGCCTCAGAACAGATAATGGCCTAGAATTTTGTAATAAAGAATTCAATGACTTCTGTAAAGAAAATGGGATAAAAAGACACTTAACCATTCCTTGAACACCTCAATAGAATGGAACTGCAGAAAGAATGAATAGAACTATCCTTGAAAAGGCTAGGTGCATGCTAATTAGTGCAGGAATGAAACACTCTTTATGGGGTGAAGCTGTTATGACATCAGCTTACCTAATAAATAGATCACCTTCTTCTGTTATAAATTTTAAAACACCTCAAGAAGCTTGGACAGGAAGAAAGCCTAACATACAACATTTAAAACCTTTTGGTTGTACTGGATACTCACAGATATCTCAGGGTAAACTACAAGCCAGAGCTCAAAAATGTGTAATGTTAGGTTATCCAGAGGGTGTGAAAGGATATAAGCTCCTCCTAGTTCAACCCCATGGCTATAAGGTCATCACCTCTAGAAGTGTGACTTTTAATGAAAAGGATTTTCATTTTAAAAATCTGCAACACCAAACTGAAAATAGAGAGGTAGAACCTGCTACAGAAAATGATGAATATATTGTTATGCCTCAATTCTACAATCGAGATAATGAACCCATAAATCACATACATCAGGATGATGAAGAAGAATTTGATATAGGATATACCCAACCTTCTAGCTCTAGTGATAACCTAGGTAATAACCTAGATGAAAATAATAATCAGTCCTACAGAACTGGAAGTACTAGGGACACTACTAAACATATAGATTAGCATACTGACAACAGTGCACAACAATTAAGGGGGGAATAACAAGATAATAATATCTCTAATGATAATGTTGCAGTGGAAAGTGTCACTGAAAATGATAACATCACTGTGTAAAATATAAGAGACAATGATTATCAACTCACTAGGGACAAAAATCCTAGAGTGAGAATCCCTAACAGAAGATATTTTTCTAATAATGTTGAGCATGTTGTCTTTACTGATAATTTAAATGTTGTTGAATATGCCTTAGTTACTGGAAACATTATTGATAACATGTATACTCCTGACACCTATGATCAAGCCATGAAGTGTCCCAGTGCAAGTCACTGTAATAAAGCTATGTTAGAAGAAATTGATTCTATGAAATTGAATAGAATGTGGAACCTTGTTCCTAAACCTAACAATGCTAAAATCATACAGTGCAAATGGATATACAAATTAAAAGAAGGCAATAAAGATAGTGAACTCCCTAGATACAAGGCTAGTCTAGTTTCCAAAGGCTTTACACAAAGAGAAGGAATAGATTACACTGACATTTTTGCTCCTGTAGTTAAATACAAAACTATGAGACTCTTACTTGCTATGGCTACTATGTTTGATTGGGAAATTGAGCAAATGGATGTAAAAACAGCTTTCTTGCATGAAGACTTAAATGAAACTATTTTTATGTCCCAACCAAAAGGCTTTATTGATAATGAGAAACCTGAGCATGTTTGTCTTCTTAAAAAATCCATATATGGTTTGAAGCAGTCCCCTAGACAATGGAACATCAAATTTGATATGTGCATGAAAAATATGGGTTTCTTTAGAAATAAATATGACTATTGCTTGTATTTCAAGAATGTCATGTCCTCTGAACCTGTATATGTGTTATTATATGTTGATGACATCTTGATAATGTGCAAATCAAAAGTTCTCACAACAGGAGTTAGAGAGACCTAAAAAGACATTTTGAAATGAAAGACCTAGGTAATGCTCAAAGGATTCTAGGTGTTAGAATAATAAGGGACATAAATAAGAGGAAAATGTGGTTATCACAATATGACTATATTAACAAGGTTTTAGATAGATTCAACATGAATAATTCTAAACCCACCTCTATACCCTTAGGAGGGCATCTAGATCTTTCCAAATCTCAGTGTCCTTCAAATGAAAAGGAGAAAAATGATATGATAAATGTTCCTTATGATGTTGCTGTTGGATTTGTTATGTACGCCATGCTGTGTACTCGACCTGATTTGGACTTTGTTGTTAGTGTTCTAAGTAGATATATGGCTAATCCTTGTCTTGCTCACTGGTCTGCTATGAAGTATTTGTTGAGATATTTGTCTGGCACTAAGAAAATGTGTTTAATGTTTACTGAACATTCTGAAAAGAATGCAGTTTTTGGATATGTTGACTCTGATTATGCTAGTAACAAAGATACTAGGAAATCGACCACTTCATATTTTTATACTTGGACTCTACATTTCATGGAAATCTCAACAGCAATCTGTTGTAGCTTTATCATCCACAGAAGCTGAGTATATAGCAGTTGTAGAAGCTTCTAAAGAGGCTATATGGCTTAAAGGTTTACTGACTGAAATTCAACACAAAGCATGTGTGCCTGTGTTACACATGGATAGTCAAAGTGCTCTCTATCTCTGTAAAGATCCAGTTTATCATGAAAGGTCAAAACACATAGATGTTAGAAATTACTTTATTAGAGATGAAATTGAGAAAAAGCATTTTGAAGTTAGAAAGATTAAGGGTGACATTAACCCGGCGGATTTTGGAACAAAAATTGTCACAGCTGACAAATTTGCTTTTTGCAGGGATGTCTTGCATATATGGGAAGTTCCTTAACAAGCCTGCTTACAAATTGAACTGATGAAGGACTGAAGGAGTTGTTCTGATTTACTATTGGTAGTGGAAATAGTATGAATGGTACAAGGATCAGGAGGGCATTTGTTATGTTTTGATTCTTGTACTCATGTAATTTACTTTGTAACAAGTTAAGTATGGCATGCTAGAGTACACTTAGATTCTTAGCTCCTAGGTTAAGTTTTGATCACTCACTCTTTCTTATTATGTGCCTAGGTGATCTTGAGCTACCAATCTTATCTTAAATGAGATTTTGGCAGCTTAAGTGATACGTGCTAATAATAGGATAAAGTTTGAGTTGGTCTGTGAAGGTTTGAAGATCTGGTTCTTGTGTTGTGTTCTTCAGCTGGTGTGCTCATTTCTAGTTGTGTTATGTTTATTGGGCCTGAGACCCATGTTGGATTGGATCTGTCTCATTCCTTTTGGAAGCCTGGTGTGATAAGGAGCTGTTACTTAACAAAACGCAAAGTTTTGAGGAGATGGTGGAGGACTGTATATAAGCCATCGGATTTCTCATGTGGTGGATGCACTGTAGATTGCTTCTACACAGCTAGGGTTTCGTCTTAAAAGAAAGTGAGAGAGAGAACACGAGAAGTTAGAGAGTGCGAAGGGTTAGAAAGCTGGACCAAGAAGAGTCATCCTTGATCCAGTTGTCTCTTGTCAAGAGTTGCTCAAGAAGACCTGAAAAGCTTTGCGAAAGCTTTGTCCAAAAGCCTTACAAGGGTTGTCCTTCACCTTAAACTCTTTGTTATTTCTCTTATCTCACAGATCTTAGTTTAGGAGTAGATTTTTGTGTACTCGCATGCAAACTCTTGTTACCGGTTGTAAACTGTTTCCATTGCTTAGTAGATTGGGACGAACCTCCCCTTCTGAGGTTCCGCATAGTAGGGGTAACCCGAACTGCGTCAACAAAGTGTTGGTGTCTTCTTGCTTTACTATCTTTTCTATAGATCTTGCAAACCTAGATTACACTATCTACGTCACTACTTACTAGTTCCAATTATTTTCGATGGAAACGCTTAGTCGAGCTTTCCCTATCGGTCAAGAACAAGCTGATCTTCGTCTATCGTATGTGTATTAGACCTAAAACTGATTCTAAGATGATTGCTAAATATGATCAGTGCAATAACATGTTAACTTCTTGGCTTCTTCACTCAATGGATAAAGATATTGGTGAATCCATGCTATTTTGCTTAACTACTGCTCAAATATGGACCGTATTTGAACCGTGATTTGGTAAATCTACTAGAACTAATCTGTACCAAATCCAAAAGGCAATATTGATGATATCACAAGGCAATCAATTTGTTACCACTTATTTCACCAATTTGAGAAAAATCTCGGACGAATATACACGTGCCTTTTCTTCTCAGATTTGTCTGTGGTTCTAATATGATTGCCATGTCAATCATTCAAGACCAACAACTTATTCAGTTTCTGGTCGGACTGAATGACTCTTTTTCACTAGTTCACTCTCATATCTTGATGATGTCCCCAAGTCCAAGCTTAAATGAAGTCTATAAACTGGTAATCCAAGAAGAGAGCCAAAGATCCTTGAAAACCACTTCTAATGTTGATGACAATGCTTTTGCTTTGTATTCCAATCATCGGTCCAATTCTTTCCTCTAGACACCTAGAGGCACTTCATCTAGTGATCCTAAAGCTAACAATGGTTCAGGACCTCGTCCATATTGCAATCATTGCAAGAACAATGATCATACAACAAATCAATGTTGGAAGCTAAGCGGCTATCCCACCACACCTGTTCCAGGAATTTCTTGGTGTATTCATTGCAATATAGCTCATCATGATTTAGTTAAATGCTGGAAGATTGTTGGCTATCCCAAAGGACACAAATTGGCAGCCACTTTACTTGCCAATTCTTTCACAACAAAATAAATGGTACACAATCTGAAAATCTTGGACAAGCAATCAACACCAAGTCTTGCTGGTAATGATAGTACTGCTCTACTTGCTTGTAAGTCTTCATGTTTCTTTTCTACTAACCTCAACTCGAAATGGATTCTTGATAGCGGAGCCATTGACCATATCACACCCAACCTACACCTCTTTTCTTCCTATACTCCTATATCACACCCATCTTTCATTACTATGCCCAATGGCAAGCGTGCTCCCATCACTCACCATGATGGCATTGTCTCCCTAAGTGATGAAATCACCTTGTCCAATGAATTACATGTTCCTGAATTTTAATTCAATTTTATTTTCATACATAAGCTCTCTCTTGACTTATATTCTCATATTTTGTTTACACCTACAACCTGCTTTCTTTAAGACCATTCGATGAAAATCAAACAATGTTATTTCTTTAAGACCATTCGATAACTTAGCTTGTTCGACTACTTTAGGAGTTAGGACAACAACCTCCCCAACCAATACATCTTCATTGCGATAACAATGCTGCCATTCTAATTGGAAAGAACCCTGTGTTTCATGAGAGAACGAAACACATTGAGATTGATTGTCACTTTACACGTGACAAAGTCATGTAAGGATTGTTACAGCTACAATGCATACCTACCCATGCCCAGCTCGTTGACATTCTCACCAAGATCATTCCTTCTACGCAACAAAATATACTTCTTAGCAAAGTAGGAATGGTTACACCTCCTTGTTTGAGGGGGTTGTTAAGGATAGACAGATATAAACATTGTAAGTAATTTACGTTATAACAAACTCATACACAAACACGTGTGTATATATGTATGTATGCATGAATAAGAAAGTTTTCAGCTCATTCATTCTATTACAACCAAAGCTCTTGTATCTCTCTTTCTTCTCCACTAGTTCTAACACGTTCGATGAAGGTAAGCTATATTTGTGTTTTTAGTTTGAAGGGTTTTTCTTCCAAGCATTGAAGAAATCTTGCGTTTGTTGTATTCCTCTCGCTTTTTTTATATGTTATGGAACCGATTCCTCTGATGGACTCTTTCACCCAAGTATACTCTTTCTTCCCCTTTAATTTCATCCCCTGAATCTCAGTTTCTTCACATCCATTGGATTTCTTCGTGGAGTTGTTGTAGAGTTTAATTTGTGTATCTCTCCATGAATTTGATGGATTTGTCAAACCTTGGAAGCGGATTGAGAGTTAAATGTAAAGCATTCTTATGACATTTTGGTTATCTTTCTATATTCTAGGAATCTCATTTTGAGAACCTTGACGAGCGCTGCACAAGCCACTCGATAATGTAGGAAAACAATGCCTCCTACTACTGCTTTTGTATTCGATGCATCTCTAAGGGATACTAAGGCAACCCAATTTTTTTTTCCTGATTCTACTGTCTTAATTTCTTCTCTTAACTTAATTTCCATGTTTTGATTATCTCTCGTCTTCTTCTGATGCAATAAACATATACGGATGAGGCACAAGGCCAGCCCCCACTTGAATGAAGTTGAAACTAAACTTCACTTGAAGTTGGACAAATTTTAGCAATTAATCTTGCAAATCAATGATAATATTAATTTCCTTTTTCATATTTTAACCACTTGTATAGGATTTGCGAAACTTCACATGTAGAATTCAATTTTAACTTCATCGGATCAAAACCAACTCTAATGTGTAGACTTTAGATTGGAGTTTGAATGCATTTGATTAGAATTTACCTTACTAAGTCTCAAATTTGATTATTTTTTAAATGAAATAATGGCAGGTATATGATAAAGTGATACCAAGTTTAGTTTGATCCATAACTATAGCTTTGGAGACAACCGTGTTTTAGGGTGCATAAGTGCATTAGACGAGTTTCAAAATTCTAACCTGCAAGTATATGAACATTGTAGGTTTGGGACAATTGTAAACTGTGTGCATTTTGTTCTTATTTTTATTAAATTTAGGTGGAATTTAGCGCCTTAATTGATAATTTTTACAGATTTTGGACGCCGGCGGTGCCAACAAAAATGTATGCAAGGCTCTGGTTGCAGCTGAATTCACTAGGATTAAGCTTCAAACCCGGTTTATCTTTTTTTTGGAAATAAAAGTCGGAGTTGTTTGATATTTGTAAATGCAGTATGAGAATTTGCCTAAATTAGTATTTGGGTGGGAAATTTACTCAGTTTATAAGAATGAAGTTTTTGCATTCCTTTTCACATTTTTGTTTATAATTAATATGATGCAATTATCCTTTACTTAATCAACAACTCTATATATTAATTAATCAAGACATATAGCATAAGATGGTTTTGCTATGCATTACTAGATTTGTTGAACTTTGGGACATGATATATGATAGCTTTTGGAATGAAATATTGAAGGCTGATTCTATGCTGATGAATTTAAAAGCAATTTAGTGGTCTGTACCCTATAGGGATCCAGTGTTTGACACGAATATACTGTTGAAATATTCTACACATAGAAATAATTTTAGTGAAAGTCCATTTTCCATTAATAATATACGGAGTTATTATTTCCGAGTTTTTAATCACATTTGTAACTTTCGATCACTTGTTCACGAACGAATCTTTCACCATTATTAAAGCGCAACTAAAATGAATATTTGTTAATTAGGGAGAGATCAATCCTTGAATTTTAACTGTAAGCTTGTGTTCATTGTTGATATGCATATCCTCTCGGTCACATGAGAATAGGCTTATAGTTAAACAATTCTCATTTTGTTTTTCCTAAAGGGGAGGGAACACAAAAGGTTTCAGTTCAAACTTTTATATCGGCTTTGTTTGTACTATTACCTCCATTTGATCATGTGCAAACTACTTGTAATAGTGATTTATGCCTTAGCAAACTCTACTGCATTTTAATTTCTATGTTTTATTCCAACAGGATGTTTTTCCTTCCTTTTCAATGTCTCTTCGTCTTTCCTCCTCTAGATACATAACGGGGCTACTTTTATAAAGGTGGACAAACTACTAAATAGGTGGGATAATAACCCGGTATTATTATTTCTTGGTAGGTTCTTCTTCATTGTCCATGTGTTTAATTTCTCCTAACTTCTAATAAAGTGAGACTTTTTTTTTACCAATGACACCTTACACTGGCTCATTTCTAATTACTTTATGGATGAACTAGAAAATTATTGTTCTTAGTTTATAAAAAAATCCACCCTCAAGTTGCTAATAAAAATGGTTCATCATCATTTTTTGTTTTAAACTCCACCTAAGTTCACGACACACTTTTTGATATTGTGCGGGTCTCAACCAACCGACGAAATCCATTTATCATGATCACTTTGACAACCTCTAACTCAAACATACATCTAAGCTTCCTCGATCTAGTACTTATGTTGCCCATAATGTTCACATGTCAAGTGAAACATGGACATAACGCTACTATTTAACCATGATGATTTCATAACTAACACCATATTCTTAGACCTCATAATGAACCGAGCGTAATTGAAGAGGTTTTCTCTATCATGAAATGACCCGTGAAGTTGAAACATAGCTATATAGTATATACAGACATCATATGGATATGAAGGTTTAATTAGATGTTTTAAGCGGAATTTCGTATCATATCTAATCGTAGGATCTACAAGCACAAATGATAGGCAACGATTTTTGGTTCATAGAAATACCTGTTGATGCGTGAACCGGATCTGATCGCGAAGGGACGAAAGAGATGAGAGCCTCACGTGTTGCTCCTCTAGTTGGTCCACACGAGCCCGGTCAAGATCGCCTTTGATTTCAACTGCTAGGCCGAAGATCGCAAAGCGTGCAATCGAATTGCTTCGGATGAAGATGGTAGTCAACCCTCTAAAAACAAAAAACAAAACCAACATTTGGCTTTTTATTTCTTTTGCTCTCTTTTTGGTCTCTCTATATTCCCTTGGATCCCAAGTGATGAGAGATATCTCTTTTATTAGGAGGAGGATATTTCTTTCTAATTAGGAGGAGGGAGTTACAAAATGTGTAACTCCTCTAATTAAGAATAAATTAGGGAAATTGGACCCTTTATATATTGTTTTTGTAAAATGGGTCTCTAGAAAAAACAATAAAAATTAGGCCTACACCTAGGAAAATAGGCCATAATTGAAATGATGGTACTACACAACATTTAAATATTGATGGGATGTTTACTATTCATACTTTTTGATTTTTTAAATAAAGTGAGGAAGACTCCCACTTAATCTTTCATATGTTAGGTGTGTTATTTATTTTTTGGATATTGTATGACGAAATTGGGTTGTTATTTTTTTGGTATGTTAGGTGTGTTATTTATTTTTTTGTGTTGTATGACGATTTATGTTTGATTACCCAAAATTCCGATCTCAAAATTAGGATATGCACTTACCATGTTCGATCTACAATATTGACAACCATACGAACAAACCACTTACCCAAACATATCAATATCTTAAAAACACTTACCCAAAATGTGTTAAAATGTTGGATATGTTTTATAGTTACCCAAAATGTGTTATATTTAAAGTGATATCGTGGATATGTTTTATGGTTACCCAAAATGTGTTATAATGATCAAATGTCAAGCGAATTTTTGGGTAATGACCAAATGTCATTTGATATTGATGTTTGTATACAATATCGAGTTTTGAAAATTTTGGGTATGACAAATTTAAATTGGGTATGGATTTTGTATTAAGTGATGTTTAAATTGGGTATAAATATAAAATATTATCCAATTTATGGATATTATTTTATATTGATATTTGATTTATTGGGTGTATTGTTTTCGAGTATGTTTATGTACCTTGACAAATTTATTTTTGGGTATGATTGTGACATTAGTTGGGTAAGCAGATTTTTGGGTAAGCTGATTTTTTCTAGGCAAAGGGCTGCATTTTTTTGGCCCCCAAAAAATCCTCCAAATGTCAATCAAAAATGTCATAGTCAGCACTCACATCAGCCATCACTACTTTTGTCAACTTTTTGTCCTATTTATGAATTAGTCTAGTAAAGTAGGAGCCCTATTTCTCAATTTGTAATTGCTAGGACCCTAAATTTTAAATCTATAGTATAAAATGCCCTAAATGCCAATTCAGCCTCTAATTAACCTCCCTAATTAATATCCACTAATTAATTATTTCACAAATAAATAATATGAATATATTAATAATATACAATATATATATTAATATTCAACCATCATTCTCGTTGATCTAGTCCGTCAACTCAAAGTGTGTGACCGCATAAGACCCGTTTATAATAGTTATGGGTTTAACTCGTTTAAGCCCATTAATCGTAGTTGGCTTCTAGCAAAGCACTACGACTCCTAAAATAATCGGATTGAATTATTTAATTGTCCTATTTCAAGTTTAGTCATTGCACATTAAATTAAAGGACACAATTCCTTCAGGATAGTCCATGAATCCTTATTTCAAACAAATTAACTACTATTAAAGTCTACCTAAAAGAAGTAATATTTCCAAGATAATACTAAAATAAAAAAATTCTGAATAATACTAACATAACAAAATTACTTAAATATAATCATAATACTAAAATAACAAACTTACTAAAAATTAATAACAAATTAATAAAAATACCGGGTAACAAACTTACTTGAATAGTCCAGGAATCCTTACTTCAAACAAATTCACTTTTTGCCACCTTCACTCATCGTTAATAAGATTTTTGGGTAAGATACGAAACAAGTAGGAAGTATTGTTGGTGTCTTGGTTGTTTTTATAATCCACCGGATATAAAACAACGGATATAATTATGGTCGTTGAGCGTTCGAATCCAATGGTCATATCTTTAAATTCAAAGCCATCGCTCACCGTTGAGGCTGGTATTTTTTAACGTCGTCGCTCGGCCGCCCACCGTTGAGTTGTGCAGCTTGTAGATTTGGCATCGGGCCTTTAACAATTACATACTATAATGTATAAACTAAAGATGTCATCCACACATTTTTTATCCCATTTATGGACATAATATAAGAACATAGAATATAGTGCATTTATTTTCTTTTTAGAAAAACTCACCTAGTAGATGAATGAATATTTTATAATATTAAATGATTATTAATTCCACAGTTGTTTTTATAGTAAAAAGCGATTAGTAGGTTGACATATCTCAAGGAAGTAATCTAACAACCTAAAACGTTATTGCGGAAGATAACATAAATTTTGGGATAATCATTAAAATTGTTGTTGGACGGCGAGATTCTCAAATTGATCAACCGATCGACAACATAATTGATTTATCTAAAGACTTTGGAGTGTATTGATGACACATAAATTATCACCCTCAATTTTGATCTTTTCTTATTTGTAATATAATACTCCCTCATGTTCTCAATAATTGACATTAGAGAAAAATCATACATAATAAGAAAGTTAAAAGTAAAAGGTGTAATGTTTATTGATGTACTAAATTAAAAAAAAAATTGTATAAAAACAATGGAGAATGTAGAAATTTATATAAAACTAGTTTTAATACCCGTGCCCTGCATGGGTTATACGATAATTGTGTGTCAAAAAATTATTTGAAAATTCATTATTATGAGAATTGTCTTAATTGTTTTGTGATACTTGTTGTAATATTATATTTTTCACATTATGAATGGAAATCAAGCAAAAAAAAAATGTATCCCGTCCCAATTCCGGCGGGATTTTTAAGAAAAAAAATGTGTATCCCGTCCCGTAAAAAGTTTGCAGGACGGGACGCGGGACGAAAACTTTCCATCCCGGTTAATCCCGTCCCGTCCCGCATATATATAAATAATATTTTTATATTTTAAAAATATTATATATACAAATTATATACATAAATTATAAAATTTAAATATTATTTTTCAAAATAATATACATTTTTATATATGAAACGTAATGATTAATCTTTTTTAAAATGAAATGGTAATTGGATATGGATAATCTCCGTACATGAATTTTTAGGTACATTAAATATTACTCTTCTATATATAAAAAATGTAATGATTAATCTTTTTAAATTAAAATAATAATTCGATAAGAATGAAAGTTGGAGATTCACAAAAAGGAATTGCAACTAAAAGATTTGAGATTAGTTAAGTGAGCGGTTTTCATATATGAGGTAAGATTAATATTAAATTTTTATATTTTTAATAAACGTAATTATTATGAATTATTATTAATTTAATTAATAAAAGTAATTAATAAAATTTTAAATAATTTTTTGGACTTCGAGAATTCTGACGCTGACACGTAGCAAAAAAAAAAGTCTTCTACTTTAATAAATATAAGATTTGCAGTAAATAATCGTATCAAATTTGATCAGTTATGGTGCAGTAAAATGAGTAAAGAACAGTAGGAAGCTTGATCTTATCAGTAAATGAATTGATTTTTCTTTTTTTATTTCTCCCTATGTTATAGGTATTATTTGATTGTAGAAACTGAAAGAAGTTAGTGGATTATTTAAAATATCGAAAAAGCTAAAGGCACGGCCCTCGTTTTACTAATGTCAAAAACGAACTCATTCTGATGGCGCTTGATAAGCGTCATCGCTCGGCGAAAGCGCCCAAGTATCAACGTTAGCGCTAAGTGGATGCGCTCAGGGTATTTTTAAAAAAAAATTATACATTTGATCGCAGGCGCAAGGCGCTCACGCTAAAAACCTACATTAAGTTTCAAAAAAAATTGCGGAAAAAAAGATTGTGAAATTAAATTGCGAAAAAAAAGAGGGTTTGGGCGCCGGCGCCTTCTAAAGGCGCTCAAAATTTTTTTAAAAAAATAAAAAAAAAATAGCTTCGTCGCTTTGTGTGTACGTGAGATGTTAAACGTTGGCGCCAACTAGATGCGCTCAAATTAAACGTCAACGCAAAGCGTTCACATTTAAAACTAAGTAAATTGAAAACTGTGTATTTAACACGCCCCTAAAATATATTAGTTAATCAATGATTTAAAATAAATTCATGCTAGTGGGTTATTTAAAATAAAATAGTTAATCAATAATTTAAATATAATGATTTAACATTGTGGGGTGTGGTTTTACGAAAAATTGACACGTGTAATTTTGATGATGTGGCTTCACGAAACTGTGTCATGTGTAAGTTTATGGGCTGCTTTAGTATATAAGATAGATAGAGTAAATAGTGTTTTAAAAATATAAATAATAAATGAAAAGGTGGATAAAATTATATTTGTTAAAAAATTTAAGTATTAATAGCATTTGTAATATCAAATATTGTGAACCAAAAATTTTGAATTTTTAATGTCAAATATTAACGACTAGAGGGAGTAGCTTCTTGCAAGACGGATTTAAAAGATAATTTTTGGTTTTATTACCGAATTTTAAATAAAGTTTTCCACCAAAACTAATAACTTTTTCATTATGTGTGGATAACAAAACCGACCAATGGAGATAACCCACAAATTTGTTTATTTGCTTCTTTGCTGAAGAAGCCACGTTTGGATATCACTCGAAATTCTAGAAAGCTTGGGTCATTAATCAAATTATAAGTACCAAACATAAAGCTTGACCCTCTCTTAATGAAATCAATATACAACAAGAGGTAGCATACCAAGTCGGGTCTGTTTGGGCTGTCAGGTTGTCATTGGTTTAGCCATTTTGAATATGGAACGACAATATTCTCCAATGATAAGCCAAGGAGAACAAAAAAGACGACAAAAAAAGAAGTCATTCTCATGTATAAAGATCCGGAACTCAGCTTACAGGCTCATCTTAACACACATGCATGCTTCTTCCTGATTCAGCTCAAAGTTGGCAATGAGATTGTTTGCCTTGGTAACGGGACTGAAACCACCTCGGACACCATTCCAATTAGCTTACTCCGCCCCTCCTCAAACCGCAGACTCGATTCATGCAAGAACCTCTCTGATGACGGACCAGCACTAGCAGGCATCTCGAAAGCACCTCTTTTAACAAACATTGCATTCTCCATTGTTCTTGCTAGGCTACTCTCTAGACCACTTGTGATCGAAGCAAGACTATTCAGATCTGTTGCTACTGATGTCAGCTCGCAGCTTGACAAGGAGGGAGGTTCCTCGTAATCAACAAAGTTTGGCCCCAAAATGCTCCCTGCTCGGATCAAGCTTTGACCAGAGCAACAGTTGTGCCCACACTTTGAAGGAATTAAGGGTTCGCTTTGAGCCCCTTCAATGAATTTGGAGAGTCCTAAATCTGGTTGGAAGGCTTGGACCAAAGGGCCCTCTGTAGAAACAGGTTTTCTTATTGTATAATCACCTGTTGGGTCCCTTGGAGAGTAAACGCTGAAAGCACCAACACGTGGAACCGGACGAGGGGCAGGAGGCTCTTGTAGTTCTGCCACATGGGCAAAGATAGGCTGATTGCCAGGTAAGCATTGGATATCAACTGGTGGTATGTTGTCAGTTTGAAAATCTTGGTAATCCGTCAAGCTTGGAGAGTCTTTTTCCTCTTTAACCCTGAATGAGCTGATATCTCCAGAAATAGTTTCTTCTGAAGATTCCTTGGCCCTATCAAGACTCACATCTTCACCTAACCTGATACGCTCAAGCCTACGTCTCAGAGTTGAATTCCAGTGATTCTTAATGGCATTGTCTGTTCTTCCAGGTAGAAGCTTTGCAATTACTGCCCATTTATTCCCGTGGATGCCATGAGCTGCAATTATAAGTCTATCTTCTTCGTCTGCAACATTTTTATTAGTTGAGTAAGCACCTCACAGAGAAACGAAATATAATCACATGTAGAGTTTCACACAAACACATGAGGACTATAAAAAATTGAAAAACCAACAGACTGTTCAAAACTAATATGAGAAGCAAAAGAAGCCAATCGTACAGAAGCTTTCATTGATCAAGTGTGGCAGTAAAATAACTAATAATATAGCACATATGTTACAGAGTGAGAAGTGCTGAAACCATGAAACGGAAAATTGATCAAATAAAAGCTTTAATCAACCAAACAAACGTCTAACATCTTTCAAGCGAATCAAGCCATACATTCATATCTAAAAATGACAACTTTTCAAGGTTCAAGTTCGGATTCCAAAAGTTTCAAAGGTTTAGGAAGGAAAAATGGTGCTGATCCCCTTTTAAGGCTGCTTGGAACATCTTTGATAGCCCTTTTGTGTTCATAGATCATTATTGCACCTACCAGCAGCAGAGCAAACCTTGATCGTGTATTCTAGTCACGAGGTTATGCTGATGATTCAAACTCCATCAACAGCAGGCCTTATCCATTATAACTGTACTCCAAGCGTACAACAGCGATTTTAACACCTCCTGTCTGCAGCATGGGTTCAAAATTCTCTTTCACACAACGGCACATACAGTAAAAATCCTTTCAACTCATTGTTTGCATAACACATCAATTGTGTCATTGTAGAAAGGTTTACATCTCCATAAAGAAGGGAAATCAATTTTCATTACCCATCTGTAGATATGAGGATGCACTGACAACTACAAGGTATTGGATACCCAACCATGTTCTTACAAACAGATTCCTAATCAGCTTGGATGGTGGCTTTCTATTGTTGCCTATCCAACTTTAACTAAATGAAATTCTCATATAGATGCACAGCAACCATGAGTTTTAACTTTTTAGCTATTCATATGTTGAAGTTATCACTAGCACTGGCAAACAGATATGAAATAATACCGTGAGGCAAAATAGAGACAACAACAATACAAGTTACACTAGAGTAGACCAAAATCCAAGTCTTTTCAATAAATTTGTCATCAAGTTCTGAAAGGAACAAGAAAGTGAAAATTCCACGCTTCTTAGTCCATAATCCAGTGAGAACAAAGATTAACATTCAAATTAAGATTTCAATTTGAACATAACATGGCCCTTTGGGTCACCAAAAAGAATCCACGCCAACAACTGTACACTTATAACAAGCCAAAGAAACCTTCAAATCCAACACTTCACATCTCTCTAGGTTTACACCTTACTTTCCAGTTTGTAGCAGATCATTTCACAATCAATTCCAATAACTATCACTCAAATACAAGGACAACAATGGTACTTCTACTACAATAACTAATAAACACAATTCAATATAGTTAAGCTCAAACCTGTTCAAACTATCCAAAACAGAACCAGAAACAAAACAAAAAAGAAGATGATCGAAATTACCCAAGAAACTCATTTGCTGGTTAAATTACAAAATTCCTAAATACAAAAACACGTACTCCTAGCCGAATCAGAACACCGAAATCTAATGGACACAGTTCCGAATAACTCTCCAACCATCGTAAACCAGTCTACTCAAAAATTTTATCTCAAAACACAATCAACTGTAATCGGAGACAAAAACTCAAATAAATACGATCAAGTAAGAAATCTAGGCGCAGAAGTGAAATCAAGAAAGAAACATGTGATTTGGTCACCACATTACCAGTAAATGGTTTACGCTTGACGGCGGGGTCAAGCTGATTACACCAGCGGAGACGGCAGGACTTGCCGGAGCGGCCAGGGATCCCTCGTGCGATGAGGCTCCAGTTCCTGGCGCCAAATTTGGCGACCAGCTGACCAAGGATGAGGTCTTCCTCAGGTGACCAGGGGCCCTTCACTCTAGCAGCCTCCGCCGCAGCGAGGGAGCTCAGTCCGCCGTCTTCCGTCTCGACGGAAGCTGCAATTCCGATTGAAGAGGACAAGTTGCAATCGGCCGAGGGGGAGACTGGGGTGGCCGAACAGTTAGGGTCTTGTTGAGTCGTCATTGATATGGTGTCTGAGTTTTCGGAGTTTCTCTCTTTCTAACTGTAACTGCAATGGAAAAGAGTACACACATTCAAGGAGGGCGCATCTTTCGGCTCTTCTTTTCTTACTTTTTTTTTTTTTTTTTTTTTTTTTTT
>BSUD01000007.1:103853981-103914754 GCA_033239045.1 Fagopyrum esculentum | reverse complement strand
TTTTTTTTTGGATTTTTCCGTTTGGTAGCCCTGAGATTTTGGCTTTTCCGGATGGTGCCCAAAGTTTTTTAAGTTTCCGTTTGGTACCCCTAAAGTTTTGACATTTTCGTTCCGTACCCTCTTGTTTACAATCTGTTTAAACTAACGTTTTGATTTAAAAAAGAAAAAGAAAAAGTAATACATTCATTTTGCTGTCTCGTTCGCTTCTCTGAAGTCGAGTTTCTGCTTCTCTTTACAATAGAAAGGATCAAATGCAGACCTGTAAACTCTTGAAGTGAAACGTAGACCTGTAAACTATCAAGTCGCGCATCTGCTTCTCTTTACGTGGTGGTGGTGGTACACCGGAAGCCCTCTTCCAACACCTTCTCTTTGAAGGTAAAACCCTAATCCCTAAATCTCTAATTGTCATACTTGGGATGATTTGGTGAAAATTTGGAGATTTTCTAGTGTTTGTTAGACATCCTAGAAATAAAATTGCTCTTCTCTTTGTGAACCATATACATCTAATTAGCCACCCCTGAGTTAGGCATCTCCATGAAGATGGATTTTGCAAATGCATTATGGGTCTTGAAGAGCTGCTGATATACTGTGAAATTATTTTCTGAATTTTTTGGGTGTTGAATATAAGAAGGTGTTTGTATTTTCTGAGTTAGGCAACCTTGAGTTTCAATTCACTAGCTGTTTTTGCATAGTCTTACTGTGAAATGCCTTATTGTGAAATTACCTACCCCTTTTTGTGTCTCTTACTTGCTAGTTCTAACTTCCAAATGTGGTTAAACGTTTGTTATTTGCATGCTGAACTTTCAAACCTTCTTTGTGGTTTAAGGAGTTCCAAATGTGGTTAAACATTTGCAATCTATGGTTAACATTTACTCATATTATTTGTTGTTAGATGGGAGATAAAAAGGTGCTGAAACTGCGTCACAAACGCGACGAAGAGTCCTTTGATATAGTGTTGGAAGATATTGACAAGAGTAACATGTTGGATGTATTCATTGAGTTATTAGAAGGTGCTCCAAAAAAAGGTTTAACAATTCCTTCAAATCCAAGCTTGTTCTATATATATGAATCTAAAAGTTATAAGTTGGAGAGGGACAAAGATTTACTTGAGATGTTTAGGTTATTACATGATGTACCGGTGATAAAAATTGTCATTGGTTCTGCGGAGACCCCATGTGAAATTCTTGAATTGGCAAGGGATTTAGTTGAGTCAAGGTTGTCATCGGCTTCACTTCCATCTTTTAACAATACTATGCCATCTGGCGGGTTTATGGGTGAAACACATCCCACACAAATCCCGCAGCCCTCTCAACTAGTTTCCGAGAATCCAATTTTACAGCCCCAAAGTACTAGTCTTCCTCCAAGAAGAGTAGTATCTTTTAACCTTCCATTTCACCAGCTAAAGCAAAATAGTAGTGACCATTTGCAACCCACCCCTCATCCTTTGAGTTTGCAAATCAGTAAAATCCCTCCCACAACAGCAAGAAGAAAAGGAATATTTATGCCGAGTGAAAAGAGTCCTTCTAGTGATACTCCACCAACACCCGGTAATCTTAGTAGAACACGAGGAGTTGTGATTCCTTTGGCTGAAAACATAGATGGTAATATTGATGATCTTGAGATTGATATAGATTATGAACCTTCTGATAGTTCTGCAGATAATTCAGAAGACCTTGAAAATGATCAGTGTGTCGAGGATCTTATTCTTTTACCTTGTGTGGATGATGGATATGATCCTGAAAAGTCAAGCGAATGGGGCCCTGATAAGGAATCTTACTTTGACAGGCTATATGAGAATGGAGAGTTTAATTCCGAAAAACATTTTGGGCTGATTGAGATAAGGGAGTGGATGATTTTCTTTGACAAAGATCATTTGTCACGTGTTTTGAGGGATTTCTGTATCCAAGAAGGGGTGTGCTTAATTTTTCAAAAATCTGACAGAAAACGAATAACGGCGGTATGTCAAGCAGCAGAATGTAAGTGGAGAATTCATGCTTCAAGATTACAAGATGGCTACTCTTGGGCTATTAAGAAAATCGATGGTGAACATACTTGCACCAGACTGACAAAGTATAATCCTATGGCCACTGTGCACTGGGTTGCTGAAAAGATCATGGATGACGTAAAAGCACAACCAGACATTTCAGGTAAGGCAATAAACGAGCTCCTTCAAAGTAGATATGGAATTACATTAAGGAAAACAAAAACATATGATGCAAGGAGTTTAGCCGTGGAAAAGCTTGAGGGTTGTCATGAGACTTCGTTTGCGAGACTTCCAGCTTATTGCGAGATTCTAATGAGCACCAATCCTGATTCCAAGGCTCATTGTGCTTGGAAAGTTGTTGATGAACTTCCAGAAAAAACCATTCAATTCAAGAGCATTTTTATTTCTTTGAAGCCAATGATTGAGGGTTTCGCAGGATGTAGAAGTGTCATAGGGGTCGATGGTTGTCATTTAAAAGGAAAATATGGTGGCGTTCTCTTATCAGCTATAACTTTGGATGCAAACCAACAAATTTTTCCCCTAGCCTACGGTGTATATGAGAATGAAAGTAAGAGCACGTGGTCACAATTCTTTTGGCATTTGAAAGATATCTTGAAGAATAATGTGAGGGACAATTTGACCATCATATCTGACAGACAAAAGGTTTGATTAACTAATTTTAGTTACATTTTATTTTCTTTATTTGTCTTACATTAATTTATCTCGTTTCTGGATAGCTACTGTTATAAAAATTCTAATTTCTGGATAGCAAATTTGTGTTTCTGGATAGCAAATCTAATTTCTGGATAGCTACTGTTATGAAAAATCTAATTTATGGATAGCAAATTTGTGTTTCTGAATAGCAAATCTAATTTCTGGATAGCTACTGTCATGAAAAATCTAATTTCTGGATAGAAAATTTGTGTTTCCGGATAGCAAATCGAATTTCTGGATAGCTACTGTTATGAAAAATCTAGTTTCTGGATAGCAAATTTGTGTTTCTGGATAGCAAATCTAAATCTAATTTCTGGATAGCAAATTTATGTTTCTGGATAGCAAATCTAATTTCTGGATAGCTACTGTTATGAAAAATCTAGTTTTTGGATAGCAAATTTGTGTTTCTGGATAACTACTGTTGCTCTAATTTCTGGATAGCAAATTTGTGTTTCTGGATAGCAAATCTAATTTCTGGATAGCTACTGTTATGAAAAATCTAGTTTCTGGATAGCAAATTTGTGTTTCTGGATAGCAAATCTAATTTTTGGATAGCTACTGTTGAAAAATCTAGTTTCTGGATAGCAAATTTGTGTTTCCGGATAGCTACTATTGCTCTAATTTCTGGATAGCAAATTTGTGTTTCTGGATAGCAAATCTAATTTCTGGATAGCTACTGTTATGAAAAATCTAATTTCTGGATAGCAAATTTGTGTTTCTGGATAGCTATTGTTGCTAATTGTTATACTGCAAAAAAATGTCAGCCATCAGTCGTTGCTAATTTCTCAGTTTTTGAATTTGTAGGGCATTGAGCCGGCCTTGGAAGATATTTGGCCTAATGTTCGTAGGCGCATTTGTTGTAGGCATTTATGTGCTAATCTGAAGAAACAATATCCTGGACGGGCAATGCATAACCTCTTCTGGGAATGTTGTCAAGCATATTCTGAGGTTTGCTACAATAAGGCATTAGAGAAAATACAAAAAGTTGCGGGATTTGGTGCTGTCAAGTGGTTGCATGAGGTGGGTGAAAAGGAGCAGTGGGCTAGACATAAGTTTGATACAACATTGTGTTTTGATGAAAATACAAGCAACTTTGTGGAGTGTTTCAATTCGACTTTGGGGACTGACAGATGCACCCTGGTGCTATCTCTCCTTGAAGGCAAGAAGATGCATCAAAATAGAATTTTTTTTTTATTTACAAGCTTAGACTATCATATACTTATTTTTTGCATTTTTTATTTAGGGATTAGAAGAACACACATGGTTAGATATGTGAAGCGGCAAGAAGATGCATCAAAATGGTTGATGAATGACATAACTCCAAAAGTGAAAGAGAAATTGAAGAAACACACTCGAGCTTCTCGTGGGTTTCAGGTGTGATCACATATTTTGTTTAAGTTTGGTATTTTGTTTAAGTTTGACTAGTTTCTGTTTATGTCCATTTTTTACGATCTGTTTATGTCGATTACTTTGACAGTTTTTTCAAGCTTCAAGTTCAGAGTGTGAGATCAAGGAAGGGCAATCATATTATCCAGTGAATGTGGAACAACAAACTTGTGCTTGTGGGGAATGGCAAATAAGTGGGATCCCTTGCAAACATGGGGTTAGGGCGATTCTTCAGTTAAGGCCTGGAGTCGCGTTAGAAAATTATGTTTGTAGCTGGTTTTCTGTGCAAGCATATAAAATGTCATATGCGGTGAATTTTCATCCTGTACCCGACGAAGGGCAATGGACACCAACTGACCACCCTAAACTCAAAGCTCCAAAATGAAAAGGGGAGTAGGTAGACCACCGAGAAACAGAAGACGGGAAGAGGATGAAAATCGAAAGGGAAAAAGGTCAAGCACGATTCGTTGTAGCAATTGCAAGGTATGTTAAATATATACTAAAGTATAAAATTCATACAATTTATTTGATATGAAACAACTTCATTTGGGCTCATATTTGATGGATTCTTTTTCACATGGTGCTAGGCATTTGGACATAATAAGAAGACGTGTAAAGGCGGCTTGACTGCAAGGGAGCGTAGAGAGCAAGAAGGAGTTCGAGTTGAACAACACAAAAGACGAAAGCGTACAAGTAAAAGTCAACCCACTGATGTTCAAGTCGATGTTATGAGTTCAGCTCCGTGGAATGATGAAAGTCAACAACAGTAGTAGATTTCAGTTTTGTGTAGCATGAATCTATCAACAACAGATTTCAGTTTTGTGTTTTGTCAGCGTGTTTATGTAGCAGGAAACTTGTTGTTAGTTGTGAACTTGTGTTTACTATCAATAGTAGATTTCAGTTGTGTGTTTACTATCAACAACATATTTCAGTTTTGTGTTTTTCCAGCTGTCATTGGTTCTCGCATTTTTGCTAGTTTATGTTCAAATTTTACAGAATTGGTTCTGTAAATTTGGTTTAGTTGTCATTGGTTCTACAAAATTGGTTTCGCTGTCATTGGTTCAGTTGTCATTGGTTCTATATAATTGGCTCTACAGAATTGCTTATGTAGATTTTAGAATTGTATATGTCCATGAGTATATGAATATTACAAGTTCTGAACATTACAAGTTCTAGAATTTTGCTGAACTGGTAGCAGTAGATGAATATTACAAGTTCTGAACATTACAAGTTCTGAATAGTACAAGTCCATAATCAGCCAGCTATAACAGGAACATTGTAGTGAAAGAGATTGTACACATTCAGCTATAACATGAAGTTGGGTTATTGGGTAAGAATGCTTGTGGTTCTGGATATGATTTTGATGTTCACATTCACTATGGTGCTGGTGCCTACATCTGTGGTGAAGAGACTACACTTTTAGAGAGTCTTGAAGGGAAACAAGGGAAGCCTAGGTTGAAGCCTCCTTTTCCTGCCAATGTTGGTCTATATGGCTGCCCTACAACTGTTACAAATGTGGAAACAGTTGCCGTCTCTCCCACCATTTTGCGGCGTGGCCCAGAATGGTTTGCTAGTTTCGGTAGGAAGAATAATTCCGGAACAAAGTTATACTGTATCTCAGGGCATGTCAACAAGCCTTGCACGGTTGAGGAGGAAATGAGCATCCCGTTGAAGGAGCTGATAGAGAGGCACTGTGGCGGGGTTAGAGGTGGTTGGGACAATTTACTTGCTGTGATCCCTGGTGGATCTTCTGTACCTTTGCTCCCTAAACATATTTGTGATGATGTGCTCATGGACTATGATGCTCTCAAGGCTGTGCAGTCAGGTTTGGGGACTGCAGCTGTTATGGTGATGGATAAATCTACTGATGTTGTAGATGCAATTGCAAGGCTTTCATACTTCTACAAACACGAGAGTTGTGGACAATGTACACCTTGTAGGGAAGGAACTGGATGGTTGTGGCTGATTATGGAAAGACTTAAAATAGGAAATGCCAAGCTAGAGGAGATTGACATGCTTCAAGAATTGACAAAGCAGATTGAAGGGCACACTATATGTGCGTTGGGAGATGCTGCGGCATGGCCAGTTCAGGGTCTTATTAGACACTTCAGGCCAGAGCTTGAGAGACGGATCAAGGAGTATGCTCAAAGAGAGTTGCTACAAGCTACTGCTTAAATTGTGTTGCAGGTTGGTTTTCATTGTTAGTGTTTCTCATCCATATAACTCTGTGAATCAAATTTCCACTGTACCAGAACCTGATTGGTTGTGTATCCACCTATCATTTACTTAGCTTCAAGACGCAGTAGATCTACGACTGCAGTTATCTCATACCCTGAATTTTGTAAAATGGTGATTGTTGTGATTTTGATAATTACATGTTTTCTCTAGATCCTGGTAAACTGTATTAGGGGTCCATATGAACATGTTATTTATTCCTGTAATGAAGTTAAATGGTACCTAAATTACCTTTTGCTTAGAAGCAATTTGCTGAAGCGTTGTGCATAACTTTCGATACGTTCTTTTTTTCTTTGCATATTTGCCTTATGTTAGATACTTGGTATGTAAATTATTAATAATGGTAGAAAGGGTACGTTTCAGTCTGTCAAGGTAAAGCAGAAAGCCAGGGATGATTCTTCAGATAAGACAGCAAAAGTCATTTGCAAGGTTCTCAATCTCTCTTTGAGTTTGGGAGAAGACATTATAGTGCATGCAAGTATTAATCAAGCTGCCGGTTTAACCATCCTGACATTGTACCTTCGGTGACTGATTCCCATAATCTCTAGTGTGATGACATGGCCATTGCTTAAAAGGTGACTGATTCCCATAATCTCATCACAAATGGAGAAAAAAGGAACAAAAACATAATCAGTAAGCTATAAAAGCACACTGTAGTGAAAGAGAAATAAGGTTGTTGTCAACAACTCTTCTAATGCCCAACCCTCCACAGTCTGCAAGTGTTCCAAATAAATTTACAGTAAAACCTGTCCATTTCAGCACATACACTTTTAGGTAATTTTATGACCTTCATCACATGACTCGAATTATATGCATCATTCTAGAAGTATATCCTGTCCAAAGGTGTACATATTGACAACATATGATTCTATCCTTTACAATAAATTTACAGTAATTTTATGACCTTCATCACATGACTCGATCCTTTACAGTAAATCCTGTCCAAAAGGTAAGATCAGTAAATAAGATTAGAAGTATATGCATCATTCTATATAGAGTCACATGACTAATGTGTAAACTATAGTGAACTAAAAGTGTACATATTGACAGCATACATTCTTTACCTCGAAACCTAGACTCACAACTATCTAAACAATCTAAATGCAACAATAAAGGAATCTGTACAACCATAAATCTAGACTCAAAACGAGAGTTAATAGAAAACTCAGGTTCCCGTCACCACTAAAACCAATAGTTGTTAACTGGAACTTAGAATTTATTATACCCATTTATCATGAAACTTTCATGGGTTAGCATACTAAGTGAACTTAACACTTGAGGGGTAAAGATGCAAAATGAAAAATTGAAGAGAGAGACAAATTAAATGATGACAGTGAAGTAAACCATAAATCTAGACTTCCATATTTTAGATGAAAACTATTAATTGGAGTACAAAATTCAACAGCTTACATATACAATCACTGGAATAATAAAGTACAACTTACATAGACAATCACTACAAAACCCAACAACTTCCATATTTTGGATGAACCAACAAGTACCCTACTCACATTTTTAACACAATCACTACAATAATAAAGTACAACAAAATTGCTATTTTTACGACGCCTTGAACATATGTCGTTAAGTCCTTGATATCATTCCTCAAATCTTGCAAACTCACAACATTTGCAAAATCTGCGTCTCTTTCATAGCTACTTCTTGTCCCGTGTTCCTCTTGCTCATTCACCATCAAGTTCGATTCATTTACAAATCGAAAAAAGCCGCAATCATCACATTTCACATACATCTTACCCGGGTTCATTTTTGAGCGCGAGATCCGAACCACAAGTCTTTGTCTTGGACGACAGGTTATACAATATTGATCGGTCATTCTTAGATGTGTTGATGAACTCCCCGACTCATGACGCGAATCCATGAAAAGTGCACTATATTCACAACATAAATTCACAATTATATGGCTAACACAATACTAAATCTATAGACAGTAAATTAAGGCTAACTCAACAAAATCCCATCCTTACTGAATTTAGAAGAATAAGATATTCGCAACTAGTTACAGATTTAGGCTAGTTTCACTTCTGAAAAGTTTCTCAAACTAGATCAATAGACAACTAACAAATCAAGGTTAGCAAACTCTAGAGTCCCTAATTTTCCACTAAATCAAGGTTAACAGTAAGACTATGCAAAAACAGCTAGTGAATTGAAACTCAAGGTTGCCTAACTCAGAAAATACAAACACCTTCTTATATTTAACACCCAAAAAATTCAGAAAATAATTTCACAGTATATCAGCAGCTCTTCAAGACCCATAATGCATTTGCAAAATCCATCTTCATGGAGATGCCTAACTCAGGGGTGGCTAATTAGATGTATATGGTTCACAAAGAGAAGACCAATTTTATTTCTAGGATGTCTAACAAATACTAGAAAATCTCCAATTTTTCACCAAATCATCCCAAGTATGACAATTAGAGATTTAGGGATTAGGGTTTTACCTTCAAAGAGAAGGTGTTGGAAGAGGGCTTCCGGCGTACCACCACCACCACGTAAAGAGAAGCAGATGCGCGACTTGATAGTTTATAGGTCTACGTTTCACTTCAAGAGTTTACAGGTCTGCATTTGATCCTTTCTATTGTAAAGAGAAGCAGAAGCTCGACTTCAGAGAAGCGAACGAGACAGCAAAATGAATGTATTACTTTTTCTTTTTCTTTTTTAAATCAAAACGTTAGTTTAAACAGATTGTAAACAAAGAGGGTACGGAACGGAAATGTCAAAACTTTAGGGGTACCAAACGGAAATTTAAAAAACTTTGGGCACCATCCGGAAAAGCCAAAATCTCAGGGGTACCAAACGGAAAAATCCTTTTTTTTTTTTATTTCTTCACTATCGGCTAAAGTTTATTCATCAGTTGGTTAAATTTTTATGGGAATATATATATATATATATATATATATATATATATATATATATATATATATATATATATATATACACACGACGCAATCAGACTCCGTTGAAAAATCTGAGACTCAATGCAAACCTATTGCGTTGAATTGTTTTAACTTCAACGCAAACTGGCTGTGTTGAGACTGATATTTTATAAATAGTTAGGGGGTATTGTGTGTGTTTTATTATGGTATTGTACTTCAGATGCAAGTAGTTTCATAGTTTAATACTTTTGTTGCATTTTTATAGTTAGATGACTAAAATAAATATCATAATAGTGAAATTACATAACATAATAACATAATATCATAACATTCCAACCAAAATCTCATACATACTTCAAATAAATACAAATATCATCCCAAAATGAAAGATAAACGTCATAAATGTCACTGTTGCGACGTCTGGACTTACGAAGGATCAAGTGGTGGTTGATGACTCACCACCTCTACAACAATCCTCCACAGATCCTCATCCATCTCCAATATCGTCTCATAACCACAAATACGTAGCATATCACGGATCCTACAAACAAGGACATGTAAACGTTGTTGACAAAAACAAGTAGTTAGAAAACCGTAATAGATGAATGAAATGATAACATGTACAATTAGATATCTTGCCCGGGTGTTTGAAACATGGTCAAGAGGTGGTCGATCTATGGGAGGTGCTTGTGCAACTCACCCTGGAAAGAGGTATGGGTGACCCTAAAAAGAGAACCCTGCCATTTAGTCATTAGCTACGACCCATGGGACGAACATCATCTTTGTGCCGACCAATGAGAACCATGTGACCTCCCCGTGTCTTCCGCACCACCTATCGTGCGAACGATGATACCGAACCTTGTAGCCTATACCCTAAATAACGTGATACTCCTGCATGGTCAGCGAGATACAATCGTCGGGGATCCTATGTATGCGCTCAAACTGTCTCATCACTCTATCTGACATATAGGGGTCCTCGACGTCACTTATATGAATGACGCCTTTGTACCTAGAGATAACAAACTCTCCGTCAAATTCCAAAACCAAGTCATCGTATGACATGAACCTCACGTCCTCTGGCCTCATCTCCTCTAACTGGCGACATAGAGATGTCAACTCTGAAGCGTCAAGGCAGGGACTTCGGGATCGAAATCCTCGAAGTCCAATGTGTAGATCTCTGATGCTCAATATCCGTGGAGGCTGGACCACAAAGAGAGGGAAAGTGTGCATATACCACACCTATAGTTTAAAAGAATATAAATTTTTATCAATTATATATATATATATATATATATATATATATATATATATATAATCTACTTAGAAAATGAAAAGATTTCTCGAATGCCGATACATGTAGGAGTGAGGTACATCCCCCCGTAATTTTCACCCTAGACCGGGAAGACGGACCAAGATACCGATACAAAAGGCATAAAATCTCTACCCCTGATAACTTCACCTTGATTATGAATTGTCTATGTAGATGATGGAAGACTTAAACATTTATAAGCAGTTTTTTAAACTAACAAATATCGATTATATTTCTAGATTGCATGTTTTGATTTGTGTTTATTAAATGTGTGCATGCCTTGAAAAGCATTTCAAAGGAAGAACACAGGCTATGAAACTCATTACAAGGGACAAGCACGAAGGCCTTGAAAAGCAATTCAAGGGACAAATACGGAGACCTTGAAAAGCGATACAAAGGAGGATTTGGCTGAAGGCTTTTCAAATTTGAGATTCAAAGATCTCAACAACCAAAACAAGAATATCTACCAAGGATTACAAGAAAATCTTCAAACAAGATTTCAAGAGAAGATCTCGGCCAACCCAACAAGAAAATCTTCAACGGATTTGAATAGAAGATCTCGGATAGCAACAGAAGATCTTCAACGGATTTGAAAATAAGATCTCGGCCACAACAAAGATCTCACAAAGATCTTAACAACCGACGCAGGAGGATTAGAAGATCTTCCCAACGGATCTCTCAAAGATCTTCAACGGCCCTCAAGAGAAGTCTTCAAAAGGGTTGGAAGATCTTGGAGCGTGAACTAAGGGCTTCAACAACAAAGATCTTCAACGGCTCTTTAAGGAGAAGATCTCGAAGATGAAAATTCTCAAACGTGCGTCAAAGAGAAGAAATAGATGAAGAAGATAGAGGATCTTACAACGGCTACTTCATCTCAACCAAACACCGTTTTCCATGGAGAAAGAAAAACGTTACAACGTCTCTCTTACAACGGCTAGAAGAGTTCTCCATAGAAGACTATAATGAAGATGACGATTGAAGAGAACAACAGCAAACTTACACGGAAACATCTAAGTCTTTAAGCGATCAAAGCATCTTCATTCGTTCCAAAAGTTTTTCTTCCTCTTAGCTTACAAAAGTTTACATCCTCAGAGAGAGAAAAACACTAGAGCTTCATTAGCATATCTAGAGAGTGTTATACTCGAGTGTGTGCTACTCTGCGAAGTAACTAGCCTATTATTGCTAGGTTAGAGTTGAAACTAGATCGTATCATTGACTATAGTGAGAGAAGAAGGGGATTTCTTCTAGGTTGTATCTAGGAATCTTTGTAAACATATCACCGTGTCGATCCTACGGGTAAAGAAACCATAGGACGGAGACGTAGGCTGTTAGAGATGAACTTTGTAAACATATCACCGTGTTGATCTTTTTATTCCGCATTTTCTATCGCGTATATTGTGACTAACATTGCTTTGCAGGTTTCGGAGTCAAGGCCTTGAAATCCCTTTCAAAGGCCTTGAAAACCAATTTTGTCACCAGGCGCACAAATCGACTTCAAGACTGTTCGCTCCAAAATTTGTAACACCCCGAATCTGCGGGACTCGGAGTGCCACATTGGGCTAGGATCTCACAATGGATCCTGACCCTAGTCTAACAACAAGTTCACTGGACCTTACAACATGGCACTGACAGATATAAAAACAAATACATAAAACCGTATAATTGTATAACCAAAGGTAAACAACAACATAGCCGAGTATGAAACGACATCCTCACACTGAAGGGAAAACAAGACATCATCCTCACGCAGGAGGGAAAACATAAACAACCCCAAAACCAACCACCTAATGTACGAGAGTCCTCGGCCTGTCACCCTGCCAGATCACCCAGTAGCGCCTAACCTGTAAACATCTACAACACGGTATAAAACCGTTAGCTAACCATACATATATGAGGTAATGCATAAACACAAGCACAATCATGAAAGATAAACACATCAGCATGCTATCACACATTTACCCATTTATTATCTTTATGTAATAACCATTCATTCAAAAACCGTATATATATATATAGATGAAAGTATGTGAAACGAGGACCGATACATCCCCGCCTCTGAGTGCAATGTCCAGTTGTACGAGTATCGGTCACACAATCCGTGTACCCTATGGGAGTGGATTGCGCCCTTCCTGTAAACCAGTCTGGCCCGACATCAGAGAACCTCTCAGACTCCACGGCGGGATGAAAGGGAAAGGTTATCACAGCCACGCAGTGGGGCAGTCAATAGAACATAGGTCGATAAAAACGACAACTCATGCTATCATAGCAAACATATAAAGCACACACCACTCATGCAAACACCCAATATAGAGATGGTAGCTAAGTAAGTCCTACGGACTTACCTCAGCCTCGTACAAACTCAATCACGATCACCTCTACACTCGAGGGACAACACGGCCTATAAACAAGGAATAAAGAGATATATCAACCTCTATTCATCAAAGGGGTCACACCTAGACCCAAAGAGATCCATAAGGATCATACTCAATCTATAAGCCTCACAACCAACAAAACCTCAATATCTCAACATAACTCACAATTCTTCAAATCTCAAGGTAGTATCTAATCGACATTCCTCCATCTCAATTCTAATCCTAATTTAATTAATTAACCTTTAATTAATTAATTAGATTTCGCCAGAATAACGTTTTGCCCGCAGGCCATTTCTAAACCCCCTGTCATCAGATTTCATCAAACAAACTATCCATAATCACAAAAATAATATAACGACCATAATGGAATTTCTAATTATCCATTTTGACAAGCCTTCAGTCATTTTAGGCCAAATCGCAGTACGGAAAACGAATAAATTCATAACTTATTCGTTACTAACCCGATTGACGATCTGAAAGAAGATTCGGAATCACAGCGATGCAGGCTACGCATGGACAACATCAAATTCACCGGAATCTGAGCGACGGAACCTGCCTGGTGACATATATGCTCGACCAGCCCTCCATATACTCGGAAATGCAGAAACTCGGTACCGATATGAAGAGAATGAAGAGAGGAATCCATAAACTCAAACGGAATTGAAATCGGATTAGAAACGGAGAGTAGATCTGAGTTTGAAGGTTGAGAGAAATCAGAGGTTTTACGAGGAAACGTGAAAGGAAATGAATTAATAAAGGATTTTCCGTTATTTATAGTGAAGACGATAATTATCCTTAAGGCAAAGTCGATAATTATCCTTTAACCGATCCAAAGGCGGGTCGAACCTCCTTCTCCAAACTTACCGATATTGGAATATTAAATCTGGAATATTGTAGGGATAATTATTCCACAACTGCCTCGGAAAACGTGTATTTCTAAGCCGTCTTTCTTAGCCGTTAAGAAACGAAATAGCGACTCTTTTGGCCGTTTAGCCTCTCCATGTTATTTCATATCTAGGACATATCCGATGTTCTGATCATTTCTCTCAACTGCATTTTTATAATTAGAGCTCCCAAATGCTCCAAATAACACCGGAGGGTAAAAATAATTACCCGGGGGAAAAAGTAAAAATTTCCCCAAACGTCCAAAATTACGCGAGGAACATAACGGTGGGACTCATACTCATCACTTGCGAAATCTTCGCGAGTTATATGTCAATTACTATCAACGATTAAGTTAATCAACATTAATTAGAATTCGGAAATCCTAGCTATTACATCACACACCCCTAAAAAAAAGTTTCGTCCCGAAACTTGAACAATTCCCAAATCCTCTCGGACCCATACGCCGAGGTATAACTCTCACTCTTTCTATCGGAGGTATCACATCTCCGTTTAAAAGATCACACCCTATAACAATATATAACCTCAAGTATAAACATGGAGGAATCATCACTCCAGGAAACAGGGCCATAACGCTACCCAAAGGCGTAGAGGAATCACGTCTCTCGTCATACCACATCACAAGGCATAGAGGAAGCACAACTCTAGCCAAAACATATCACATGCATAGAGGAAATACGTCTCTAGCCAACCCATAAACATATATATCGCATGGAGGAATCACATCTCCACTGAACTATGTCCATCAAGGTAGCATGGAGGAAAGAACCATCTCCAGCTGAATCCTAATCCCACTCAAATAGCATGGATGAAAGAACCATCTCCAGCTATAAATATGATCATACTCGGGTAGCGTGGAGGAAGTAATCATCTCCAGCTATAGCATACATCACGCTAGCACATCAAGATCTACTAAGATCATAAATCACATCACAACTAGCATGGAATAACACATCAAGGCATATAAGCACATAAGCACAACATTCATCAAGATAGCACTAAGATATACTTGTGCTCCCACAAATGAGTTTGTCCCAACATATACTCTGGATAGTTCTTCAAGACACTATCCTCAGTCTCTCACATAGCCTCTTCAGGTCTTCATCTCGACCATTATATCCTCAATATGGGAATGTCTTTCGAATGCAAGCGTTTCATATCTCATTCCAAGAATGTAATCGAATGCTCAACAAGAGTGTGGTTGGACTCAACCATCAAATCATCGTAACTCACAAGGTGTCTCGAGTCTGGTATATACTTCCTCAGTTGAGACATAAGAAACACTGGGTGGATATCCTCTAATCTAAGAGGCAAAGCTAAACATCATGCTGCCTTCTCCGTGCTGGTCGATCTCAAATAAACCATCATATTGGAAACTCAGTTCCCTTTCCATATTAACACGTCTAACGTCTCGCAGCTGAGATACTTACAACCAGACATGAACTTTCACTTGAACTTTAGAGGTTAACGCCTCTTGTCTACATATAATATCTGGAGACTTTGTACATCCAACATTCTTCCTTCAATCAACGTTACTTGAACTATAAAATCCTGAGTCTGGTTAGATGTTATTCCACTTCTACTACTAGATCACTTCTAGCATAAGGATATACGACATCTATGTCTTTATATTGACTCATAGGGTCATCCCAAAAAGATGCACGTCCTTCATTGTTATATAATAAACTCATTAATGGAAGGTAACATAACCATCCCCGTTTCCCATTCAACTTACAACTTATAATAGATCTTTAAGATCTAGATGATCCTCTCTAACTGAGCATCTGTCAGGGGTGAAGTGTAGTCATGAGGTATAGACTCATCCCCAAAGCAGTATGAATCTACTGCCCAAAATCTCAAAGTAAAAACATTCATCTCGATCAAAAATGATCGTTCTCAGTATACCATGGAGTCTCACTATCTATCTAGTGTACTCCTCATCCAATTCATTCACTAGCCACGTCCTTCTGATAGAAATGAAACGTGTCTTTTTCATTAATTTGTTACCAACAATCCAGATAACATCAATCTTCTACTCGGTCACAATCTCATAACAAAGTCCATAGAGATGTCCTCCCAAATTCTACTACTACACTGGTAGTGGGTGGGGCCTATCTCTAGATCGGAAATACTCTATCTGGACCTGCTGGCAGGTCACACACTATATCACAAATCTGGTTACATCGGCTTCATACAATATAATCGTTTCATCTTGTGGTACATCTTTCTTGTACCTGAATGTACTGAATAAGGCGTACAGTGGGTATACCGTAATATTCTTTGTCTCCATCTGCATCAGCAGGTACACAAAAGCGGTCTTGACTCTTCATCAATCCATCTACTCCCATGGAGAACTATGGTGCTTCAGTACGAGACATCCTTGCTCTAAACCTTGTCAAGGCCGGGCAAGTCTCCTGCTTCTATTGGACCTCATCCAACAGACCAGTTAGAACCTCTGAGGTATAACTGGGTATCCTCATCAAGGAACTGATTGTCCAACTCTAGCCAAGCTAGATCTCTTTGAAGCTGAGGTTGAACTATCAGTCTCACAATCATCTTCTCTAGGAGCGTCTTTCCATTCAAGTTATCGGCGACAACGTTCAACTTCTTTGAATGATATGGAATCTTCAAGTCAAAGTCTTGATCAACTTAAGCTCTTAACACTAGCGGTTATTCAACCCCTGTTGCATAAAAAATACTTCAGATATCTATGATCTATAGAAATTTGACATAAAGATCACACTAGTAAGGTCTTCAATACTTAAAGGCTTGAACTACCACTACTAACTCTAAATCATGAGTCGGGTAGTTATCATCATACATTCTCAACTGTAAACACACATATCAATAACCCTACTCCTCTGTAGTAATACACATCTTAGACTTAGCTGGGATGTATCACCGTAAATCACGGGGATCCCAAAAATCTTCTCACTAAAACAAAATGTAAGCAGAGGTCAAATGCCTCCTCAACTCTTCAGAACTTAGACACACTGCTTTCATCACGTAGTTATGGTGGTCTTCTCAAAAGACTCGCAAATGAATACGTAATCATATAAATTCCTTCCTCAAAGCATTGGTAGCAATCGGATGAGCCGAGAAAACTACGTATTCCTTAATGTTCATCAGTATCTCCCTTGGTACAACATACTAAATTATCGCCTGGTCAACCATGATCCCACTGGCGGAGACAACATGGCCTAAAAAGGCTACCACTGGCATCTCAACTTACACTTAGAGAGCGTAGCATACAACTCTCTATCTCTCGAAATCTGCAGAACGGTCCTCAGACGATCGGTCTACTATTCTCTGCTATGAGAGTATACCGACATGTCATCAATGAAGTCCACCACCAACTAATCAAGGAAGTCGATGAAGATACTGTTCATCAACTCCATAAAAACTACTAAAACATTCGTCAACCCAAATGACATCACTACAAACTCGTAGTGTCCATAACGGGTATGGGATGTTATCTCATACACATGTTGCTCTCTCATCCATGACTAGGGATATCTTGAGCACAAAGGAATCCTGAAAACACAATTGCTTCTTGTAGCTAACTCATTAGGTCGTCAATACAGAACATGGAACCTACTAGGGTAAAAGAAGCCCATTTCAGTCAAATTTTCAAGTTATCAATACAATATCTCAACAAGCACCATATAGTGTGGCTTTCCCATTCAATCTTGTATCATACTTCAACTCGATAACAATGTCCACACTCCGCTGAGGTGGCAGCTAGACGGTTCAGTAACACGTCTATAAACTCATAAACAACTGTAATACCTTCAAATGTTGGACTATCTTGCTCCTTCATGGTATAACACTAGAAGGCGTCACATCCCTGTGTTATCAGCTCGTTGCTCGTACAGTCCTGATGACAAACCCCTCTCTTTAAAGGTCTTAACCTCAGAAGACCTCTATTTAACTCAACTCAGTAAAGATTATAATAGTCTTACTATTAAAAGCTAACACCACATGATATCTATTCATCCAAACCATACACATAATGACTTCCTCATGCACCTACGACATGACAAAGAAGTCTGCAACCATACACGGGTCCCTGAAATAATGGAATAAACACGCATCTCACGGGTATCTCAGCCCCAAAAAGGTAATCCTGTAAAGGAAAATCTACCTTCTACTATATACCAAAATTCAACCATTAACGCATGCATCGAAAGACATGACGTGCATATCACTCACAACAAGCAAAACTCCACCAGGTAAACCATTAACGAGAATGGTACCTATAACAGCTAACACTCGTAGCTCCTCTACATATCATCACTCAATGTCAGATCCATGCTCCTCAGGTATCACTGAGGTCATTACTATAGCCTCTACTTCTACTCTTTCTGCACCGGAAAGAGGAAGGTCTTGCTGGGAAGAAACACCACCGTGTTGACAAAAAGGGCCAGATGTCCTAGCTCACCACAAGTGAAACAAGCTATCAGTGCCAAAGGGCACACAGAACGCTAATGATTTGGATAGCCACAACTGAAACATAATCATCCCATCCTTGCAACCTGTGCAACTGAAGGGTAACTCGACCTTCGTCGTCCACCTGGAATGATCTCACTCTTGAAGGGAACCTGTAAAGGCAATGTCTTACCCTGTCGACAAAACTTCGCTCTATGCCCTGCTTTATCACACGTAAAGCATATGATGGGCGCCTTTGGGCACTCAGCTTGCCAATGTCCCAACTTCCATGCAATTAAAACACTGTAGTTCCTTGCCAGTCATCTTCATGGCCAAAGGATCACTAGATTGTCCTGATATCGGACTTGGTTCCCCATTCATCATCTTTGCTTCTCTAGTAACTGATTCAGTCCATTTCTTATTTCCGGATCCAAAAGCTTTAGTTGATCTCACAATTGTTGGTATATCCGGTGTGGATCTACCCGCTATCACCGCTTCATATACTTGTTACATATATTCTTGAAACTCGGATCTACTCATGGAGACACGATCAGCCTCTTCAAACTCGTTTTCTGTCATAGACGAAACAACAACGGAAATTGGTCCCTGACTTATCACCACTGGAGGAAGAGGGGGTGTACCCCTACCTCGTCTCACTACAGAGACTTCTCTAGTCTGAGTCATCTGTAAGATATAAGGACCTAATCTTATAAGGCTATATATATGCCATAGGTATCGATATGTATATAATACATCCACATAATCCATAGTACACACAGATATATATACATATCTACGCTGTAGAGATCCATGGCAGAGGTGACGACTTCTCGTACATTCTATCCCAAAACCACACTTAAAACCAAAACCTTTGAAAACGCTAGATCCCATGTGGGCTCTGTTTATTTTACCTATCAAACCTCATTGCAAGTAGCAAGTGTCATTGTTGTCAACCTGGGCTCTGATACCAACTTTGTAACAACCCGAATCTGCGGGACTCGGAGTGCCACATTGGGCTAGGATCTCACAATGGATCCTGACCCTAGCCTAACAACAAGTTCATTGGACCTTACAACATGGCACTGACAGATATAAAAACAAATACATAAAACCGTATAATTGTATAACCAAAGATAAACAACAACATAGCCGAGTATGAAACGACATCCTCACACTAGAGGGAAAACAAGACATCATCCTCACGCAGGAGGGAAAACATAAACAACCCCAAAACCAACCACCTAATGTACGAGAGTCCTCGGCCTGTCACCCTACCAGATCACCCAGTAGCGCCTAACCTGTAAACATCTACAACACGGTATGAAACCGTTAGCTAACCATACATATATGAGGTAATGCATAAGCACAAGCACAATCATGAAAGATAAACACATCAGCATGCTATCACACATTTACCCATTTATTATCTTTATATAATAACCATTCATTCAAAAACCGTATATATATATATAGATAGATGAAAGTATGTGAAACGAGGACCGATACATCCCCGCCTCTGAGTGCAATGTCCAGCTGTACGAGTATCGGTCACACAATCCGTGTACCCTATGGGAGTGGATTGCGCCCTTCTTGTAAACCAGTCTGGCCCGACATCAGAGAACCTCCCAGACTCCACGGCGGGATGAAAGGGAAAGGTTATCACAGCCACGAGTGGGGCAGTCAATAGAACATAGGTCGATAAAAACGACAACTCATGCTATCATAGCAAACATATAAAGCACACACCACTCATGCAAACACCCAATATAGGGATGGTAGCTAAGTAAGTCCTACGGACTTACCTCAACCTCGTACAAACTCAACCACGATCACCTCTACACTCGAGGGACAACACGGCCTATAAACAAGGCATAAAGAGATATATCAACCTCTATTCATCAAAGGGGTCACACCTAGACCCAAAGGGATCCATAAGGATCATACTCAATCTATAAGCCTCACAACCAACAAAACCTCAATATCTCAACATAACTCACAATTCCTCAAATCTCAAGGTAGTATCTAATCGACATTCCTCCATCTCAATTCTAATCCTAATTTAATTAATTAACCTTTAATTAATTAATTAGATTTCGCCAGAATAACGTTTTGCCCGCAGGCAATTTCTAAACCCCTTGTCATCAGATTTCATCAAACAAACTATCCATAATCACCAAAATAATATAACGACAATAATGGAATTTCTAATTATCCATTTTGACAAGCCTTCAGTCATTTTAGGCCAAATCGCAGTACGGAAAACGAATAAATTCATAACTTATTCGTTACTAACCCGATTGACGATCTGAAAGAAGATTCGGAATCACAGCGATTGAGGCTACGCATGGACAACATCAAATTCACCGGAATTTGAGCGACGGAACCTGCCTGGTGAATATATGCTCGACCAGCCCTCCATATACTCGGAAATGCAGAAACTCGGTACCTATATGAAGAGAATGAAGAGAGGAATCCATAAACTCAAACGGAATTGAAATCGGATTAGAAACGGAGAGTAGATCTGAGTTTGAAGGTTGAGAGAAATCAGAGCTTTTACGAGGAAACGTGAAAGGAAATGAATTAATAAAGGATTTTCCGTTATTTATAGTGAAGACGATAATTATCCTTAAGGCAAAGTCGATAATTATCCTTTAACCGATCCAAAGGCGGGTCGAACCTCCTTCTCCAAACTTACCGAGATTGGAATATTAAATCTGGAATATTGTAGGGATAATTATTCCACAAATGCCTCGGAAAACGTGTATTCCTAAGCCGTCTTTCATAGCCGTTAAGAAACGAAATAGCGACTCTTTTGGCCGTTTAGCCTCTTCATGTTATTTCATATCTAGGACATATCCGATGTCCTGATCATTTCTCTCAACTGCATTTTTATTAATTAGAGCTCCCAAATGCTCCAAATAACACCGGAGGGTAAAAATAATTACCCGGGGGAAAAAGTAAAAAATTTCCCAAACGTCCAAAATTACGCGAGGAACATAACGGTGGGACTCATACTCATCACTTGCGAAATCTTCGTGAGTTATATGTCAATTACTATCAACGATTAAGTTAATCAACATTAATTAGAATTCGGAAATCCTAGCTATTACAAAATGTGTGTGCAAGCTTTAATATTTATACCAAGAATAATTGCAAATAGCGAACCCGTAGTGTACGGATCGATTGTAATAAAAGCAAGAATTCCAAGGTCGAACACAGGGACTATGGTGAAACAAAGATCGGTAATTCAGATTGTCAAATAACCACAAGCAACAAATCAAAGCTATCAAAGATGATATAAAAGTCAGATAAAGAAAATGCGGATTCTAGAGATTAAAGCATCCAGTTGTGGTTCCGACTCAAGATCTCTAAAGTTAACGTTGACAAAGCTGAGGTTTGCAAAGGGAAGGTGTTTCTAAAGTGGGAATAGATCACCGGGTAAGTCTCACTACTCACTATCCCAAACCAAAGATCCTCTCACCGGATAAGTCTCAAGGTACTAAGGAAAGGAACTATAATCTCAAACCAACACACCACCCAAGGGAATAAAATCAACCTTTACTGGGTAAGTTTCAAGCTAACTCACAAAGATGGGATGAAGGCATACTCAAACCCCAATAAAGGATAAACCTTTATTACCTATCACTCATGATCTTGGATATACAAACAAAGGAATCACCGGGGTAAGTCTCATCCTAGGCTTGCCTTGAACCAGGAAAGGTATAACAAGGATAGGATTTGGCAAACTGAAACCTCAACTCAGATAAGGATCAGGAAAGGGTTTCCCTCGCTCAGTTCATGTACCATCTCGGTCGAGATGTTCCATGGCTGACCGAGGTGTTCGTCGGTTAAGGTAAAGGCTCAAGCTTTCAGGGTCCATTGGGACAAAGGATCATTCTATCATCGTCTTTTCCACAATTTTCAGCCAATCACCCTAGAATTGCATAAAGAACTTAGCCAACAATCATCATGATAACAATAATCATATATGTAAGAAAGGAATCAATATTCAAACAACAAAACCTTAACATAAATGTCTCAATAACTGAATCAAACAATCAATCAAACAACCAGCGTTCCTCAATCACAAATTAGAAAAGACAACAAAACCAAACCAAACTAAGAAAATCTTACAAACTTCCTTCAAAGCCAACTTCAACTAGATTCCTTCCTTCCTTGATCTTCAACCTTCAAACAATCTTCAAAACTTCCTTCAAAACTCTTCAGAAAATTGGTGATCCGAAGATGGTTGAATTCCAGAAAATTGGTGATCCGAATATGGTTGAATTCCAGAAAATCAGCCCATATATATAGGAGAATTATCTTCCAAAGATAAAATATCTTAAAAAAATAATTTCCTTCCTTAAAATATCTTGCAATCTTCCTTGCTTCCAAAATATATCAGCCAAAAGATATTCTTCCTTCCAGAAATCCATCCAAAAATATGTGATATTCTCTTTCCAAAAATAGAAGATCTCAGCAAAAAATAAAGATCTCGTGTCCCGTCATCAGTTCGCCTCGGTCCAAACGCTCCTGAAGATCACCTCGGTCGAGGTGATACTGTAGCTGACCGAGGTGAGTCTCAGTTGAGAGTGAAACTCTCTAATCTGGTCCAAAATCAATCTTCTAAATCATTTCCATGCTTCCTGAGATCTTCTTATAACTCCTCAATGCTTCAGAATGTAGCTCCAATGACTCCTTAGCTTCCTTAGCTCCATTTCGGTCCAAAACGTACCATTTTCCCTACAATTACAACGAAACTAGGTGTAGGCCTCGATTCCCGCAAAGGTAGAAAAAACAACAATATAATCAAAGAATATACATCCATACATGCAGATTTATGAAGATAAAACGTCCAAACCAATCCCAAAATATAGACTATAATACATGTTATCAAAGACCTTGAAATTAATTTTAAAGCCTTGATATAAGTTTTGCGAGAAGTTCTCATACTCTATTCAACCCCCTTCTAGAGTATTTATATCCTTATATTTCACACATACGGTTCTTCAATTGGTATCAAAGCTAGACTCATGTATATTGATTTAACCATCAGTGAGACTAATCATGAACTCTGTAGGTAATGGAGGATTCGCTCAAGGAAGATCCACATTTAGACCACCACTCTTCTACGGTAACAACTTTGCCCATTGAAGAGCACTAATGCAAATGTTTGTTATTGATTAGGATATGGAACTATGGAGAATCATTCAAACTAGCCCTAAGATCCCAACCACCACGGTGGAAGGAGTCCAAGTCGAAAATAAGAAATCCGACTTCACTTAAACGGACTTGGATAGTGTTTCAAAGAATTACAAGGCCATGAACTTGCCCTATTGTGGATTAGACGCAAATGAATTTAACCGTGTCTCATCATGCAAAAGTGCAAAGGAAATATGGGACAAATTAGTTGTCACATACGAAGGAACATGTCAAGTCAAGGAAACCAAGATAAGCATATTCCTCAAACAATACGAGCTATTCAAGATGAACTCAAATGAGTCGGTCAAGGAGATGTTCACACGGTTCACCGAGATAGTGAACAATATTGATTCACTTCGAAAGGTCTTCACAAATGAAGAAAAAGTAAGGAGGTTCTAAGGAGCTTACCTAAAGCTAAGTGGAGACCAAAAGTGACAGCCGTCGAAGAAGCTCAAAGTCTCACTACTCTACCTCTAGACGGCCTCCTTGGAAAGCTAATCACCCATGAAATGATTCTTGGTGAAGAAGATGAAGAGCTCCCATCAAATTCAAAGAACTTGGCTCTAAGCTCCAAGAAGGACGACATGCCATCGGAGGATGAAGACAGTGATGATGAAGATGAGGAAGATCCATTTACCTTGATCTCAAGGGGTCTTGCAAAATTCTTTAAATGAAGAAACAATTAGCAAACAACAAAAAATATCCGCGATCATCAAGACCTCGAGGTAAGTTTTCTAACCCAAATAAGAAAACTAAAGTATTAACTTGTTTTGAATGTGGTGAAACATATCATCTCGTAAGGGATTGTCCATAAAAGAAGAGGAACAACTTTAGAAAGAATGATCGAAAGAAGAAGGCTATGGTAGCATCGTGGAGTGGCTCGGATTCTACCAATGAGTCTGAAGACGAAATAGAACAAGCAAACTTGTGCTTAATGGCCGATCATGAAGAAGATCCAATTAACTATGTTGATAGTGTGGTAAGTACGATTATGTCACAATCTAATCTTGAACTCACACAATTCTTTAAAGACATTATCATATGTGATAAAGAACATAGAGTAAGGATAAGTTCCTCAAGAGAAAATCTTCTCAAACAAGAGATACGACTAAGTGATATGTCTTTGGAAATTGAAAATCTTAATACTGAAAAGTAAGGCCTTGATGACACTATTAAGGCCTTAGAATCAGAAAATGCGATTCCGAAGGGCAATCTATCTTCTTCATCGAAACTATATCGATTTAGAGAAAGAAAAGTGTAACACTAGAAATGTATCACGCAAAAGTCTTACAATTTATAACTCGATATATTCTCCTAACTCCTAGCGAACCCACAATGTATGGGTTGTTTTGTAGCAAGGATAGTACTCTGAGGTCGAACACGAAGACTAAGGTGAAATCAAATCAAACAAGTGAACATGGATAGTGCAAATCTAGTCTAAGAAAAGAGAGAGAAATAAAGAAATGAAAATCATGATATTTTTGGTTGAGTTTTTATGGTGATCAAACAAAGATCACAAATCATGCAAGATTTATCAATCAATCAAGCAACACAAACAAACAACACAAGAACAAGATATGTGATCAAGTAAGAAAAGCGGATTCTAGGGATTCGAACTTCCGGTTATGGCATTGGACTCAAGCTTCTAATCAACCTTGGACAATCACCGGGTAGGTCTCATGGTCCTCTAATCCCACACCTAAGGTCCTATTACCGGGTAAGTCTCTAGGAACCTAAGGACGAGAATTCTACACAAACCGGATTGCTATCTAGGTGTCAAACCTCTCCTTACCGGGTAAGTCTCGGTAAGGCAAGTCCTAAGTAACAATCCTAGCACACTCAATCCAATAGCGACTTGTGAGGCTCACTACTACCTAGAGTTCATCATCTTTGGTATCTAAGATCGGGAATTACTGGGTAAATCTCTTCCTTAACTTAGTTTGCTAGCATTAGGTCCCCCTAAGCTAGATAAGGCTTAACAAACACTGGGATTTCAACAATCTAACATCCTAACATTCAGATTCATCAATATAAGCACAACAGGGCAAAACCACGAGCTGATCATACACAACCACGGCCGTGGTTTAGGAGGAACAAGCCGTGGTTTTGATCGGGGGTTAGGTTTCGAGCATGCAAGTCATCAAAAGGTACATTCAAGTCTATTCTATAATTATCCAAGCCATAACCTTCTGTCCATCACCCTAGAATCACAATTACTTAGCCAATAACATGCATCTCAAGATCTAGAATCATCATACAAGCATACATGGGTTTCATAACTAGATGGCGAATGAAAGCAAGTAAAAACAAGAAACTTTTGCTGAATACGAGTTTAAACAAGACTTACAACCATTCAAATGCAGCTTCAAATCGTTCCTTACAACACTTCCAAAAGCTTCTCAACAAAAATCACTAAAAACCACTCAAAGTCTCACTCTAGATCTAAGTTTGATGATGTTGTTCTTCTCCCAAATGAGAGTGTTTTTGTTCTTCTTCCAAGTCTTCCTCCCCACAATGGATGATGAGAGAGAGTCCAAAAGCCAGCCTACAGGTTCTCCCAAGTCCACACTCAACCAAGAAAAGCAAAGGTCGGGCAAAGAAATCGTGTGACAAGTGTCAAGCCTGTCCAGACTAAAACCACGGGAAAAACAATGATTCTACGGGCGTGGAAATGGCCTCTGGGTCGTGGTTCCTACAGCTAAGCCGTCCTTGGATCACTAAGTCATGAGTTGGTGCATGGCATGCACCAACAAGGTAATTTGTGTTCTCATTTTCTCCTAGCTTGCTCCTTAAAGAGTCCGGATGTGTGCCATCACGAGGAATGATCCTCGAATGTGTTGATTAAGTCCTAAAGCTCCCCAAAATACCTACAAAACCGACAAAAGCTCATGTAGACGTCTATTTCGACAATGTGGATGAATTAAGCGTAAACGTCACGAACTAATGCCAAACCATGCATGAATAACGGGAAAAACTATCTAAATGAATGTCTAAACTAACGTCATAAATCATGTCATAAAAATACCCCATACTTGCCACTTGCTTGTCCCCAAGCAAGGTTCAAACCTAAGCTACAAGATGGCATGAGTTATGAATGCGGAAAAACGGAAAATATTTTTGCAACTGTGCTTCTAGTGATAGATCACCTTCATAGTGATGTTCATGGAAAAGGATGAAGAAATGTGTATAAAGAGAATAAATGCATGGAAAGACAATCACACTTAGCTTGAAATCATATATGCAAAGTAAATCAAGAATGTCTAGATGATCATGAAGATATCAAATCTAAATCACTTAAGTCAAAACACATGTGCATAGAGGTCTTAAGGACTTAGGAAGGAAGAGGCCAAGAAACGTTGTTAAAGGTGGGAATTTTAGGTCATGTGATGCTAATTCGGGAAAGGAACTAACTCCACAACTTCATTTTTGTTCAACTCCACCATAAGTGTATATTTTTCTCCATCTTTTTCTTTTCTTTCTTTTCTTTTTCTTCTTTTTTCTTTCATTTATTTTTGAGACAATGGCATTGGTGTACATAAGCCGAAACCTTGGTGAAGCGGTCCTCGTGATTTTTCAAGGTGCCTCACACCGGGCACACATACCAAGGCTCGATAGGACTATCGGTTAATCCGACTTTGGCAAGACACAAACACCCGATTATGTGAATGGTGCCGAGTTACTCGTCATCAAAACCAATGTCCCCAAACCTATTTTTTTTCTACATTTTCACAACACATTCAGCACTTGATTCATAACATTCATATACTTCCTTCAACACCCCACAATTGCTTTTCACACACTCAACACACTAGCATGCTCCTATTTCCGGATGGGTCAAAAGAGGTCAAATTTTTTTTTTATCAATTGAGGTGCTTCAAACAACATGATCAAGATGAGAAGAAGAGAGATGAATTGCCTTAATCATTCCTATATGATGTGTAAGAACTAGCATGCGATTTCGATAATCAATTCTCAATCCAACTTAGACAACAATCTTCATCACAATTCATACATGGAATTCAAGAGAAGTATTCAAGTCCACATATGCATAAATTCTTTCAACACAAGGTCATCCATAACCAATTCACAAAACAAATTCAGCATAAGGGTCATATCCAAATTAGGAACCACAAAATTTTTTAAATTTTCTGATTTTTTTTTTTGGAATTTTTGAGATGAATATGTACAATGAAAAACATAATGAAACATGTGACAATGATAAGAAACTATCCTAGATGCAATCATGCAAATGATTATGAAAACCCCACCCATACTTAAAATCACATTGTCCCCAATGTGCAAATCAAATAAGAAAGTGAAAGAGAGCTCTCACAATGTAAAAATGGTGTTTTTGGTATTTTGGATCACTCATGTGGAGTGATGGTGAATGATCAATCAAAGATGGTAGAGAGCTCTTGATGTTCATTATGGCGTTGGGACACGCGCTAAGCATCGCAAGCCGTCCAAGTCCCACGTCCGCTCCACCCACGTTTTGATGCGGGATCATCATCATCAACATGTCTTGCACGACTTCTTTGTTACCTAGACTCTAGCACACAAACACAAGACACACAAACACACCAAAACAAGAACAAAAGCAAAAAGAGAAAATGAAAACAAAAAAAACGAATATGTACCAATGGGTTGCCTTCCATTAAGCGCTTATTTAAGGTCATTAGCTTGACCAAAACCGGGAGAGCTTCACTCAAGGTGAAGTGGGGCAATCATATCCACCGGAGCTTCCGGGATGTACTTCTTCAAACGGTGCCCATTCCCCTTTATATCTCCACAATGCTCCCCACCTATCTCAACCGCTCTATGGGGGAAGACCTTCCTCGCCACATAAGGACCCGTCCATCTTGACTTGAGCTTTCCGGGGAAGAGCCGCAACCTTGAATTGAAGAGAAGGACTAAGTCACCTTCACTCAATTCCTATGGGATTAGACGTTTGTCATGCCAACGCTTGGTCCTTTCTTTGTAAATCCGGGCATTTTCATAAGCATCTAACCGGATCTCCTCAAGAGCATTCATGTCTAGCAACCTCTTCTCACTAGCTTCATTGAGGTCAAAATTCAGCCACCTTATGGCCCAATATGCCCTATGCTCCATCTCCACCGGAAGGTGGCAATACTTGCCATAAACTAGCTTGTAGGGAGTGGTGCCAATTGGTGTCTTGAAGGCGGTTCTATAAGCCCATAAGGCATCATCAAGCTTCATAGCCCAATCTTTTCTTGTCCTAGAAACCTCCTTCTCAAGTATCCCCTTGATCTCCCGATTGAAAATCTCCACTTGGCCACTAGTTTGGGGATGGTAAGGTGTGGCCACCTTATGAGTCACCCCATACTTATCCAAAAGTGTCCCAAAGTTCCTATTGGTGAAATGCTTCCCTCCATCACTTATGATTACTCTTGGTGTTCCAAACCTAGGGAAGATGACTCGGTTGAAGAACTGCACCACTACTTTGGCATCATTCGTGGGAGAGGCGATTGCTTCCACCCACCTTGACACATAATCCACCTCCAATAGAATGTAGAGGTTGCCACATGAAGAGAGAAATGGCCCCATGAAGTCCACACCCCAAACATCAAAGACCTCAACCTCTTGGATATTGTTCAAGGGCATCTCATTCATTCTTGAGATGTTTCCCGTCCTTTGGCAAGCGTCACAAGCTACTACAAAATTATGCACATCCTTAAACAAGTTAGGCCAATAAAAACCGGATTGCAATACCTTTGCACACGTTTTGTGTAAGCTAGCGTGGCCTCCACATGGCAAGGAGTGGCAATGACGAATCACACTCTCCATCTCATCCCCCGGAATGCACCTCCTAAAGACTCCATCCGGTCCTCTCTTGAACAAGAGAGGCTCACTCCAATAATAATGCCTCACATCTTTGAAAAACTTTTTCCTTTGGGCATATAACAAACTGGGTGGCACCTCTTCACACACAAGATGATTCACTATATCCGCATACCATGGCTCACTCCTTCTAGACACTTGAAGTAAGCACTCCTCCAACACTTGCAATTGCTCATCCCGGAATGAGTCATCAATCGGGATGTCATCTCTTTCAATCTCCAACGGTGGTAGCCTACTAAGATGGTCCTCTACTGAATTTTCAGAACCTTTCTTGTCTCGAATCTCCAAGTCAAGTTCTTGGAGAAGAAGTATCCACCGAATGAGGCGAGGCTTGGCATCTTTCTTTGTGAGGAGATAACGGATCGCAGCATGATACGTGTACACAATAACCTTTGCTCCAACAAGATATGAGCGGAACTTCTCAAAGGCATACACTACCGCTAGCAACTCCTTCTCGGTTGTGGCATAGTTGAGTTGGGCATCATCTAGTGTCTTGCTAGCGTAGTAGATGGCATGTGTAAGCCCATCTTTCTTTTGTCCTAAAACAGCCCCAACAGCCACGTCACTCGCATCACACATTACTTCAAATGGTAAGCTCCAATCCGGAGGTTGCATGATAGGGGCGGAGATCAAAGCATCCTTCAACCTACAAAATACTTCAAGGCAATCCTTGGAGAAAACAAACTCAACATCCTTCATTAGTAGGTTAGTGAGAGGCTTAGAAATTTTAAAGAAATCTTTTATAAACCTCCGGTAAAAACCGGCATGCCCTAAGAAACTACTTACCCCTTTCACCGAGGTAGGTGGTGGCAACTTCTCTATCGTTTCTATCTTGGCTCTATCAACCTCGATTCCACGGTGGGAAACCAAGTGTCCCAACACTATGCCTTCACTCACCATGAAGTGACATTTCTCCCAATTCAACACAAGATTAGTTTCCTCACATCTCTTCAACAACAAAGATAGATTAGCCAAGCAATTATCAAATGAAGAGTCATACACCAAGAAATCATCCATAAACATTTCCATAATATTCTCAATATATTTAGAAAAAAATAGCCATCATACACCTTTGAAAGGTGGCGGGTGCATTACACAACCCAAATGGCATCCTCCTATATGCAAATGTTCCCCAAGAACAAGTAAATGTGGTTTTCTCTTGGTCATCCGGGTGAATAGGAATTTGGAAAAACCCACTATAACCATCAAGGTAACAAAAATGTAAATGTTGAGCTAACCTTTCTACCATTTGGTCAATAAAGGGAAGAGGGAAGTGATCTTTCCTAGAGGCCACATTAAGTTTCCTATAGTCAATACACATTCTCTACCCCGTAACCGTCCTAGTAGGGAATAGTTCATTGTTCTCATTAGTTACTACAGTCATACCACCCTTCTTAGGAACACCATGAACGGGACTAACCCATTTACTATCCAAAATCGAGAAAATGATTCCCGCATCTAGCAATTTTAGGGTCTCTTTCTTGACGACCTCTTTCATAATAGGGTTCAATCTTCTTTGAGGTTCAATTGAAGGTTTATGGTTATCTTCCATCAAGATTTTATGCATGCACAAGGATGGTTTAATGACAACTAAGTCATCAATGGTGTATCCTATAGCTCTCCTCTGCAATTTCAATTCATTCAACAATCTATCAAGCCCATCATCATTCCAAGATGCATTCACAAACGGGATAAGTAGAATTTAAACCAAGGAAAGCATACTTTAAATGAGAAGGGAGAGGTTTGAGATCAAGTTTAGGAGGATCTTTATCGGTTGGATGTGATCCATATAGCTCCACATTAGATGAATCCAAAGCCATTGAAGACTCTCCAGGACTCCTTGAAGCTTTATCAACAACTAAGGGACTTTCTAGAGAAACCACGGGTGATCCCACGGCCTCTTGCATAACCACGGGTGTGGTTCTAGAAAAATTAGCTACGACATGGTTTTCCACGGGTCTATTTATTGAAACCACGGACGTGGAAATGGCCTCTAGTCCGTGGTTCTTATAGCTCTTCAGCCCTCCTTCGTGCACTTCAAATTCAGCACTTGTTTCCTTTTCTAATGCATCCAAAGCTTGGATTTCTTCGTTGCAATCTTCCTCAACTCATCCTCTATGATACTCATGCTAAGAACCTTCTCTAATGGATCCTTGATTAGGATTGAGCTCACAACTTCCCTAGACACTTCTTCCTCGACAATGTCGAAGACGTCTTCACCAAGGGCTGGCCCATTCATCATTGTGGACAGTTTGAACTTGATATTTTCTTCTCCTATGTTGAAGGAGAGGTGTTCGCTCCAAAAGGTGTGTGCAAGCTATAATATTTATAACCCAAGAAGTATGCTTGAACAATATGCGAACCCACAGTGTACGGATCAGTTGTAATACCAGAAAATATTTCAAGGGTCGATCACAGGGACTATGGTGAAACAAAGATCGGTAGTTTAGGTTATCAACTAACAATCACGCAACAAGCAAAGCTATCAAAGATGATATAAAAGTTAGATAAAGAAAATGCGGATTCTAGAGATTAAAGCATCTAGTTGTGGTTCCGACTCAAGATCTCAAAAGATAACGTGGACAAAGATGAGGTTTGCAAAGGGAAGGTGTTTCTAAGGTGGGAATAGATCACCGGGTAAGTCTCACTACTCACTATCCCAAACCAAAGATCCTTTTACTGGGTAAGTCTTAAGGTACTAAGGAAAGGAACTATAAGCTCAAACCAACACCACCCAAGGGGATAGAATCAACCTTTACCGGGTAAGTCTCAGGCTAACTCTCAAAGATGGGATGAAGGCACACTCAAATCCCAATAAAGGATAAACCTTTAATACCTACACTATGATCTTGGGTATACAAGCAAATGAATCACCGGGTAAGTATCATCCTAGGCTTGCGTTCAACCAAGAAAGGTATAACAAGGATAGGATTTGGCAAACTGGAACTCTTAACTCATATAAGGTTCAGGAAAGGTTCACCTCGATCAGTTATATTCCATCCCGGCCAAGATGTTCAATGACTGACTGAGGTGTTCGTCGGTTAAGGTAAAGGCTCAAGCTTTCAGGGTCCGTTGGGATTAAGATCATTATATCATCGTCTTTCCCACAACTTCCAGCCAATCACCCTAGAATAGCATAAAGAACTTTGCCAACAATCATCATGATAACAATAATCAAATATATAAGAAATGAATCAATATTCAAACAAGAAAACCTTAACACAAAGGTCTCAATAACTGAATGAATCAAACAAACAACAATCAGCATTCCTCAATCACAAATCAAAAAAGACAACAAAACCAAACCAACTATGAAAGTCTTACAAACTTCCTTCAAAGCAAACTTCAACTTGATTCCTTCCTTCCTTGATCTTCAACCTTCAAATTTCCTTCAAAACTCTTCAGAAAAATCCTTCAGAAAATCCTTGATCCGAAGATGGCTGAATTTTAGAAAATCAGTCTCTATATATAGGAGAATTATCTTCCAAAGATAAAAATATCTTAAAAAGATAATTTCCTTCCTTAATATCTTGCAATCTTCCTAGCTTCCAAAATATATCAGCCAAAAAGATATTCTTCCTTCCAGAAATCCATCCTAAAATATGTGATATTCACTTTCCAAATTAGAAGATCTCATCCAAAGATAAAGATCTCGTGTCCCGTCATCACTTCGCCTTGGTCCAGACGCTCCTGAAGATCACCTCGGTCGAGGTGGCACTGTAGCCAACCGAGGTGAGTCTCAGCTGAGTGTAAAACTCTCTAATCTGGTCCAAAATCAATCTTCCATCTCATTTTCATGGTTCATGAGCCTTTCTTGTAGCTCCTCAATGCTCCATAATGTAGCTCCAATGACTCCTTAGCTTCCTTAGCTCTATTTTGTTCCAAAACGTTCCATTTTCCCTACAATCACAACGAAACTAGGTGTAGACTTCGATTCTCGCAAAGGTAGACAAAACAACATAATGATCAAAGAATATGCATCCATACATGCAGATTTATAAAGATAAAACGTCCAAACCAATCCCAAAATATAGACTATAATACATGCTATCAAGCGGATCCCATTTTTGCAATCCACTAAGCATCCGGATGTGGCTAAGAATGACCTCTCTAAAATGATAGGAACCGGGTAGTCCGCCGGGATGTCCAAAACAACGAAATCGATTGGCACAAAGAACTTCCCATGCTGAACCGGTATGTCCTCTAGGATCCCCACAGGGTGAGTGATGGATCGGTCCGCCATGTAGAGGGTCATCTTGACCAGCTTCGGTTCTCCTAGGCCAACCTTATTGCAAAGTGCAAGCGGGATAATGCTTACACTTGCATTAAGGTCACATAGGGCCTCATATTGCACTTCTCCAACTCCTATTGGCACACAAATAGACCCCGGATCCTGCAGTTTAGGAGGCATTTCCTCCCTCATGGTTTGTATCAACTCGGAGGACCTCTTCGTCATCCTCACTTATCCATACTCCTCCAACTTCCTCTTGTTGGAGAGTATCTCCTTCAAAAACTTTCCATAGGCCGGCATACCTAGAATAGCATCCATGAATGGAATGTTAATATGTAATTTAGACATGAGTTCAAGGAATTTACTGAAATGTTTATCCAAACGAGCTCTTGCTCGTGATTGTGGAAATGGTAGTGGTGACTTATATGGAGGAGGTGCGACATATGTTGGCTCATCATCTTTGCTCTTGCCTCCTTCTTCTTGCAATGGTTCTTCCTCCACTACTACTTGCTTCCCCTTGTCATTCTCCTTTGGTAAGGGATCTATCATGCTCAACTCACTCCTTGTGGTAATGGCCAACACTTGGCCTCTTGGATTTTCCTCGGTCCTTCCGGGAAGCTTTTCCGGATCCCTTTGTGTCTCACCCGCCTTTTGGAACACATGTGCTTCTAGCACCTTTTGAGCCTTGGAAATGGATGTCACCGTGCTCTCAAGCCTACTCAACCTCCCTAGCAATTGTTCAAATATCATTTCGGTCCTATCATTTGGAGGTTGAGCAAAACTGGGTAGAGGCTCTTGTGAAGCCTTAGGTGGTGGGGCTGCGTTTGTGGAAGTGGGAGGGTTCAAGGCACCATCCGGGTTAGAATAGGAGAACCCGGGATGGTTGTGATTAGGCCGATAATTATTGTATTGCCGGCTGTTGTTGTTGAAGTTCCTAGGGCCTTGGTAGTTGTTGAAATTGCTCCTTCCCATGTAGTTAACATCCTCCTCTTTGGAAGCCAAGTTGGCTTGCACTTGCACTTGAGGACTTGCTTGACTCTTCAAGGTTGTGGTACACAACTCCCTCAAGGACTTAAGCTCCTTGTTGATTGCATCAAGTTTGTAGTTGCTCATGGTGACTTCACTTACTTCATATGCTCCCGGTTTCCTCCCATCACTCTTCCTATGGGAGTACTTCTCTATCACCAAGGCTTGCTTCTCTACGAAATCCCAAGCCTCATCCACATTCTTCTCCATGAATGTTCCTCCGGAAAGTGATTGGAGCTTGAATTGACTATCCTCATCAAGCCCCTTGAAATAAATCTCCAATAGCTCTATCTTCGGTATCCCATGGTGTGGACAATCTAGGAGGAGGTCTTTGAACCTCTCCCAAGATTTGAATAAGCTCTCCTTATCCTTTATCACAAAGACATTGATCTTCCCTCTTAGCTCGGTTGTCTTGGAAGGTGGGAAGAACTTTGTAAGAAATTCGGTTGTCATCTCCTCCCAAGTACCCACACGTCCTAGTGGAATAGATTGGTACCAAGCCAAAGCTTTATACTTAAGTGAGAAGAAAAAAGCCCTAATCTTGTGGTTATTGCTCTCCAATCTAGGTGGCCTTAGAGTCTCCATCAAGATCTCATAATTCATCAAGTGTTGATGAGGAGACTCTCCTTCCATCCTTCCAAATTGATCATGCCGGATCATTTGTAGCACTTGAGGACGGAGCTCGTAGTCATGGGTTGCGGGATCTCCTAAGTTTACACCCGGACGGTGCACTCTTTGGGCTGAATCCATACGTTTCCCTAGCGTTTGTGGCTCCTCAATAATAATAGGCTCATTCCGTACATGTACCGCCGGCTGTGGTGGTGGTGGAGGTGGATGTTGATGAACATTAACTTCTCTTTGCACAAGAGCTTGCCTAATCTCATCAATCTCCCTCCTAAAAGCCTCTTGCCTCTCATTTGCAAGTCTCCTCTCATTCTCAAAAGCTTCTTCAATTCTGTAAGCCTCATTTGCTCTAGAGTTTCTTCTCTAAGTCTTAGCTGCTCTAAAGTTGCATCCAATTCAGCCCTAAGGTTTGCTTCGGCCATCCCTTTCTTCTTAGGACCTTTGGATCTAGTCTTAAGGGTTTTCTCCGGTTCGGGATCGAATGGAGCTAAATCCTTGCCACGAGATCTTCGCATGCACCTAAAGAGTGGGAGATGTCCTGAAAAATCAAAGACACAAAAACAAGATCACAAGCAAAAGAAAGACCTACACTATAAACAATCACACACAATGATTCAATCTAGACCTAGTCCCCGACAACGGAGCCAAAAACTTGTTACGCTAGAAATGTACCACGCAAAAGTCTTACAATTTATAACTCGATATATTCTCCTAACTCCTAGTGAACTCACAGTGTATGGGTCGTTTTGTAGCAAAGATAGTACTCCGAGGTCGAACACGGAGACTAAGGTGAAATCAAATCAAACAAGTGATCATGGATAGTGCAAATCTAGTCTAAGAAAAGAGAGAGAAATAAAGAAATGAAAATCATGATATTTTTGGTTGGATTTTTATGGTGATCAAACAAAGATCACAAATCATACAAGATTTATCAATCAATCAAGCAACACAAACAAACAACACAAGAACAAGATATGTGATCAAGAAAGAAAAGCGGATTCTAGGGATTTGAACTACCGGTTATGGCATTGGACTCAAGCTTCTAATCAACCTTGGACAAGCTGCGGTATGTTGGGAAAGGGTATTTCTCAAATGGGGTCAATCACCGGGTAGGTCTCATGGTCCTCTAATCCCGCACCTAAGGTCCTATTACCGGGTAAGTCTCTAGGAACCTAAGGACGAGAATTCTACACAAACCGGATTGCTATCTAGGGGTCAAACCTCTCCTTACCGGGTAAGTCTGGGGAAGGCAAGTCCTAAGTAACAATCCTAGCACACTGAATCCAATAGTGACTTGTGAAGCTCACTACTACCTAGAGTTCATCATCTTTGGTATCTAAGATCGGGAATTACTGGGTAAATCTCTTCCTTAACTTAGTTTGCTAGCATTAGGTCCCCCTAAGCTAGATAAGGCTTAACAAACACTGGGATTTCAATAATCTAACATCCTAACATTCAGATTCATCAATATAAGCACAACAGGGCAAAACCACGGGCTGATCATACACAACCACGGCCGTGGTTTAGGAGGAACAAGCCGTGGCTTTGATCGGGGGTTAGGTTTCGAGCATGCAAGTCATCAAAAGGTACATTCAAGTCTATTCTATAATTATCCAAGCCATAACCTTCTGTCCATCACCCTAGAATCACAATTACTTAGCCAATAACATGCATCTCAAGATCTAGAATCATCATACAAGCATACATGGGTTTCATAACTAGATGGTGAATGAAAGCAAGTAAAAACAAGAAATTTTTGCTGAATACGAGTTTAAACAAGACTTACAACCATTCAAATGCAGCTTCAAATCGTTCCTTACTGATAGCATGAATTATAGTCTATATTTTGGGGTTTGTTTGGACATTTTATCTTTCATAATCTGCATGTTTGTATGTACATTATGTGATTTTACTACCATTTCATCTACCTTTGCGAGAATCGAGGTCTACACCTAGTTTCGTTGTAATTGCAGGTAATATGGTACGTTTTGCATCAAAAAGGAGCAAAAGGAGTCAAGAGTCATTTGGAGCTACATCCAGGAAGCATAACCATGGATTGAAGATCTGCTTTGGACCAGTTTTGAGAGATTTCACATTCAGTTATGACTCACCTCGGTTGACCAGAGATTCATCTCGACCGAGGCGATCCAGAGACGCCGACTCGACCGAGGCGAACACCTAGGACGCGGCGAGAATATTTTATTCTTGGCTGAGATCTTTTAAAATTGGAAAGTGATCTTATATTTTTGGGCTGAGCTTCTGGAAGGAAAGAGATATGCAGAATCATATATTTTACCTATATTTATGGGATAATATCTTTCTAAGATTTCTTATCTTTGGAGGGTTATTTTTCCTATAAAAAGGGTTGGATTTTCCACAAATCCGACACCCCGCATACGTTAACATCCGCTATCAGCGCAAGAGAGTTGCTTACGACGCAGCAGCCGCATACTCCAATTTGGGAGAGAGTTGAAGAACCTTTTTGAAGGTTGAAGGAAGATTGAAGATCATAGCTTTTATAGCTTTTTGGAGGGTTTTGTAAGATTGTCTTCAATTCCTTTCCTTGTTGTCTTGTCTTGTTGGATTGCTATCCAAGGAACGCTTTTGTTGTGATATTTGATTCAGTTATTGAAGTCTTTTCATTAAATTCTTCTTTATTCAAATATTCACCTTCTTCCCATATATTTTAATACTTTCATTATGATGATGAGTGGCTAATTTCCTTGTGTGATTCTAGGGTGATTAGCTGAAGGTTGTGGGAAAAACAATGATAGAATAATCTTAGATTCCAGTAGGATCCTGAAAGTTCGAATCTTTAACCTTAACCCTAAGCATCTCGTTCGGTCGATGAACATCTCGGCCGGGGTGGAATTCTTCTGACCGAGGTGACTTATCCGATCCTAAACAGAAAGTTAAGTGTTAGAGTTTGCCAAATCCTATTCTTATTACACCTTCCTGGTTCAATGCAAGCTTAGGATGAGACTTACCCGGTAATTCCTTAGTTTGTGTACCAACGATCATAAGTGTAGGTAATAAAGGTTTATCCTTTATTGGGGTTTGAGTGTGCTTCCATCCCATCTTTGTGAGTTAGCCTGAGACTTACCCGATAAAGGTTAATTCTATTCCCTTAGATGATGTGTTAGTTTGAGGTTATAGTTCTTTATCTTAATTCCTTGAGACTTACCCGGTAATAGGAGTTACGGTTTAGGATTAGTGTGTAGTGAGACTTACCCGGTGATCTACTCCACTTTAGAAACACCTTCCCCACGCAAAAATCTCAACTTTGTCCGCTTATCTATAGATCTTGAGTTGGAACCACAACTAGACGCTTTAATCCCTAGAATTGCATGTTTGCTTTATTTGACATCTTATTCATCTTTGATTGTGTTAATTGCTCTTGTGGTTAGACATTAGCATACCGTTTCGACTTTGTTTCACCAGGTTCCTGTGATCGACCCCTGGAATTTTCTTGCTTTTACTACGATTGACCCGTACATTGCGGGTTCGCATCCTTGTTTTAAGCTTAAGTCTAGGGTTATAAATTTAAAGCTTGCACACACCGTTTGGAGCGAACAAGTTTTTGGCGCCGTTGCCGGGGACTTGGTCTAGACCGAGCCGGTACGGTTTGCTCTTGGGGCGCTTGCCCCGTTTTGTCTAACCACTCTACTTGAGTGACTTTTGCAGGTTCTTTTCTTAGGTATATGCGAAGAACCCGCACTGGGAAGGAAATCGTTCCTTACGATCCCGAACCGGAAAAGACATACAAGCGACGCTTAAGAGAAGCGAAGATGGCCCAACAAGACGATCGCGATCTTGCGGCCCAATTGAGAGAGACGCAGGAGCTGCTACGTCTCAGTAAAGAAGAACTAAGGCAAGAGAAAGAAGAGAATCAGGCCAGGACTGCAACAATCGAAGCTGAGATTGCAGCCATTCGGAACCAGATTCTACTTCGACCGATGCAAGATCCAGTAGTTGATCCTCGACCGAGGCAGGTTCCTGTACCTAACGCCCCGGCCGAGGTACATCCACTTCGGATGCCAGTCCGAGATGTTCTTCTTGCAGGAATCCCACAAACCCTAGGTCAAAGGATGGACCCTAATCAACAGTTGAGGCGTCCAGGAGTGAACCTAGGAGATCCAGCGGATCATGATTACGAACTTCGACCGCAAGTTCTAGCCATGATTCGCCAATGTCAATTCGGAGGGCTAGAGAAGGAGTCACCGCATCAACATCTTCAAAACTACGAGATCTTGATGGAGACCTTGCGACCTCCCAGAATTGAGAACAACAACTACAAGCTAAGACCTTTTTACTTTTCTTTAAAAGATAGAGCTCTTACTTGGTATCAATCTCTTCCTCCAGGAAAAATTAGCACATGGGAGGAGATGACTACGGAATTCCTAACCAAATTCTTTCCACCTTCAAAGACCGCTGAAATGAGGGGGAAGATCAATGCTTTCATCATGAAGGACAAGGAGAGCTTGTCCAAGTCTTGGGAGCGGTTCAAGGATATCCTTTTGGATTGCCCACATCATGGGATTCCAAAGATCGAGTTGTTGGAGATCTACTTCAAAGGGCTGGACGGAAACACCCAGTTCAATCTCCAACTACTCTCCGCCGGCACATTCATGGACATGGCGGTTGACGAGGCTTGGGACTTCATTGAGAAGCAAGCCTTGCACATGGAGAAGTACACCCACCAAGGAGCTGAAGGTGGAGTTAAAAGAGTCAACTTTCAAGAGACTCAGCCCAACAACAATCAACTCACATCATTGAAGAATGACGTGAAGGAATTGAAGGAGCTCTTGATGACCCAAACTAAGAAGGAAGAGCAAGGGCAAAGGAACAACAACAACAACAATAACGGGTACCGTAACAACAACAACGGACCCCGAAACAACAACTACAACAACAACAATAGAGGATCCAATAGCAACAACTGGAGGGCGAATAACCACAACAACGGTAACAATTATTCAAACTCCAACTCTAATGATTCCTCTAACCCTTTCCTCTCTTCCCCTTCTTCTTCTTTTACTCCATTGAAGAGCCAAGGGCAAGGATCGAGTTCGTCTCAGCCGGAAAAGAAGGACGCAGTCCTGGAGGCGATCTTGATCAAGCTTAGTGCTATGGAGAATTCTATGACTTCATTTTCGAGGGCCCAAAAGTCCTTCGAACAACAACTTGCTAATAGGGCGAATGAAGCGCCAAGAGATCCAGGGAAGCTTCCAGCAAAGACGGAAACTAACCCTAAGGGCCAGTGCATGGCCATCACGACGAGGAGTGGACTCAAAACTGCTGATCCAGTACCTCGCTCGACGCAGACCACCTCGGTCCAGATCCAGTCGAAGAACACCTCGACCGAGATGCCAACCGAGGCGGCGCAACAGAAAGTAGGAGGAACGACAGAAACTTATGTTCCACCTCCTGCATATAAGCCACCACTTCCTTTCCCTCAGTCCAGAGCCAGAGCACATCTAGACAAGCACTTTGGTAAGTTTCTTGACTTGATGAATAAGCTACATATTAATATTCCTTTCCTTGATGCTATTTTAGGTATGCCCGCCTATAGGAAGTTCTTACAAGAAATCTTATCAAGGAAGAGGAAGATGGAGGATGTTGGTGAAGTTAGGATGACATCTAAATCTTCGGAGCTTATCAAGATCATGAAGGAAAAGATGCCACCTAAGTTGAGAGATCCCGGCTCATTTTGCATTCCCATTCAAGTTGGGGATGTCACTTGTGAAGCCCTTTGTGATCTAGGAGCCAGCGTGAGCATCATCCCGCTGGAGCTATGCACTAAGATCGGTCTTGGAGAGCCCAAACCGATCAAGATTCGACTTTACATGGCGGATCGTTCCATTACCCATCCCGTGGGCATTTTGGAGGACGTTCCGGTCAAGCTAGGTAACTTCTATCTACCCATAGATTTTGTCGTACTTGACATTCCCGCAGATTATCCTGTTCCTATCATTCTCGGGAGGCCATTTCTAGCAACTTCGGGTTGCAATGTGGATTGCAAGAACGCCAAGTTGAAATTCAACGTTGGTGGCGATGAGGTGGAGTTCGCACTACTTGCGGCCATGAAAGGAGAGCAACTAACTGATGATATCTTCAACATCTACGATGAAGAAGAATCAAGAGAATTGGTGAGCTCTATCCTTACTAATGATCCACTCGAAAGAGTTATAAGCTTCAGTTTAATGGAGGAAGGTATAGATGCTTCTTGTGATGCAGATATACGGAGCTTAAAGGCACTGGAAGAAGATCCAGGAGCTATAACTGAGAAGCTGATCCAGGAAACGAAGATTTCCAGCCTCGGATCCAGTAGCAGTACCTCGACCGAGGCACTTTCTGGACTGAGCGAGGCGTTTGAAGAACACCTCGGTCAATGCCTCTGCGCCTCGACCGAGGTCGACAGCGAGATGATGTCAACTGAGATTGCTGAGAATAACAATTTTTCTACTCCTTTCTCTGACATTCACCCACAGTTGGTGGATCATTCCCTCCACCAACTTTCTGATAATAAAGGTCCTTGGTATGCTGATATTGTGAATTATCTTGTTTGCCAGGAAATACCGCCCGGATTGACGTACTCTCAAAAGAAGAGATTCTTCAAGGAAGTACGACACTACTACTGGGATGAGCCGTTGCTATTCAAGCGCGGACCGGATGGGATGCTTCGAAGGTGCATTCCGGAAGATGAAGTTAATAGCGTCATAAGGCATTGTCATTCGCTTCCTTGTGGAGGACATGCTAGCACCGATAAAACATGCGCTAAGGTATTGCGTTCCGGTTTCTATTGGCCTACATTATTTAAGGATGTGCAATCTTTTGTTGTTTCTTGTGATGCATGCCAAAGAACAGGGAACTTATCAAGGAGGAACGAGATGCCGCTTAATAACATCCAAGAAGTGGAAATCTTTGATGTGTGGGGGATTGACTTCATGGGACCTTTCCCATCCTCCGGAGGAAACCTCTACATTCTCCTTGCAGTTGATTACGTCTCTAGATGGGTTGAAGCCATTGCTTCTCCCACTAACGACGCCAAGGTGGTTGTGAAGTTCTTGAATAGAACTATCTTTCCACGATTTGGAACTCCACGCATCATCATCAGCGATGGAGGAACGCATTTCATCAACCGGAAGTTTAAAGCACTTCTATCGAAGTATGGGGTAACCCACAAGGTATCAACCGCCTATCACCCTCAAACTAGTGGACAGGTCGAGATCTCAAATAGAGAAATCAAAGCAATTTTGGAGAAGACCGTCTCTAGAACGAGGAAGGATTGGTCCATGAAATTGGACGATGCTCTTTGGGCGTACAGGACAGCATTCAAGACTCCCATAGGTACCACCCCTTATAATTTGGTATATGGGAAGTCTTGCCATTTGCCCGTTGAATTGGAGCACAAGGCGTATTGGGCTATCAAATGGTTGAACTTTGACATCAAGGAGGCCGGTGAGAAGCGACTATTGGAACTTAACGAGCTGGAGGAGCTGCGTTTGAACGCCTATGAGAATGCCAAAATCTACAAGGAAAGGACGAAGAGATGGCATGACAAGCGTATCGTTCCAAAGGAGCTTAATGAGGGAGATCTAGTTCTACTCTTCAACTCCCGCCTCCGTCTTTTTCCAGGTAAGTTGAAATCTAGATGGACCGGACCTTACGTTGTGAAACATGTTTTCCCTCATGGTGCAGTTGAGATATGGGGCGAAACTAGCGGAAGCTTCAAGGTCAACGGTCATCGACTTAAGAAATACCAACCGGAAACACCGGTTGAGGAGGTTGCACCGATCTACCTCATTTGAGACGCATCATGGTCCAGCTAGCGACCTTAAATCAAGCGCTTCTTGGGAGGCAACCCAAGGTATTGCTCTTCTTTCCCGTTTTCTAGTCTAGCTTAGATAGTTTTTGTTTTTGCTTTGCTTTGCTTTGTTTTTGGTGTTCTGGACAGACAACAGGAAGGAGCACATCTGGAAGGACAGAAGTTCGAGAATCTGAGAAGACAGAAACACCTCGGTCACTGTCAGAGCACCTCGACCGAGTTGATTCTTGAAGCAACCGAGGCGACTAGGGTTTCTGCAGAACCGCCTCGGTCCAGACCACCTCGGTCCGGTCGAGACCATCTCGACCGAGGTGACAGCAGATCCAGTAACAGTATAAAAAGGGAAAAAAATTACTTTTCACTTTTTTTACTTCGTTTCGACCGCGGCGACAGAAGCACCTCGTTCTCCTTCGTTTCTCGCTCGTTTTCGACAATTTCTGCTTCCAAACTGCAATTGAGGGGTAGAGGAATCGATTGCAACTACAGATCTGCAAGAATTTTGAGCGTTTCGACCGAAACGAGGTAAAAACGTTCGAAAACCCTAACTCGTTCGTTTACTGCGTATTGGGCTTTGGTTGCCCTTGATTTTGCTGAGGAAATCCATAAGTACCCCTTAGGAAGCATTTGTAGTGATTTTAGGGGGAAAAGAACTGAAAATCAGAGAGTGGAATTCGAACTGTCTTCGCCTCGGTCCAGTCGGTCTGCACCTCGGTCGAGGTGATTCTTAGTAGTTGTCAGTGGACCGAGATAGTCTGACAGTGTGTTTTGAGGATGAGTTCAGATCGCCGTTTAGCTCTGAGAGACAGATCCTCACCTTCCCCTTCTCCTTCCTCATCCCGTCCCTACCGCCCGGCTATCCACGAGAGATGCCGGGTAGATTATGAGAGGATAGCTGGCCGTCCAGTCATCGCACCCCGATTTCTGGATGTGTCAGCTTTTGACTGCCTAGGGTTAGACGCTGACCTTAGGAGGATGATAGCTACCGTCGGGCTGGATCAGTTCACTGAGATCCGAGCCCCAGCCTACATAGAGCCGACACTCGAGTTCGTTAGCTCCTTCTCCTACCTTCCCACAGAGCGATCTGTGAAGTACCGGCTGATGAGCCGGAACTTCATAGTTCCCATAGAGATTTGGAGAGAGATCTTTGGCTTTCCTACCCCCACTGCTGTAGACTTCCCCTCCCGATCCGTAGCTAGGGAGTTCTGGGGACAGATACAGCTGGGACGAGCGCGCCTCCCATTATTGATTTAGATGAGGGTGAGGAGGACACTGAGCCGGCGCCAGCCGCGACGTCTCCAGTCAGACCTGCTGGACGCAGGAGGCGTGGAGCTAGGGACAGAGCTGCACATCGACGGATCGATGACCTGACAGCTCAGGTTATCGACACTTATGCTGCACTTTCGCTGGATATCCGCGAGATGCAGGAGAGGCAGCATCATCAGCACATGATGGCTCAGCTACAGTTCCAGCATATCATGGGCTATCCCTACGACCCGACTCAGTTCCCCTACATACCACCACCACCGCCGGATCAGGACTACTGAGGAGCTGCAGGGTTTTATTTATTATATTTTTATGCAGTTCGGCTCTTTATCCGGTGAGTCCTCTTTTATTTAGACTTTTATTATACCCACTAGGACAGTGTATCTCAAGTATGGGGTATTTGTCTGTATTATTTGACTACGTGACTACTTTTGATGTATTATTTTATCGGATATTTTCATATTTATGCTTCATTTGCCTTTATATGATTATCTGAGATTGCATGCATACATACAGGTTATTTGATTGAGAAAAATGTCGAAACCGAACCGAAAAAATAAAAAAAATTGGTTTTAAAAAAAAAAAAAAAAAAAAATTTTTTGACCTCGACCGGGGAGGTTCTGGCGAAACGAGGCATTTCACCTCGGTTGAACCAAGAACATCTCGACCGAGGTGGGCGTAACAGAAAGTTTTCGAAAACGATTTTGTGTTACTTATCTGGATATGATCTCAGTGAAGATTTTGTTTACCTACTGGTTTTAAATTCTTTATATGTTTGAAAGGTTTTATAATATGTTTAAGTTGCTAAATGCTTTGTTTGAATTTTTTAGCATGTTTAATACTTTGTTTTTATCCAAATTATGTTGAATTTGAAGGTTGACACCGCAGGTTAAGTTCTCTCACATTCTTCTTGGAAAGACCAAGGCATTTCATTCTTCTTCTTCTTCTTCTTCTTCTTGATCATGCTTATCCCCTCATATACATTTTGCCTCCCTTTACCTATCCGGGAATTTGGAAGCAAGCGAAGTGGTGAAAGCAAGTTAAAGTTGAAAAGTGGGCTGGAAGTGAAAGTGTTAGAAAGCAATAATAGGTTTGGGGAAGTCAATCATGAAGATGAGTAACTCGGCACCATTCACATAGCCGGGTGTTTGTGTCTTGCCAAAGTCGGATTGAGCGATATTCCTAACGGGTCATGGTATGTGCATCAAGGGTTTGATGCATCTCAAGAAATTGATGATTGCAGATTTCCTAGGCTTCGGTTATTGTGCACCTCTGTCCATGCATCCCAAAAAGTAAAGTAAAAAGAAAAAGTGTGAAATAAGCAAAGCTTATTGGTGGAAGATGTTGCAAGTCAAAGTGAAAGTGAAGTTCATCCTTTTCCCGGATTCTAGCACCACATTACCTTACATACATCCCTACCCTACACGTTTCTTGACTTTTCTTTTGGGAAGCCCTTGAGACCTTGAGCTTGTTGATTGACTTAGCGGTTTAAACTGGATTATACATGATTAATTTTGATAATTATGACTTATTATGCATTCTATGATTTTATGCAAAGATGAACAACTTTTCTATATTTATAAAATGTTTTGAGCATATTGAGTTTTTAATTCCAGGAAGTATTCTCTTAGAGTGATCTAAGATGGTTGCACACCATAAAATGTTTTTGAAAGACTTTTCATTGATTTTCTTGACTTATAATCCATTCTATCTTGTCTTCTATATGAGGAACTTGCTTAGGGACAAGCAAGGGCTAAGTATGGGGTATTTTGATAGCATGAATTATAGTCTATATTTTGGGGTTTGTTTGGACATTTTATCTTTCATAATCTGCATGTTTGTATGTACATTATGTGATTTTACTACCATTTCATCTACCTTTGCGAGAATCGAGGTCTACACCTAGTTTCGTTGTAATTGCAGGTAATATGGTACGTTTTGCATCAAAAAGGAGCAAAAGGAGTCAAGAGTCATTTGGAGCTACATCCAGGAAGCATAACCATGGATTGAAGATCTGCTTTGGACCAGTTTTGAGAGATTTCACATTCAGTTATGACTCACCTCGGTTGACCAGAGATTCATCTCGACCGAGGCGATCCAGAGACGCCGACTCGACCGAGGCGAACACCTAGGACGCGGCGAGAATATTTTATTCTTGGCTGAGATCTTTTAAAATTGGAAAGTGATCTTATATTTTTGGGCTGAGCTTCTGGAAGGAAAGAGATATGCATAATCATATATTTTACCTATATTTATGGGATAATATCTTTCTAAGATTTCTTATCTTTGGAGGGTTATTTTTCCTATAAAAAGGGTTGGATTTTCCACAAATCCGACACCCCGCATACGTTAACATCCGCTATCAGCGCAAGAGAGTTGCTTACGACGCAGCAGCCGCATACTCCAATTTGGGAGAGAGTTGAAGAACCTTTTTGAAGGTTGAAGGAAGATTGAAGATCATAGCTTTTATAGCTTTTTGGAGGGTTTTGTAAGATTGTCTTCAATTCCTTTCCTTGTTGTCTTGTCTTGTTGGATTGCTATCCAAGGAACGCTTTTGTTGTGATATTTGATTCAGTTATTGAAGTCTTTTCATTAAATTCTTCTTTATTCAAATATTCACCTTCTTCCCATATATTTTAATACTTTCATTATGATGATGAGTGGCTAATTTCCTTGTGTGATTCTAGGGTGATTAGCTGAAGGTTGTGGGAAAAACAATGATAGAATAATCTTAGATTCCAGTAGGATCCTGAAAGTTCGAATCTTTAACCTTAACCCTAAGCATCTCGTTCGGTCGATGAACATCTCGGCCGGGGTGGAATTCTTCTGACCGAGGTGACTTATCCGATCCTAAACAGAAAGTTAAGTGTTAGAGTTTGCCAAATCCTATTCTTATTACACCTTCCTGGTTCAATGCAAGCTTAGGATGAGACTTACCCGGTAATTCCTTAGTTTGTGTACCAACGATCATAAGTGTAGGTAATAAAGGTTTATCCTTTATTGGGGTTTGAGTGTGCTTCCATCCCATCTTTGTGAGTTAGCCTGAGACTTACCCGGTAAAGGTTAATTCTATTCCCTTAGATGATGTGTTAGTTTGAGGTTATAGTTCTTTATCTTAATTCCTTGAGACTTACCCGGTAATAGGAGTTACGGTTTAGGATTAGTGTGTAGTGAGACTTACCCGGTGATCTACTCCACTTTAGAAACACCTTCCCCACGCAAAAATCTCAGCTTTGTCCGCTTATCTATAGATCTTGAGTTGGAACCACAACTAGACGCTTTAATCCCTAGAATTGCATGTTTGCTTTATTTGACATCTTATTCATCTTTGATTGTGTTAATTGCTCTTGTGGTTAGACATTAGCATACCGTTTCGACTTTGTTTCACCAGGTCCCTGTGATCGACCCCTGGAATTTTCTTGCTTTTACTACGATTGACCCGTACACTGCGGGTTCGCATCCTTGTTTTAAGCTTAAGTCTAGGGTTATAAATTTAAAGCTTGCACACACCGTTTGGAGCGAACACTTACAACACTTCCAAAAGCTTCGCAACAAAAATCACTAAAAATCACTCAAAGTCTCACTCTAGATCTAAGTTTGATGATGTTGTTCTTCTCCCAAATGAGAGTGTTTTTGTTCTTCTTCCAAGTCTTCCTCCCCACAATGGATGATGAGAGAGAGTCCAAAAGCTAGCCTGCAGGCTCTCCCAAGTCCACACTCAACCAAGAAAAGCAAAGGTCGGGCAAAGAAATCGTGTGACAAGTGTCAAGCCTGTCCAGACTAAAACCACGGGAAAAACAATGATTCTACGAGCGTGAAAATGGCCTCTGGGCCGTGGTTCCTACAGCTCAGCCGTCCTTGGATCACTAAGTCATGAGTTGGTGCAAGGCATGCACCAACAAGGTAATTTGTGTTCTCATTTTCTCCTAGCTTGCTCCTTAAAGAGTCCGGTTGTGTGCCATCACGAGGAATGATCCTCGAATGTGTCGATTAAGTCCTAAAGCTCCCCAAAATACCTACAAAATCGACAAAAACTCATGTAGACGTCTATTTCGACAATGTGGATGAATTAAGCTTAAACGTCACGAACTAATGCCAAACCATGCATGAATAACGGGAAAAATTATCTAAATGAATGTCTAAACTAACGTCATAAATCATGTCATCAAAAAGGTTGATCTAATTGTGACGTGTCAAGACCATAAGGCAGCTCTTATTCAATTCACTCATTCAAAAGCCATTCTCGAAAGGATGATGGGTGAGCAACAATCTTCTCTTTTAAAAAAATGGTATAGGTTATGACATAAGTTTTCCTAGAAAAACAACTATCACTTTTGTTAAAGCAAAATGAAGTATACACATGCCCACATGTTTTTATTGTTGTAAAAAGGGTCACGTAAAATCAACATGTCCATATAGAAGAAATGAGTCTTACATCATAGGAAACACTTATCCTCAATGTCTAAGGAAACAAGTGAAGCAAATATGGGTTCCTAAAGGTACTAGACCACCAAACATGATTGAACCTGAATATGGACAAAAATATGCCATTTGGTCTACCCGAAAAGGTTGAAGTTTGTTGTTTTGCAGGATATCACCAAGGTTAAGGAGCATAAATGGATATTAGATAGTGGTTGCTCAAGACATATGAGTGGAAAAAACTCATTGCTTTCAGATTTAAAGAAGCAATCATCTATAACCATTATGCTTGGTGATAAAGAAAAGTGTAATTCATCTAACTTTATTGATGATGTTTATCTTGTTGACGGTTTAAAGTATATCTTTCTTAGTATCTCCCAAATATGTGATAAAGGCAATAAGGTGATTTTTGATTCAGATAAATGTGAATTTCAAGATAAAATATCGGGTGATGTTGTGCTTACTGCTCCTAGATGTAATAATGTTTATTCAATGAGCACTTACCAAGTTTCAGGAAGTACGCTAACGTGTCTCAAGGCCTTGACTGACGATCCAAGACTTTGGCATAGACGACTTGGTCACGTAAGCATGCATACTATGAAGAAACTTCTTTCAAAGGATTTGGTACGTGGTTTACCAAACCTAAACTTCAAGGTAGATGAGCTATGTAAGGCTTGTACACAAGGTAAACAAACAAGAGGTTCATTCAAACCAAAGAAGGTTGTAAATTTTTCTCGACCCATTAAACTTTTACATATAGATTTATGTGGTCCTATGCGTGTCAAATCTCCCAAGGGAAAACATTACATCCTTGTCATTGTGAATGATTTTTCTCGTTTTACATGGATCTCATTCTTACGGGAAAAATCTGAAGATTTGTTCGAGTTTTCAAAACTTTGTAAGGAGTTGCAGACTTTGAAAAACCTATCTATTAGGAGCGATCATGGTAGAGAATTTGATCAACTCAAGTTTGATTTGTTTTGTGCAAAATATGGTATTTCACATAACTTTTCAGCTCCTAGAATACCTCAACAAAATGGGGTTGTGGAATGTAAGAACCGCACCCTAGAGGACATATCTAGGACTATGCTTTTAGAAAATAGTTTGCCAAAAAGTTTTTGGGTTGAACCTGTTAACACGGCTAATTACATCTTGAATAGATGCTTAATTCTCCCTATTTTAAAAAAGACTCCTTACGAACTCTTTAAGGGAAGAAAACCTAATATTTCCTATTTTAAACCCTTTTGATGTACATGTTTTATCCATAATAATGGAAAAGACAACCTTGGTAAGTTTGATGCACGTAGTGATGAAGCTATCTTCATTGGATATGCTTCAAATAACAAAGCTTATCGTGTTTATAATAGACGTACCAAAATTATCGAGGAAAGTATTCATGTTATATTTGATGAAAGAAATGATGATACTTTGAGTGAAAGTTTCGTAGATTTGAATCTTAATCAACATGGAGATCATAATTTTGATGGTGAAGAAGATCCTAAAGCTCAAGAAAAGAATACGCAAGAACAAATTCAAGATACCGGAGAACAATCTCAAGACCTTGAAACGCATCTTCAAGAACTTGAAATAGAAAATTGCGATGTCAAACTCCGTTTCAAGGCCTTGAAACTCAACTTCAAGGTCTTAATATAGGATCCAAGGGCAATACTCCAGCGGTACCTAAATCCAGTCAAGCAAACAAGCCCCAATCTTCAGGATCTTTTCCATCTTACAAAAGGAGGAAGTTTCAACATTCTGCATACTATCCAACAGAGAATGTGACCTCAGATCTACACGTCGGAGTTCAAACTCGATCTAGAGTTAACAACCTATGTGCATTCTCAACGTTCGTTTCTCTTATTGAGCCCAAGAATTATCTTGAAGCTCTTCAAGAACCCGACTGGATCGTTGTCATGCAAAATGAACTAAATGAGTTTGAGAGAAACAAATTTTGGACCCTCACGTCTAGACCAAACCACCAATCCGTCATTGGCACAAATGAGTTTTTCGAAACAAGTTGGATGAAAGTGGAAAGGTCATTCGAAACAAAGCACGACTTGCAGCTCAAGGCTATAACCAAGAAGAATGTATTAATTATGAGGAGACTTTTGCTCCGGTTGCCAGGTTAGAAGTCATACGTATGCTACTTGCTTTTGCATCTTTCATGAGCATACAATTATTTCAAATGAGTGTGAAATGTGCTTTTCTAAACGGCTTCTTAGAAGAAGAAGTCTATGTTGCTTAACCACCTGGTTTTGAAAATGATGAATTTTCGGATCATGTTTTTAAATTGGACAAAGCTCTTTATGGTCTTAAGCAAGCTCCTCGAGCTTGGTATGAAAGATTGTCCAAGTATCTTCTTGAAAACAATTTCAAAAGAGGTTTGATTGACAAAACATTATTTATCAAAACCAGAGGCAACGATATATTAGTAATACAAATTTATGTTGATGATATATTATTCGGTGCTACTAGCGATTCTTTATGCAAGGAATTTTCAGATATTATGTGTAGGGAATTCGAAATGAGCTTAATGGGAGAGTTAAATTTCTTTCTTGGACTTCAAGTTACACAAACAAAGAAAGGAATTTTTCTTAATCAAAGCAAGTATACCAAGGACTTGCTTAAGAAGTATAAGATGAATCAATCCAAGGTCGCAAAAACTCCTATGAGTTCCACACTTTCAATTGACCATGACAAAGACGATAAAAGTGTTGTACAAAAGGAGTGTCGAGGTATGATCGGTTCTTTGTTATATCTAACCGCTAGTCGACCTGACATTATGTTTAGTGTGTGCATGTGTGCAAGATTTCAAGTTGATCCCAAAGAGTCACACTTGATAGCCGTGAAAAGGATATTTCGGTATCTCAATGGCACTAAGGACTTAGGGTTATGGTATCCTCGTCAAAACTCGTTTCATCTCGTCAAAACCATCCTAAACCTTCTAGATGAGTTTAGTGATGTTTTTTTGGATGAGATTCTCTACATGACTTCCACCTTTTCGAGGCGTTGAGCATCAAATTGCCTTAATTCCCAATGCTACATTTCCAAATCGTCCCGCTTATAGGATATATCCCCAGGAGAGTTAAGAGGTTAAAAACCAACTTCAAGAGATCTTAGATAAGGATTATGTGAGAGAAAGTTTGAGTCCATGTGTTGTTCCCGTCCTTTTGGTACCTAAGAAGGATGATACACGGAGGATGTGTGTTGATTGTAGAGCAATCAATAACATTACTATTAAGTACTGTCATCCCATCTCTATATTAGATGATATGTTAGATGAGCTTAGTGAATTCACCTTGTTCTCTAAAATGAACCCTACTTGTGGATCACCAAATCAGGATGCGGAAAGGAGATAAATGGAAGAAGGCGTTCAAGACTAAGTTTGGTCTATATGAGTGGTTAGTTATGTCTTTTGGTTTGACTAATGCCCCTAACACTTTCATGAGGTTGATGAATCATGTGTTACGTCACTACATTGGAAAATTTGTAGTGTTTTACTTTGATGACATCCTCATGTATATAGTAGATCACTTGAGGAACATAAAGAGCATTTAAGGGAAGTACTTGGAACTCTTACAACTAAATCTTTGTATGTTAATGTTAAGAAATGTGATTTTAGTACTAATCAAGTTATTTTCCTTGGTTTTGTAGTGAGTACTAGAGGTCTAGAGGTGGATGAAGAGAAGATCAAAGCCATCCAAGAATGGCCAACACCTACTACAATCGGCTATGTACGTAGCTTCCACGGACTTGCCACCTTCTATAGACGTTTTGTATGAGATTTTAGCACCATAGCAGCCCCACTTACGTCATTAATGAAGAAATAAGAAAATTTTGTATTGGAACATGCTCAAGAGAAGGCATTTAAGGAGAGTGGTGGATGTCTCATGCACCTCTTCTAGCACTTCCGGAGTTCACTAAACCTTTTGAAGTCGAGTGTGATGCTTCCGGTATTGACATCGGAGGACTACTCATGCAAGAAGGGAAACCACTTGCATATGATTATACATATAATCATGCTTACTTTTTTTTTATATATTTTTTCTTCTAAATCTATAAAAAGAATTATTAATAGAAGTTGTAATCATTCATTGTGTTCCATATAAATACTGGACAAACAGTAAATCACATTTATAGGTTGAAAAAGTGGAGATATAATTTTGTTATAATCTTGTTGAGAATCGAAATTGTTACAAAATTTCTTTTTTAATTTAAAAAACATAAACATGATTTGAGTGGATATAAAGTCATTTAGTATAGAAAATTATAAAATGACTTCACTTTTGTTATTATTAATAAGATTGATTTATGTTTGATAGTAAAGTTGATTTAGGTTTGATAGTAAAGTTATATTTAGGTGCAAAATTTTAGTTAAAGTTCCGAATGCAAAAACAAAATATAATTAATTTTGATGGATATAGTAAAAGGTAAATTCACTAAATTGCATATTTAATAAAGATATCAAAAAAGAGATTGATCAACCCATGCTCACATAATCAATCAGCTTATAATCAGCAGAAAAGGAACAATTGAAGTAATAGGGATTTCTTGAATATTGCATGGTTAAATGACAGACAACCCAAACCAAAGGAAGAGGCAGGGTTGAGCAGACTGCGGTTCGATTCACCGAACCGAACCAAAACCGTAAATTGCGGTCCAAACCACAACTAAACCACAGCCTGTCCGGTTTTCCGTTCATAAGATTTGACGTTGCGGTTTGTGGTTCGGTTGATGAACCAAACCACAAATTGTTGTTTGGCCCACAAACCGCAACCGAACCACAAAAAAACCGCAAAAACGCAACCAAACTGTAAAATCGCAAACAAACCGTAAACTGCGGTTCATTTGTTGCTCACATTTTCTGAGTTTGCAGTTGGTTCGGTTGCTGTTACAATTTTGCGGTTTTAAATCTAGGCTCGGCCCTAGGCTTAGGTACATTCTCTCCTCTCTTACACCCGCTTAGTATAAAAAATTAGATTATCAAAATCCAAATGGTAATTAGAGAAATCGGAGTAGCGTGGGAACACAATCGAGTGGACTTTCTCCATTCTTCACCTTCCCCACGAATCTCAAACTCATTCGGTAAAATTATATCTCTCTTTTGATTTTCTCTCTATCTGTGTGCGGCAGAGTAGATGGCGGTCCCGGCGATTAGGTTTCCGATATATCTGGTAATTAGAGTAATCGGCGTCATAGTCGCTGCTCTCGTCTTCACCTGGTGCCTGCATTACAGAGGTGGACTTGCTCTCGTCTCTGATAACAAAGATCTCATCTTCAATGTACCAATCTTAATCTCTCTCATTTGTTGTTTATACGCTCTTCAAGTCCTTCCAATCAATTTGTTGCAATGTGCTGACATCTCAATGAGGTGGTGGAAGTGTGATTTGTCCAAATTGTATGAGATTTTCGATCAAGGCTGTACTTATGATTCATAAACCGCGTCTGTTGTTATCTGAATTAAGTAAAAGAGTGATTCCTTATTATGCTTCTGTGCGCTCATCTGGGACAGTTTAGCATTAACTTTTGTATTATTAGTCTACTGTAAACTGGTTCGACAACTATGTATCAAGCTTGGTTCTCGCTGCCGTACTAATCTGAAAAGGACACTAATGCAGCTTAAGCTTTGAGTTCACATATCTGATCTTAAAAAAGAACACAGTTGATTTGGATAGCATGATAGATGTCTGACTAATGTGGATTGTTCGATGAAATAGGATGTTTTATTATTGCAAATGTGTTTCTCAGTCTTATTGTTGAGTTTTATTTTTCCAATCATAGCTTCAGATGTGGTATCTTGTCTCAGTTTAGTCACTTTCATGCAAACCAATACTCAAGCAATCAAGCTATTGCTTTGTGTGAATAATTGATATAGTCATATTCGGCTATTATGAAATTTTTTTCTTCCAAAATATTTCAAAATTTATGCACAATGATTGGTAATTTACTCGGTACTCTTGAAGAAACCAATTGAAAGTGTAGGAAATGTGTTGTGACCATGACGAAGTATATTCCTACACTGCGATAGCTCAGGAGAAATGAAAAAGAGTTTTTGGTCCTCTTGTTGATGGTCTACTTGTGAGGAACATTTAGTTGATCAAATAGTACCTCTGTCTGGTAGAATTCTTGATCTATCTGAATATCTTTGTAAATGCAGAATGCTGGCACATTTTTGAAACAAATTCTTTACACAAAGTACTATTGGTAGATTCTACATTGGAGAGAGTGAAAGTGAAACTACTGCCTTTTTAATTTCCATGCCTGTGCTAGCTTGTTGTTTTGAACCAGCTGTATCTAGCATTGACTTGAACTATAAAGAGTTGTTTTTATGTTGAAGTCTGCTTGAGATATATTTATATTTGCGGAAGCTTTTCATGAATGTAGTCATTGTTTGTTATTGAGGAACTGTACATCCTCGCTATTATTCAGGCTTCATTCCCTTTTTGAATTGATAGCAATTTCTATGGTGCAGGTCCACCCTGTTCTGATGGTGATCAGCCTTGTTCTTTTAAATGGAGAAGGTAAACATGTGGTTCTTTTTTTGTGGAGGCTTACCCTTATGCTCTCTTAGTTGGGATGTTGTATTGCATTGCAAAAGAGGCCATCCTTACCTATATTATTGATATGATTGTAGCTCCTAGTCGACCTATCCTTTGCAATCACTTTCGAGTGTAGAAGCTGAAGATGAAAAAAGTTGTAAAAAGTCAATTCATCTTGTAAAGTTTCCGGATTTACATTGTGATATTGTAAAGTTTCCGGATTTACATTGTGATATTTCTTAATTTTCCAGCTAATTTTCTGAAATTCTATCATATTTTAATGCAGCAATGCTAGCATACAAGACAGTTCCAGGAACGAAAAGTTTAAAAAAGTTAATTCATCTTGTAATTCAGTTCTTAGCTTTCACTTTGGCTCTGGTTGGTGGCTGGGCTGCTTTGAAGTTCCATAATGATAAGGGCATCGACAACTTTTACAGCCTGCATTCATGGCTCGGCCTAGTCTGTCTACTCTTGTTTGGCATCCAGGTAACCATTAAATCTTTCCTCCTGCCCTGATGTTAATTCGTAAGACATCTATGCTCATTCCTGTAAAGCACAACCAAATTTACTTATAATATGGAATTCTTGCTCTTGATTATATTCAGTGGGCTGCTGGATTCATGACCTTCTGGTATCCGGGTGGGTCAAAAACAAGCAGAGCCTCCCTACTCCCATGGCACATATACATTGGAGTTTTCATCTACGCTCTTGCAGTCACTACTGCTGCTACGGGTATCTTGGAAAAATTGACATTTCTTCAGGCTAATCATGTCATATCGCGTTACTCAACCGAGGCTTTGCTGGTGAATTCGTTAGGTATGTTGATAATGGTACTTGGTGGTTTTGTTGTTCTTGCATTAGTTAACCCTCTCAATGGTAAAGGAGATATTCCCAGATAAATTTGGCTTTTCGACTGGCTTCCTATTTCCTTCAAAGTGAATTGCGAATTGCTCCTAGTCTTGGTTGAAGCTGACATATATCGATTCAGAAAATTAGCCTGTTTTCATGTAGCTAGATTGTACTGTGATTTTTATGTCACACTATATTTTCTTTGTTGATATTTGTGGTGTAAAGTTGAGGGTTTGAACAATATTAGATTGTTCATGATCTTGTGCTAAAAATTTTGGAGCTGGTTTATTATATTGTTTGCATCCTTTTATACTGAAGACCAAATTTTCCAAAAGTTCATTTTCAATTTAAAGCTATAACTATAAGCAATAGATAAAACCAGTTTAGTTCTCGAGGCACGGGTGTTATTTTAAATCTAGTAAATATCTAAAAATAGTTTAATTTAGGAAATTCAACTTTATTTTATATGTTAAATTAATTATATTTTAGATGAACAGTAAAATAGCTTAATTTATGAAATGTTATATATCCTATTTTTTCATCTCTAATAAAATATAAAAATAAGTTAATATTAGATAACTATTTAAGAAGATTATAAAGTTATATAAATATTTTTATAAGAGAACTAAAAATGATGACAAACTATATTATATCTCTCGTTGTCTACTTTATAAATATTTGTTATGGTGATAATAAATATTATATTCTTGTTTGCTTATTGTAAGATAAGTTCAATTAAAATTATCGAAATAATCGTAATTGTAAGAATATCATGCGTAGTAAAATATATTTGAGACCTCAACAAAATAAAAATATTCAAAAGATATCGTTAGATAAATATAACACACAACACCATTACAGTCATGCTAATACACATAAGTTAGATAATTAAGTCCAATGGGACTTACAAGTTTCAAGGTAATCCCAACTACAATCCACGCTCAGTATCCTATAGGAAATACTCCACGCTTGATCAACAAGACACACATATCTCAACAACTATCCAATATGCTAGAAGGTTCTAACTTCTAGTCTCAATAATCCTCATCAGATCATATACACAACATACTAAAATGTAAACGTTATTTTAATATATATATATATATATATATATATATATATATATATATATATATATATAGTCAAATTTGGTAAGTAAGCTTTATTAAGAAACCATGATACTAAGTAGGCTTTTTTATATTTTTTATTAAGAAAATATACCCCAAATCCTATTTACCGTTCTAGGGTTTCACCTCTCTCCTTCTCTCTCCTTCTCTCCTCCCCTCTCTTCTGGTACTACCGCCTCTCTTCTGGTACTCTTCTCCTCTCTTCTACATCCGGATCATCCATCACCATGAGAGTCAAGGTGCAGGCTCCTCCTTTGCTGCTTATCGTGAGGCAACCGGTCTTAGTTGGTCTTCACCCTCAACATTTTGTGCTTCTTTTGGTATACGTTTTGCATTCATTTTTTGACTTGTCCTCATTCTGCAAAGCTTACACCGTCTCTCTAATGGAAGCCTGTGATGGTTGCAATCTCGATTTGCAGTTTCACCATTTGATTCAATATCCTACATTCCTGTAGCCACCGGAGTGGATATAGATTTGGACGGGATCTAGATCTAGATCTAGATCTAGTTGCATCCAAATTCATAGTGGTGCTGAATGACAAAACACTGGTAGTTGCATCCAAATCACTAGTGGTTGCAATCTCGATTTGCAGTTTCAAGTCATTTTCCACCATGGCCGAACCTCCGCCACCAGAACCAGCACTCGAAGAACAACCTTCTCAGTTTACTCATCATCTTTCCTCGGAAGATATACCGTCGGCATTCAGTTGGACTTCCGGTGGGCAAAGCGTTCGGTTGGACTTCCGGTGGATGCTCACCAGGCTCCGATCCTTCCGACGAAAGATCTTCCTACTAAGTTTGACTGGCGCGATCATGGTGATGTTACTGGTGTAAAGGATCAGGTGTTTGACCGTTTTAATTGAATTTTGTCTCTTCGAAGCAACAATTACTTTATCTCTTTGTTGATTATACTCAAGATACTATCTGTTCCGTGAAACTGAAGCTTATGTTTGTGAAGAATCTCTTTTGTTGTGAAAATAATAATTAATTTAGTTCAACGGATGGAAGAAAGTATCTTGTAATGAATGTTTAGTTTTTGGCTTTCAATTAGTGTCCGATGGAAGATGATGTTTTTGTGAAGTCGTTGACTCCATATATGATCCGGAGGAGCATATAGCTTCAACTCTTAGCATGAATATTGAAACTTGAATCAAAATAATTGTAATTGTTTTACTGCACAACAAATACCACTAATATTCCTATAATGATTTGCATCGTAGTTGCTTTTGGATTTGAAAAACCATTGAGAAGCTGGAGAAGTTGTTGTTTATATTTTTTAAAATTCTGGTATGATTATGAGCATACCAGAATCGTTGGTTTATATGTTTTTTTAACCATACCAGAAACGTTGGTTTATATTTTTTAACTTCTGGTATGAGAAATCCTGAATTTTCGGTATGTGAATTTTCGGTATGTGAATTTCCGGTATGTGAATTCCGGTATGTGAATTCCAGTATGTAAATTCTGGTATGTAAATTCCGGTATGTAAAATGTCTGGTATGTAAAATCTTCTTAGCAACTATATTTGATTATGGTATGTGAAAAAATACAATTCTGGTATGTGAAAAAATACGATTCTGGTATGTGAAAATACAATTCTAGTATGTGAAAAAAATACAATTATGGTATGTGAAAAAATACAATTCTGGTATTTGAAAAATAAAATTTTGGTATGTGAAAAAATACAATTCTGGTATGTGAAAAAATACAATTCTGGTATGTGAAAAAAATACAATTCTGGTATGTGAAAATATACAATTCTGGTATGTGAAAAATAAAATTTTGGTATGTGAAAAAATTCTGGTATGTAAAAAAATTCTGGTATGAAAAAATTTTTGGTAAGAACAAATTTTTGGTATGAATATGAAATTCTGGTATCAAATTTATACCAAAAAATTAAAAAAATAAATAAATAAATAAAAGACAAAAAAAAAAGAAAATAAAATAAAAATAAAAATAAAAGTCACATTCATTTACGTAACATTTGAAAGATTTTGACTAAGTTAATTATTTTTACCTACCATTAAATGAAAGTGGTAAAAAATTATGGGGTACATTTACTAAATCATATTCTCAAAAAGGCCTAATAGGCCAAATTATCCATATATATATATATATATATATATATATATATATATATATATATATATATATATAAATAATATGTTAATCTATGATACGTGAGGTTGTGTGGAATGATAATAATGTGCTTTTATTTTAAAAATGATGACAAACTATATTATATCTCTCTTTGTCTACTTTATGAATATTTGTATATGGTGATATTAAATATTATATTCTTGTTTGCTTATTGTAAGATAAGTTCAATTAAAATTATCGAAATAATCGTAATTGTAAGAATATTATGCGTAATAAAATATATTTGAGACCTCAACAAAATAAAAATACTCAAAAAATATCGTTAGATAAATATAACACACAACACCATTACAGTCATGCTAATACACATAAGTTAGATAATTAAGTGCAATGGGACTTACAAGTTTCAAGGTAATCCCAACTACAATCCACGCTCAGTTTCCTATAGGAAATACTCCACGCTTGATCAACAAGGCACACATATCAACAACTATCCAATATGCTAGAAGGTTCTAACTTCTAGTCTCAATGATCCTCATTAAATCATATACACAACATACTAGAATGTTCTCAATTCTAGTCTCCAAGATCCTATAAACCTCATCCTCGAATATCCTCAATTCTAATCTCAAACATTCTCACAAGATCATAAACAACACAACACTATTCTATCCTTTCATAAAGCATCATCAAAACCACTTAAGGCGTCAATCCTCAATGGGAGAATTTGACATATTAGGCTTTTTTGAGTTTTTGTTTAAGAAAGTGTACCCCAAATTTTTTTACCACTTTCATTTAATAGTAGGTAAAAATTATTAACCCTTCTATTTAGAAAGAAAGAATAAATGATGTTTGTTATTTGTTATATAAGTATAAGTTTTAAATTTTAATTACTGAATTTGTTTTCTTTTATTATTTTTGTTGTCTTTTTTTAATTTATTTTTTATTTCTTTTTTATTTTCTGGACTGAGTTTCTCATACCGGAATTTCTCATACCAGAATTTTTATACCAGAAATTTCATACGAGAATTTGTCATACCAGAAATTATTTTCATACCAGAATTTTGTCATACCAGAACTTCTCATACCAGAACTTGTCATACTAGGAATTTTTTTTACCAGAAAACTCATAACAAAATTTTCTGATAAGAATTTTACATACCAGAAAATTCTGGTATGAGTTTTCTGGTATGAATTTCATACCAGAAATCCATACTATTTATACCTAAAAACTCGTACCAGAAAACCCATAACAGAATTTTCTGGTAAGAATTTTACATACTAGAAAATACCGGTATGAGTTTTCTGGTATGATTTTCATACTAGAAACAAGCAAATTAACATGAGAAAGCACAAGCAAATTCGAGTACCACAAATTTAGTCTCGTACAAGCTTTTAATGAATAACCAAAACAAGCAAACTATGTACAACGAGTGCACCTGGTAAGTCGCAACAGACATGCATGCTACGCAGCACAAACA
>BSUD01000007.1:103790900-103853606 GCA_033239045.1 Fagopyrum esculentum | reverse complement strand
CGTGCATCAATCCGTAAAACAAAACAATGGGGTTCGACAGAGGGTAAACTATGGTCGGCCGAGGGCCTGCGGCGGCGTCCGGTTCCGGCGATGTCCGACAGGCGAGGCGGCGGCCGGTACTCCAACGGGGAAGAAAAGGAAAGCGACAGGAGGAGGAGAGAAGAGAGGGAGGGCTGTGTATTTTAGGTTTGTGTGAGCGGTAAAAATATTAGTGGGGTACATTCACTAATTGAAAAACTGAAAAAAGCCCACTTAGTGTACAATTACAAAAAAAAATACTTACTTAATTAGCCCATCCTCAATAGAACTCTTAAACCACTAATTGACATTCTCATTAGCTATGCTAGGTCCCAACCTAATATGCTTCTATCACTAAGTTATGGTTAATATACCGTCTCTAACACCACCTTCGAGAATATCAAATTTCTCATATTAAACTTCTTGCTTCAAACATCAATCAAATTCATTCCTTTGAATTTAATTAGCTTATAGTGTTTCCTAGATTCCGAATTTAATTGATTAATCTTTAATTCATTATTTAAATTTCACTAGAATAACGTATTGTCCGCAAACAATTTCTGAACCCACCCACCTATCATCAAATCTCATCCAACAAATAGTCCATAATTACAACAATAAAGTAACGAGCATAATGGAATTTCTAATTATCCATTTTGACAAACCTAAGGTCAATTTATGTCAAATCGCAATACGGAAAACGAATAACTTCATAACTAATTCGTTACTAACCCGATTGAAGATCTGAAAGAAGATTCGGAATCACAACGGCGCAAGCTACACTCGGACACCATTAAATTCACCAGAATCTGAGAGACGGGAACCATCTATGTATCATATAGGCTCGACCAGACCTTCGTTTAAAGATAATGAAGAGAGGAATCCAAAAACTCAAACAGATTTGAAATCGGATTAGAAACAAATAGTAGATCTGAATTTTAAGGTTGAGAGAAATGAGAACTTTTACGAGGAAACATGAAAGGAAATGAATTAATAAACGATTTTCCGCTATTTATAGCGAAGACGATAATTATCTTTTAGCGAAGTCGATAATTATCCTTTCACTGATCCGAATGCGGTTTGAGCCCCTTCTCCAAACTTTTCGAAATTGGAATAATAAATCAGGAATATTGTATGGATAACTATTCCACAACTGCCTCGGAAAACACACATTCCTAAGTCGTTTTTATGAGCCGCTAAGAAACGAAACAACGACTCTTTTGGCCGTTTTACCTTTCCATGTTATTTCATATCTAGGACATGTCCGATGTCTTGATCATTTCTCTCAACTGCATTTTTATTAATTGAAGCTCTCAAATACTTCAAATAACATCGGAGGGTGAAAGTAAATGCTCGGGGGAAAGTGAAAAATTCCCCACAAGTCTCAAGTCTCGTTAAGAACATAACGGTGAAACTCATATTCGTCATTTACATACTATTCGTGAGTTATGAGTCACTTACTATCAATGATTAAGTTAATTACCCTTAATCATCATTAATTAAGATTTAAAAATCCTAACTTTTACAAAATTAATGAGGTGACTACACGAAATTGTGTCAAATATCAGTTCACGAACTGCTTTAGTATATAAGATAGATATAGATTTTCTTAAAAATATTTTCTAATTTTAAAAATTATTGTAAATATCTTTAAGTCAATTTTATAATGTATGTCATTACTACATAATTTAAAATATAGTACATAAACACTGTGTATGAACATATTAAATGGTTAGGAGATAGAAAAATTAATTTGAATATTACCAAATCGAGAAATTAAGAAATTCCAATTTTCATTTGCAATGATGTTTAGTATGTGAAGCTATTACGTGGAAGGTCCTAGATATAGGGTCCGTTTGGTGAACATAGTAGATTATTTGGAAGATTAAAATTTCACAATAATCTCTAATAATCTCGATAATCCATGTTGAAGTGGATGAAAAAAATGGGCAGAATAATCTCCCTAAATAATCTCCTGAGGTTATAATCCCAATAATCTCGATAATCCCTGGCTCACCGAACGCACCCATAATTATCATTGTCAAGTAGGCTATTTTGTTTACGAGGTGATAAACTAGACTCATCTTATGTATATATAATGAGTTTCGAACTATGGGTTACAGATCCCCCTCCTACCCTTATATCAGCTGTATTAATTGAGTTTTGTGTATTAGTTTGTTGATACACATTATTAATACACAATTTTAATTACGATGCTAAATTATGTAGTTAACAAAATCGGTCATTTTTCAATGACACAAGTCCGCCTATTTACACATGGTTGAATTACACAAGCTCAAACGAGTTGCACAAACCCAAAAGTCCATCATTTACACTAAATCGAGTTTCACAAGCCCACTCGAGTTACACAAGCCATAAAATACGGGCCATTTGATACACTTAGAAAAGTTCGGGTCTTTCATGTAAATAAAAATTTGGGAAGTTTTGTGTAATTATCCGGTTAAGGCATATTTGCAAATTTCAAAATTAAGGGACATTAAACAAAAATATAAAGTATGGGGCAAATTATGTAATTATTAAAAAAAAAGGGTTTGCTACAAAAAGATTTGAAGAAAACCGCCGCTAGTCGCCCCAGCCCGAAGACCCGAAGAAACCGCCGCTGATCGCCACAACCCACTGCGATAAAGAAGAAGGCTTGAAGAAAACCTCCGTTGAAGAACATGTCTCCGGCTGCAAGCTCCACAACGGTAACCATGGTGGCTGGAAGAAAACAAATATGTTCGACAAGAAAACCGTCATTGAAGAACTTGTCTCCGGCTGCAAGCTCCATGCTGAAGAACTTGTCTTTGGCCGCAAGAAGACTTGAAGAAAACAAACGATACATATCCCCGCTTCCGCCACCAGATTTGATGCGCGAAGAAGGATGGTCGCAAGCTCCGCAACGCTAACCATGGTGACTTCACTTTTCGACCACGCGAAAAGAGGGGACTTGGGCCCCTGTGCGAAAGCGAGGGTGTGATCAATCTGTTCGACAAGAACGGAGACGAGATGCAGGCGGCGGTGGGTGGTTCTGAGCAGTTCCTCCCAATCGAGATGGAGGTGGAAGTGGGCGGACGAGATGCAACAGTAGTGGGCGAGACGAAGAAGAAGAATGACTACGAGAAACCTATCTACTTTGGACGTGGAATTTGGCGATTGAGAGGATAATTTTACATGGTTTATATTTTACGCTTACCCTTATGTCCCTTTAATTAATCATTTTTAGATTTGAAACTTTATGATTAAAAAATAGAGGACTTTGTATCAACGATACAAAAAAGCTTCTATATATACCAATCTTATCCTTATAAATAAGTGGTAATGACCATATTTATTTTATCTATCAAATTATGTATTTATCTTTAACATTATTTAGTTATCTCAATTCAAAAACGAAAAGCTACAAAATTTTTGTTTATTCATCTGATAAACAAATCGAAAGATAATTATATTAGAAGAATTATCATTTTGTTTATTCAAATAATCAGAACTTGGGAATATATAATCGGACTTTGATGATCGTTAAATAAATCAACTTTGATTTGTTTGGATAATAATGAAACATTCATGCAATTATTAAGAGACTTAATAGCAACCTAGTAAAAAATAAATTAATACTCGAATTCGATATTATAATAAAACAAATTTGAGAAATTCTTCTTGATATTGATAACAAATAATCTTCTTTTTTGAAAAGAGAAAGAGAATCTTTTAATTTATATTCTTTAACTAGTTTTGAACCCGTGCTTTGCTTAGGTATTTTTAAGTGAATATTTTGAATGTTACGTATATTGATTATATTAATAAAATATAAATTAGGCTATAATTATAATAGTTTGTGTCATACATGGATATTTGTTTGATATATAACTTTATCATACCAATCAAATTGTTGTTGCTAATGAAATAAGAAAGAATTGGGTAAATAGACTCTTATTTATGAGCTTTTGTTTTGTAGATCACTCTAATTTTTAACCCACTAATTGATTTAGGTTAAAATAATTGGGAGAATTTTAACCACTCTATTTATAGAGAAGAAATAGACAGATATGGAGAGAGATTATAGGAGGAGAGTACAAATTAGCGTTTTCAAGATTAACTGTTGTCATTTTAGATTGTAACTGCCATATGAGAGAAGAAATGGACATATATGGAGAGAGAGTAAAAATTTGAAAAACACGGTAAGGTAAAAAATACTAGAAACAGATCACGTATACATACTAGAAATGAGCATACCAAAAACACACCACATAAACAATACCAGAAACATAACATGTATGCATACTAGAAACAATAATACCAAAAATAGACCACATATGCTTACCGAAAATGAACATACCACAAACATGTTGAATCAAGCATATTGCTTAATACCAGAATCGCATCAACATATTAAAATTACCATAATAGAAACTCGATATTACCAAAATTACGTCATTGAAGGCGAATATAATGTTACCAGAAGGTTACTCGAAATTGAAGGCGAACATAATGTTACTCGAAATTAAAGTCGAACATATTACAAGAATTATATCATTGAAGTGTTTTCAAGATATTTTGTTGCCACTTTTGATCGTAACTGCCATTAGAGAGAATATATAGACAAATATGGAGAGAGAGTAGAAATTTGAAAAATACGGTAATTTTGGCACAATATGGCGTCGTCCCCTCTCACTGTTTTGATAGTAAAAAATTTAGGGGTATATTTAATTAATGAGTTTATGCTATGTGTGCTCTTAATAGAGTAATAGTGGTAAAAAAAACCTACTTAGCCATTTTACCCATGAAATAAATAAACGATGCACCAAAATAAAGTTATTGATCCGACAAAATGTGTTTCTCGTCAAGAACAATGGTCGCTAATTATGGTTGTCTATCGATTATGAAAATCCACAAAACACCAAAACTACAGATTCACTATTAAACTCAAGGCACGTTAGCTGCAAAAAAAAACTAAATTAATAAATATTAAATTAACAAATTAAGTCTAATAGGAAAACAATAAAAAAAAATTAAATAAACATGTACTTTATATTATAGAATACTTTATTATATACCACATTGATTGTAATATCTTGCGACTTCTTTGTAGAGTCACATATCATGATCTTTAAACCATCTCTACTAGTAACTCTAGAAACTGCCACATAAAATTGATCATGACTGAAAACTGGTTTAGGCAAATTAATTTAGATATATATGTAATATATATTATAAAATATGTCATTATATACTCTCATGCGACATCTAGTCCGAATTTTCATCCGGTAATGATTGAATGTGCCTAATACATATGAAAATTAATTTAGATATATATGAATTTATATTTACAAAATAAAAACATTTATTAGACAACAACCATCGAACAACTTCAAAAATTGTAGGATCTTCAATTCCCAATAATGAAGAGTGGAAAATGTTGGATTTTTTCTTCAAATAATTTGGATCTTTTCAATGAACATTGTACAGTGTTATGACTGCAGTCCACACTCCATGTCAAGATTTCATACTTGATTTGTTTGGTTTTAATCTAAGGGGTGTAAAAGAAGAGTACATTTTTGTGATTTTTTTACTCCTATCTCACAGAAAACACAAGAAATGAAGCTAATATTACTAATAAATATTGATTGTGCATTTATCAAATGAAATTGAGGGGTGTAAAAGAAGAGTACAATTTTTTGCTTTTTGACTCTTATCTCAAAGAAACACACAAGAAAAACACAATTTTGTGTTGTAATTTAGTTTTATGATTTGAGTTTTGTTAGACAACACATAACTATTTAATGTGAGATTAATAATGGTGCCTTTATAATCGATTGTCATACTATAAAGCTTTAGGAAGATGTAGTATATGTTTTTTTTTTCTTGCTTCCTGAGTTCGAACCTGCAACCTTAGGATCTTAGTTTTGGAAATCAATTTGTGTTTTAAAAGCCTTCTACTTATTGTGAAAACAACCGAATTAGACATTATTAAACTAAGCAACATATATGTTTTTTTTTGCAAAAATCGATCGTAGAGAGGTTATTTTTTGCATTTTATAGCTCAAGGAGTTTCTCTTCAAAACTTAAGGTATGTTGAATTGAACAATCTTTATTATTTAATTTTGATTTGATTAGATCGATATAGTTTAAAGTACCATTTTCTTGTTAGTGCATTTAGTATATGTAGATTAGATTAAAGTATCCTTTTTGGTTTTTATGCGTAGAAAAACAGTCTCTTATCATGGATAAAACTTGGATGGATGCAAATCGATTGTCCCAAGAATATGGAAATGGTGTTACACAATTTGTAAATCAAGCAGTTGGATATTACGGAGAGGGTAAGAAAATATCATGTCCATGTTTAAGGTGAGGAAATATTCCGATTGTCAGTAGTGATCAATTGAAAGGACATCTAATAATGTATGGGATTGATAGAAGTAACCAAAGATGGATATGGCATAGTGAGGCAAATAATATTAGCTTGAATCGTAGAGAAGATGATGATAATGAGAAGGAGGAGGAGGATCATGAGGGTGAGAGGTTAGAAGATATGATACATGATATTGAAGACAATATACATGACTCGGGAAATGAATTTGACCATCTGTTTAGTGATGCAAAAGTACCACTTTATCTCGACTGCTCAAAATTTACTCAGTTATCCTTTGTCTTAAAGTTGTATAACCTAACAGCAGGTAATGGGTGGAGTGATAAAAGTTTTACAACTTTGTTAGAACTTTTAAAAGACGTGCTTCCAAAAGATAATGTTCTTCCTTCTTGGACGTATGAGGCGAAAAAATGTTGTCCTAAATGGGAATGAGCTATGAGAAGATACACGCTTGTCCGAATGATTGCATCTGTATCGGAAAGAGTACGCATCGCTCAATAATTGTCCTAGTTGTGAAGCACCACGATACAATAAAGAAAATGTTCCTTCGAAAGTTCTTTGGTATTTTCCTATAATACCGAGATTGAAACGTATGTTTAGAATCCTAGAGACGGCAAAGAATGAACGCATACCACTTTTCTTCGAAAGTGCTTTGTTAAGTGGTTTGAACAAAAGATATCAGCTGAGTTAGAGAGGAATAGTGGGGTTACTCTTGTATCCAATAAGTTGAAATGGTTATCTTATGGGCCAAGTTTGAACGCGTACCACTTTTCTTCGTATGCTATCAATGGTTACAAGTTTTATACAAAGGATCACGATGATACTAGTCCAATGCAAAATAGTGGGGGTTACTCTTGCATCTGATGCCCTCCATATTTTGAGTTCTACAAATCCAAATCCTGAATATAAAAGAATGCAATATTATAGGGGTGATCAATCAGATTTTTGAATTGGAATATACTGCGTTCAAAGTCCCAATTTTTGCTTGTAATTGGGTTAATAGTAACAGTGGAGTGAAGGATGAGGAGTTGGGGTTTACTATGGTAGACCTTAATCGGTTAGGTCATAAAGAAGATCCATTCATATTGGCGTTACAAGCAAATCAAGTGTTCTTTGTCTCAGATCCATCGGACAAGAAATGGTCAATTGTTTTATCATCAATGAAAATGTTTTCTAGTAATGACATTCAAAATGACGTAGTCGATGATAACATTGAAGGAAATATTTGCTCTACGGTTCCAAGTATGGATGATGCTAACTTTTGGCAAGAAATTATGTACGAGAAGATCACCATGAAGGTATATATGTCGAAGAAATAGATTTTGTAGCTGTTTCTACCTCTAACAAACGTCGTAAAACCAAACGTAAAAGAAAGAATACATAAGTAGCAAATTTATTTCTTCCTTGATTGTGTGAATATATTTATGCTAATTGAAAATAAATTATAAATAAATATGTAGCTACTGCTATAATTAATTGGAACTATTTGCTTAATTTCATATTAGTTGATTTGTTACATATTTAAAAATGTCATTACTAATCTATAAAATTTACTCATTTGTGATGTTTTTTTTATAGGCTAATGGATTCCTCCGGCGAAGATTCCGAGAGAGAGAGCAATCAGATGTTGAAGAAGACACTAACAAAATCAAATCATCGCGCTCGCTTGTACCAAGGATTATGCGGCTAAGGGATGAGGGAGAGAAGATGAAGGTCAAATGGAATGCCAAAGGACAAGTGATAGGAAAAACTCATGCCAATTTCAAGAGTTACATTGGGGTGTCTACACGTACTCGAGTGAATATCAATTACTCGAGATGGGATCAAGTGTCGGATCAAATCAAAGAAGCTAATTGGATAGATGTATCGGTAATGTTTATAATATTAGCCAAACTTGACCACTTTTAATAAATTATTTTGATACAAGTATCGGTAATGTCAGAATCATTCTGGTTGCTAGTTTTCTTACAATAATAGTGATGTCGTGATTTATTTGGTTTTGAGTCGTCAAGAGTTAGATGTTTTTTTGATAATTAAGTTGTTTATTTGATGTTTTCTTAATAGTTTTAGATAGTTCAATTGCTGTTTTTTAGACAAGATGAGCTAGTTTTTTTTTATGTTTTTAGGCTTTTTTGATATAATTTACTCATTATTTTGAGGCTCTTTTGTGACAGCTTGTTGATCTGTTTTTTGAGAGTTTAGTTGTTTTTGAGGTTGTTTTAATATACCATTGTTGCATGTATTTTGTAGGGTGTTTTTGATGTTTCTAAACACAGAAAAAAAATATGGCTTTTGAGTGAGGCTTCGGAGAGGTTTAAAACTTTTAAATCAAAGTTGACAAGTAGATGATTGAAAGATAAAAAAGGAAATATTATTCCTAATCCTCCTGCCTATTATCCATTTGTTGATGAAGAGATGTGGAAACAATTTAGTGCAACTAGGGAAAATCCCAAGTTTCAGGTATGAATTTGATATTAGTTGCCACCTTTCAATCATGTCTACACATGCAATTCAAATTGTATCGTCTTTTAATTGAATAGGAGGAAAGTGAAAAACATCAAGAGATTGTGAAGAAGGATGTTTATAAATACAAAGGATTTCGTAAAGGATATGCTGCTTTTTGGAAGAAGAAATGGTAAGTAAATATTTTCGTTGCAAATTCTATTATTATTATTATTCAATAATCTTATATATATTAAAGCAGGAGCCTCTATTGCCACGTGTCAGCGCCAGAATTTTCGAAGCCCAAAAAAATATTTTAAAAAGTTACTAATTACGTTTATTAATTAAATTATTACTAACTCATAATAAATACATTTAAAAATTGTTAAAATATTCAACAATATCTTTTCAGTAATATAAATTAAAATTTTTAAAATCGATTATTTTTTCCAACCCAAATATTTTTTTATCCACTAAAATCTCTTCAATAATATAAATTAAAAAATTTAAAAACAAAATTTTGTTTAAAAAAATTGGTAAAATATCCAAAATATCTATTCAATAATATAAATTAAAAAAATAAATATTTTAAATATTTTTTGTTAAAATAGTCTACCAAATTATTTAAATAAATTTTGTTAAAATATGAGATTTTTAATTTTGTACTTGATTTTTTTTAATGAAAGTATCTACAGATTTATTCTAATAATTAGATTTTTAATTTAAGTATTTAAATTAGTAAATTTTTAATAGTTTTATTTTGTATTATCTATCTATCTTATATATATTATAAGAATAGTATCTAAATTCACGTGTCTCACCATGAAAACTCTAATTACACGTGTCATTTGAGGAATTAATAACATCTCAAAAAAAAAAATTAAGTTTCTTAAATCTCAAATCTTATCTTAAATCTCAAATCTTTAAATTCAGTAATTTCAATAAGATTGTTAAAATTAAAAAAAATTACTAAAAATTTGACTCATATTTCTCCTCAACCCACAAACTTTTTTAAATCTTTTCATTATGTAATTTAAATGTATTTTTTTAATTACTGATATAAATTGATAATTTAAAAAAAAAACGTACCTAAAATCTTTTGTCAATTTTATTTAAAGAGTGTATTATAAGTTTTTTATATTGATTTTAACACATTATGTGTATTAAAAAATTTTGTTAAATTTATAGTGGATAAATTATATTAAACTCTAATAAAATAATTTTATACTTATATATCTATAATAGGTATTAAATCATATCCCGTACAGAGTACGGGTAATACATTAGTTTAAAATTTGTTGTGAATATTTTAGAGGCTCAAAATGAGCTAAGAAATTCCGAGGGCCTACCATCGACTTGCCAAATTATCATACATGAGATGTGTTTTGGAAAAGGGCAAGAGTCGGTAAAGATGGTAAGATGGATGAATCTGTTAAGCATGTAGTTGATCAAATGGTAAATGTATTATACTTTTAATTATATTTTAACTCATATCTTCAATGTATCGATGTTAAAACTCTTTATTTTGCTGGACTACTAATATAATTACTAGGACTTGGTAGCACAACAATTAGATAAAGGAGAAGTTGTTCTTTCTAGACGACAAGATCTATTAGCTACAGTTTTGGGAAAGAAAGATCATCCCGGTCATGTTTTAGCAGCTGGGTCAGGGGTGAATATATCAAAGTTTTTTGGTAAAAATGTTACTCCATCTCCTTCCGAAGATAAAGAAAAGATAAGTAAGATGGAAGTTGAAATACAAGTACTGAAGTAGCAGGTGGAAAAATTGCAAAGTGAAAATCTACAAAAGCGTACGCGAGAAGGGGAAATTACAAGTAAAAAAAAGTTGTCATGATATAGTTTTCCCGAGGTAAGCTCTAATATTTTGAACTTTTGTTTCACTTGTATTTAGACATTGTTGGTGTTGACAATATCAATGCTTAATAGGGTTGGACTGACTGCCAATTGGCTTCACTAGATCTAGGCCATCCAACAGTTGTCATAAGAAAAATATTTAAAGGCCCTGATTCCATAGTGCCTGATGCACGTTTACCTGTACCTACTGAAGGTTACCGTCACTAAAACATGAACACATGAAGGTTACCGTCACTGATCCTATAGTGCCTGATGCACCTTTACCTGTACCTACTGAAGAAGCTTCTGTTGTATTTGATGATTTGGACGGTTTTATGGAATGACCAGTTGAACTCATTTATTTGGAAAAAGTAACTATTTGATAAGTTTATTGCTTGATTACTTATTTTTCGCAAGATCTAATGATGATTTGTGTGAAAGGTACATCCATTGCTAAATGAGAAGAATGAAATGGAGATGAATGATAACTTTGATAGACTTTCGGAAGCATCAAATACGAGCACAAAAAGTCCACCAATGAAGGAACAAGGGGAGGAGTGGTTGACAATGGATAAATCTGTGAAACTTATCACCTCAACTTTGGGGATGATATATACAATTGCTAAAATCTTGAGATCACAATCGTGATTCCAATTTCTAAAGCATTTAAAAATGAGGGCGAATTGCAAGTTACTAAGGAGGATATCTTCAAATTATTGAAGCAGGATGAGATTGGACTAGTACATGTGTTTGTCTATATCGGGTAAGTGATTTTTGCTCATTTAATTTTACATGTATGTATATGCCACGATATGTTATTGTTAACATTTTATTATTAATGATAATTTTGAAATTTATGAGATAGGTATCTGCTAAAGGCTTGTGAAAAACAAAAGACACTAGATCAATTTGGTTTTCTATGTCCAAACATTGCCGAAGAGCCCACAAAATTGGATGGATCTCAATCTAAAGACATCAACACTGCGCGATCAGTATATATTGCGAATGCTATGGAAAAAGCTCAAACAAAACAATTGTTCTTTGCTCCATATTTAATCAAGTGTTGATTATAATATTGATATGTTATTCATATTACAATTATTTTGTTAAATTTGGTTTATTTGAGGAATTTAATTATATGAATATTGCCTAGGGGACACTGGTTGTTGTGTGTTGTAAATCCATTTAATAATGTAGTCTTTTGGCCCAATCCAATGGGAGAAAATTTGGCAGACGACATCAATCATATAATTGAAACGTAAGTATGAAACATGTTATAAATATATCTAAGAAGTCAATACCATTCTACTTTTTATTAATGTAATTTTGTGTAAATAGGGGTATGAAGGCGTGGATTGCTAACAAACCTCTAAACAAGCCTAACAAGGCGATAAAGTGGATTGAAGTAAAGGTTAGTTTTAGTTATCTTTGTTATCAAAAGTTTGTTATGAAATGTGTTGTTTCACTCTTCAATTTATTAGTTTAGAAAAAAATATGATAACTATTCTCTAAATTCATTAATGTTATTATTTTGTAGTGCCCCCACCATAAAAATAATGCAAATTGTGGTTATCATGTCCTTCGATTTATTCAAGAGATTATCCTAGGACGACAAGATCAAGTTCCTAAGAAGGTATGTGTATAATTGTAGTTACTTCTCTAAATATTTACATTTATTAACTTGTCAAAATCGCCACTTGTCAAAATCGATTTATTATTTGTGAAGTTCACCATACTTATAGCGTGCATCAGCTATATTCACTTTTTTTGTGTTGTCATGTATATATGACATATTTTCTCACTAAATCATTTCCCCTTAATTGACAGTGGTTTTCGGAGTCAGCTAAGTCGGTGTCGTATTCACAAAAGCAAATCGATGAGGTTCAAGATCAGTAGGTTAGTTATGTGCAACAATTCATGTGTACACTAGTTGCATTGATTTCATTAAGTTGAAAGAACGGATATTGAAGTAAATAGCTAGATATCTTATGAAATACTTATGGATTTTTAGTGATTAATATTTTGAGATGATCGAAATGATTATTGTTGTCAATTGACATGATTATATTTGATTGATCGATCATCATAGTGTTGTTGATGATTGATTGTCTTTGAGTATTATTTGTCGGTTAGCCTGCCAGATTAGCTTGTTCATTGTGTTGGATTACTACATGTGCACGGTATATATGCACAACAATATAGCATGATCAAAAAAGAATATATAGTATTACTTCGGTTGTAGATGAAACCGTATAAACACATTTATTAGGGTCAAATTCACATTTAACACGCGCTACTAATTTACCACGGTTCTATAGTGTTAAACACGTTAAACACATTTCGAAGAGAACTCGATTAACACGGTTCAAAGAGAACCAATATACACGATTGACATGACACTTTTAACACAGTTGGGATGGAACCGTGGTAAAACTGCATGTGGTAAACATGTTTACCACGGTCCATCTTAAGCGTGTTAAACATGTTTAACACAGTTCGGCGCGAACCGTTGTAAACACATTTAACACGGTTCACGCCTAACCGTATTAAATGTTCACGTCGAACCGTGGTAAACGTGTTTAACACGGTTGAAACATGAACCGTGGTAAACCCGTTTAACACGGTTCTGGCCCAACCGTGTAAAACACATTTACCACAGGCAGTTTTAGAACGGTTCAAAATCGTGTTAAATAATGCACACAGAACCGTATTAAATGTTCATTTCTGAACTAGTGTGTTTCAAACTGAAGGAGACCATAAGACATTTAACGAGGCAATGTCTTTTAGAGATGTAGCATTGTGGAAAGAGGTCGTGAATGATGAAATGGACTCGATTATGTCCAACAATACTTGTTGGGTTCTGGTGGATTTACATAAAGGATTTAAACCAATTTCTTGCAAGCGGGTATTTAGAAGAAAGTATAATACCGATGGCACAATCCAAACCTTCAAGGCAAGATTAGTAGCCAAAGGATTTAAACAAAAGGAAGGTATCGACTATTTCGATACATATGCACCATTAGCAAGGATTACATCAATAAGAGTGCTCTTGGCACTTGCTTCGTTGTATAAGATGCAGGTGCATCAGATGGATGTAAAAACAACATTTCTGAATAGAGATTTGGATGAAGAATTATACATGGAACCTCCCGAGGGATTTGTGGTTCATGAAAATGAAAATAAAGTATGCAAATTAACAAAATCTCTATATGGATTGAAGCAAGCACCAAAACAGTGGCATGAGAAGTTCAATTCTGCCATAATGTCTTTTGGATTTAAGCATAATGGCGCAGACAGATGTGTGTACACAAAGTTCATCGACAAATACAGCGTTATAATTTGTCTCTATGTTGATGATATGCTAATTATAAGCAATCATATTGAAGGAGTAACTGAAACTAAAAATTTTTTAAAGTCACAATTTAAGATGAAAGATTTGGGGAAAGTATACGCTAATTAAGGTATTAAAATACTTAAAAATAGTGGGGATTTTACTATGACCCAATTTCATTACATTCATAAGATGTTGGAAACATATAAACATCTTACGATTAAGGAGACAAATACTCCATATTATCCTTCGTGTAAATTATTCAAAAATGAAGATAGATCTAATTCCCAGAAAGATTATGCAAGTGCAATTGGGAGCTTAATGTATGCAATGCATTGTACAAGACCTGATATTGCATTTTCCGGTTGCAAGTTATCAAGATATACTAGCAATCCTGGAATTGAACATTGGAAGGCTAAAAGTCAAGTTCTAGGATACTTAAAGAAAGCATCAGAATTGAAATTATCTTACAGTAGTTTTCCTGCTGTTTTGGAAGAATATGCATATGCTAGTTGGATATCTAGTGCAGATGAGAATAAATCCAAGTAGTTGGGTTTTTACTCTAGCAAGAGGAGCAATATGTTGGGCTTCAAAGAAACAAACCTGCATAACACATTTTACAATGGAATCAGAGTTTATTGCATTTTCTTTTAGATATACAGTTGTGGCCACAACCAATGCCACATGTTTATGTGTTATGTGACAGTGCTACAACATTGTATAGAGCCTATAATAAAATTTATAATAGAAAGTCTAGGCACATCAGTTTAAGACATGCTTATGTTAGGCAGTTGATTGAAGAAGATGTTATTACCATTATTTATGTCAAGTCTTGTAAAAACTTGGCTAACCCATTTAAAAAAGCACTCTCGAGAGAAATAGTAAGAAATACCTCAGCTGCAACGGGGTTGAAGTTAATATGAAATCACAACAACAAGAACCCAACCTCTTTCTAGAGATTCTAGTTATGAAGTTTAAAGGGTAACAAAAAGTTGATGATAAGTGATTTGGGATGCACGCTAGTGCAATAAAAGGGAGGTTGAGTACTAAGGCTACTCTTAATAATATTATATAATGATTACGGTTATATAGGATCTTACCTATATAGATCACATAAGAGTGGAGTTATTCTTAAACAAAACAATTAATCTAGATGAACTCAAGACAAAAAAAAAAAGCTTAGTGAAGAAGTTGAAAATGTTATATGTCCGATGTTGATAAAAGAAAAATGGTTTAAGGAACTAACCACCATTAAATCTGTTGACATTTTGATAAAGTTGTATTAATTGAAAGTTTAAGTTGAAAAACGCTTTCATCATGTATGACATTATTCACAACGTCTGATTTATAGACTTGGTGAGGATTGATGGTAAAAGTCTATTAATAAGACTTATTGAATTTTATTTAAGTATGTACAGATTCTGTGGTTAAAGAGAGTAGATAGATTTCAAATAATTTTATGGCTGAGATTAACATTAATATATTTGAAAGATCCATGGTTGTGATCTTCCGCATGAAGAAATATATAAATGTTCTCTTAACTGCAATCCTAACTCTAAAACTGAATTAACTATCCCAGAGAGTTCAGAGAATTCTATATAAATAGAGAAAGACTCTTCATTAGAAACATAAGAAAGAAAATCAGATTTGCTGTATGATTTCTTTAAGGGCTTTGTTGTATCCTGGGAGGTGAATTTGGCTGCAGCCCTAACAACAATTAGAGGGGACAAATATCACTTTAAAGATAGTGATATTTTCACGCCTCAAAACATTCTATAAAACACTGAACTTCCAACAAGAGAAAATCTGATCATGCCACAACTTTCCCGAACATACTTTCCCGAACATAGAAAGGTACACTACGCAACGCTTGAGTTTGTTGATTATGATATGATTTAGTGAGATGATTTGGTGATTGATGGGAGAGCATTTCGTGCCCCAACACTATACAAGGATTTGAGGAAACCAAGACCACCTTACCCTTGGATACCACTTTGATGATGCTGTGTAAAAAGTTTGCATTAGTGAGTGAGGAAACAAGATCACCTTACCCCCTAACATTACCCCCTAACATTACAACCATACTTGAAGAGTTCCAGGATGTGTTTCCGGAGAGTTGTCTTTCTCCCAAAGACAAAGGTGATAATTTGTGGCAATCACAGGGGAGTTGGAGTGTTGTTTAACATCCAATCACATAATATGCATGATGAATAATCCAATCACAGTGGAGTTTTAAGTGATATTACACCATTCTAGCGCAGTTATATGGATCCACCGAGCTAACAGACTAACCTAAGAGCATCTTCATCCCAAAAATCTTTTCAAGATTTCTTATCTGTTTTTTTAATAATTTTTTATCCTTAAAATTATTTAAAGAACCTCTCTCCTCCATCCCAAAATTAAAAAAAAGTTTTTTAAATTTTTTTAAACTTCTTTCCACTCGTGACATGAATTCTTTAACCCATTCTGACATTGATCTTTATTTTTAGGAAATAGCTGAAGAAACTCCTATTATATGGGTTGAAGATGCTCTAAAGCAACTTGGTCGACTACGCCTTTCAACTCTTCCAAATTGATCTAGGCATTTCCCATGACACAATTATATGATCATCTTTCTTTGCAAGGGCGCAACAATGATCGGGTTGTCTATCCCAGCCACAGAAGAATGCTTAAACTTAAAAACAATCACCTCACTTTCAAATAATGATTGATTAAGCTTTCTGAAACAACTCGAATTCACACGACTTCCTACCAACAGCTTCTCTTTACGTAAGAGAACTCTGAGCCACAATTAGTATTATAGGGGGCAAATCTATTACTCCTCTCGATCCCATCATCGTACAACTAACTGAATATTGCAGATGAAATAAGATCTCAGATCATTAAGCAAGCAATCAAACAGCAGATATGTTAAGCAAAATGAGGCGCACGGGCATCAACGGAAGCCAACATGATCAAACAACAAGCATGAATCACAAAGCAAAAAGATATATGTCATAGGCCCTACACAAGCTCCCACGTTACAATACAGCATACGATCCAAGCATCAAGGAAATAAAGTAGAGTATTATACACAGCGAGAACATTTTACCTTTACATTCATACTTCACCCTCTTGCCTTGAGCTCAGCAAGCCTCCTGGTCAAATCATCCTCGCCCACCTTCTCGGAAGCACTTGGAGCAGCGATCGCGTGTCCAGCAGCCTGTGGCAACCCCACCGACACCTCCAATCCGTAGTCGTCGGCGACCTGTTGCATCAGACTGTTAACGTCCGTTTCAGGAGTCGACAGTGAGGTAGTCCCGGCCATGGAGGTCTCCATGAACTGCGACTGGACCTCCATGTTCACAAACTGCTTCTCAAACTGGTCCATCGTCTCCGACATCTTTTGGAGATTTCCGGTGTTGAGAGAAGATTCAAGCGATTTGACGATGGAGGACATGGACTTTCCGATGGTCTGCATCTTTGCCTGGGTGTCGAGCCTGGCGGAGACGGCGTCGAGGCGGGAGGCGAGGCGGAGGTAGTTCATCTGCTCGGAGCGCTTGCGAATGGCGTTCTCGGCGTAGATTCTGGCGCCATCCATGTTGCCTTTCTCGATCGCCTTCTTGACCTTGAGCTTCTCGGCCTTCTCGTCCTTCTCGCACTTGCGAGCCTGGCGCTGGAGGGATTTCGCTGTGAATTTCAGCTCCATGATCTGGTTCATCAGCTTCTCGGTGTTCCCCATTGCGATCCTCAAACACAAGGAGACGAATCAAGGATCAAAAGTCTCGGGAACGCAGATCTGCTGATCGAGATTTCTAGGGTTAGAGAATTATGTTTCGTTGATTTGGGGGAATTTGGCCAATAAAAGATAATGGAAAGCGGAAGAGAAGGGAGACGCGCTTACGCGGAGTCCCGACTAGCACTTTCAGAGAAGGCACCATTCTGTTTCAAATTTGGGCTTTTATGTAGCCCAATATCATCTTCAAGAAGTGATGGAAGACGAGCCCGTTCTACTTCTGTGGGCCTCCATTTCAGTGGTTGAGCGTCAATTTGTGACCAAGCTTTACAAATTTTTTTGAAAGAAAAGGAATTCAAGTACTATACATTCCTAGTAGTCCGAGAGGCCGTTGAGACTGCAAATGTAACACATAATTCCTATGAGCTAGTGTCGACAAGTATCACTCTTGACTAGGTTTTCCACTTTTCAAGGGACTAGTGAACTTGCACGCGCTTCGCGCGTGCAAGCTGGTGTGAAACTGGAAAACTAAGGTCATCTAATTGAGTTATGATGAATGAAGCAGTACTCTGTTTTTAAAGGTCCATCGTCCATTATGAGCAGTGCCACTTCAAAACAATAGAAGAAAACATCTAAAATGGCTACTCAGTTTATAAAAAGGCAAAGCTACCTTAGGTGGCCCAATGATTCGAAAATCGGCTTGCATAAATTTCTTCTCGGTCGAGCTACCATATGCAGCCAATAGGGATTCATCCGAGGGTAGTTCCTCACAGCATGTACACTCAGTTTCCATGTAAATATGAAACATATATGTTATAGGAATATATAATATAACACACGCACATCAGCCAAAACTTGAAACCGCTCTTGGAAATTTTGCTTTGACTTTATAGTGATAGAGGTATGCTGCAATGAAGACATTTCATATCTATACCTTTGAAGTGATGCTAGGAAGCAAACCTGAAAGGGTATGTGTAGCCATGGATATCTGTGCGGAAATCACCTCCTGAAGGGTATGTGTTTGAACTTGCGTACACATCGGCATTTAGGGGGCACGTCACCTTCACTTGACTACTCATACCCGCCTTTATGAGCGCAGATTGGATGTTCTGCAATGCAGAGTATGTCGTGTTTAAGAATGTTCCGTTGTATGTTTGCAGGAAAGGCTCGTTACCAACTGCTACATATCCGCACAATCACACAAGCAGAAGAAATAGAGAACGGCTTGTAAAGTGACTGAAGACGAGAAATTACACGCATTAGCTTTCTTCATCTAAACATGAATATATGAATTTGGTCAACACATAATCTCATCGAAGCAGATGCTAGATACTTCATTGCTTTCCAAATAAATTATAAGCATGTACATTGGGAAACATTGGACACGTTTTACTTTAGTTGCTCATTTGCTTTCTAATCTCACCTTACGTGCGAGTCTTAGCTTGCTGGCTACTTACACAAACATACAATTTAAAAGACGTACTAATCAAACATCTTACGAAAATGCTAAATTGCCAAAACATGTAAACAAAGTTTCTGTCCCTGAGCCAAAATTGTTTTCAACATACATATACTTCAGTTTGACCTCAAGTAGTCCTTGTAAAGTTAGTAATCCATTTTTCGATTTTCATAAACATCCAGAATTCTTCGGTAAGTAAATATTTTTCATATTTACTCCAAGTATCCTGTATTAGCAGTACATTTAAAAATACCATGTCCCACTTACAATAGTAAAATCATAGACTTTAAAGCAAACACTGTTTACTTAATCAAAAGAAGTCAAGGAGAAAAACCTAAAGCACAACATTAGAACCGAACTAATCACATGCAAGAAAGAGCCCATTGTGGAAGTTGATTAAAAATTGAAGTCCAAAGACAAAAAAGCAAAGCCATAATATTATGTAATTTTCTTTACCCTCAGTTCATCTACTAAAAGAGTGTTAGACTATTGTTTCCCGATGCAGCTCCAGCCAGCTCGTGATTCAGGAACAATAGCTAAGAGGGCCACTAACTCATCATGTCATATGTGATATATCAATACCATTATCAATCAGACACAAGATGTGTTTTCAAATTATAAAAGTTGTTTCTATACATAGGATTTTGTCTGTGTATCTTAACACTGTCAATGCAGACTCTAAGCAAAACTTAAATGGAAGGTAAGCGTCATTGACCAATCCAACTGAGACAAGTGGCTCAAAAATGATACTTTTGAAAATACAACTGATACCCTAGCATGGCAAGTTCTGCAGAAGCTCATACATGCAACTATAAAGTAAATGACGATGGGGTGAGTTTATTATATCATCAAACAAAGCCTACAACTAAGATATGACCACGTTTCCGTCATTAGTATATACTCTAAAGCTTTTTCCAGCATTGTGATGCAGGGTTAGTCTTTTATCTAGTCTTTGAGGCAATGTCGGCAGAAATGAAATTCGGCACATATGTAGTTTACAAATCTTTATATATACTCTATAGAGGCACCTTAAGGGAATTGGGTCGACATTGGGAAGCGCTGCAAGTCGACGGCCGTCGGTGGGAAATTCGCACGCTTCGGAAGCTTGGCTGTCATACAGAATTTGGAAATCACTGAAGAGGTAGCAAATGCTACAGTTATGTTCGACAACAAAAATCTGCACATATAAAAGTGTGTTGGAAAACTACAACGATATTTATAATTATAAAGGGAGAGGATAGAAAATAGACTTCTAATAAAAGACTGTCCTAGGCACAAAATGCACACACAAGCTGTCAAAGATATAGGAATTTCATCATTTTTTGGTTTGATTGTTTAGGAATACACAATGCTTCGAATTTTTTCCACCCAAAAGCAAATAAGGACACTACCATTTACAAAAGAGGAAAACAAACCCAAGCTACAATATATATAATTACTGCAAGTAGAAAGCTACAAAATCTAAAAATGGATTGCAGTAATAATCAACAAATGCAAGTATGTACTGAGGTGTTTTTCAAAGTCTCACAAATTAGAACGAAAAGGGGAACGAGGGTAAAGAAAGGCCTGGTTTTCCACCTCTAATAGATTATAACAGCCTAGTAAAGAGTCCATTATTTTGACATCTAAAACATGACATGCTAGCACATAGAGTATCACAAATAAATTTAAGGTACAATGCCTTGGAAAACTGCAGCTGATGGTTAAGTAATTATATTGTGATTGCTGACGGAGCTCGGGTCTAACTTGGCAAAGTAATTCTATTGCTTGAGATGACATATTCTCATCACAGTATTACTGGTTTTCCCTACTTTTAGAGGCTTTCACGAATGTATTAACTATAATAGGACAAATAGTACATGCCATGATCCATTTCAGCACCAACAATGAATTTAAGGTTTTGGTACTAATGCCACCTTTAGGAATCAGAAAGATTGAAACGAATCAAGATATCGGATATAAAGACAAAAGATACAGGCAAAACAAGCTACACGTATAACCATGTAGGGTTGACAAAGCTTTGGCTTTCTGTCCAAATCAAAGGAATGGTTTACAGCAAGCATGATTGAATAGAAATAAGAGGGAGAAAAATGTACCTGAGCCATAGCTGATGTTATAACATGAGGGATGGGTTGAGTACTGTCATCCAGTCCAGGGCTTATCAGTTGAGCATCTGGATAATTGATCATATGTGTTGCTCTTCTTCTCCCAATCTTAAACAATGGATGCCTTATAGATTAATCAACTCAAACAACAACCTTCAATTAAGTAGTCACTGTATTTTTCTTAAAGTGTACCTCAGGAAAGAGATAACTGGGTTGAAGCTTTGCAATTTGACTGCGTGATACCTTAGTCGTGTACCCTGCAGTGCACACTCGTTATTCAGAAAACAGTCTTGAAAATATAGAGGAAGCTAGGGAGAGTACCTGCAGTTTTCTCAGACCATGCATCCATTGTTGTTCATTGTATGACCAACTTACTATACCAGAACTTCTGAAATCAGATAAATGATATAATGTGAAATTAGCAGTAATTCTTGTAGTTCTTGTTGGGACAACTGACCTCAACAAGCTTATAGTGGTCGTGGTAGTTGTCTGCTAGTATGATCTAATTTCCTCTTCAAATTTCTCTTTGCAAGCTTAGAACCCAATAATCTATACATTGTACAGCACATTGTCATAACTGATTATATTTTGTCTAGACTTTCAGAAACACAAATCTTTGAGCTATTTTTCTTCATTCACAAAAGCTTCCATAGAGCCAGACTGCAGACATGAATCTTAGAGCACCATCACAAAGTGACCTCACAATTTTTAGCAGTAATTCTTGAGCTATTTTTCAGAAACACAAATCTTAGAGCACCATCACAAAGTGACCTCACAATTTTACTAAAGCTGATGTTGTCGCCCTTTAGCGTCTGTTGTGAGGATTAACTGATATCAAAAGCTTCCATAGAGCCCGACTGCAGACATGAACCAAGTGACTGTATTACAAGAAGAATGGGCTATCAAGGTGGTAGATAATTAAAGTAGTAAATTAACTTCCATTAACACTAACTTATCTGAACCGCATAAATTATAAGTTTAAAGCATTAGAAGGAAGAAAGTGGGAGCGGAAGTGGGAGCTGCTAAAAAGAGCATAAGTCTATAGAGTAGGTAACAGCTGAATTTGAAGGCTATTGGTACTGCTAGAGTTGTTACCATTTGCGCATATGGTTTATTGCCTATAGAATGGCGTCAGCAAATAACGGAGGTATGTTCCTGAACAAAGTGTAGTGTACACACCCGTATTCGGGCCAACGGTCGCCAAAATTTTACGCTTGACCAAGTACGGCCCTTTGTAGATGCAAAAAAGGAACTGATTTCTTCTTCTTCTTTTTCCCAGATTGTTCTGTCAAGTGATTTCTGTGTCTTTTCTCTCACTTTCTTTGTGTTTCGGAATTAAAAAATGCAACACCCACATACAATGTGATTAGGGGGATTTTAAGAGGGTTTAAAAAGCTGACCTTTGAATTAAAAGTGCAATCTTGAGACATATCATCAAACACTTGAGTTAAAAATGAGGGAAATTGGATAGAGTAACCGGAGAAGAATCCAGCATGAGAGTGCGAGTGCGGAGTGCCCATGATGCCCAGGTAAAGTAACTTTCAGAGACTTTATGGGTTTGATCACACTCTCACATGGCGGCATTGGAGGGTGCAAGTTATAATGTAAACGGTCGGAACCCAGCTGGAGTCTTTTGTCAGAGTCACACTTCAGAATTCTGTTTGGTTAAAAGCAATATCTTTGGTATTGTGTTCTTTTCTGGGTTTCATTTGATCATCGAGTTCCCATCACCCGCAGGCTCATGGATGGTATAGAGCAAAGCTAATTTGCGATTAGTCCAGTGGGTTGATGCAAGGCAGAGAGCAGCGAAAGCTGTACGGTTGGCGACCGAAGTGAAGCAATGTCTAATGAGGAAACGCGGGTGGATATGCGAGCTTTCTTTCACCGGAAAAGAAAGAGGTGAGGATGCGCATGTTTGTAAACGGGAAGGGTATGGGAGCTGTTTTCAGTTCAGCTGATTAACGAAAAGGGCTACGCGCAGGGGAATGGTTTTTTGTGTAATTTCTTTAAAAAAGGAGGACAATGATTTCACTATTCATAAGGGATCCTCGGCTTTTATATATATGATATCAACACGGACGGCAGGAGATAACTGACCAAAAGCATCAAGAACATTGATAATTGAGTTTACTTCGCAAAAAAACATATTTGATACGGGTTTCCGAAGTGGGTTTCTAAATACAACGGATCACATTTAGAGGGTCTCTTTCGATCTAAATTTTATGATAACCAAATTCTTTCAAATTCATTAGACATTTAAGTATGGTGATTGATTTTGCTTTAAATGTCGCCAAGTTTAGAATTTTTTTTGCATAGTCTTCTACTACAACCTGGTTGTGGAAGTCGCGGATGATGTATCCAAACGTAGAGGGTTCATTATTCAATTGGGTTCCATCGAAATTAAGTTCAACAAAGGCCATGTTTTATTATCTTTAACTTTGTTTTGTTGGTTGAAGATAGTTTGGCTTTTATAGTACCAGATTACCATTAAATAAGAAACGTCTTTCTAAGAATATTGGGTCCAAGTTTTTTCTTTAGGATGTTGTTATACACTTGAAGGGTCTTAATGTTTTGATAAATATTAGACGATCATTTGCATGGGTCGGGTAGACTATTAAAAGACAATGGTCTTCATGGCATGAATACTAGTATGTGTTGGTCGAATCTAATAAGGTGATAGACTGTTTGAATTGTAAGAGAGACTATATGGATAAGTCTATAGGATGATTAAAACTCTCATACAAATGCGTTATCAAAGGCAAGTGATATTATTTAAGAAATTGAAAGGGTCTTAATGGTTGATATCGATAAGATGATCATTTGTATGGATTGAGTGAACAACCCTCAAATGCAATGTTCCTTGCAACACATTTCATACTAGTATGTGTATGCCAATCTCGGTGAGCTGATATATGGATCCTTTGTAGAGAGGCAATCTTCATTCAAGAGAGTGATATGCTAGGGGAAAAAAAAGAAGTAAGGATAAATGAGTAATTGTAGAAGAAAAATAGGATTTGTTGGTACAAGTAATTGATAGATTGTTGTGAGCAGGGTAAAATGGGGGAGTGGGTACATTTTGTTTCCATGAGCATATTAAGGGCCCCAAGTTAATATTGTGTACAAACAAGGCCCCTATGTAACACCCCAAATTCTAAGAACTCGGGGAGCTACTGGTTAGGAACTCACAATGGGTCCCGACCTTCTTTTGACAACAATTTAACTTGGATCTTACAACAAGGCACAAAAGCATTTAAAACATTTGAAAACTTTAAACAATATATACATGAAGAATATGTATCAACCTTACAAAGCAAAGGTACCAAAACGACACATAAGAAGAACAGAAGACATCCCGTCCCCAACTAAATGAGTACGTGGACCCGGCTGACCATTCCCTCCGGATCTCTATACAACTGGCTTAACCTGCAAGGCATTTACAAGCGGTATAAAACCGTTAGCTTACATTCTATGCATAAGTATAATGGTAAAAGCACAATCACACATCATACACAATCAACATGCAACACTCAATCCTTTTATTATCTTTAATTAGGTGATAAGTCATTACTAATGATACTTATTTTGTGACACGAGGGATTCCCAAACCTCGCCCCTGTCCCCGTTTACCAACGTGGAATGATACTAATGCATCTGACCGTCTACCGGACTGGGCTGGTCGCAGAGAACCTCCTAGACTCTCGCAAGAGCTAGGCAGATGATGTCACGACCCGTTATCATACACTTGGGTCAATTACACAATATACTAAAGTCGGCCTATTCCGGTTTCGTCATTTATCTTAACTAACAAACACCACTCATACACATCACACACATGCGAGAAGCCAACTAAGTAAGTCCGTGGACTTACCAGAATCAAATCTCGACTCTCTCTTAACCACCACTAAATCCGTAAGTGCAGAACTCAGTTGCCTATCAGAGGAGGCACGTGTTAGCATGAAATATTGTGATATTTTAGGCACGTTTTCTAATTGTATTTGATTCATATTGATAGTCATTGATTGAGCATTGAAGCATATGTGAGCTAGTTTGTCTATAATGTCGATATAGAGATCTACACAAGCTTTATGTTGATTATAGGTAATTGAGAGCTATTTCCAAACGGAATTGAGCAAAGATGGAGTTGATCGAGCATGTCCACGAATTGAGGACATTTCTAGGAGCCAAAGGAGAGCTAACTTGAGGAATGCACGAGGCTAAGGAAGAATCACGTTCTAACCCTAAACCACGCTCTAAAATACGGCCGTACTACTTTCCACGCCCTAAACCACGGTCGTGGAACTATGGCAAGTGAAGCGTGGTTCATTCCAATAACTTCTACGGTCGTGGAATTATTTGTGTCAAACCGTGTTGATTTCCACGCTCTAAATTACGGTCGTGGAACCTTCCACGACCGTGATCTTAGCGATCTTTTTCGCCACATTTTAAGCCACGATCTTTTAAGAGATTGGGCCGGGCCGATACTACATCATACACTATAAAAGGACGGACGAAGAGAGATTCCGTCACCTTTGCTTACGCATAGACGCATCTTACGCTTGCGCTTGGAATTGCCCTAATCTCGCATTTGGCGGAGATTGTCTTTGAGAGATTTTTGCGCTTTGTCATTGGGATTTCCGGATTTACGGAAGATCGAAGATTCGGAAGATTGTTTGCAAGAAGATTTCGCTTCTTGCTTAGGTTTGAATTAGAAGACGGATTGACATCCCGTTCTTCCTTCTTATCTAAGATTTGTGTTTATTTGTGTTATTCCGAATCTAGTGACGATTATTGTTCTTGATTGTGACTTTGAGGTTGATTTGGAAGTTATTGAAGGTTTTCGGAAGTTTTTATCTTTCAATCTTTTAAATCTTAAAATTGATATCAATATGACTGTTGTTGGCTAAAACCCTTTAGCAATTCTAAGGTGAAGGGTTGATAGTTGTGGCTTAGATGATGATAGATCGATCGTAAATAGATTGGACCCTGAGAGTTAGAGAGAATCGCCGATGAACCCTAAATCACGGTCTATTCTTGAGTCCACGACCGTGGAACCTCAAGAACTAACCGTGATTTCCCTTAAGTCTACGAACTTGCTTTTACTTTAGTCCAAAGTTAAAGATTTGCTTTGACTTAATCTTGGCTTGCCTCTTCTAGGTGGTAGTGAAGCCTCAACAACCTCTACCTCGATTATGAGTGTCACAACCTTAATCGGTTAAGTTAGTCTTGATCCTTGGATTATAAGTTTGGGTATTTGACATTAATTCTTACCTTTAGAACCTTTCTATATTGAAGCCTCAACAACCTTTATAGAGAGTGTCTTGTAGGTGAGTCACATAAGGTCTTGGAACTTCACCGTACATTGCCTTATATTCGTATACCTTTGCATACCTCAACTCTGTCCTTACATCCTTAGTATATCTTGAATCGATTGCCACAACTGGATTCCTGGATCTTTAGGATTGCTGTTTTCCCAATAATTTGAAAAGCTCCATACATTTACTTGCTTGATAATCTTAACTGGATTTAACCCCCCAAATCCCTGTGTTCGATACTTTGGAATTCTTGCTCAACTACGCCGATCCGTACACTGCGGGTTCGCTTGCTTGATTTCTAGTTTTATAAATTTAAAGCTTATTTGCACGCACGCTAAGTGGCGAACAAGTTTTTGGCGCCATTGCCGGGGATTTGGTCTAGGCCGAATTCGGTTGCCGGTTGTCAAGCTTGGGAGCCTCTCCCTTGTTGTTTGATATCTTTTTGAATGCATGCGCAGGTCTAGGAACACCGAAGACCTCCTACCTCTTGATCAAGAGCTTGAGAGGACTTTAAGGCAAAAGCGAAAGGAAAAGAAGATGGCTGAAGAACACGAACGTGATCTTCAAGCGGAGTTAGCGGAGAAAGAAGCTCAACTCCAATGGAATGAGAATATCTGCCGGGACGAAATGGATCGTCATCAATCTCAAGTTAACAATCTAAAAGATATGATGTTCCAGATGAGGATAGAACTAAGCAACCTTAAGAATAAAGGGATCAAGAAATCCTCAAGAAGGGCATCAAGATCTAGAAGAAGAAGTCATAGTGATTCTTCCATGCCACCGCTAGAGGAAATTGATCCCACGATCAATGTGAATCCTTTCCATCCACGAGGAGCTGCTAATCGCCGTGTTCCACCTAGGAACGCAAGGATCGAACGTGTGGATGATGAGCCAAGAACTCTTGGCCAAAGGATGGATCCAACGCAGCAACCACGCCGTTTAGGTGTGAACTTTGATGCTGACGATGTACAAGGGTTTAACTTCAACCCGCAGGTTATTACTCTTGTTCGCCAAAACCAATTTGGCGGAACAAGCGCTGAATCTCCACACCAACACTTACAAAACTTTGAGTGTATGATGGAGACAATGAGGCCGAAGAACGCTACTACCAACAACTATAAGCTCAAGCCTTTCTTCTTCTCCTTGAAAGGGAAAGCGTTGTCTTGGTACCAAGCTCTTCCTAGTGGGAAACTAGATACGTGGGAGGACCTTTCCACGGAGTTCCTCACCAAATTCTTTCCGCCTTCCAAAACGGCGGAACTTAGAGGTAAGATCAATGCATTTTCCATGAGATCTAACGAAAGTTTGTTTCAATCTTGGGAAAGGTTTCAGGATTTGCTTTTGGATTGCCCTCATCATGGCATTTCCAAACTTGCCTTGCTGGAGATATACTATAAGGGCTGGATGTGGAGACACAATTCAAGCTCCAATCCCTCTCATGTGGCACATTCATGGACATGAGGGAAGATGACGCTTGGGACTTCATTGAGAAGCAATCAAGGGTCATAGAGAAGTATTCCCACCGGAAAGTGGAGGGAAATCGTGTGGAGCAAGGAGCAAAGCTCACACATGAAGCTCAAAATCAGATTTTCTCCCTCAACAATGAGATCAAAGAGTTGAAGGAGGCTATCAAGACCAACTTTCCAAAGCAACAAGGGAAGGATGTTGGCTATTTGGGGCAACAACAATGGCGGTGATAACACAAACCGCAACAACAACAACAATAACCGGAACAACAACCGGAATAATAATTGGAATGGCAACAACAACAATAACAACAACCGGAACAACAATTGGAACAACAATAGGGGTTCAAGCAACAACAATTGGCGCTCCAATCAACAAAATTCCGGTAACTCTTATCTTTCTAATTCTAATTCACTAACTCCACCTTCCTCTTCCTCTACTCCTTTGAGAAGCCAGGGGCAAACATCAAATGGAGGAAACACTTCGGGAAAGGAGAAGCCCGATCCCATGTTGGAAACGATTTTGGGAAAGCTTCAAGGGTTGGAGAACCGCATCATTAAGGTTGATGATCAAATTTTCAAGGTTGATAAAGCTCAAAAGGTTTTAGAAAACCAAATGTTCAACCATGCGGAGGAAGTTCCTAGGAATCAAGGGAAACTTCCAGGGAAGACGGAGGACAACCCTAAGGGAAGGGTGATGTTAATTACAACTAGGAGTGGAGTGACTACCACCGATCCGCAGCCTAAGTTCGTTGAAGTCCCCGTAGAGAAGGACAAAGAGAAGGGGAAGGAGAAGGAAGATGTCTACGTTCCTCCTCTAGCTTACAAGCCTCCCATACCATTCCCCCAATCTAGAGCGAGAGCGCGCCTAGATAAACAATTTGGTAAGTTCATAGAACTTATGAGTAAGCTGCACATTAATATACCTTTCATCGATGCTATTGTAGGTATGCCAGCTTATGGCAAGTTCTTGAAGGAAATCCTCTCTGACAAGAGAAAGCTAGAGGATTTCGGTGAGGTTAAGATGAGTTTGGATTCCTCGGATCTCATCAAGACCATGAAGGAGAAAATGCCCCCAAAGCTAAAGGATCCGGGGTCATTTTGCATTCCCATAGGAGTGGGATATGTCACATACGATGCATTATGTGACCTAGGAGCAAGTGTGAGCATCATACCACTTGCATTGTGTAGGAAGATCGGTTTAGGCGACCCTAAACCGGTAAAGATGACGTTATACATGGCAGATCGATCCATCACTCGCCCCGTCGGTATTGTAGAAGACGTCCCAGTCAAGCTAGGTAAATTCTTTGTTCCCATTGATTTTGTCGTGCTTGATATTCCTGCAGATAGTCCGGTCCCGATCATACTCGGAAGACCGTTTCTTGCAACTTCCGGCTGCATAGTCGATTGCAAGAATGGTAGACTCGCTTTTGATATAAGAGAAGAGAAGGTAGAGTTCGTTCTTTCCACTCTAGTGAAGGAGCCAATCTTTGACGAGGATATATTCAATATCCAAGATGAAGAAGGGTTGTCTAGGGAGGAGGTAAGTGCGATTCTCTTCAACGATCCTTTACAAAAGGTTATCACTATGAGTCTAACAAATGTAGGGGAAGAAGAAGAGTGCAATGAGGCAATTGAAGCCTTAGAAGCACAAGAGGAGATGCATGAAGTGGAGTTTGAAAAACTCCACGATGAGGCAGAAAACGTGAGAATCCACGGCCACACACTATATTTCACGGCCGTGGATTTCACAAACAAAACCGTGTCCCACTCCAGAGAGTTATACGGTCGTGGAGAAAACATGACAACCGTATTTCCTTTCCACGCCCTAAACCACGGCCGTGGAGGACATAGGGAAACCGTGATTTTGGCCGTGGAAAGGGGTGATCGAGACACTTCTTCAACTTCTTTCGATTCTTCTCCCACACATTCAACACCCTTAGAAACTTCTAAGGAGACATCGGATGCTCCTCAAGGATCATTGGAAGCTCCGAAAGCAATGGAACTAAAACCACTTCCTACTCATCTAAGGTACGCTTTTCTAGGACCTAATTCTACCTTTCCGGTTATTGTTAGTTCCGATCTAAGCATAGATGAACATAATCAACTCATGATTGTCCTTAGGAAACATAGGAAAGCTTTAGGCTACACTATTGAGGACTTAGTAGGAATTAAACCCTCCCTATGCATGCATAAAATACTAATGGAGGAAGACTTTAGAACTTCAAGACAACCTCAAAGGCGGTTGAATCCGACCATGAAGGAGGTTGTCAAGAAGGAAATTCTTAAACTTCTTGATGCAGGTATCATCTACCCTATCTCCGATAGTAAGTGGGTGAGTCCGGTTCAAGTAGTTCCAAAGAAGGGAGGAATGACGGTCATCACCAACAAGAACAACGAACTCATTCCAACCCGAACCGTAACAGGATGGCGGATGTGCATAGACTACCGCAAGCTTAACAACGCGACGAGGAAGGATCACTTTCCACTACCCTTCATCAACCAAATGCTTGAAAGGTTAGCGCAACATTCACACTTTTGCTATCTTGACGGTTATAGTGGTTTCTTTCAGATTCCGATACACCCGGACGATCAGGAAAAGACCACATTTACGTGCCCATGGGGTACATTCGCCTATAGGAGAATGCCGTTCGGGCTTTGCAACGCCCCAACCACCTTTCAACGGTGCATGATGGCCATCTTCTCCGAATACATAGAGGAAATCATGGAGGTCTTCATGGACGACTTCTCCGTATACGGTTCCTCTTTTAACGATTGCCTTTCTAACCTTTCTCTTGTTTTGCAAAGGTGTGAAGAAACTAACCTAGTTCTTAATTGGGAGAAGTGTCAATTTATGGTTAAGGAAGGAATTGTACTAGGTCACTTAATCTCTAATAGAAGGATAGAAGTAGATAAAGCTAAGATAGAGACCATATAGTAGCTTCCTCCCCCAACTTCGGTGAAAGGGATAAGAAATTTTTTTAGGACATGCCGGATTCTATAGACGCTTCATTAAAGACTTTTCTAAAATATCAAAACCTCTCACTAATCTATTGATGAAGGATGCGGTTTTTGAGTTTTCACAGGAATGTTTAGATGCGTTTAACAAGATCCGGGAAGCTCTAAATTCAGCACCTATTATCCAACCTCCGGATTGGACTCTTCCCTTTGAGGTTATGTGCGACGCTAGTGACGTAGCTATTGGAGCTGTTCTTGGACAACGAAAGTAAGGGCGAACCCATGCCATATACTATGCTAGCAAAACGCTAGATGAAGCGCAGCTCAATTACGCCACTACCGAAAAAGAGTTTTTAGCCATTGTCTATGCTATTGACAAGTTTCGCTCTTATCTTGTAGGTGCAAAGGTGATTGTCTACACGGATCATGCTGCGATCCGGTATCTCCTTGCGAAGAAAGATGCGAAGCCAAGGCTAATTAGATGGATTCTTCTCCTACAAGAATTCAATCTAGAGATCTGCGACAAGAAAGGTTTAGAAAATTCTGTTGCGGATCATTTGAGTCGCCTAACACATCTAGAGGACGACCATTTACCTATCGATGACTCCTTCCCGGACGAACACCTACACATTATAGAGGAGTGCATCGACGTGATCTCCAAAGGTAACGAACCATGGTTTGCTGATTTTGTTAACTATTTGGTTTGTCAGGAGATACCGCCCGGACTATCCTACGCACAAAGAAAGAAGTTCTTTAAGGATGTCCGGGAATACTTTTGGAATGAGCCTCTCCTCTTTAAGAGAGGTCTGGATGGCATTATTCGGCGATGTGTGCCGGAAGATGAGATGCAAAGTGTCATCCGCCATTGTCATTCACTACCTTGTGGAGGATACGCTAGTTCGAACAAGACTAGCGCAAAGGTATTGTAATCTGGATTCTTTTGGCCTACTTTATTTAGAGATGTGCAATCCTTTGTTTCTTGCTGCGATGCTTGTCAAAGAACAGGTAATATCTCTAAGAGGAATGAGATGCCCCTCAACAACATTCAAGAAGTAGAGATTTTCGATGTTTGGGGAGTTGACTTCATGGGACCGTTCCCATCCTCTTGTGGAAACCAATACATACTATTAGCCAAAAGTGCTCCAAAATTCCTATTTGTGAAGTGCTTCCCCCCATCACTAATGATCACCCTTGGTGTTCCAAACCTAGGGAAGATCACTCGGTTGAAGAACTGCACCACCACCTTGGCATCATTTGTAGGAGAGGCGATGGCCTCTACCCATCTTGACACATAATCCACCGCCAATAGGATGTAGAGATTGCCACATGAGGAAGGGAATGGTCCCATGAAGTCTACACCCCACACATCAAAAATCTCAACTTCTTGGATGTTATTCAAGGGCATTTCATTCCTCCTTGAAATGTTGCCCGTCCTTTGGCAAGCATCACATGCCGCTACAAAACCTTGCACATCTCTAAACAAGTTAGGCCAATAAAAACCGGATTGCAATACCTTGACACACGTTTTGTGTGAGCTAGCATGGCCTCCACATGGTAAGGAGTGACAATGCCGGATCACACTTTCCATTTCATCTTCCGGTATGCATCTCCTAAGCACCCCATCCGGGCCTCTCTTGAATAGAAGCGGCTCACTCCAATAGTAATGCCTTACATCGTTGAAGAACTTTTTCCTTTGTGCATATGTTAATCCGGGAGGCACTTCCTCACACACCAAGTAGTTCACGATGTCGGCGTACCATGGTTCACTTCCTCTAGCCACTTGGAACAAGCATTCTTCCACCATTTGCAATTGTTCATCCCAGAATGAATCATCTATCGGGATGTTGTCTTTCCCAAGCTCCAATGGTGGGAGTCTACTAAGGTGATCCGCCACGGAGTTCTCGGATCCCTTCTTATCTCGTATTTCCAAATCAAACTCTTGAAGAAGAAGGATCCACCGAATCAACCTAGGTTTGACATCCTTCTTTGTAAGGAGATAACGGATCGCAGCATGATCCGTACAGACTATGACCTTTGCTCCAACAAGGTATGACCGAAACTTCTCAAAGGCATACACTACCGCTAGCAACTCTTTCTCGGTTGTGGCATAGTTAAGTTGGGCATCATCTAGCGTCTTGCTAGCATAATAAATGGCATGAGTGCGCCCATCTTTCCTTTGCCCCCAAACAGCCCCAACGGCTACATCGCTTGCATCACACATGATCTCAAACGGTAAACTCCAATCCGGAGGTTGCATGATGGGTGCGGAGATCAAAGTGTTCTTCAACCTACAAAAAGCTTCAAGACAATCCTTGGAAAAAACAAAATCGACATCTTTCATTAGTAGGTTAGTGAGAGGCTTAGAAATTTTAGAGAAGTCTTGAATAAATCTCCGGTAAAAACCGGCATGCCGTAAGAAACTCCTTACCCCCTTCACCGAGGTAGGTGGCGACAACTTCTCTATCGTTTCAATCTTAGCCCTATCAACCTCAATGCCACGGTTAGACACCAAGTGTCCTAACACAATACCTTCACTTACCATGAAGTGGCATTTTTCCCAATTTAAGACGAGATTTGTCTCTTCACATCTTTGCAACACTAATGACAAATTAGCTAAGCAATCATCGAAAGAAGAACCATAAACAGAGAAATCATCCATGAACACTTCCATGATATTTTCTATGTATTCCGAAAAGATAGCCATCATACACCTTTGGAAGGTGGCGGGTGCATTACACAACCCAAATGGCATTCTCCTATATGCAAAGGTACCCCATGGACATGTAAAAGTCGTTTTCTCTTGGTCATCGGGGTGGATAGGGATTTGGAAGAATCCACTATACCCATCTAAATAGCAAAAATGAGAGTGTTGAGCTAACCTTTCTAGCATTTGGTCAATGAAGGGGAGAGGGAAGTGATCTTTCCTAGAGGCCATGTTCAACTTCCTATAATCTATACACATTCTCCATCCCGTGACCGTCCTAGTTGGTATTAGTTCATTGTTTTCATTAGTTACTACCGTCATCCCACCCTTCTTAGGTACTACATGAACGGGACTAACCCACTTACTATCCGAGATAGGGTAGATAATTCCCGCGTCTAGCAACTTAATGATTTCCTTTTTGACCACCTCTTTCATTATAGGATTCAATCTCCTTTGATGTTCAATAGAGGGTTTGTGGTTATCTTCCATCATTATCTTATGCATGCACAAAGATGGCTTAATGCCGACCAAATCATCAATAGTGTAACCAATGGCTTTCCTATGCAATCTTAGTTCATGTAGCAATTTAGCAAGTTCGTCATCACTCAAGCATGCATTGACAATCACCGGATATGTAGAATTATCACCAAGGAATGCATACTTTAAATGAGAGGGAAGGGGTTTAAGTTCAAGTGAGGGAGGACCTTTATCGGTTGAAGATGATCCAAATAAGATTGGATGAGATGAATCCAAGGCAAAAGAAGACTCTCCTTGGCTCCTAGAAGTTTGATCATTATCAAGAGTTGATTCAGGAAAAACCATGGTCGGGAACACGGCTTGTTCATCTTCCACGGCCGTGGTTCTTGCCAAGCTTGCTTCTCGGAGTTGTCCAGAGAGTTTGACGGCCGTGGAACCTGAATCTCGACCGTGGAACTTGCAGCTGTTCACAATTTCTTCGTGGCTCTTAAATCCAACTCTTGGCTCCTCTTCCAAGGCCTCCAAGGCTTTGATCTCTTCATTGCATTCCTTTTCAATGTCTTCCTCCATCATACTCAAGGTAAGAACCTTCTCCAAGGGGTCCTTGATCAAGATCGAGCTTACAACTTCTCTAGATTCTTCTTGCTCGACTATGTTGAAGATATCTTTATCAAGGGTTGGCCCTTTCATCATTGTGGACAACTTGAACTTGATGTTCTCCTCTCCAATGTTGAAGGAGAGAGTCCCGTTCTTGCAATCTACTAAACATCCGGAGGTGGCTAGGAAAGGTCTTCCTAGGATGATGGGAACCGGATAATCCGCCGGAATGTCCAACACTACAAAGTCAATAGGCACGTAAAATCCTCCCAATTGCACCGGAATGTCCTCTAGAATCCCAACTGGATGAGTGATAGAACGGTCCGCCATATAGAGGGTCATCTTGACCGGCTTTGGCTCTCCTAGCCCGACCTTGTTGCTAAGTGCAAGCGGTATGATGCTTACACTCGCCCCAAGATCACAAAGGGCCTCGTATTTCACATCTCCCACTCCTATTGGGACGCAAAAAGAGCCCGGATCCCTTAGCTTGGGAGGCATTGCCTCCTTCATCGTTTGGATCAACTCCGAGGATCTCTTGGTCATCCTAATCTCCCCATACTCCTCCAACTTCCTTTTATTGGAGAGTATTTCCTTCAAGAACTTTCCGTATGCCGGCATTCCTAAGATGGCATCCATGAACGGAATGTTAATATGTAACTTGGACATTAGTTCAAGGAACTTACCAAAGTGATTGTCCAAACGAGCTCTTGCTCTTGATTGTGGGAACGGTAGTGGTGGCTTGTATGGAGGCGGTGCCACATAAGTTGGCTCTACATCTTTGCTCTTCCCTCCATCTTCATGCTTTCTTCCCTCTTCTACCACTACTTGATTTCCCTTAGCTTGGTCCTTGGGCAAAGGATCCTTCATACTCAACCCACTCCTCGTTGTGATAGCCAAAACTTGGCCTCTTGGGTTGTCTTCGGTTCTTCCGGGAAGCTTCCCCGGATCTCTATGTGCTTCACCTGCCTTTTGAAAGACTTGTGCCTCCAAGACCTTTTGAGCCTTAGAAATTGAAGTGACGGTGCTCTCAAGTCCACTCAATCTTCCTAGCAATTGTTCAAACATGACTTCGGTTATATCCTTTGAAGGTTGAGTAAAGCCGGGTGGAGGTTCTTGTGAAGCTCTTTGTGGTGGAGTTGTGCTTGTGGAGGTGGGAGGGTTCAAGGCTCCATCCGGGTTAGAGTAAGAAAACCCGAGATGGTTGTGGTTTGGCCGGTAATTGTTGAATTGCCGGTTGTTGTTGAAATTTCTTGGGCCTTGGTAATTGTTGAAATTGCCCCTTCCCATATAATTCACATCTTCCTCCTTGGAAGACAAGTTAGCTTGTGGAGGTGCTTGAGGAGTTGCTTGGCTCTTCAAGGTGGTAGTGCACAATTCTCTCAAGGACTTCAACTCGTTGTTGATGGCGTCAAGCTTGAAATTACTCATGGTGACTTCGCTGACCTCATATGCTCCTGCCTTTCTTCCTTCGCTCTTCCTATGAGAGTACTTTTCAATCACTAGAGCTTGCTTCTCCACAAACTCCCAAGCATCATCTACATGCTTCTCCATAAAAGTCCCACCGGAAAGAGATTGAAGCTTGAATTGGCTATCTTCATCAAGTCCTTTGAAGTAGATCTCCAATAGCTCAATTTTCGGTATGCCATGGTGTGGACAATCTAGGAGAAGGTCTTTGAATCTCTCCCAAGACTTGAACAAACTTTCTCTATCCTTCATCACAAAGGCATTGATCTTCCCTCTTAATTCGGTGGTCTTGGAAGGTGGGAAGAACTTGGTCAAGAACTCGGTTGTCATCTCCTCCCAAGTACCAACTCGTCCTTGTGGAATAGATTGATATCAAGCCAAGGCTTTATCCTTAAGAGAGAAGGAAAAAACCCTAAGCTTATGGTTGTTGCTCTCCAATCTTGGTGGTCTAAGAGTCTCCATCAAGATCTCATAATTCATCAAGTGTTGATGAGGAGACTCTCCTTCCATCCCTCCAAATTGATTGTGCCGGATCATTTGTAGAACTTGAGGGCGGAGCTCATAGTTGTGGGTTGCGGGATCTCCTAGATTCACACCCGGTCGGTGTGCTCTTTGTGCCGGATCCATACGTCTCCCTAGGGTTTGTGGCTCCTCAATAGCAATAGGTACAACCCTAACATTAGCCGCCGGCTGCGGTTGTGGTGGAGGTGGTGGAGGTTGTCGGCGATTAAGCTCTCCTTGAACAAGGGCTTGCCTAATCTCCTCAATCTCCCTCCTTGTTTCCTCTTGCCTCTCATTGGCAAGTCTCCTTTCTTCCTCCAAGAGCTCATCTCTTAGCCTTATTTGCTCTAAGGCTTCATCCAATTCAGCTTGAAGATTTCTACCGGCCATCTCTTTCTCTTTTCGGATGTTCTTAGATCTAGATCGAAGGGTTTTCTCCGGTTCGGGATCGAATGGAGCTAAATCCTTGCCACGAGATCTTCGCATACACCTAAAGAGTAATAGATGTCCTGAAAAGCAAAAACAAAAACCAAAAGGAGATCAAAAGAAACAAGAAAGATCTACACTAGAAACAATCACAAAATAGACTCAATCTTGACCTAGTCCCCGGCAACGGCGCCAAAAACTTGTTACGCTAAAAAGTGTGCACGCAATAAGCCTTAAATTTATACTCGTTATAATTATCCTAACTTCTAGCGCACCCGTAGTGTACGGGACGTATGTAGAAAGATAAGTATTCCGAGGTCGAACACAAAGACTAAGGTGAAATTGATTTAAGTTGTGATTGAATTTAGCAAGATCTAAGTCTAAAGAAAGGGAGAAAATAAAGGAAGAAAATCTCAATTGTTTTAGTTGGTTTTAGGTGATCACATCAAAGATCACAATTCATGCAAGGCAATCAATCAAACTAAACCAAAAATCAGCACAAATAAACAAATCAAACAAGATATTGATCAAGGAAAACGAAAAACGGATTCTAGGGGTTGGAAATTCCGGTTATGGCATAGAACTCAAGTTATCTATTCATTCTTTGGATTGATTTTGATATGTTGGGATTGAGTGTTTCTAAATTGGGATCAATTACCGGGTAGGTCTCATGGTCCAACTAGTCCACACCTAAGGTCTCATTACCGGGTAAGTCTCTAAGAACCTAAGGTTAGGAATTCTACACAAACCGGAATTGTTAATTAGGAATCTAACCTATCCTTACCGGGTAAGTCTCGGAATGGGAAGTCCTAATCAACATTCCTAGCACATCTAATCCAATGGCGGCTTATTAGGCTCACCACTACCTAAGGTCTTGCTATTTTAAATTCTAAGGGCAAGGATTACCGGGTAAGTCTCTCCTAACACTTATTCTCTACTCTAGGATACTCTAGGGTAGGTTAAACTTAGCAAAAACTTAGGGTTTCAACATTTATATAGGTCTAAGGTAAGATCCTTCGAACCAGAGAAAATCACGGTTTGTTCTATAGAAACCACGACCGTGGTTCTTCAAGAACTACCCGTGATTTCTAACAGAAACTACGTTCTTAAACAAAATCGTCCAAAGGTAAATCTAAGTCCGTCCTATCATAGTTCTAGCCAAAACCATCTTTTCCTTACCCTAGAATCACATCAATTTAACCTACAACATTCATGATGGAAATCAAAGCAAGCAAACATAAAATCATAACCCCCATTGCAAGATAATGAAAGAAAAGAGATGAACAATGAACTTCAAGAACAAACAAATCCGAGAATGGAATTAGAGCTACTTACAACCCTTCCAAAAGAAGGTTTCAAGGGTTTACAAACTCCAGAGATAAAATCCGAAATACAAGAAAGCTATGGTGTGTTCTTCTCTTCTTCAATGGAACCTTTCTTCTTCTCTTTGGCACTTTCCTTCCTAGAAAAAATCTTCTTCTTTGAGAATATATTTGTTAGAGAAATGGATAATGGATGAGCTGCTCCCAAACTACCCCAGTTGCCTCAAACAACCCATCAAGGACCACTTTTATAACAAATTGTGCATGAGCTGGCCATGAGAGTCGTGGCACAGCTGTCACGAGAATCTGGCAAAATCCACGGTCATTTCCACGGCCGTGGTTCTTCAGAGAACCGTGATTCTGTGCAGAAACTTCGTTTTGGATCATTAGGCTGTGGTTGGTGCATGGCTTGTGTTGGCAAGGTTCCATGAGTCCTCCTTAGCCCTTGGCTTGCGTTCCAATGAGTTCGGAAGTGTGTCATCTAAATGAACGACCCTCAAACGCATCGTTTTAGCTCAAAACTTCCCGAAATACCTACAAAACGCACACAAGTCCGTGTAGACGTCTATCTCGACAAAATACATGTTTTGAGTGCAAAACGTATTGGACTAGTGCTAGATCATGCATGATTGAGCGAGAATCCTATCTAAATGTACACCTAAAACTATGCTATAAATCGTGTTATCAAGACGTTTACCGCCAGCAGTTCGGGCGGCACTACGACCCCAACTTCTCTCCATTTCCACCTCCACCGGCGCCACAGTGATGACCTGCAGGACCGATAGCTTTAGCCGCTCCACCACCACTTTGTGACTTTGTGAGTTTCTTTTTCTTTTTCTTTCTTTCTTTTCTTCTTTTCTTTCTTTTGTTTAAACATTAGGGACAATGTTTGTTCCAAGTATGGGGTGGGGTGTGACTAAAAGTTTGTAATAACTCTTACTCACTATGTTTGCTTCTATCGAGACTATCTTGCATGTTCATTATATTGTTGCACGTTTCATTATTGCATCGCATGAAAAAGAACTTGAAAAACCCATAAAAATTGAAAAATTTTGAAAAAATTATGTGCTTCTATGGTTAGAGATGAATTCTATGATAATATCACTTGTGAATTGAGTTTGATGACAATTGCATGCTTAAAAAAATAGTGAATTAAAAAGAAATTTGAATGAATGGATTATACCTCTTTTGCAAGTTTCATAATGTGATGAATGTTACTTAAATCATGTTGAGAAAATAAGGTTGAAATCACACTATAAGTTCTTATGCTTCTTATTGAGATGATTAAGGCAATTCGATTTTTCTTTCTTCTTACTTTGATCATTTTAGCTCCTCATTGAAATATTGACCTCCTTTACCTATCCGGGAACTTGGAGAAGTGAATGAAAAAGGCATGTTTGATGTGGGAGGGCCATGAAAGCAATATTACAATCAAAAGAATAGAAAGAAATTTTAGGTTTGGGGAAGTCAATCATGACGATGAGTAACTCGGCACCATTCACATAGCCGGGTGTTTGTGTCTTGCCAAAGTCGGATTGAGCGATATTCCTAGCGGATTATGGTATGTGCGCTAAGGGTTTGAGGCATCTCATAAAAATTGAGAAACGCCGATCTCCTAGGCTTCGGTTTTTGTGCACCTCTATCCATAACTCCAAAAGTAAAGTCGAAAAATGAAAAGAAGAGAGCGAAGTGATAGCATGAATTATAGTCTATATTTTGGGGATTGTTTGGACGTTTTATCTTTCATAATCTGCATGTTTGTATGTATATTATGTGATTTTACTACCATTTCATCTACCTTTGCGAGAATCGAGGTCTACACCTAGTTTTGTTGTAATCGTAGGTAAAATGGCACGTTTTGCATCAAAAAGGAGCAAAAGGAGTCATGAGTCATTTAGAGCTACATCCAGGGAGCATAGCCATGAATTAAAGATTTACTTTGGAGCAGATTCGAGAGATTTCACGTTCTGTTGTGACTCACCTCGGTTGACCACAGATTCACCTCGACCGAGGTGATCCAGAGACGCCGACTCGACCGAGGCGAACACCTAGGACGCGGCGAGAATATTTTATTCTTGGATGAGATCTTTTAAAATTGAAAAGTGATCTTATATTTTTGGGCTTGGCTCCTGGAAGGAAGAAGATATGCAGAATCATATATTTTACCTATATTTATGGGAAAATATCTTTCTAAGATTTATTATCTTTGGAGGGTTATTTTCTTATAAAAAGAGTTGGATTTCCCACAAATCCGACATCCGCTTACACCGAAAAACCCGCTATCAGCGCAAGAGAGTCGCATACATCTCGCAGCAGCCACACTCCAGATTTGGAGATTCGAAGAACCTTGTTGAAGGTTGAAGGAAGATTGAAGATTATAACTTTTATAGCTTTTGAAGGGTTTTTGTAAGATTATCTTTAATTCCCTTCCTTATTGTCTTGTCTTGTTGGATTGCTATCCAAGGAACGCTTTTGTTGTGATATTTGATTCAGTTATTGAAGTCTTTTCATTAAATTCTTCTTGTTCAAATATTCACCTTCTTCCCATATATTTAATACTTTCATAATGATGATGAGTGGCTAATTTCCGTGTGTGAGTCTAGGGTGATTGGCTAAAGGTTGTGGGAAAAACAATGATAGAATAATCTTAGATTCCAGTAGGATCCTGAAAGTGAGTCTTTAACCTTAACCCTAAGCATCTCGTTCAGTCGATGAACATCTCGGCCGGGGTGGAATTCTTCTGACCGAGGTGACTTATCCGATTCTAAACAGAAAGTTAAGTGTTAGAGTTTGCCAAATCCTATTCTTATTACACCTTTCTGGTTCAATGCAAGCTTAGGATGAGACTTACCCGGTAATTCCTTAGTTTGTTTACCAACGATCATAAGTGTAGGTAATAAAGGTTTATCCTTTATTGGGGTTTGAGTGTGCTCCCATACCATCTTTGTGAGTTAGCCTGAGACTTACCCGGTAAAGGTTGATTCTATTCCCTTAGATGGTGTGTTAGTTTGAGATTATAGTTCTTTTTATCTTAATTCCTTGAGACTTACCCGGTAATAGGAGTTACGGTTTAGAATTAGTGAATAATGAGACTTACCCGGTGATCTATTCCACTTTAGTAACACCTTCCCTATGCAAAAATCTCAGCTTTGTCCGCCTATCTATAGATCTTGAGTTGGAACCACAACTAGATGCTTTAATCCCTAGAATTGCATGTTTGCTTTATTGACTTCTTATTCATCTTTGATTGTGTTGATTACTCTTGTGGTTAGTATTTACATAAGCACACCGTTATTGACTTTGTTTCACCAAGTCCCTGTGATCGACCCCTGGAATTCCTTGCTTTTACTACGATTGACCCGTACACTGCGGGTTCGCATCCTTGTTTTAAGCTTAAGTCTAGGGTTATAAATTTAAAGCTTGCACACACCGTTTGGAGCAAACAAGTTTTTGGCGCCGTTGCCGGGGACTTGGTCTAGACCGAGCAGGTACGGTTTGCTCTTTGGGCGCTTGCCCCCGTGTCTACTAACCACTCTACTTGAGTGACTTTTGCAGGTTCTTTCTTAGGTATATGCGAAGAACCCGCGCTGGGAAGGAAATCGTTCCTTACGATCCCGAACCAGAAAAGACATACAAAAGACGCTTGAAGGAAGCAAAGATGGCCCAACAAGACAACCACGATCTTGAGGCCGAATTGAAAGAGGCGTTAGAGCTGCTACGCCTCAGCCAGGAAGAGCTACAGCGAGAGAAGGAAGAAACTCGCACCAAGACAGAAGAAATCGAGGCGGAGATGGCGGTCATACGTGACCAGATTCTACTTCGACCGAGGGAAGATCCTCCTGTTGATCCTCGACCGATGCAGAATCCAGTAGCTGACCCTCGACCGAGGCAAGTTCCAGTACTTGACGCCCCGGCCGATGTACTTCCACCTCGGAGGCCAGTCCGAGATGTTGTTCTTGCAGGAATCCTGCAAACCTTAGGTCAAAGGATGGACCCTAATCAATAGCTAAGGCGTCCAGGAGTGAACCTAGGAAATCCAGCGGACCATGATTATGAACTTCGACCGCAAGTTCTATCTATGATTCACCAATGCCAATTCGGAGGGCTAGAAAAGGAATCACCACATCAACATCTTCAAAACTATGAGATCTTGATGGAGACCTTGAGACCTCCAAGAATTGAAAACGACAACTACAAGCTAAGACCTTTTTACTTTTCTTTAAAAGATAGAGCTCTTACTTGGTATCAATCTCTTCCTCCAGGAAAAATCAGCACATGGGAGGAGATGACAACGGAGTTCTTGACCAAATTCTTTCCCCCCTCAAAAACAGCCAAAATGAGAGGGAAGATAAATGCTTTCATTATGAAGAACAAGGAGAGCTTGTCCAAGTCATGGGAGCGGTTCAAGGACATTCTTTTAGATTGCCCACATCATGGGATTCCAAAACTAGAGTTATTGGAGATATACTTCAAAGGGCTGGACGGAAGCACCCAGTTCAATCTCCAACTACTCTCCGCCGGCACCTTTATGGACATGGAGGTTGACGAGGCTTGGGACTTCATCGAGAAGCAAGCCTTGCACATGGAGAAATACACCCACCAAGGAGCTGAAGGTGGAGTTAAAAGAGTCAACTTTCAAGAGACTCAATCCAACAACAATCAACTCACGTCTTTGACAAATAACGTGAAGCAATTGAAGGAACTTTTGGTTGCACAAACCAAGAAGGAAGAGCAAGGGCAAAGGAACAACAACAACGGGTACCGTAACAACAACAACGGTCCCCGAAACAACAATTACAACAACAACAATAGAGGGTCCAATAGCAACAATTGGAGGGCGAATAACCAAAATTCGGGTAATTATTCAAACTCCAACTCTAACGATTCCTCTAACCCTTTCCTCTCTTCCCCTTCTTCTTCTTCTACTCCATTAAAGAGCCAGGGGAAAGGATCAAGTTCGTCTCAGCCAGAAAAGAAAGACGCAGTTCTGGAGGCTATCTTGATCAAGCTTAGTGCTATGGAGACTTCTATGACTTCATTTTCGAGGGCCCAAAAGTCCTTCGAACAACAACTTGCAAGTAGGGCGAATGAAGCGTCAAGAGATCCAGGGAAGCTTCCAGCAAGGACAGAAAGCAACCCTAAGGGCCAATGCATGGCCATAACTACGAGGAGTGGACTCAAAACTGCAGATCCAGTACCTCGGTCGGTGACAGTACCGACGCAGACCACCTCGGTCCAGATGCAGTCGAAGAACACTTCGACCGAGACGCCAACCGAGGTGGAGCAACAGAAAGCGGAGGGGAAGACTAAAATTTATGTTCCACCTCCTGCATACAAACCACCACTTCCATTCCCTCAGTCCAGAGCCAGAGCACATCTAGACAAGCACTTTGGTAAGTTCCTTGACTTGATGAATAAGCTACATATTAATATTCCTTTCCTTGATGCCATTTTAGGTATGCCCGCCTATGGGGAGTTCTTAAAGGAAATCCTATCAAGGAAGAGGAAGCTGGAGGATGTTGGTGAAGTTAGGATGACATCTAAATCTTCGGAACTCATACAAATCATGAAGGAGAAGATGCCACCTAAATTGAGAGATCCCGGCTCATTTTGCATTCCCATTCAAGTTGGGGATGTCACTTGTGAAGCCCTTTGCGATCTAGGAGCCAGCGTGAGCATCATCCCGCTAGAGCTATGTGTGAAGATCGGTCTTGGAGAGCTCAAGCCGGTCAAGATTCGACTTTATATGGCGGATCGCTCCATTACCCATCCCGTGGGCATCTTGGAGGACGTTCCGGTCAAGTTAGGTAACTTCTATCTACCTATAGATTTTGTTGTACTTGACATTCCCGCAGATTATCCTGTTCCAATTATTCTCGGGAGGCCATTTCTAGCAACTTCGGGTTGCAACGTGGATTGCAAGAAAGCCAAGTTGAAATTCAACGTTGGTGGCGATGAGGTGGAGTTCGCACTACTTGCAGCCATGAAAGGGGAGCAACTAACTGATGATATCTTCAACATCTACGATGAAGAAGAATCAAGAGAATTGGTGAGCTCTATCCTTATCAACGATCCACTCGAAAGAGTTATTACCTTCAGTTTAATGGAGGGAGGTATAGATGCTTCTTGTGATGCAGATATACGGAGCTTAAAAGCACTAGAAGAGGATCCAGAAGCTAAAACTGAGAAGCTAATCCAGGAGACGAAGATCTCCAGTTTCGGTTCCAGTAGTAGTACCTCGACCGAGGCACTTTCTGGAATGAGCAAGGCGACTGAAGAACATCTCGGTCAACGCCTCAGCGCCTCGACCGAGGTCGATGGCGAGATGATGTCAACTGAGACTGCCGAGAATAACAAATTTCTTACTCCCTTCTCTGACATTCATCCACTGTTGGTGGAACATTCCATCCACCAACTTTCTGATAATAAAGGTCCTTGGTATGCTGATATTGTGAATTATCTTGTTTGCCAGGAGGTACCGCCCGGATTGACGTACTCTCAAAGAAAGAGATTCTTCAAGGAAGTGCGCCACTATTACTGGGACGAGCCGCTGCTATTCAAGCGCGGGCCGGATGGGATGCTTCGAATGCGCATTCCGGAAGATGAAGCTAATAGCGTCATAAGGCATTGTCATTCACTTCCTTGTGGGGGACATGCTAGCACCGATAAAACATGCGCTAAGGTATTACGTTCTGGTTTCTTTTGGCCTACATTATTTAAAGATGTGCAATCTTTTGTTGTCTCTTGTGATCCATGCCAAAGAACAGGAAATTTATCAAGGAGAAATGAGATGCCACTTAATAACATCCAAGAAGTGGAAATCTTTGATGTATGGGGGATTGACTTCATGGGACCTTTCCCATCCTCCGGAGGAAACCTCTACATTCTTCTTGCAGTCGATTACGTCTCTAGATGGGTTGAAGCCATTGCTTCTCCCACTAACGACGCCAAGATGGTTGTGAAGTTCTTGAATAGAACTATCTTTCCACGGTTTGGAACTCCACGCATCATCATTAGCGATGGAGGAACGCATTTCATCAACCGGAAGTTCAAGGCACTTCTATCGAAGTATGGGGTAACCCACAAGGTATCAACCGCTTATCACCCTCAAACTAGTGGACAGGTCGAGATCTCGAATAGAGAAATCAAGGAAATTTTGGAGAAGACCGTCTCTAGAACGAGGAAGGATTGGTCCATGAAATTGGACGATGCTCTTTGGGCGTACAGGACCGCATTCAAGACTCCCATAGGTACCACCCCTTATAATTTGGTATATGGGAAGTCTTGCCATTTGCCCGTCGAATTGGAACACAAAGCGTATTGGGCGATCAAATGGTTGAATTTCGACATCAAAGAGGCCGGCGAGAAGCGACTATTGGAACTCAACGAGCTGGAGGAGCTGCATTTGAACGCTTATGAGAATGCCAAAATCTACAAGGAAAGGACGAAGAGATGGCATGACAAGCGTATCGTCCCAAAGGAGCTTAACGAAGGAGACTTAGTTCTACTCTTCAACTCCCTCCTCCGCCTTTTTCCAGGTAAGTTGAAATCTAGATGGACCGGACCTTATGTTGTGAAACATGTTTTCCCTCATGGTGCAGTTGAGATATGGGGCGAAACTAGCGGAAGCTTCAAGGTCAACGGTCATAGACTTAAGAAGTACCAACCGGAAACGCCGGTTGAGGAAGTTGCACCGATATACCTTGTTTGAGACGCATCATGGTCCAGCTAGCGACCTTAAACCAATCGCTTCTTGGGAGGCAACCCAAGGTATTGCTTTCTTTTCCCGTTTTCTAGTCTAGTTTAGATAGTTTTTGTTTTTGCTTTGCTTTGCTTTGTTTTGGCGTTCTGGACAAACAACAGGAAACATCTAAGGAAGGAGCATAACTGAAGGACAGAAGTTCGAGAAATTGAGAAGACGAAGACGTCTCGGTTACTGTCAGAGTACCTCGACCGAGACGATTCTTGAGCAACCGAGGCGATTAGGGTTTTCTACAGAACCACCTCGGTCCAATCGAGACCATCTCGACCGAGGTGACAGCAGTTCCAGGAACGGTATAAAAGGGGAAAAAATTTCTTTTTCACTTTTTTTACCTTCTTCGACTCGACCGCGGCGCCTTCTCACCTCGCTTCCTCAAATCTTGCTCGTTTTCGAAGATTTCCGCTTCCAAACTGCGATTGAAGGGTAGAGGATCCCATTGCAAGTACAGATCTGCGAAGAAATCAAACGAATCGACCGAAACGAGGTAAAAACAGTCGAAACCCTAACTCGTTCATTCGCTTCGATTTGGGCTTTGGTTGCCCTTGCATCTGCTGAGAAAAGGCTTAAGTACCCCTTAGGAAGCAATTGTAGTGATTTTTGGGGGAAAAGAACTGGATTTCTGAGAATTGAATCGCAAACTGCTTACCCCTCGGTCTAGTCGAACTGTGCCTCGGCCGAGGTGATTCCTGAGTGTTGTCAGTGACCGAGGTGATCTGACAGTAGCTGAGAGAAAATGAGTTCCGAACGTCGCCTTGCCCTCAGAGATAGATCCTCACCTTCCCCTCCTTCCTCTTCTTCCCGACCTTACCGCCCGGTGATCCACGAGAGATGCCGGGTAGATTATGAGCGTATAGCTAGCCGTCCAGTGATTGCACCACGTTTCCTGGATGTGTCCGCTTTCAATTGCCTAGGGGTAGAGGGAGACCTTAGGAGGATGATTACCACAGTTGGGCTGGATCAGTTTACCGAGATCCGAGCCCCAACCTACTTGGAGCCGACCCTAGAGTTTGTTAGCTTCTTCACTTACCTTCCCACAGAGCAGTCTATGAAGTACCGGTTGATGAGCCGGAACTTCATAGTACCGCTCGAGATATGGAGATAGATTTTCGGCTTTTTTGAGCCCACAACCATTGACTTCCCGACTAGAGCAGTTGCTAGAGAGTTTTGGGGGCAGATTGCCCATATTGTGGAGCATGCTGATAGATGGCGCCCTGGAGATTCCAGGGAGAAGGTCATCTTCCATCTGGCCTTCAGATTAGCCCATAGGATATTCAACGAGACACTTCTGGCGCGTACTGAGATGCCCCAGAAGATCAGACAAGGAGAGCTCTTCAGTCTATACTGTATGGTTACAGGGGGTTTCCCAGACTTTGGCTTGATCTTGGCAGAGGATCTGCACAGGATCAAGGCCAAAGCCAAGGGAGACATTTGCTGCGGAGGTCTTGTCACCCACATAGCTGCTTTTCATGGCATGGACCTCAGTGCGTGTACGATGGTGGCGGCTCCGAAGCCGCTTGGATTGCAGGAGATGATCACTTGGCGGATTCTAGTTCCCCGAGGTCTGACCACTCCATATGTAGCTATGCCGTGGGAGCTGACTGCACCACAGGGGATCCGTTGGTCTGCCCAGTTCACCGTGTACGATCCACATTATTGGCAGACCACCTGGACTCCACTGATGGAGAATCATAGGGAGGCAGCAGCTGCCCCAGCTGAGGATAAGGAGGAGGAGGCTGATGATGAGGACACAGTGGATGAGAGAGATGGTGGAGTCCCGATGGATACAGGGACAGATACTGCAGGGACGAGCGCGCCGCCGATCATAGATCTGGATGAGGAGGATACTGAACCTGCACCTGCTGCATCACCTGCTAGATCTGCTAGGCGTCGGACACGCCGTCATAGAGATTCAGAGGCTCATCGTCGGATCGAGGATCTGACAGAGCAGATGATAGATTCTTATGCTGCCCTTACTGTGGACATGCATGAGAGATTTGTTGCCCAGCACCGACAGATTGACAGCTGGACTCATCAGATGTTGGAGGGGCAGCACTATCAGCGCAGGATGATGTAGCTACAGTTCCAACAGACTATGGGTTATCCATTCGACCCGACCCAATATCCGTACGTGCCACCACCACCACCACCACCACCACCGGATCAGGACTATTGATGAGCTGCAGGACTTTCTTTATTATATTTTTATGCAGTTCAGCTATTTATCCGGTGAGTACTCTTGTCTCTAGACTTATTTTGACCCACTGGGACAGTGTGTCCCAAGTATGGGGTATTTGTACTTATGTGATGACTTTGATGTACTTATTCGATGACTTGATGTATGACTCACATTTTATCGGGTATTTTATTTATGCTTCACTTCTACATTTATGTGATTATCTGATATCACATGCATACCTATAGGTTATTAGATTGAGAAAAAACGTCGAAACCGAAAAAAAATATGGTTTTAAAAATTTTTTTTTTGACCTCGACCGGGGAGATTCTGGCCGAACGAGGTGTTTCACCTCGGTTGACCTACGAACACCTCGACCGACGTGGGTAACAGAAAGTTTTCGAAAACGATTTTGTGCTACTTATCTGGATATGATCTCAGTGAAGATTCTGTTTACTTACTGGTTTTAATTTTTTATGTGTTTGAAAGGTTTTATAATATGTTTAAGTTGCTAAATGCTTTGTTTGAAACTATTGGCATGTTTAATACTTTATTTTTATCCAAATTATGTTGAATTTGAAAGTTGACACCACATAATGAGTTCTCTCACTTTCTTCTTGGAAAGACCAAGGCAATTCATTCTTTTCTCTTCTTCTTCTTGATCATGCTTAGCCCCTCATATACATTTTGCCTCCCTTTACCTATCCGGGAATTTGGAAGCAAGTGAAGTGGTGAAAGCAAGTTAAAGTTGAGAAGTGGGCTGGAAGTGAAAGTGTTAGAAAGTAATTTTAGGTTTGGGGAAGTCAATCATGAAGATGAGTAACTCGGCACCATTCACATAGCCGGGTGTTTGTGTCTTGCCAAAGTCGGATTGAGCGATATTCCTAACGGGTCATGGTATGTGCATCAAGGGTTTGATGCATCTCAAGAAATTGATGATTGCTGATTTCCTAGGCTTCGGTTATTGTGCACCTCTGTCCATGCACCCCAAAAAGTAAAGTAAAAAGAAAAAGTGTGAAATAAGCAAAGCTTATTGGTGGAAGATGTTGCAAGTCAAAGTGAAAGCGAAGTTCATCCTTTTCCCGGATTCTAGCACCACATTACCTTACACACATCCCTACCCTACACGTTTCTTGACCTTTCTTTTGGGAAGCCCTTGAGACCTTGAGCTTGTTGATTGACTTAGTGGTTTAATTCGGATTGTACATGATTAATTTTGATAATTATGATTTATTATGCATTCTATGATTTTATGCAAAGATGAACAACTTTCCTATATTTATAAAATGTTTTGATCATATTGAGTTTTTAAATTCCATGAAGTATTCTCTTAGAGTGATCTATGATAGTTGCACACCAGGAAATGTTTTTAAAAGACTTTTCATTGATTTTCTTGACTATTAATTCATTCTATCTTGTCTTTTATATGAGGAACTTGCTTGGGGACAAGTAAGGGCTAAGTATGGGGTATTTTGATAGCATGAATTATAGTCTATATTTTGGGGTTTGTTTGGACGTTTTATCTTTCATAATCTGCATGTTTGTATGTATATTATGTGATTTTACTACCATTTCACCTACCTTTGCGAGAATCGAGGTCTACACCTAGTTTTGTTGTAATCGTAGGTAAAATGGCACGTTTTGCATCAAAAAGGAGCAAAAGGAGTCATGAGTCATTTGGAGCTACATCCAGGGAGCATAGCCATGGATTAAAGATTTACTTTGGAGCAGATTCGAGAGATTTCACGTTCTGTTGTGACTCACCTCGGTTGACCACAGACTCACCTCGACCGAGGTGATCCAGAGACGCCGACTCGACCGAGGCGAACACCTAGGACGCGGCGAGAATATTTTATTCTTGGATGAGATCTTTTAAAATTGGAAAGTGATCTTATATTTTTGGGCTTGGCTCCTGGAAGGAAGAAGATATGCAGAATCATATATTTTACCTATATTTATGGGAAAATCTTCTAAGATTTATTATCTTTGGAGGGTTATTTTCTTATAAAAAGAGTTGGATTTCCCACAAATCCGACATCCGCTTACACCGAAAAACCCGCTATCAGCGCAAGAGAGTCGCATACATCTCGCAGCAGCCACACTCCAGATTTGGAGATTCGAAGAACCTTGTTGAAGGTTGAAGGAAGATTGAAGATTATAGCTTTTATAGCTTTTGAAGGGTTTTTGTAAGATTATCTTTAATTCCCTTCCTTATTGTCTTGTCTTGTTGGATTGCTATACAAGGAACGCTTTTGTTGTGATATTTGATTCAGTTATTGAAGTCTTTTCATTAAATTCTTCTTGTTCAAATATTCACCTTCTTCCCATATATTTAATACTTTCATAATGATGATGAGTGGCTAATTTCCTTCTGTGATTCTAGGGTGATTGGCTGAAGGTTGTGGGAAAAACAATGATAGAATAATCTTAGATTCCAGTAGGATCCTGAAAGTTCGAGTCTTTAACCTTAACCCTAAGCATCTCGTTCAGTCGATGAACATCTCGGCCGGGGTGGAATTCTTCTGACCGAGGTGACTTATCCGATTCTAAACAGAAAGTTAAGTGTTAGAGTTTGCCAAATCCTATTCTTATTACACCTTTCTGGTTCAATGCAAGCTTAGGATGAGACTTACCCGGTAATTCCTTAGTTTGTTTACCAACGATCATAAGTGTAGGTAATAAAGGTTTATCCTTTATTGGGGTTTGAGTGTGCTCCCATCCCATCTTTGTGAGTTAGCCTGAGACTTACCCGGTAAAGGTTGATTCTATTCCCTTAGATGGTGTGTTAGTTTGAGATTATAGTTCTTTATCTTAATTCCTTGAGACTCACCCGGTAATAGGAGTTACGGTATAGAATTAGTGAATAATGAGACTTACCCGGTGATCTATTCCACTTTAGTAACACCTTCCCTATGCAAAAATCTCAGCTTTGTCCGCCTATCTATAGATCTTGAGTTGGAACCACAACTAGATGCTTTAATCCCTAGAATTGCATGTTTGCTTTATTGACTTCTTATTCATCTTTGATTGTGTTGATTACTCTTGTGGTTAGTATTTACATAAGCACACCGTTATTGACTTTGTTTCACCAAGTCCCTGTGATCGACCCCTGTAATTCCTTGCTTTTACTACGATTGACCCGTACACTGCGGGTTCGCATCCTTGTTTTAAGCTTAAGTCTAGGGTTATAAATTTAAAGCTTGCACACACCGTTTGAAGCGAACACAAAGCTCTAAGTTGAAAGTGCTGCGGAAACCGCAAGAGAAGAAGAAAAGAGTAGTTATCCACTTTCCCGGATTCATGCACCACGTTCCTTAAAGTTTTCCTTCCCTTTCCACATTCTAGACCTTATTTAAAAGTCCTTAAGATCAAAAGAATGTTATATGACTTGGTGATCTAAATTGAAGTTTCTTATGAATGATTTTGATAATGTTTGAAGGTTATGATGCTTGTATTGAAGTTTAATTGATTCATGAGCTTTCTTTACTCTTTACTCTTTGATTAAGTGTATGAAAGTCTTATAAACGAATGAAGCAAGGTTTGAGAATAATCTATTGTTTAGAAGACACATCATCCAAAAGAAGTATTGCTTTGAGAAGGTACACATATTTCATCCTAACTCTCGTTTTAAAGCTTTTTGAGAGACCTTGCTTAGGGACAAGCAAGTGTTAAGTATGGGGTTATTTGTTAGTATGAAATATTGTGATATTTTAGGCACGTTTTCTAATTGTATTTGATTCATATTGATAGTCATTGATTGAGCATTGAAGCATATGTGAGCTAGTTTGTCTATAATGTCGATATAGAGATCTACACAAGCTTTATGTTGATTATAGGTAATTGAGAGCTATTTCCGAACGGAATTGAGCAAAGATGGAGTTGATCGAGCATGTCCACGAATTGAGGACATTTCTAGGAGCCAAAGGAGAGCTAACTTGAGGAATGCACGAGGCTAAGGAAGAATCACGTTCTAGCCCTAAACCACGCTCTAAAATACGGCCATACTACTTTTCACGCCCTAAACCACGGTCGTGGAACTATGGCAAGTGAAGCGTGGTTCATTCCAGTAACTTCTACGGTCGTGGAATTGTTTGTGTCAAACAGTGTTGATTTCCACGCTCTAAATTACGGTCGTGGAACCTTCCACGACCGTGATCTTAGCGATCTTTTTCGCCACATTTTAAGCCACGATCTTTTAAGAGATTGGGCCGGGCCGATACTACATCATACACTATAAAAGGACGGACGGAGAGAGATTCCGTCACCTTCGCTTACGCATAGACGCATCTTATGCTTGCGCTTGGAATTGCCCTAATCTCGCATTTGGCGGAGATTGTGTTTGAGAGATTTTTGCGCTTTGTCATTGGGATTTCCGGTTTACGGAAGATCGAAGATTCGGAAGATTGTTTGCAAGAAGATTTCGCTTCTTGCTTAGGTTTGAATTAGAAGACGGATTGACATCCCGTTCTTCCTTCTTATCTAAGATTTGTGTTTATTTGTGTTATTCCGAATCTAGTGACGATTATTGTTCTTGATTGTGACTTTGAGGTTGATTTGGAAGTTATTGAAGGTTTTCGGAAGTTTTTATCTTTCAATCTTTTAAGTCTTAAAATTGATATCAATATGACTGTTGTTGGCCAAAACCCTTTAGCAATTCTAAGGTGAAGGGTTGATAGTTGTGGCTTAGATGATGATAGATCGATCGTAAATAGATTGGACCCTGAGAGTTAGAGAGAATCGCCGACGAACCCTAAATCACGGTCTGTTCTTGAGTCCACGACCGAGGAACCTCAAGAACTAACCGTGATTTCCCTTAAGTCTACGAACTTGCTTTTACTTTAGTCCAAAGTTAAAGATTTGCTTTGACTTAGTCTTGGCTTGCCTCTTCTAGGTGGTAGTGAAGCCTCAACAACCTCTACCTCGATTATGAGTGTCACAACCTTAATCGGTTAAGTTAGTCTTGATCCTTGGATTATAAGTTTGGGTATTTGACATTAATTCTTACCTTTAGAACCTTTCTATATTGAAGCCTCAACAACCTTTATAGAGAGTGTCTTGTAGGTGAGTCACATAAGGTCTTGGAACTTCACCGTACATTGCCTTACATTCGTATACCTTTGCATACCTCAACTCTGTCCTTACATCCTTAGTATATCTTGAATCGATTGCCACAACTGGATTCCTGGATCTTTAGGATTGCTGTTTTCCCAATAATTTGAAAAGCTCCATACATTTACTTGCTTGATAATCTTAACTGGATTTAACCCCCCAAATCCCCGTGTTCGATACTCTGGAATTCTTGCTCAACTACGCCGATCCGTACAATGCGGGTTCGCTTGCTTGATTTCTAGTTTTATAAATTTAAAGCTTATTTGCACGCACGCTAAGTGGCGAACAACACGTGGGTCAACACATTTTCCTGGATACTTATAAGTCTAAAACTTTCAAGATATACGATTCTATGTGTAGAAGTTATTACAGTGTTTATTTAAGGTAAAATGACTATTTTACCCTCAATCCCGGAACTTCCAAAAACTCGGAATATGTACTTAAATTATAATTTGAGGCTAACTAACCATATTCTACTCCCTAGGATGATTTTAGGTAACAACTAGAAAAACTACCCATTTTCTATTTCCCGAAAAGTCACTAAAGTCCAACTACAACTTCAAATATAAAATTCGAATAATCTTATAAAAATTCCGAAATAATTCCGTAGATCATCTATGATATCCCATCTACTAATAGGAGAAAGAATTTCTTAAAACTGTTAAAGCATCACTTCTACAAAAATTTCTAAAGTTGGTTACAACACTTAACAAGCAGCACACTGTCTTAACTTTGAAAAATCAAAACTCCTAAACTACTCGCTGGATTTATCCCAAATTTTGATATGTTCTACTATAAAATCTTATCTCTAATATATCCAAAATTCAGATGCAAAGGAGATCAAAATCCTATTTAAAACTATCTCACAAAACCGAATTTCAGCACAACAGAAAAACTGCTTACGACTTAATCTTGGAAAAATCATAAATCCCAAACCACTCGCTGGATGCCTCTCAAATTTTAATATGTTCTACAACAATGTGTCAACTATATCATATCCAAAGTTCAAGCCCAACGGAGATCAAGAGCTTATTCAAAACCATCTCACAAAACATCATCTCTTGATGTTTTCCCCAACACTCAGCACATATATACAAAACACAATAACTCTCAACCCGTAACTCCGATTCTTCCCAAATTTTAGTATCATCTACTATGTACTACTGACTAAAACATATCCAAAATTCAGCAGCAAAGGAGGAGTATAACTTACTCGAATCTTGCCCCGAAGTTTACTGTTTTCCACTTCCGAAAACTCAGAAAAACGCATGAATCTGTACAGCTCTTCTATAATTGTTGTGAGTAGGTTAAAAGACGAAACTGGTCCATGTTAGGCAAGCAAAGAAGTAGACTGAAGTGTAGTGTAGCAAGGGGTACAAGCCTTACCCGATTCCAAGACTCAAAGGCATGAAGATGGCACGAATTCTGTTGCTACTTGCTGTCACTGGAAGAGGCGTCGGGGAGGGGTATCCGACCCACTGTGCAAGGGAGATGGAACCACCGGTTGCAGCTTGGCGGATGAAGGCGGAGAAGACCACAGAACTCGCCGGTACTGGACTGCGTCGACTGCTGTTGCGCCGGACTGGACTGCATCAGTGGCTGCTGCGCCGGACTGGACTGCGTCGGCTGCTGTTGAGTCGGATGTTGGCGAGGGAGAGCAGTGGAGAAGCCGCGTCTCTTCATGTCTATACTACAACGTTTGATAAGGGTAATTAGGGTTAATTAGGTTAAAGTTAATTTAGGTTATGGGCTTAAGAGGTACGGCTGACTGCAAAATGGGCTGCACGGGCTGAAGCAAGGGAAAGATGGGCTGAAGCAAGGCAAAACTGGGCTGCTGAATTGGTCAAGAGAAGTGGGCTGAAAAATACAAGAAAGATGGTTGAAATAATTGCAAGAAAGATGGGCTGAATTGTTTGTCAAAAATCTGTCAAAACTCGTCATGGCCTTGTCAGGCCCATGAATGAGTTTGTCACAGATTTGTCGGGCTTTGTCATGGCCTCGTCTCAGCTTAGTCATGATCTCATCACAGCTTGTCATGATCTCGTCTAAAGTCATCGATAGAAATGAATTATAATAATTAGGGTTTGATATAAATCTATCATTTTATGTGAATTAAATTCTACATAAAATAATAAATAATTATAGGAATTAGAGCTTGATATAATTTTATCATTTTATGTGAATTAAATTCTACATAAAATAATTAAATTTGTGAAGAAAGAAATACTAGATAGAATGGGAAACCGTCAACGGCTCGAAGTCCGATTTGATTCGGAATTAAACGGAATAAAAATTTCGGATATTACATCAGTACCCCCTTAAAATAAGTTTCGTCCCGAAACTTAGGACAAGGTACTTAATTAAACGACTTCCATAAATAAACTAGTATGTCCTAGTTTCACTAAAATTTACTTTCCTTTTCTAAACTTCTCTAACCTTATCAGAGCGTAACGAAAAATCCGGTCGTTACATTAGATCCCCTCAAAATAAGTTTCGTCTCGAAACTTAGGATAAGACAATCAAGATCGGCCTTTAAGGCATCAAATGGGTGTGTTTGATCACTACACAAAAATCTTGCCGTTTCCACGTCTAAGTATCCCGCAAAACAAGGTTACCAAAAGAACACATCACTGACTAAACACTCAATCATGAAATAAACAAGCAGTCAACCAATATCACACATACAAGGTCAAGCCCTAAGTCGTCACTCCCGAGGTTACAACTATCGCTACATAAGTCTTTGATATGTTACGTCTCTTATTATCCCCAATATCTTAGGTAGCCTTATCGGCTTTTCCTAAAACTACTAAATCTTAATTCTTTTCAGGTACTTAGATCACAAGCGCCTGTTACCACGTTCTAGAGTGGTTACCGGATATCTCACCGTTATCATCCTGCTTAACTTTCTGATCCTCTCATATGATAACCTAACCCGTGTCTGGTAGGTATCTCCCCACTGAAATTCTCAAACTCAGTTCCCAAACTAGGTCTCCGTGGAAAACTGAAGCTACCCTCTCCAATAGGGTGAGAAATACTAGTCCATCTGTCACTTTTAAACCGCTTTAAAACTTCCAATGATTGCCTTACACAACTCACTTCTAGATCCTTTGATGACCCTACGGAAAAATGATCTATTCAACTTTCTTCCCTTTGTTATGACCACTTGCTTTTGGCCTTCTAAAAAGGTTTTGACTACACAATCAGGTCAAAGGTCTTGGACATCCACCAACATTTACCAAGTGCTCAATGCTCTTCGTATCACGACCCACTTGGTCTTGTCCTTTAATATTACTCAGTCATCTTACTCCTCAAGTAAGGAATCGTCACCTTTACCCTTTTCAGGTCTAACACTCGAGACAACTAAAAATCAAATCTAGTGGTCATCCTCTTTGTTCACTTGGCATTATTATATTATTTACAGATCTCTCATATATCGTTAGCTCAAACTTAGGTTTATCACGCATTTTCCAAGATCTTAAGTGACCTAGAATACGTCCGGAATGATGGTATTAGACACAAAGTGATCTCCTATCACCGTTATTTGATCATGACTACTCAATAATTGTTAACATACCATCAGTAGTGCACTCTTTCTCCACCATGGTTATCAGACCGATAATATCCCTCTGACTCAAAACGCAACTAGGCTTTGTTCCGATATAATATTACACATAAAATCTAATCCGAGATTATGCTTTCTTAAGCACAGTTACTAGGTTGCAAGTATGCTCCTGTCGCTTCTCTTTCTTATGTATCTTCGACTCAGGATGGTAGTTACTCACTTTGAGCTTCTAGTGCAGACCATGCACAATACTTTTATTACATCGTTAATTCTCTCCTCAATCCATCAAGAAAACTCACTCTAGCATAGTCCGTTACGTATTGGATTCCGAACTAGTTATCTGACCACATTTGACAAGCCGTCCTTATTCACTTGAATCCATATTAGGGTACTAATCTCCTTCTATAACCTCTTATATGCGCATACTTTTCCGTCTATCTTGATGGTGATAAAATTCTTCCACCAAATTATAGTCGCTCCGCATAGCCCATCTCATGTTTGTTCTCATCAAAACGCATTTCCCCGACTACCATCATCTTGACCTCAACACTTTTTATGTACCATTGCTTCCAGCTCTGTGGGTTAGGTCCCACCACGCTTCCGCTGCGCTACTCTGATAATTTTGTTATCACTCATTAATCATAGGGACATTTTCTGTGGGTCCTAAGTGATTAACCTCAAACTTTTCTTCCAATTATATCATAAATCCTAACCGGATGAAGTACCAAGTACCTTCCTTAATTGCCTTAATGAAACAAAATGACGATTGGAGAACAACTTCTTCCATTTACTTTCTTAATTCTCTTAGCACGGATCCAAACCCCTTGACTCGACCGGAGTTGGATCTTAACTAGCCAAGAAGTAACCCTTAAAATGTTTCTCTTTATATCTTTAATTCATCCAAGAAGGTTGTCGTTGCCTCCTTGAGGAAATCCTCTAAGGCGTCGGTAAAGCTACTCCATAGATCCACAGTCACAAATATCTCTTCTTAACGGGACAAAACTCATCAATACCAAACAATACTTGCACGTCCTTGGTTTACATTGGTCAGTCTATAATTGACTCATCTCAATTTCATACCTCTACTGGTATTAAACTTTTGGTGCACATCACCTACTAGATTAATCCTTTTATCCTTCTTTAGTTCGTCTTATCTTTCACTCTCTTATGCTTCCTTTGGGTCAACTCTCTTTCTCAAGTCTCACTGTGCCATTCGTCTAACATAAATAGTCGTTTCAAGTTTTCCACGATAGCTTGCATGCGTTTTTGAAATTCTTATGGCCGTAATGATCTTCCACTTGCAGTTCCTTTTGCATGGAACATTTGTGTTGATGGCTTAGGTCCCGTGATAATTCGGGTTACCCTGGACTCTCGAGTCTAGCATGGCCATTCTCCCATACAAATTTCCTCACTGGAGTTAGTGGTAATATCGCCTTCATGAAACTCCGTTGACCCTGCTACAGGCTTCCATTCTTTGGATATTGGCGTCGCGATTTCTTTCAAACTACTTATATCTCTGAGGAGGTCAAAATGTAACGCCCGGTTATTGGGAGCGTTTTTGATATTTATTTACTTATCTACCTTCATCTATATTGTATTAGCTCAAGTATTTTATTTAAAATTGTTTTAAGGCGTAAAATACCTTTTCCGAGTATATTTATATTTTGGGTATCTTCGCGTATATCCGTATTATATTTTTTGGAAAAGTTGAGAAAGTTTTCCGATTCGCAAATCCCGTTCCGAATACTTTAATTGAGTTTATATCATATTCATTTTATTTTTTTCTTTTCCTTACCTATTTTTTTTTATTTATTTTCTTTTACCCTTTTTCCTTCTTTGGATTGCTGATCCCTTTTTGTCCCGTAGCCTTTGTTTTGTTACTATCAGCCGCCCAGCCTAGCTCCCTACATCCTGCAGACTCACTCACCCACCTCTCGACCCTCTGCTCACCTTTGCTTCCCTCATCTTCATCTGGATCGAACCCTCCAACCATCACCCTCTGGATTGGAACAAGAAAGCCACAAGATCTCCTCCTCTATTCGATGCAGTCCTCACTCCATCCCTCTCAGTATTCCTCTCGCCTCGGTATAGGATTGCCAGGCCGTCGAACCACCGCCACTGTCGAAGCTGCCTCGCCATCGATGTTGGTGCTACCTCCATCGCCTATCCTCACCCCCACCTCCTATCTCCATGTCTTTGCCCATCTCTACGAACCAGACCTGGCAGCCTTCCATCTGTAGCCGCCGGACAACTGCAGCACCAACTCGTCTCCCCTCTAATCCGGCTTCACGTCCTCCCTCCGTTTCCAGGCGAAGCCACCGTAGCCATCGCCGTCTTCATCTCTTCTTGTTTGTTGCAGCCACCGCCTTCGATGTGCCGACACTATCGCCTTGGTTTTCTCCGTCGACGCCGGACCTGCTGCCTCAGTTGAAGCTAGCCGGAGAACTACTCGTCCCTGCCTTCGCCGCCTGCCTTCGTCCAACGCCCCACCAAGAAGCCAACCGCCGCCCAGTGTGACTCACTTCCAGCCTTCCTCTGTTGACGCAAAAGAAAACCCTTTAGGGTTATTACAGTCGCCCCCCCTTATTTGGTAAATTGCGAATGTGGCCCATATTCCTAATTTGCAGATTTGACCCAAGTTTTAGAAATCTGAATATATATCCATGCAATTTTATTTATGGAATATGGCCCAAGGAATTAATTACTGAATATGACCCATATGCGGAAATTGTATAATTGCCCAAAAAATGTTTTTACAGGTTTTAACCTTGAGGTTTAAATACGAGTTTAGTTCATATTTATATATATTATCAATTATTCCCTTTGTTGGATTTATTTCGGATTTATGACCCAAAGTTTATTTCAGGAAATGGCCAAGTTTCGAGAGTTTCTTAGTTGCTTGGAAAGTTGTTTTGGTTTTGAACCGTATTTATAAATTGTTGTGATCACCCCGGAAAATGCTTTACGAGTTTTACCCTTGTTTTGAAAGCGTGGATTCCTTAGATTTTTACATGCATTAATTTCCCTTCCAAAATTAGCGTTTAAGCTAATTTTATGTAGCTTTGGTTTAGGTCCGAAAGCGCCCCGATAAAGGCCTAATGGGTTCAAGTTTGACATCCGTCTTGACGTAGTGTGAGTTTTCTCTTCCTCGATTTAGTTATGTTTAGAATTAGTATCATGCTAGGTTGGATAATGTAACATAACTTAGAGTGAATGCCAAGTAGTGGCTTTGGACCTTAGGTGAGTTTTGAGGATTTATGATTGTTATAAGGCTTGAGGTGTTGATGTTATCTTGTGAGGATTGTAGGGCGTTGAGTGTTTGGGTTGATCTTGTGAGCTTATGAGGATTGAAATTATGGTTGTATGATCTTGTTGAGTTTGTGGAGACTAGGACGAGAGTATCCTAGCATGTGTTGTGATGGTTATGACCTTGTGAGATCGGGAGGACTAGGAGTTGTTATCCTAACATAGTTATGGTTTATGATCTTGTGAGATCATTGGGACTAGAAGTCTAAGGACTTCTAGCATATGAGAGAGTTGTTGATCGTGTCTCTTTTGACAGGCGTTGAGTGTCTTCCTGCGGGAAGCTGAGAGCGGGATATAGCGGGAATATCTATGGGACGAGGTAAGTCTCCGGACTTACTTAGCTCGTATTCTTTGTATTAGCGTTGATGTGTGTTGGGTGGTGTGTGTTTATTATTTATTGTTTATAACAACTAAACCGGAATTAGGATCACCGACCTTTATATTATTTTGGCCCAAGTGTATGATAACGGGCGGTGACATCATCTGCCTAGCTCTTGCGAGAGTCTAGGAGGTTCTCGGCGACTAGCCGTGCTGGTTAGACGGTCGGAGGCATCCGTACCGTTCCATGCCGGAAATAGGGACCGAGGCGGGACCACGGTGGTCTCGTGTCACAAACCTAAGTTGAATTAGAACGGGATACGACTTAATAATAACAAAGATAATAAACCGGATTGGTGTGTTTTTATGCATGTTGTATGCTTGTGATGAGATTACTTGTGTATGTGCCTTTCCCATTAATTCTAATGCTTCGAATATGAGCTAACGGTTTTATACCGATTGTTGTAGATTGCCTTGCAGGTTAGGAATGCGGCCGAGAGATCCGGAAGAGTTGGTAGCCGGGGTTCTGTACATTTTAGGAGTGGGTTTTGGTTAGAGTCGAGTTTGTATATTATTCATGTATATTGTATATCACGTGGTGGCATTTGGCCCTTGGTGTTGCATATCGGCTGAAGTCTTTTGTTGTTTTCCTTCGGGTTTCTTATCATTTGCATTAAAAGGAATTTTGGTTTTGCCTTTATTTGTGCCATGTTGAAAGATCCGGTGAAATTATTGTCAGGCTAAGGGTCGGGACCCATTGTGAGGTGCCAACCCGTAGCGCCCCGAGTCCCGCGGATTCGGGGTGTTACAAAAGTGGTATCAGAGCCCTAGGTTGACAACAATGACACTCGCAATCTTCTAAAGGCCGAATAAGGAATAAACAGAATAGAACCCTCGGGTTTTGAGTTTTCATTTTCAAAATCACATGCATGAGTCGGGGTAGAATGTACGGACCACCACTCCTTCCGCGGATCTCGGCAGCATAGTTTATTGGATTTTTAATATATATATGTGTATATATGTGTATATATGTATATATGTAGATATGTATCATGAACTTAGGATGTTTTGGACTATTATTATATGTGGATTGTAGTTGCATGATGGACTTGATGTATATGTATAGTTATATGTGGACTATTATACGTGTTAGACCTTGTTTTCTTGTAATGGACTTACGGATGTGATATATTAGTAGTAATGTGAACATAGGACTTATATATATAGTTATATATACATACACATATGATATGCTAGTATTATATTAGTAGTAGTGGATCTTATAGTTAAGATGATAGGAAGCTATCATCGCCTTTGGATAAACGCCTTTTTGGGATTAGCATAGTATACATACGATGATGTGTATGCTCAAGTACCGAGTTGAGCATCACGTTCTGGCGAATACCCTGGCGATTCATCGGACTCCTTTTGGGGACGTCAAAGAAACCATTTGAAGGATAAAGAAGGGAACTTTGAGACAACTTAAGAGAAATCGAGAAGGAAGCAATACCAGTAAAGGGAGCAACATTAAGTGTAGAAGCGGTTCTGAAGAGGCCATGATCGAACGACGACGAGACCAAGGGAGATAACAAACATAGGTTCTTCAAGAAGACGCGTGGACAACTAAAGATGCGAATAGAGGAGGAGAGGGATACATTCTAACAAGGTTAAATGTGGCATTCCATTAAGATGTGGAGTTTTCTTTAGACTCTCCTAAGCATTTGAGTCAAGACGAGAAGAGTGATCGAACCATTTGCTAAAGATTTGAGATACCGTAAGTTAAGTTTACGAGGTACCAAAAAGTAAAGTTTCAGCATTACTAGAGTTATGAGAAGAAGGGCATGGTGGGGATTCACGTGGAGTTGGCTGGTTTCCGTTATAATGATAAGGCTAAGAAACGCCAAGAAGAAGGAAGTGTGTATAAATGATGATCCCAAGAAGATGAAAGACGAAAC
>BSUD01000007.1:103773499-103790718 GCA_033239045.1 Fagopyrum esculentum | reverse complement strand
CATTACTAGAGTTATGAGAAGAAGGGCATGGTGGGGATTCACGTGGAGTTGGCTGGTTTCCGTTATAATGATAAGGCTAAGAAACGCCAAGAAGAAGGAAGTGTGTATAAATGATGATCCCAAGAAGATGAACGACGAAACAAGGAGCTTTGATCGAGAGACTTAAGATACCAACCAAGAGGAATGCGAGTGATGCTAGCTAGTGCTATAAGATTTGGGAGGGCGCACTTGAAAGACATCAAGGAAGAATGCTTAAGTCTATGAAAGGGAGTTATATGAAACAACAAGGCAAAGAATATATAGTTATCTTAGAGAAGTGGAAGGAAGCGTGGAACGTAGAAATAGTTAAGAAAGGGGGTGAAGAGTGATATGATCAAATGAAGTTTAAGGTAGAGTACCCCGAGAGGGTAGCCTTTAATAGTATGATAACATGGAGGGTAGGAAGAATGGTGAGCCATTGAACTTGGAGAAGGCCAGCTATAAGCTACTCGGTGACAACCAAGAACGCACATGTGCGGGTTGTATATTGGTGACTGTATAAGGGAAGAGTAACCCAGGATGTGAGATCATGAAGAAGGGGAACAAGAAGTGGAACATGCGTGGTGGTTGAATGTTAGTAATAGGAGGTGCATTAACGGAAGCATAAACGTTTTAATCAAGTAACATCCTATCAATTCTAACAAGTGATGATAACGTATGTTGCGGAGGGATTGTAACGATCTGGTATGACGTTCTTAGGTCATGGGGATTGTTATGTATAGAAACGACACGGATAAGAACTGTTAAGGTTTGATAAGAGTTAAGGGTATAGAGGAGCGAGATGAAGTGAGGTTTTTCTATAGTTGATGTACGTAGATGGAAATACGTAAATAAGATGCATGATATGTTTGTGGTAATGAAGGGTATGTTTTCGCGAGCAAAAGATGAGATAGAGGCGTCAAGCTCAAATGGAAGAGGCATGTGGCTATGGCGTGAAAGGGGGGAGGGACCTAGATTAGAGCAACACTGCAAGATTAGAGTTATGATGATTTAGTGCTTGGTGAAGTGATGAGTGGATCTTTCAGTGATTGCGGTTGGAGAATTTTGCCAAAGGCATACTAGTACGGTTGTGAAGATTGTTCATGGAATACCAAGAGATGCTTAAGGTGACCAACAAGAGTAAGAGAAGACCGAAGTTTTGAAGTTTGTTGTCAATATGAGATGTACAAAATGTACATGAAAGATTGAGGAAAGAGCCTCTACGGTCGGTTTGACGTTGCATAAGGAAATGAAGTGTAAGGTTCTACACCTACTTGAAGAAAGGATGTCTATAGTGAAAGCTGATGCGGGATACGGAGAGCCCCTCCCATAGGTGGTAACGTCAATGAAAGCGAAGAAGATTAGAGCAATTTAGGCTCCAAGAATCGGAAGACTCGAGCAAGTCTCTCGAGTTTTGGAGATGAAGGATCGTGGGAAGAGGACGGTGAACAGTGTAGCTATGGAAGGAACGTTACACGTATTGAATGACACCACCCTAACAGATCAGGGTGGACCACTTGTCAAGCGTCGGGATCAGGTTGTGCCGGTCATTACGATATGAGATGGGTAGAGAAAAGATGGAACCCGGAATAGATCAGATTCCAAAGCATCGGAAGGTGGATTTTACCATTAAGCTTGATTTGAAGTTCATGTTGGAAGTGTCTCTTGAACTCGTGATTTGAAGTTCATGTTGAGTTATATCTTTAATTCTTGATTTGAAAATGTTATAGAGGACACCAGTATGCGAAGAGAGAGATGACTATCTCCGTTTGTACATCGATTTCTATAAGTTGAGAGATGACAATGAAGGACCAATATCCCTTACAACGAATGGGAGATCTACTCGATCAGCTGCAAGGGTCGGTAGTCTCTTATAATATTAAGTTAAGATTTGATTGTCATCTTTTGAGAATTCGAGACTCAGATATTGCAAATACGGCATTTTTGATCAACCAGAGTCGCTAGGGAGAGAAGTCGTACGACAAGTTGTCTCGGGATGGCAAACCCCGAGAGATATGAAAGGAGTTACAATTTATCTTAGATGTGTTGAGCTTTACCAGATATGTGAAGGGAGAAGTTGTGTAACCCCTCTTATGGTAACCTACTACGGATGACGATGAAGTATTGAATGGGACGAAGAATTGACAATAGAGTTGTCGAGAGTTAAGAGGGATTCATTGGTGCAACTGTTTTGATTTACCTCGAAGTATGATGAGTTTGTAGTGTGCAATCGATTCTCCAAAACAAGTCCTGATCGAGTATTGAGGAATGATGTTAAAGTAATAGCATACGTGACTCATTAGTGGAAGCGGGGTGAAGTAAAGTACTTCCTTCATTGTTGGGGACTTACTTCAAGAATTGAAGAAACGTATCATTTAAGTTGGGTCAACAAGAACCAAGGCTAATTGTGTAAATGGAAGGTTTGATCTTTTTTATTAGAGACAATCAAAGAGAGACATAATAGAAATGTTGCTTTGGGAAAGACCCGAGAAGGGAGTTGAGTTTTCGATATATCGGACCTTTTTGAGATCTTAGCGCGAGTTAGGAAAACGTTTACCGGTTGGCGTGGCCGCCGAGAGTAGAGTGTGTTTACCCGGTGTTTCAGGTGTACCAATTGAGAGAGTACATACACGACTCGAGACAGATTGTCCGTCAGGGTGATTTAGTGGCAGACCAAGAACCGATGAGGCTAACTGGAAGACGGACGATTATATCTTTTGTTGAGTTTACGCCGAGTTATAAGCATTGATAGAATTGACGGGTTAGACATAGTTCTTCCCTTGGTTGAGTTATGTGCATATGTGATGTTATGTTTAGTTTGTGTCCGGTGCGGGAATATGCTGTGTGACGTGTTATATCTTGCGGTGGTAGTTTGAGTAGATTGTGTGGATAGACTAGAAGGTTTAAGTCTCCTTAGTTTGGGAGTTCATACCTCGGCCTTAGAGATCGAGAAGTTCGACGTATAGCAAGTTTCGGGACGAAACTTGTTTTTAGGGGGATATAATGTAACGCTCGGTTATTGGGAGCGTTTTTGATATTTATTTACTTATATACCTTCATCTATATTGTATTAGCTCAAGTATTTTATTTAAAATTATTTTAAGGCGTAAAATACCTTTTCCGAGTATATTTATATTTTGGGTATCTTCGCGTATATCCGTATTATATTTTTTGGAAAAGTTGAGAAAGTTTTCCGATTCGCAAATCCCGTTCCGAATACTTTAATCGAGTTTATATCATATTCATTTTATTTTTTTCTTTTCCTTACCTATTTTTTATTTATTTATTTTCTTTTACCCTTTTTCCTTCTTTGGATTGCTGATCCCTTTTTGTCCCGTAGCCTTTGTTTTGTTACTATCAGCCGCCCAGCCTAGCTCCCTACATCCTGCAGACTCACTCACCCACCTCTCGACCCTCTGCTCACCTTTGCTTCCCTCATCTTCATCTGGATCGAACCCTCCAACCATCACCCTCTGGATTGGAACAAGAAAGCCACAAGATCTCCTCCTCTCTTCGATGCAGTCCTCACTCCATCCCTCTCAGTATTCCTCTCGCCTCGGTATAGGATTGCCAGGCCGTCGAACCACCGCCACTGTCGAAGCTGCCTCGCCATCGATGTTGGTGCTACCTCCATCGCCTATCCTCACCCCCACCTCCTATCTCCATGTCTTTGCCCATCTCTACGAACCAGACCTGGCAGCCTTCCATCTGTAGCCGCCGGACAACTGCAGCACCAACTCGTCTCCCCTCTAATCCGGCTTCACGTCCTCCCTCCGTTTCCAGGCGAAGCCACCGTAGCCATCGCCGTCTTCATCTCTTCTTGTTTGTTGCAGCCACCGCCTTCGATGTGCCGACACTATCGCCTTGGTTTTCTCCGTCGACGCCGGACCTGCTGCCTCAGTTGAAGCTAGCCGGAGAACTACTCGTCCCTGCCTTCGCCGCCTGCCTTCGTCCAGCGCCCCACCAAGAAGCCAGCCGCCGCCCAGTGTGACTCACTTCCAGCCTTCCTCTGTTGACGCAAAAGAAAACCCTTTAGGGTTATTACAATCGCCCCCCCTTATTTGGTAAATTGTGAATGTGGCCCATATTCCTAATTTGCAGATTTGACCCAAGTTTTAGAAATCTGAATATATATCCATGCAATTTTATTTATGGAATATGGCCCAAGGAATTAATTACTGAATATGACCCATATGCGGAAATTGTATAATTGCCCAAAAAATGTTTTTACAGGTTTTAACCTTGAGGTTTAAATACGAGTTTAGTTCATATTTATATATATTATCAATTATTCCCTTTGTTGGATTTATTTCGGATTTATGACCCAAAGTTTATTTCAGGAAATGGCCAAGTTTCGAGAGTTTCTTAGTTGCTTGGAAAGTTGTTTTGGTTTTGAACCGTATTTATAAATTGTTGTGATCACCCCGGAAAATGCTTTACGAGTTTTACCCTTGTTTTGAAAGCGTGGATTCCTTAGATTTTTACATGCATTAATTTCCCTTCCAAAATTAGCGTTTAAGCTAATTTTATGTAGCTTTGGTTTAGGTCCGAAAGCGCCCCGATAAAGGCCTAATGGGTTCAAGTTTGACATCCGTCTTGACGTAGTGTGAGTTTTCTCTTCCTCGATTTAGTTATGTTTAGAATTAGTATCATGCTAGGTTGGATAATGTAACATAACTTAGAGTGAATGCCAAGTAGTGGCTTTGGACCTTAGGTGAGTTTTGAGGATTTATGATTGTTATAAGGCTTGAGGTGTTGATGTTATCTTGTGAGGATTGTAGGGCGTTGAGTGTTTGGGTTGATCTTGTGAGCTTATGAGGATTGAAATTATGGTTGTATGATCTTGTTGAGTTTGTGGAGACTAGGACGAGAGTATCCTAGCATGTGTTGTGATGGTTATGACCTTGTGAGATCGGGAGGACTAGGAGTTGTTATCCTAACATAGTTATGGTTTATGATCTTGTGAGATCATTGGGACTAGAAGTCTAAGGACTTCTAGCATATGAGAGAGTTGTTGATCGTGTCTCTTTTGACAGGCGTTGAGTGTCTTCCTGCGGGAAGCTGAGAGCGGGATATAGCGGGAATATCTATGGGACGAGGTAAGTCTCCGGACTTACTTAGCTCGTATTCTTTGTATTAGCGTTGATGTGTGTTGGGTGGTGTGTGTTTATTATTTATTGTTTATAACAACTAAACCGGAATTAGGATCACCGACCTTTATATTATTTTGGCCCAAGTGTATGATAACGGGCGGTGACATCATCTGCCTAGCTCTTGCGAGAGTCTAGGAGGTTCTCGGCGACTAGCCGTGCTGGTTAGACGGTCGGAGGCATCCGTACCGTTCCATGCCGGAAATAGGGACCGAGGCGGGACCACGGTGGTCTCGTGTCACAAACCTAAGTTGAATTAGAACGGGATACGACTTAATAATAACAAAGATAATAAACCGGATTGGTGTGTTTTTATGCATGTTGTATGCTTGTGATGAGATTACTTGTGTATGTGCCTTTCCCATTAATTCTAATGCTTCGAATATGAGCTAACGGTTTTATACCGATTGTTGTAGATTGCCTTGCAGGTTAGGAATGCGGCCGAGAGATCCGGAAGAGTTGGTAGCCGGGGTTCTGTACATTTTAGGAGTGGGTTTTGGTTAGAGTCGAGTTTGTATATTATTCATGTATATTGTATATCACGTGGTGGCATTTGGCCCTTGGTGTTGCATATCGGCTGAAGTCTTTTGTTGTTTTCCTTCGGGTTTCTTATCATTTGCATTAAAAGGAATTTTGGTTTTGCCTTTATTTGTGCCATGTTGAAAGATCCGGTGAAATTATTGTCAGGCTAAGGGTCGGGACCCATTGTGAGGTGCCAACCCGTAGCGCCCCGAGTCCCGCGGATTCGGGGTGTTACAAAAGTGGTATCAGAGCCCTAGGTTGACAACAATGACACTCGCAATCTTCTAAAGGCCGAATAAGGAATAAACAGAATAGAACCCTCGGGTTTTGAGTTTTCATTTTCAAAATCACATGCATGAGTCGGGGTAGAATGTACGGACCACCACTCCTTCCGCGGATCTCGGCAGCATAGTTTATTGGATTTTTAATATATATATGTGTATATATGTGTATATATGTATATATGTAGATATGTATCATGAACTTAGGATGTTTTGGACTATTATTATATGTGGATTGTAGTTGCATGATGGACTTGATGTATATGTATAGTTATATGTGGACTATTATACGTGTTAGACCTTGTTTTCTTGTAATGGACTTACGGATGTGATATATTAGTAGTAATGTGAACATAGGACTTATATATATAGTTATATATACATACACATATGATATGCTAGTATTATATTAGTAGTAGTGGATCTTATAGTTAAGATGATAGGAAGCTATCATCGCCTTTGGATAAACGCCTTTTTGGGATTAGCATAGTATACATACGATGATGTGTATGCTCAAGTACCGAGTTGAGCATCACGTTCTGGCGAATACCCTGGCGATTCATCGGACTCCTTTTGGGGACGTCAAAGAAACCATTTGAAGGATAAAGAAGGGAACTTTGAGACAACTTAAGAGAAATCGAGAAGGAAGCAATACCAGTAAAGGGAGCAACATTAAGTGTAGAAGCGGTTCTGAAGAGGCCATGATCGAACGACGACGAGACCAAGGGAGATAACAAACATAGGTTCTTCAAGAAGACGCGTGGACAACTAAAGATGCGAATAGAGGAGGAGAGGGATACATTCTAACAAGGTTAAATGTGGCATTCCATTAAGATGTGGAGTTTTCTTTAGACTCTCCTAAGCATTTGAGTCAAGACGAGAAGAGTGATCGAACCATTTGCTAAAGATTTGAGATACCGTAAGTTAAGTTTACGAGGTACCAAAAAGTAAAGTTTCAGCATTACTAGAGTTATGAGAAGAAGGGCATGGTGGGGATTCACGTGGAGTTGGCTGGTTTCCGTTATAATGATAAGGCTAAGAAACGCCAAGAAGAAGGAAGTGTGTATAAATGATGATCCCAAGAAGATGAACGACGAAACAAGGAGCTTTGATCGAGAGACTTAAGATACCAACCAAGAGGAATGCGAGTGATGCTAGCTAGTGCTATAAGATTTGGGAGGGCGCACTTGAAAGACATCAAGGAAGAATGCTTAAGTCTATGAAAGGGAGTTATATGAAACAACAAGGCAAAGAATATATAGTTATCTTAGAGAAGTGGAAGGAAGCGTGGAACGTAGAAATAGTTAAGAAAGGGGGTGAAGAGTGATATGATCAAATGAAGTTTAAGGTAGAGTACCCCGAGAGGGTAGCCTTTAATAGTATGATAACATGGAGGGTAGGAAGAATGGTGAGCCATTGAACTTGGAGAAGGCCAGCTATAAGCTACTCGGTGACAACCAAGAACGCACATGTGCGGGTTGTATATTGGTGACTGTATAAGGGAAGAGTAACCCAGGATGTGAGATCATGAAGAAGGGGAACAAGAAGTGGAACATGCGTGGTGGTTGAATGTTAGTAATAGGAGGTGCATTAACGGAAGCATAAACGTTTTAATCAAGTAACATCCTATCAATTCTAACAAGTGATGATAACGTATGTTGCGGAGGGATTGTAACGATCTGGTATGACGTTCTTAGGTCATGGGGATTGTTATGTATAGAAACGACACGGATAAGAACTGTTAAGGTTTGATAAGAGTTAAGGGTATAGAGGAGCGAGATGAAGTGAGGTTTTTCTATAGTTGATGTACGTAGATGGAAATACGTAAATAAGATGCATGATATGTTTGTGGTAATGAAGGGTATGTTTTCGCGAGCAAAAGATGAGATAGAGGCGTCAAGCTCAAATGGAAGAGGCATGTGGCTATGGCGTGAAAGGGGGGAGGGACCTAGATTAGAGCAACACTGCAAGATTAGAGTTATGATGATTTAGTGCTTGGTGAAGTGATGAGTGGATCTTTCAGTGATTGCGGTTGGAGAATTTTGCCAAAGGCATACTAGTACGGTTGTGAAGATTGTTCATGGAATACCAAGAGATGCTTAAGGTGACCAACAAGAGTAAGAGAAGACCGAAGTTTTGAAGTTTGTTGTCAATATGAGATGTACAAAATGTACATGAAAGATTGAGGAAAGAGCCTCTACGGTCGGTTTGACGTTGCATAAGGAAATGAAGTGTAAGGTTCTACACCTACTTGAAGAAAGGATGTCTATAGTGAAAGCTGATGCGGGATACGGAGAGCCCCTCCCATAGGTGGTAACGTCAATGAAAGCGAAGAAGATTAGAGCAATTTAGGCTCCAAGAATCGGAAGACTCGAGCAAGTCTCTCGAGTTTTGGAGATGAAGGATCGTGGGAAGAGGACGGTGAACAGTGTAGCTATGGAAGGAACGTTACACGTATTGAATGACACCACCCTAACAGATCAGGGTGGACCACTTGTCAAGCGTCGGGATCAGGTTGTGCCGGTCATTACGATATGAGATGGGTAGAGAAAAGATGGAACCCGGAATAGATCAGATTCCAAAGCATCGGAAGGTGGATTTTACCATTAAGCTTGATTTGAAGTTCATGTTGGAAGTGTCTCTTGAACTCGTGATTTGAAGTTCATGTTGAGTTATATCTTTAATTCTTGATTTGAAAATGTTATAGAGGACACCAGTATGCGAAGAGAGAGATGACTATCTCCGTTTGTACATCGATTTCTATAAGTTGAGAGATGACAATGAAGGACCAATATCCCTTACAACGAATGGGAGATCTACTCGATCAGCTGCAAGGGTCGGTAGTCTCTTATAATATTAAGTTAAGATTTGATTGTCATCTTTTGAGAATTCGAGACTCAGATATTGCAAATACGGCATTTTTGATCAACCAGAGTCGCTAGGGAGAGAAGTCGTACGACAAGTTGTCTCGGGATGGCAAACCCCGAGAGATATGAAAGGAGTTACAATTTATCTTAGATGTGTTGAGCTTTACCAGATATGTGAAGGGAGAAGTTGTGTAACCCCTCTTATGGTAACCTACTACGGATGACGATGAAGTATTGAATGGGACGAAGAATTGACAATAGAGTTGTCGAGAGTTAAGAGGGATTCATTGGTGCAACTGTTTTGATTTACCTCGAAGTATGATGAGTTTGTAGTGTGCAATCGATTCTCCAAAACAAGTCCTGATCGAGTATTGAGGAATGATGTTAAAGTAATAGCATACGTGACTCATTAGTGGAAGCGGGGTGAAGTAAAGTACTTCCTTCATTGTTGGGGACTTACTTCAAGAATTGAAGAAACGTATCATTTAAGTTGGGTCAACAAGAACCAAGGCTAATTGTGTAAATGGAAGGTTTGATCTTTTTTATTAGAGACAATCAAAGAGAGACATAATAGAAATGTTGCTTTGGGAAAGACCCGAGAAGGGAGTTGAGTTTTCGATATATCGGACCTTTTTGAGATCTTAGCGCGAGTTAGGAAAACGTTTACCGGTTGGCGTGGCCGCCGAGAGTAGAGTGTGTTTACCCGGTGTTTCAGGTGTACCAATTGAGAGAGTACATACACGACTCGAGACAGATTGTCCGTCAGGGTGATTTAGTGGCAGACCAAGAACCGATGAGGCTAACTGGAAGACGGACGATTATATCTTTTGTTGAGTTTACGCCGAGTTATAAGCATTGATAGAATTGACGGGTTAGACATAGTTCTTCCCTTGGTTGAGTTATGTGCATATGTGATGTTATGTTTAGTTTGTGTCCGGTGCGGGAATATGCTGTGTGACGTGTTATATCTTGCGGTGGTAGTTTGAGTAGATTGTGTGGATAGACTAGAAGGTTTAAGTCTCCTTAGTTTGGGAGTTCATACCTCGGCCTTAGAGATCGAGAAGTTCGACGTATAGCAAGTTTCGGGACGAAACTTGTTTTTAGGGGGATATAATGTAACGCTCGGTTATTGGGAGCGTTTTTGATATTTATTTACTTATATACCTTCATCTATATTGTATTAGCTCAAGTATTTTATTTAAAATTATTTTAAGGCGTAAAATACCTTTTCCGAGTATATTTATATTTTGGGTATCTTCGCGTATATCCGTATTATATTTTTTGGAAAAGTTGAGAAAGTTTTCCGATTCGCAAATCCCGTTCCGAATACTTTAATCGAGTTTATATCATATTCATTTTATTTTTTTCTTTTCCTTACCTATTTTTTATTTATTTATTTTCTTTTACCCTTTTTCCTTCTTTGGATTGCTGATCCCTTTTTGTCCCGTAGCCTTTGTTTTGTTACTATCAGCCGCCCAGCCTAGCTCCCTACATCCTGCAGACTCACTCACCCACCTCTCGACCCTCTGCTCACCTTTGCTTCCCTCATCTTCATCTGGATCGAACCCTCCAACCATCACCCTCTGGATTGGAACAAGAAAGCCACAAGATCTCCTCCTCTCTTCGATGCAGTCCTCACTCCATCCCTCTCAGTATTCCTCTCGCCTCGGTATAGGATTGCCAGGCCGTCGAACCACCGCCACTGTCGAAGCTGCCTCGCCATCGATGTTGGTGCTACCTCCATCGCCTATCCTCACCCCCCACCTCTTATCTCCATGTCTTTGCCCATCTCTACGAACCAGACCTGGCAGCCTTCCATCTGTAGCCGCCGGACGACTGCAGCACCAACTCGTCTCCCCTCTAATCCGGCTTCACGTCCTCCCTCCGTTTCCAGGCGAAGCCACCGTAGCCATCGCCGTCTTCATCTCTTCCTGTTTGTTGCAGCCACCGCCTTCGATGTGCCGACACTATCGCCTTGGTTTTCTCCGTCGACGCCGGACCTGCTGCCTCAGTTGAAGCTAGCCGGAGAACTACTCGTCCCTGCCTTCGCCGCCTGCCTTCGTCCAGCGCCCCACCAAGAAGCCAGCCGCCGCCCAGTGTGACTCACTTCCAGCCTTCCTCTGTTGACGCAAAAGAAAACCCTTTAGGGTTATTACAATCGCCCCCCCTTATTTGGTAAATTGTGAATGTGGCCCATATTCCTAATTTGCAGATTTGACCCAAGTTTTAGAAATCTGAATATATATCCATGCAATTTTATTTATGGAATATGGCCCAAGGAATTAATTACTGAATATGACCCATATGCGGAAATTGTATAATTGCCCAAAAAATGTTTTTACAGGTTTTAACCTTGAGGTTTAAATACGAGTTTAGTTCATATTTATATATATTATCAATTATTCCCTTTGTTGGATTTATTTCGGATTTATGACCCAAAGTTTATTTCAGGAAATGGCCAAGTTTCGAGAGTTTCTTAGTTGCTTGGAAAGTTGTTTTGGTTTTGAACCGTATTTATAAATTGTTGTGATCACCCCGGAAAATGCTTTACGAGTTTTACCCTTGTTTTGAAAGCGTGGATTCCTTAGATTTTTATATGCATTAATTTCCCTTCCAAAATTAGCGTTTAAGCTAATTTTATGTAGCTTTGGTTTAGGTCCGAAAGCGCCCCGATAAAGGCCTAATGGGTTCAAGTTTGACATCCGTCTTGACGTAGTGTGAGTTTTCTCTTCCTCGATTTAGTTATGTTTAGAATTAGTATCATGCTAGGTTGGATAATGTAACATAACTTAGAGTGAATGCCAAGTAGTGGCTTTGGACCTTAGGTGAGTTTTGAGGATTTATGATTGTTATAAGGCTTGAGGTGTTGATGTTATCTTGTGAGGATTGTAGGGCGTTGAGTGTTTGGGTTGATCTTGTGAGCTTATGAGGATTGAAATTATGGTTGTATGATCTTGTTGAGTTTGTGGAGACTAGGACGAGAGTATCCTAGCATGTGTTGTGATGGTTATGACCTTGTGAGATCGGGAGGACTAGGAGTTGTTATCCTAACATAGTTATGGTTTATGATCTTGTGAGATCATTGGGACTAGAAGTCTAAGGATTTCTAGCATATGAGAGAGTTGTTGATCGTGTCTCTTTTGACAGGCGTTGAGTGTCTTCCTGCGGGAAGCTGAGAGCGGGATATAGCGGGAAAATCTATGGGACGAGGTAAGTCTCCGGACTTACTTAGCTCGTATTCTTTGTATTAGCGTTGATGTGTGTTGGGTGGTGTATGTTTATTATTTATTATTTATAACAACTAAACCGGAATTAGGATCACCGACCTTTATATTATTTTGGCCCAAGTGTATGATAACGGGCGGTGACATCATCTGCCTAGCTCTTGCGAGAGTCTAGGAGGTTCTCGGCGACTAGCCGTGCTGGTTAGACGGTCGGAGGCATCCGTACCGTTCCATGCCGGAAATAGGGACCGAGGCGGGACCACGGTGGTCTCGTGTCACAAACCTAAGTTGAATTAGAACGGGATACGACTTAATAATAACAAAGATAATAAACCGGATTGGTGTGTTTTTATGCATGTTGTATGCTTGTGATGAGATTACTTGTGTATGTGCCTTTCCCATTAATTCTAATGCTTCGAATATGAGCTAACGGTTTTATACCGATTGTTGTAGATTGCCTTGCAGGTTAGGAATGCGGCCGAGAGATCCGGAAGAGTGGGCAGCCGGGGTTCCGTACATTTTAGGAGTGGGTTTTGGTTAGAGTCGAGTTTGTATATTATTCATGTATATTGTATATCACGTGGTGGCATTTGGCCCTTGGTGTTGCATATCGGCTGAAGTCTTTTGTTGTTTTCCTTCGGGTTTCTTATCATTTGCATTAAAAGGAATTTTGGTTTTGCCTTTATTTGTGCCATGTTGAAAGATCCGGTGAAATTGTTGTCAGGCTAAGGGTCGGGACCCATTGTGAGGTCCCAACCCGTAGCGCCCCGAGTCCCGCGGATTCGGGGTGTTACACAAAACCTCCCCACGCTTGTGGGGTCTGCCTTTTCGCTTTTACACTCAATTGTAGGTCTTCATTCCGTGCACCTTAGATTCTCGCACCCGGATTGACACTTTGTCTCTTCTGGTTTCTCTTGCCCATAATGGTCTATGGGGCATCCGCCTCGATGGTAATGTCCTTGATTCCGCAATCTTGGTTGTACTCAATTCTACTTGTCTCATTCCAATATTATTATCTCTACTCCGCACTCTTGTAGTCTCTTGCATGGTTCTTATAATTCATCTCTCGGCTTCATACAACCAAGTCCCTTGTATGACCTTCTATTTCTTCTATCTAAGTTGACTCAAGAATTTCTTCCTCATCTGATTGTGCTTGTGGTAACAATTATCTTCACAACTTTACTTCCTTGCTCACTTGTTGTTTGGATACTTTGTAAGGATCACCAAGCAGCCTACCCGAGTATAATACTCAATTCGGGGTTCGATTTCATTGCCTCGTGTTGAAAACTCTTCCAGTCCGCTACCGATTTATAATGAGACGATAATCGCTTCATTATATCACAACTAAAGGTAACAAAATATCCTTTAGGATACTAACATGCTATACATATACATATATATAATCATACATTAGAACATGTCGATATAAGTCTATATACTAACTAACACACCTATCATTCTAAGTTGCAGAGATCCACCGAGAGCGATGGTAGTCCGACGTACTACTAACCCACAACCCGACTATGCTCGTGTAAAAACATAAATCCGTTTTGAAAATTTTTGACCCCTTTCGGGTTCTAGTTATTTTATACAATCGGTCTTTCAAAAGATTTCAAGTGCCATTGTTGCCGACCCCGGGCTCTGATACCATATTGTAACACCCCAAATTCTAAGAACTCGGGGAGCTACTGGTTAGGAACTCACAATGGTTCCCGACCTTCTTTTGACAACAATTTAACTTGGATCTTACAACAAGGCACAAAAGCATTTAAAACATTTTAAAACTTTAAACAATATATACATGAAGAATATGTATCAACCTTACAAAGCAAAGGTACCAAAACGACACATAAGAAGAACATAAGACATCCCGTCCCCAACTAAATGAGTACGTGGACCCGGCTGACCATTCCCTCCGGATCTCTCTACAACTGTCTTAACCTGCAAGGCATCTACAAGCGGTATAAAACCGTTAGCTAACATTCTATGCATAAGTATAAAGGTAAAAGCACAATCACACATCATACACAATCAACATGCAACACTCAATCCTTTTATTATCTTTAATTAGGTGATAGGTCATTACTAATGATACTTATTTTGTGACACGAGGGATTCCCAAACCTCGCCCCTGTCCCCGTTTACCAACGCGGAATGGTACTAATGCATCTGACCGTCTACCGGACTGGGCTGGTCGCAGGGAACCTCCTAGACTCTCGCAAGAGCTAGGCAGATGATGTCACGACCCGTTATCATACACTTGGGTCAATTACACAATATACTAAAGTCGGCCTATTCCGGTTTCGTCATTTATCTTAACTAACAAACACCACTCATACACATCACACACATGCAAGAAGCCAGCTAAGTAAGTCCGTGGACTTACCAGAATCAAATCTCGACTCTCTCTTAACCACCACTAAATCTGTAAGTGCAGAACTCAGTTGCATATCAGAGGAGGCACGTGGGTCAACACATTTCCCTGGATACTTATAAGTCTAAAACTCTTAAGATATACGATTCTATGTGTAGAAGTTATTACAATGTTTATTTAAGGTAAAATGACTATTTTACCCTCAGTCCCGGAACTTCCAAAAACTCGGAATATGTACTTCAATTATAATTTGAGGCTAACTAACCATATTCTACTCCCTAGGATGATTTTAGGTAACAACTAGAAAAACTACCCATTTTCAATTTCCCGAAAAGTCACTAAAGTCCAACTACAACTTCAAATATAAAATTCGAATAATCTTATAAAAATTTCGAAATAATTCCGTAGATCATCTATGATATCCCATCTACTAATAGGAGAAAGAATTTCTTAAGACTGTTAAAGCATCGCTTCTACAAAAATTTTTAAAGTTGGTTACAACACTTAACAAGCAACACACTGTCTTAACTTTGAAAAATCAAAACTCCTAAACTACTCACAAAACCGAATATATCCAAAAATTCATACGCAAAGGAGATCAAAATCCTATTTAAAACTATCTCACAAAACCGAATTTCAGCACAACAGAAAAACTGCTTACGACTCAATCTTGGAAAAATCATAAATCCCAAACCACTCGCTGGATGCCTCTCAAATTTTAATATGTTCTACAACAATATGTCAACTATATCATATCCAAAATTCAAGCCCAACGGAGATCAAGAGCTTATTCAAAACCATCTCACAAAACAGCATCACTTGCTGTTTTCCCCAACACTCAGTACATATATACAAAACACAATAACTCTCAACCCGTAACTCCGATTCTTCCCAAATTTTAGTATCATCTACTATGTACTACTGACTAAAACATATCCAAAATTCAGCAGCAAAGGAGAAGTATAACTTACTCGAATCTTGCCCCGAAGTTGACTGTTTTCCACTTCCGAAAACTCAGAAAAACGCATGAATCTGTACAGCTCTTCTATAATTGTTCTGAGTAGGTTTAAAGACGAAATTGGTCCATGTTAGGCAAGCAAAGAAGTAGACTGAAGTGTAGTGTAGCAAGGGGTACAAGCCTTACCCGATTCCAAGACTCAAAGGCATGAAGATGGCACGAATTCTGTTGCTACTTGCTATCAATGGAGGAGGCGTCGGGGAGGGGTATCCGACCCGCTGTGCAAGGGAGATGGAACCACCGGTTGCAGCTTGGCGGATGGAGGCGGAGAAGACCAGATAACTCGCCGGTACTGGACTGCGTCGGCTGCTGTTGCGCCGGACTGGACTGCATCAGTTGCTGCTGCGCCGGACTGGACTGCGTCGGCTGCTGTTGCGTCGGATGTTGGCGAGGGAGAGCAGTGGAGAAGCCGCGTCTCTTCACGTCTATACTGCAACGTTTGATAAGGGTAATTAGGGTTAATTAGGTGAAAGTTAATTTAGGTTATGGGCTTAAGAGGTACGGCTGACTGCAAAATGGGCTGCACGGGCTGAAGCAAGGGAAAGATGGGCTGAAGCAAGGCAAAACTGGGTTGCTGAATTGGTCAAGAGAAGTGGGCTGAAAAATACAAGAAAGATGGTTGAAATAATTGCAAGAAAGATGGGCTGAATTGTTTGTCAAAAATCTGTCAAAACTCGTCATGGCCTTGTCACGCCCATGAATGAGTTTGTCATAGATTTGTCGGGCTTTGTCATGGCCTCGCCTCAGCTTAGTCATGATCTCGTCACAGCTTGTCATGATCTCGTCTAAAGTCATTGATAGGCATGAATTATAATAATTAGGGTTTGATATAAATCTATCATTTTATGTGAATTAAATTCTACATAAAATAATAAATAATTATAGGAATTAGAGCTTGATATAGTTTTATCATTTTATGTGAACTAAATTGTACATAAAATAATTAAATTTGTGAAGAAAGAAATACTAGATAGAATGGGAAACCGTCAACGGCTCAAAGTCCGATTTGATTCGGAATTAAACGGAATAAAAATTTCGGATATTACACCCTCTATATTATACAAAAAAGATTTATTAAAATAAGGAAAATATATTAAGGAAACAAGGATCTTTCTCTCTCCAATTAGTACGCAATAGATATCTTCTGACGCTGTTATTATAGGGAAGTATCTCAGACGTTCTTCATATGCATCTTCTTCCTCACGGCTCAATCGACATCACACGGACAACAACCACAATAGCTTCATCTTCATCTTCCAAAACAAGTTTCTATTTGGTTGCATTATGTTTTCGTTCTACACAATTGCAATATTTCGGAAACAATAAGCCTGTTTATCTGCTTGGGTACATAATCACCGAAGTATACTGTTTTCGATCTACCATTTTTATACATTGTTCGATCCTGGTAAGTCTATATTTCTCCTGTCTAACCTTCTTCGGACGCTCTTCTTGAGAACTCCCATGATTTGTGTATCTGTATATAAATCATCACATTGGATTTATGTACATAATGGATTCTGAAGCATCATTGTCTTACCGTCATTGTAATTCAAAAGAAATTGTTTGTGAATAGAATCAAATATTTGTGTATCGATCCTTATGTGTACTTGTGTTTTTATCATATATGTGGCGGTTTTATGCTTCTATCTAAATTATGTACATATATATACTTATGTATGACTTACTTATTTTCCTTGTGTGTCAATCAGTTTGTGGACCATTGATGGCGAGTGTTTTCATAACATTATATTGCGCGGGGGGGGGG
>BSUD01000007.1:103538459-103773195 GCA_033239045.1 Fagopyrum esculentum | reverse complement strand
GGGGGGGGGGGGGGGGGAATGGGAACTGTTGGACGATGTATGGACCTACAATCGAGATGTTAAAAGCAAGCCCATGATCGTTGATTTATCTTGCACTTTTGTTGATTTGACGAATGATATCGCACACCAATTTGGAATATCTCAATCAGAATTCGTTGTGGACCTGTCGTACAAGAATCCTTTCAACCCAGGACTGAAACCATTTCAACTTACAACCAGGGATGATTTGGATACATTTATCCGGATAAATGAACTACAAGAGTTTAAGTGGAGTATTCCTTTGTGTATCACTGCTTTAGATGTACATAAGCCTACTGGCGGGGAGTTAGTGGTTGTACCTGATGTATATGAAGGAATCCAATGTCACAGACAAGAGCTTGACTACTTGAGAACAACTACGGAATATCTTGACAATAGGCTGTAACAAATTGATTTGTGTACACATACGTCAAGTGTTTTAGACAACGATTGTTACGCTAAGATTGTGACACACAAAAGTCTTAAATTTATAACTCGATATATTTTCCTAACTCCTAGCGAACCCACAGTGTATGAGTCGTTTTTTAGCAAGGATAGTATTCCGAGGTCGAACACAAAGACTAAGGTGAAATTGAATCAAATAGTGGCTAAAGATAGTGTAGACCTAGTTTGAGAAAAGAGAAAGAAATAAAGAAAAGAAAATCTCAATTTTTTTGGATTGGTTTTGTGGTGATCAATCAAGGATCATAAATCATGCAAGATTAACAAACAACTAAGCTAACAACACCAATAAGCAAACACAAGCACGAGATGGATAATCAAAGAGAGAAAAACGGATTCTAGGGGTTAGGAGTTCCGGTTATGGCATTGGACTCAAGCTTCTAATCATTCCTTGGATCAACTATGGTATGTTGGGAAAGGGTGCTTCTCAAATGGAACCAATCACCGGGTAGGTCTCATGATGTACTAATCCCGCAACTAAGGTCCTATCACCGGGTAAGTCTCTAGTAGCCTAGGGTTGGGAAATCTACACAAACCGGATTGCTATCTAGGGATCTAACCTCTCCTTACCGGGTAAGTGTCTGGAAGGCAAGTCCTAAACATCAATCCTAGCACACTCGATCCAATAGCGGCTTATGAGGCTCACTACCACCTAGAGTTCATCATCTTTGGTACTTAAGATCAGAAATCACCGGGTAGGTCTCTTTCCTCACTTAGATTGCTAGCATTAGGTCACCCTAGGCTAGTTTAAGCTTAACAAACACTAGGATTTCAACAATCTAACATCCTAACATGCAGATTTATCATTTAAAGCTCTACAGAAGCAAATCACGGTCAGATCCTAAGAACCACAACCGTGGTCTGGCTAGAACAAACCGTGATTTCTAACAACACTCAAGTACGAGCAAGTAAATCATCCAAAGATACATTTAAGTCTATTCTATCATAGTCAAAGCCATAACCATCATTCTCTTATCCTAGAATCGCATCTATTTAGCCAACAACATGCATCATAACAATCAAGCTCAACAAGCATACATTCATGGCTTCCATAGCAAGAAAAATAGAATGAAAGAGAAATGAAACAAGTAGGATAAGAAAACCAAGCTGAATAAAAGTCAAGAAGGACTTACAACACTTCAAAAGAAGGTTCGAATCGTTTCTTACAACCCTAGCAAATGTCTTCAACAAAACTCACTCAAAACCACTCAAAAACTATGAAAACTATGAAACTAGTGTGCTTCTTCTTCTTCTCCCAATGAGAGTGTTCCTTCTCCTCCAAGAGTAGCCCCAATCCAAATGATGTTCAAAGAGAGAATGTGGGAGAGGATGTGTGTGGTGAGGTCCCCCTTTAAAGTCAGCCTGCAAGAGTACTTATAGCCTTTACCATTTGCAAGAGTCGGTTATGGAGATCGTGGGACAGTTTTCCCAGCTGTCCAGAGGGAATCACGGTCCATTCCACGCCCGTGGAAGTGCCAGGGACCGTGGTTTTGGTGTTTCAGCCCTCTTTTGATCGTTGAGCCATGAGTTGGTGCAAGGCATGCACCAACATGGACCTATGTGTTCTCCTTAGCTCCTAGCTTGCTCCCTAATGAGTCCGAAAGTGTGTCATTGCGAGGAACAATCCTCGAATGTATCGATGAAGCTCCAAAAGCTCTCAAAATACCTACAAAACATGCAAAGGTCCGTGAAGACGTCTATCTCGACAAATATACATGAATTGAACGTAAATGTCATGAACTAATGCCAAACTATGCATGAATAGCGGGAAAAACTATCTAAATGGATGCCTAGACTAACGTCATAAATCGTGTTATCAACGATCATATAGATGATACATGGAGTGAATCCATGACAATAGTTCTTCAAAGTCAATCTTATGTGCCTGTTGGAAACGATTATGAACTTGTTGTTGGGAAAATATATCGTACAAAAACTGAGCTGAATAACGCATTATGTGTGCATTCTATATCGGAATGTTCACAATATAAAATTGTCAAGTCAAAGAGGAAGGTTGTCACTGCAATATGTATTGATGAAGCATGCAAATGGAGAGTTCGTTTCAGTATGCTTGGTGAATCGAGTATATTTACAACAACAAGTTCGTCTCTACACACACATGTTCGTATCACTTGAGGCGAAAGGCTAACAGGAGTGCTTCCTACCACGTCATAGCAGAGAAAGTGGAATCAATGTATGTTCCTTTAACTTTTCATACAATACTGTTATGTACATATCTTGTGTAACTCGTGTATTATGTAGGTACGCCAACTCCAAGAGACTACCTTCGGTAAATCAGATAGTAATAGTAATGAAAAGTTTATACCGTATTGATGCTAGTTATTGGAAGTGATGGAAGGCCCAAGAAGAAGTGAAGGACATGATTAGAGGAACGTGTGAGGATAATTATAGCTTAATCCCTTCCGATTTGTATATGCTGGAGGAAGCCAATGAAGGATCATATGTTGGACTTATAGTAGACGATGAGACTCGTTTCAAGTATGTATTTATAGCATTCGGTCAGTCAATCCGAGGGTTTAAATCGACGAGGAAGGTACATATTCTTATTCCATGTAATATCATCTTGTGTTCCATTGTTCATGTATGTAGATTATGTACAAGTGTAATTTGTTGTAGGTTATCACAGTAGACGGAACACATCTTAGTGGGAAGTACGGGGGAGTGTTGCTTGTTGCAACTGCCCAAGATGCAAATCAGCAGATATATCCCATGACATTTGGCATTGGTTACAGTGAGAATGATGCGTCGTGGGAGTTTTTTTTCCAAAATCTAGAACGCATCATACCGTACAGCGACGACCTTGTGTTTGTATCAGATAGACATAATTCAATCAAGAAGGGTATATCGTCGTACTATAAGAAAGCGTTTCATGGATACTGTATTTGACACCTTAAAGGGAATCTCAGAAAGAGGACAAGATCCAACCGAATATTGCAGTTGTTCATTGATGAAGCCATGAGATGTAAGGAATTTGAGTGCATGGCAATACTTGGACAAATTTCTTCGGTATGTTATGTACATAATGCATTTTATGTTATCCTTATTCGTTTACATAATGCATTGCATGGCAACACTTGGGTGTTTTTGTGTACATTAATAATAATTTTCCTTCACAGGAAAAGCCAACGGTTGGATCTCTACTACATGAGATAGGGTTTTCAACATGGGCACGTTCATTATCGCCAGCAAAACGGTACAATATCATGACAAGTAACAACGCCGAGTGTGTTAACACATTAATGAAAGACGGGAGGGAATATCCAGTTTTAGCGTTGCTTGACGAGATTAGACAATTCATATCACGATGGTTTGCCGAGCGTCGACAAAGGTCTCAATCTTGTGTAGACGTTTCCACACTGAAAATTGAAGTGATCATGTAGAAAAGGTTCAACGAATCTGCCTGTTACTTTGTGTATGTCCTTGATGCGGATAGAATGGAGTTTGAAGTGAAAAGGGGTGATGAACATGTAATCGTTTGTTTGCAAACCAAGTCTTGTGAATGCAAGGAGTTTGATGTTGAAGAAATACCGTGCATACATGTTGTAGTTGCATCAAAACATCTTGGTAAGAGTCCTTCTTATCTCATTAGTATGTATTATTCCACTGAAAATTGTAGAGCTGCATATTCGGAGATAATTTATCCTATCCAGAACAAGTCAGAGTGGAATATTCCGACGTGCATATCGGAAATTAAATGTGATCCTCTAATAAGGCGTAAACGGTGTGGAAGGTTGCCTAAAGCAAGAATACGGGCCTCGTGGGAACCAAAGAGTAAGTGAAGATGTGGCTGTTGTGGATTTAGTGAACACACGAAGAAGACTTGTCTAAATCAACCAAAGCAAGCAATGTAAAACGGGTTTCAGTGAATTTTATGCTTTATGTCCGAAGAAAACTTGTGTACTTCTCAATAAGAAGTTTTTGATTTATGTACGAACATCACATTGTGCTTGCCTATTTGATGGAATATTTGAACTACAATTCCCTATTATCAATATGCCTAAACAACCATCTTTCGTGTATTATTACATACACAATATGTTACAGTTCCTTCAATATCTTGTACAGACGCCCTCCATTGGGTATTTTTAATATATATAAAACTTGTGTATGCTTTATATGTGTTTTGTGTATTAAGACAGTTTATGTATAAAACTTGTGTATGCTTTTAAGTCTGTTTCTTATGTACGAAGAAAACTTGTGTACTTCTCAATATGCCTAAACATACGTCAAGTGTGTACACATACGTCAAGTGTGTTGAGAACAACTACGGAATATCTTGACAACGGGCTGTCACAAATTGAATTGTGTACACATACGTCAAGTGTGTTAGACAACGATTGTTACGCTAAGATTGTGATACGCAAAAGTCTTAAATTTATAACTCGATATATTTTCCTAACTCCTAGCGAACCAACAGTGTATAAGTCGTGTTGTAGCAAGGATAGTATTCCGAGGTAAAACACAAAGACTAAGGTGAAATTGAATCAAATTGTGGCTAAAGATAGCGTAGACCTAGTTTGAGAAAAGAGAAAGAAATAAAGAAAAGAAAATCTCAATGTTTTTGGATTGGTTTTGTGGTGATCAATCAAGGATCACAAATCATGGAAGATTAACAAACAACTAAGCTAACAACACCAATAAGCAAACACAAGCACGAGATGGATAATCAAAGAGAGAAAAGCGGATTCTAGGGGTTAGGAGTTCCGGTTATGGCATTGGACTCAAGCTTCTAATCATTCCTTGGATCAATTATGGTATGTTGGGAAAGGGTGTTTCTCAAATGGAACCAATCACCGGGTAGCACTAGTACAAAGAGGGGCTGTAGACCCCGGTTTTTTTGTATATGAGACCCCGGTTTTCAAAGCGTGGTTAACGGGAGCGAGGTAAAGCTACTCGGACCCCGCTAATTGTCACCGTGGTAATAAAAATTCGGACCACGGTTATTTAAAATAACCGTGGTCCCATTTCTAATTTTTTTTTTTAAAAAAACACCACGGTTCTGTAAAGAACCGTGGTGTTTAAAGAAAACTACCAGTTCACTCTACTACACCTATTCTAATTCTAAACGCATACGACAATAATAATCACTTCAGCTGCTTAGCCTCTTCTTCAAGTGAGTATGCCACACGTTCTTGATTTCGTTATCTGTTCTTCAAGTGAGTATGCACCTTCTTCAAGCAGAACCTAAGTTTTCTGCATTCAGTGTAAGACTTAGTTTGACTTCTCCCATATATGTGTAATCTAATTGAACAATTGAAGTGCCTCCTACAAACTTGCATACAGTAACCCCTCAATAAAAAAATGTTCAACAGTACCTTGATAAGAAGGAAATATAAATAAGCTAAGTCAAACTTTATCTATGAAACGCTACAACACTTTAGAAGAGGCAATTCTTTCATCTCCCACAAGATCAACAATAACTTGAAAGAACAAATAGACGCTCCAACAAGGATATAGTGCAATTGAAGGAACTTTTCAAGAGTAGGAGGTTCATGTTCAACAATACCCTGATAAGCTCAATAAATTTTATAAGGAGGCCCCATGGATGAGATCGATTTACAATTAGACGCTCCAACAAGACCCGAGTGATTTGTTCATGGATTATCTCCTGCGAAATGGTCAAAAAAATGTAAAGAACCTTGCCCTCGACATAATGATAAAATTTGTCACTTATACAATTTGACGTAGAGAACTAAATGTAACAGTAGGTTGTGTTGGACACACCCTAACTTAAAAGGTTCTTTCTTATAGGTTTATAGGAAACTAGCAGGAAGGAAAATTAGGCCTTTCTCTAGTCCAAATTACATGATTTCCTAAGTTAAGCTTCAGCTCGATAATCCACTGTCATAAACCCATAAGCCAAAAGCACTTATAATGGCCCGTGAAATTCAGAACATGACATGTACACATGGATTAGTCAATACTTGAAAAAATATAGCAACCATAGCTTACCTGGTTTGCCTCAAAAAGCAAGTAGAGGAGAATAAAAGAGAAATAATGTGTGTGATTATTTGGATATCCCAATGGTTAGCGATTGCATTGAGAAAGAGATAGCGCCCCTCAATATCAAGATATGTAATCAGTGTGTGGAAAATGTATATCGCTGGATCTATCAATACACTATTGTTTGCTGATTGTGGTTGTGATGGAGCCCGTGCTTGCAATTGCTGAATTGCATGCGATTGAAAAATTAACATTTCATAAGTTAATCCCGGTGAAAAAAGAAACAATAACTGGATCATAATATTCACCAGTAAAAGAAGGTAGGATTAAATCCCAGCAAATGCAAAAGTAAAGTTAAGCAAACACATCACTGTTTGTTGAACAACAATACATTAGTACTTATATTATCGACAAAAGTCAACTATTGGTTAATGAATGATGATTACACTTCAATTTTCATGTGGCAATGGATACCAAATCAACTGAAGAAAATGTGTGAATATAGAGTAACTTGACTATTAACTTACTACTTCTATATGTGTAATCATAAAACAAAAACTGAAGCGGTGGCAATTTATATAATATACCTGAATCCTAACATAAAGAACGAAAGACGATGGATGATAATAACAACAGAACTCCACAAAACTAATTGCATCTTGTATACTGATGGATATCCAAGTCATTACCACTCACATTTATTTTTAAGAATAAAAGCATATGACCTGTGGAAGCAACCAACTGAATGCAGAAAATTTGATCTATGAAATGCTACAACACTTTAGAAGGGGCAATTCTTTCATCTCCGACAAGATCAACAATAACTTGAAAGAAAAATAGACAATTATACTCAAACACAAAAGGTAATTAAAATTCTTCTTTTGCAAGGAAGGAGCTTTCTCTGAAAAGAGGAAGAAGTAGAATTTGAAAGCCACAAAATGAGACACCGGAAGACAAATGTAGGAAATAAGTAATTTATAAAGGTACAATAGTTACAAAAGGTTAATGAATATTGTGAATGATTATTAAAATCCTACTAAGGAGACAAGCTGTGAACAAATGCCAACAAAGCTTAAAGCATTAAGCACAATTCAGGGAAATAGTAAGAGGATTAAATATCAATATAGCTAGTATTTATGAAGATGACGGCCCTTTCAATAAGATCTTGTAAACATGGATGTTGGCAGTACATAAAAATAATTGGACCATACCCAAGACATGCAATCATATACGGCCATCACAGAATAGGCGCTTCCACCGGGACAATTCAAATACATTTGGAAAAGGTTCATTATCAAACACATTAGCTTCAACATCCAAGATATGGTTGAGATACTAACAAAACTACAATACAGTAGAGCAGGAACCAAGATACCAATTTATCAGAATGTTCATCGATAGTGGCCAGGGTTAAGAGTTGGGATATAACACTTTGAGAAAGACAAATTCTCATAAATAATGAAACGATAACGGTAGTAGCACATTACACTTGAGGAGGGCATTAGTTCTGAGAAGAAAAGAGTTTGCCTTGGGAACGGTGGTAGCAGATTACACTTGAGGAGTGCTACGGTGGCCGCCAGTGCAGTGAGGCTACACAAAATCCAACCCGAACGCCGTCTCAAGTCCTTCTGTGTTCGATAAAGTAGGCAATGGAACGATAACAGGTAACAATTAGAAGAAATAGACAGAGTAGAGATCGAGAGAGATTGTGAAGAAACCAATCGATCGGTGAATGGAGCAGACAATGGAACTATGCCGTGAGTTTCCTGAATCACCACTTGTGTCGCCTAGTGTTTTTTTTGGTGACAGGTGAAGAGGGTTTAGGGATGACAACACCAGCGGCCATCTCCGTCTCAAGAACCGGATAAGAAGATGAGATCTGTTGAAGGCCGTCTCAAGAAAACAAAAATGAGTTGTGGTCGGCGAAATTAGGGTTTTGCAAAATCATACAAAGAGAAATACCAGAGCAAGGAGTCTTGAAGAAGAATGCTAGATCTAAACATACGAATAGAAATCGAGGTAGAGTAGGATGAAGTCTCAATTGGATTGCACCTTATCGGAGAGGATTGAATATAGGAGAGGAAGAGGGACGTGATGCTTGATAAAATAGTAGCAGTAGTAGATGGCCAAAGCGAAGAGAACCCCATAAGCGAGAATCCATCACCACATTTGGATTGCACCTAATATACCACGGTTATTCAAACAACCGGGGTCCGAGAATGTGTATCGCCACGGTTTTTCTGAATAACCGTAATATTATCCGAAAAATTGATATTATATCCCGGTTAATTCATATAACCGGGGTCCGAAATTATTTCTTTTAAAAAAAAATTTCAATAGTCCACGGTTATACATATAACCGTGGTCCGAAAATACTCTTTATCTCGGTTCTTCCGAACCGCTCCAACATAAGCGTGGTCTAAGGGGGGTCTTTGTACTAGTGTAGGTCTCATGATCCACTAATCCCGCAACTAAGGTCCTATCACCGGGTAAGTCTCTAGGAGCCTAGGGTTGGAAAATCTAAACAAACCAAATTGCTATCTAGGGATCTAACCTCTCCTTACCGGGTAAGTCTCGGGAAGGCAAGTCCTAAACATCAATCCTAGCACACTCAACCCAATAGCGGCTTATGAGGCTCACTACTACCTAGAGTTCATCATCTTTGGTACTTAAGATCGGAAATCACCGGGTAGGTCTCTTTTCTCACTTAGATTGCTAGTATTAGGTCACCCTAGGATAGTTTAAGCTTAACAAACACTAGGATTTCAACAATCTAACATCTTAACATGCAGATTTATCATTTAAAGCTCTACAGAAGCAAATCACGGTCAGATCCTAAGAACCACGGCCGTGGTCTGGCTAGAACAAACCGTGATTTCTAACAGCACTCAAGTACGAGCAAGTAAATCATCCAAATATACATTTAAGTCTATTCTATCATAGTCCAGGCCATAACCATCATTCCCTTATCCTAGACTCGCATCTATTTAGCCAATAACATGCATCATAACAATCAAGCTCAACAAGCATACATTCATGGCTTCCATAGCAAGAAAAATAGAATGAAAGAGAAATGAAACAAGTAGGATAAGAAAACCAAGCTGAATAAAAGTCAAGATGGACTTACAACCCTTCAAAAGAAGGTTCGAATCGTTTCTTACAGCCCTAGCAAATGTCTTCAACAAAACTCACTCAAAACCACTCAAAAACTATGAAAACTATGAAACTAGTGTGCTTCTTCTTCTTCTCCCAATGAGAGTGTTCCTTCTCCTCCAAGAGTATCCCCAATCCAAATGATGTTCAAAGAGAGAATGTGGGAGAGGATTTGTGTCGTGAGGTCCCCCTTTAGAATCAACCTACAAGAGTACTTATAGCCTTCGCCATTTGCAAGAGTCGGTTATGGAGATCGTGGGACAACTGTCCCAGCTGTCCAGAGGGAATCACGGTCCATTCCACGGCCGTGGAAGTGCCAGGGACCTTGGCTTTGGTGTTTCAGCCCTCTTTTGATCGTTGAGCCATGAGTTGGTTCAAGGCATGCACCAACATGGTCCTATGTGTTCTCCTTAGCTCCTAGCTTGCTCTTTAATGAGTCCGAAAGTGTGTCATTGCAAGGAACGATCCTCAAATGTATCGATTAAGCTCCAAAAGCTCCCAAAATACCTACAAAACATGAAAAGGTCCGTGTAGACGTCTATCTCGACAAATATACATGAATTGAACGTAAACGTCATGAACTAATGCCAAACTATGCATGAATAGCGGGAAAAACTATCTAAATGGATGCCTAGACTAACGTCATAAATCGTGTTATCAAAATACCCCATACTTTAGGTTTGCTCGTCCCCGAGCAAGATCCAACTATAGGCTAAAAGATGACATGATTTATGAATGCAGAAAAACAACAAAATCTTTTTGAAATTGTGCTTCTAATATTGGATCACCTTCATAGTCATGTTTCATGGCAATGGACAAACAATCATGCATCAAACGAATGAAGGCATGGAAAAAAATTGTACTTAACTCAAAAGCATGCATGCAAGGTGAAAATGAAAAAGTCAAGATGATCATGAGTATATCCAATTTAGATCACTAAGTCTTACACACATGCAAATAGGTCACAAGGACTTAGGAAAGAAAAGGCCAAGAAGCGTTGTGATTAGGTGGGAATTTTTAGGTCATGTGATGCTAATCCGGAAAAGGAACTAACTCCACAATTTTATTTTTGATCAACTTCACTACAAGTGTATATTTTCTCCATCTTTTCTTTGTTTTCTTTTCTTTTTCTCTTTCTTTTTCTTTCACTTATTTTTGAGACAATGAGATTGGTGTACAAAAGCCGAAACCTTGGTGATTAGCGGGTCTCGGGACTTTTCCGAGGTGCCTCACACCGGGCACACATACCAAGGCTCGTTAGGACATTCGGTTTATCCGACTTTGGCACGGCACAAACACCCGATTATGTGAATGGTGCCGAGTTACTCGTCATCAAAACCAAAGTCCCCAAACCTATATTTTTTTCTACACTTTTCACAACAAATTCAGCACTTCATTCACCACATTCTTTCATCAACAACTTCACCCCACACTTGCTTTTCACACACTCAATAAACTAGCATGCTCCTATTCCCGGATGGGTCAAAAGAGGTCAAATTTTATATCAATTGAGGTGCTCAAACAACATGATCAAGATGAGAAGTAGAGAAAGATGAATTGCCTTAATCACTCCTAAATGATGTCCAAGAACTAGCATGTAATTTCGACCATCAATCCTCAATCCAATCAAGGCAAACATCATGATCGTAATTCATACATGGGATTCAAGATAAGTACTTCAAGTCCACATATGCATACATCAATTCAACACATGAGGCCATCCATAGCCAATTCACAAGACAATCTCATCATAAGGGTCATACCCAAACTTAGAAGCACTAAATTTTTTTAAATTTTCTGATTTTTTTGAATTTTCGAAATATGTATGTACAATGCAAAACATAATGAAACATGTGATAATATTGAACTATCCTAGATGCTAATCATGCAAGTGGCCATGAAAACCCCACCCCATACTTAGAAACACATTGTCTGCAATGTGCAATTCAAGTAAAGAAGAGTGAAAGAGGGTCCTCACAATGTACAATGGTTTGCTTTGGTATTTGGGATTACTCAAGTGGAGTGATGGCGGATGATCTATCAAAGATGGTAGAGAGCTCAAGGTGTTCGTTATGACGTCGGGACCCACGCTAAGCACCGCTAGCCATCCAAGTCCCACGTCCGCTCCACCCACAATTGATGAGGGACTCATCATCATAATCCACATGTCATGCAAGGCTTCCATACTACTTAGACTATAGCACACAAACTCCAAACACACAAAAACACACAAAAACAGAATGATCAAAACCAAAACAAAAACGAAAAGGGAAAGATGTCTACCAATGGGTTGCCTCCCATTAAGCGCTTCTTTAAGGTCATTATCTTGACCAAACTCGGGGGCATTCACTCAAGGTAAAGTGGGGCAATCATATCCACCGGAGCTCCCGGGATATACTTCTTCAAACGGTGCCCGTTCACCTTAAAATCTCCACAATGCTCCCCTCCTATCTCAACCGCTCCATGGGGAAAGATCTTCTTCACCACATAAGGACCCGTCCATCTTGACTTTAGCTTTCCGGGGAAAAGCCGTAGCCTTGAGTTGAATAGAAGGACTAAGTCGCCTTCACTCAACTCCTTCGGGATGAGACACTTGTCATGCCAACGTTTGGTCCTTTCCTTGTAGATCCGGGCGTTTTCATAGGCATCCAACCGGATCTCCTCAAGAGCGTTCATGTCTAGCAACCTCTTCTCACCGGCCTCCTTGAGGTCAAAATTCAGCCACCTTATATCCCAATATGCTCTATGCTCCATCTCCACCGGAAGGTGGCAAGACTTGCCATAAACTAGCTTGTAGGGAGTGGTGCCAATCGGTGTCTTGAAAGCGGTTCTATAAGCCCACAAAGCATCATCGAGCTTCATAGCCCAATCTTTTCTCGTCCTAGAAACCGTCTTCTCAAGTATCCCCTTTATCTCTCGGTTGGAGATCTCCACTTGGCCACTAGTTTGGGGATGGTAAGGTGTTGCCACCTTATGAGTCACCCCATACTTAGCAAAAAGTGTCCCAAAGTTCCTATTGGTGAAGTGCTTTCCTCCATCGCTTATGATCACCCTTGGTGTTCCAAACCTAGGAAAGATCACTCGGTTGAAGAACCGCACCACAACCTTGGCATCATTGGTGGGAGAAGCGATTGCCTCCACCCATCTCGACGCATAGTCTACTGCCAATAGGATATAGAGGTTGCCACATGAAGAGGGGAATGGCCCCAAGAAGTCCACACCCCACACATCAAACACTTCAACCTCTTGTATGTTGTTCAAGGGCATCTCATTCATCCTCGAGATGTTGCCCATCCTTTGGCAAGCATCACAAGCTACCACAAAATTCTGCATGTCCTTGAACAAACTTGGCCAATAAAACCCGGATTGCAACACCTTTGCACACATCTTGTGTGAGCTAGCATGGCCTCCACATGGCAAGGAATGACAATGGCGGATCACACTCTCCACCTCATCCTCCGATATGCATCTCCTAAAGACCCCATCCAGCCCTCTCTTAAACAAGAGCGGTTCACTCCAATAGTAATGCCTCACATCCTTGAAGAACCTTTTTCTTTGGGCATAGGACAAACCGGGTGGCACCTCTTCACAAACGTGATAGTTCACTATGTCGGCATACCATGACTCACCCCCTCTAGACACTTGAAGCAAGCACTCCTCCACCATTTGCAATTGCTCATCCCGGAATGAGTCATCAATTGGGATGTCATCTCTCTCAATCTCCAATGGTGGGAGTCTACTAAGGTGGTCCGCCATAGAATTTTCGGACCCCTTTTTGGCCCGAATCTCCAAATCAAACTCTTGGAGAAGAAGGATCCACCAAATGAAACGAGGCTTGGCATCCTTCTTTGTAAGGAGATAACGGATCGCAGCATGATCCGTATACACAATGACCTTCACTCCAACAAGATACGAGCGAAACTTCTCAAATGCATACACAACCGCTAGCAACTCCTTCTCGGTGGTAGCATAATTGAGTTGGGCGTCATCTAGCGTCTTGCTAGCATAATAGATGGCATGTGTAAGCCTATCTTTCCTTTGTCCTAAAACAGCCCCGACGGCCACATCACTCGCGTCACACATGATCTCAAACGGTAAGCTTCAATCCGGAGGTTGCATGATGGGGGCGGAGATCAAAGCATTCTTCCACCTACAAAAAGCCTCAAGGCAATCCTTGGAGAAAACAAACTCAACATCTTTCATTAGTAGGTTAGTGAGAGGTTTAGAAATTTTAGAGAAATCTTTTATGAATCTCCGATAAAAACCGGCATGCCCTAAGAAACTCCTTACCCCCTTCACCGAGGTAGGTGGTGGCAACTTCTCTATTGTTTCTATCTTAGCCCTATCAACCTCAATGCCTCGGTTGGACACCAAGTGTCCCAACACAATGCCTTCACTTACCATGAAGTGGCATTTCTCCCAATTCAAGACAAGATTAGTCTCCTCACATCTCTTTAACACCAAAGACAAGTTAGCTAAACAATCATTAAATGAAGATCCATAAGCAGAGGAATCATCCATAAACACTTCCATGATGTTTTCAATATATTCAGAAATGATAGCCATCATACACCTTTGAAAGGTGGCGGGTGCATTACACAACCCAAATGGCATTCTCCTATATGCAAATGTACCCCAAGGACATGTGAATGTAGTTTTCTCTTGGTCATCCGGGTGGATAGGGATTTGGAAGAATCCACTATATCCATCTAAGTAGAAAAAGTGTGAATGTTGAGCTAGTCTCTCTAGCATTTGGTCAATGAAAGGAAGAGGGAAGTGATCTTTCCTAGAGACCACATTTAGTTTCCTATAGTCTATACACATCCTCCATCCCGTAACCGTCCTAGTAGAGATTAGTTCACTATTCTCATTAGTCACTACGGTCATCCCACCCTTCTTAGGAACCACATGCACGGGACTAACCCATTTACTATCCGAAATCGGGAAAATGATTCCCGCATCTAGCAATTTAAGGATCTCTTTCTTGACTACCTCTTTCATGATAGGGTTTAGTCTTCTTTGAGGTTCAATCGAAGGTTTATGATTATCTTCCATCAAAATTTTATGCATGAACAAGGAAGGCTTAATACCAACTAAGTCATCAGTCGTATAGCCTATAGATCTCCTATGCAATCTCAACTCATGCAACAATCTATTCAACTCATCATTATTGAAGCATGCATTAACAATCACCAGATAAGTTGAATTCTCACCAAGAAAAGCATACTTCAAATGAGAGGGGAGGGGTTTAAGTTCAAGTTTAGGAGGACCTTTATCGGTTGGAGATGCTCCATACAATGTAGGTTGAGATGATTCCAAAGCTATGGAAGACTCTCCTAGGCTCCTTGAAGCTTGATCAACCACTAAGGCTCTTTCTGGAGAAACCACGGGCAAAATTACGGTCTCTGGCGATACCCCGGGCGTGGAATCTGAGAAGCTGGCACTTTGGAGCATTCCAGAGAGTTCCACGGGTAAGTCCACGGCCGTGGTTCTTGGTGACAAACCGTGATTCCTACAGTGATTCAGTATGACTTCGTGCATTTCAATTTCAACACTTGTCTCCTTTTCCAATGCATCCAAAGCCTTGATTTCTTCATTGCAATCATCTTCAACCTCTTCCTCCATCAAACTTAAGCTAAGAACCTTCTCCAAGGGGTCCTTGATCAAGATCGAGCTCACAACTTCTCTACATTCCTCTTGCTCGACAATGTTGAACACATCTTCACCAAGGGCTGGCCCCTTCATCATTGTGGATAATTTGAACTTAATATTCTCTTCTCCAATGTTGAAAGAGAGAATTCCATTTTTGCAATCCACCAAACATCCGGATGTGGCTAAGAAAGGCCTCCCTAAGATGATAGGAACCGGATAGTCCGCCGGGATGTCCAAAACAACGAAGTCTATTGGCACATAGAACTTCCCGAGTTGCACCGGTATGTCCTCCAAGATTCCAACGGGGTGAGCGATTGAACGGTCCGCCACGTAAAAGGTCATCTTGACCGGCTTTGGCTCTTCTAGCCCAACCTTGTTGCAAAGTGCAAGCGGGATGATGCTTACACTTGCCCCAAGATCACAAAGGGCTTCATACTTCACTTCTCCAACCCCAATTGGCACACAAAAAGATCCCGGATCTCTTAGCTTAGGAGGCATCTCCTCCTTCATAGTTTGGATCAACTCGGAAGATCTCTTTGTCATCCTTACTTCCCCATACTCTTTCAACTTCCTTTTATTGGAGAGTATTTCCTTCAAACACTTTCCATAGGCCGGCATACCTAGAATAGCATCCATGAACGGAATGTTAATATGCAATTTAGACATAAGTTCAAGGAATTTACCGAAGTGTTTGTCAAAACGAGCTCTTGCTCGTGATTGTGGGAACGGTAGTGGTGGCTTGTATGGAGGTGGTGCCACATACGTTGGCTCATCATCCTTGCTCTTGCCTCCTTCTTCTTACAATGGCTCTTCCTCTACGACTACTTGCTTTCCCTTTTCATTCCCCTTAGGCAAAGGGTCCTTCATGCTCAGCCCACTCCTTGTTGTGATGGCCAACACTTGGCCTCTTGGGTTATCTTCGGTTCTTCTGGGAAGCTTTCCCGGATATCTATGAGCTTCACCCACCTTTTGGAACACTTGTGCTTCTAGCACCTTTTGAGCCTTAGAAATGGAAGTCACCGTGCTCTCAAGACCACTCAACCTTCCAAGTAATTGCTCAAACATCATCTCGGTTCTATCCTTTGGAGGTTGAGTAAATCCGGGTGGAGGCTCTTGTGAAGCCTTAGGTAGTGGAGCTGCGCTTGTGGAAGCGGGGGGGTTCAAGGCACCATCCGGGTTAGAATAGGAAAACCCGGGATGATTGTGGTTAGGCCAGTAATTGTTGAATTGCCGGTTGTTGTTGAAGTTCCTAGGGCCTTGATAATTGTTAAAGTTTCCCCTTCCCATGTAGTTCACATCTTCCTCCTTGGAAGACAAGTTTGCTTGCACTTGCACTTGAGGGCTTGCTTGATTCTTCAAAGTTGTAGCACACAACTCCCTCAAAGACTTAAGCTCATTGTTGATTCCGTCAAGCTTGAAATTACTGATGGTGACTTCACTCACCTCATATGCTCCCGGTTTCCTCCCATCACTCTTCCTATGGGAGTACTTTTCTATCACCAATGCTTGTTTCTCTACAAACTCCCAAGCCTTATCAACATTCTTTTCCATGAATGTTCCACCGGAAAGTGATTGAAGCTTGAATTGGCTATCCTCATCAAGCCCTTTGAAGTAGATCTCCAATAGCTCTATCTTCGGTATACCATGGTGTGGACAATCTAGGAGGAGGTCCTTGAACCTCTCCCACGACTTGAATAGGCTCTCTCTATCCTTCATCACGAAGGCATTGATCTTCCCTCTCAACTCGGTAGTCTTGGAAGGTGGGAAGAATTTAGTCAAGAACTCGGTTGTCATCTCCTCCCAAGTACTCACACGTCCTAGTGGAATGGATTGGTACCAAGCCAAGGCTTTATCCTTAAGTGAGAAGGAAAAAGCCCTAAGCTTATGATTGTTGTTCTCCAATCTAGGTGGCCTTAGAGTCTCCATCAATATCTCATAGTTAATCAAGTGTTGATGAGGAGACTCTCCTTCCATCCCTCCAAATTGATTATGCCAGATCATTTGTAGAACTTGAGGGCGGAACTCGTAATCATGGGCTGCGGGATCTCCTAAGTTCACACCCGGACGGTGCACTCTTTGAGCCGGATCCATACGTTGCCTTAACGTTTGTCGCACCTCAATAGCAATGGGCATAACCCGAATATTAACCGCCGGCTGCGGTGGTGGTGGTGGTGGAGGCGGAGGTTGTTGACGATTAAGCTCTCTTTCCATAAAGCTTGCCTAATCTCTTCAATCTCCCTCCTAGTTGCTTCTTGCCTCTCATTGGCAAGTCTCCTCTCATTTTCCAAGGCTTCATCCCTTAGCCTAATTTGCTCTAAGGCTTCATCCAACTCAACTTGAAGATCTCTTGCGGCCATCTCCTTCTCCTTTCTAATGCTCTTAGACCTAGCTTTAAGGGTTTTCTCCGGTTCGAGATCGAATGGAGCTAAATCCTTGCCACGAGATCTTCGCATACACCTAAATAGTGAGAGATGTCCTGAAAAATCAAAGACACCAACCAAACGAGATCAAAAGCAACAAGAAAGACCTACACTATAAAAAATCACAAAACTGACTCAATCTAGACCTAGTCCCCGACAACGGCGCCAAAAACTTGTTACGCTAAGATTGTGACACGCAAAAATCTAAAATTTATAACTTGATATATTTTCCTAACTCCTAGCGAACCCACAGTGTATGAGTCGTTTTGTAGAAAGGATAGTATTCCCAGGTCGAACACAAAGACTAAGGTGAAATTGAATCAAATAGTGGCTAAAGATAGTGTAGACCTAGTTTGAGAAAAGAGAAAGAAATAAAGAAAAGAAAATCTCAATGTTTTTGGATTGGTTTTGTGATGATCAATCAAAGATCAAAAATCATGCAAGATTAACAAACAACTAAGCTAACAACACCAATAAGCAAACACAAGCACGAGATGGATAATCAAAGAGAGAAAAGCGGATTCTAGGGGTTAGGAGTTCCGGTTATGGCATTGGACTCAAGCTTCTAATCATTCCTTGGATCAACTATGGTATGTTGGGAAAGGGTGTTTCTCAAATGAAACTAATCACCGGGTAGGTCTCATTATCCACTAATCCCGCAACTAAGGTCCTATCACCGGGTAAGTCTCTAGGAGCCTAGGGTTGGGAAATCTACACAAACCGGATTGCTATCTAGGGATCTAACCTCTCCTTACCGGGTAAGTCTCGGGAAGACAAGTCCTAAACATCAATCCTAGCACACTCGATCCAATAGCAGCTTATGAGGCTCGCTACTACCTAGAGTTCATCATCTTTGGTACTTAAGATTGGAAATAACCGGGTAAGTCTCTTTCCTCACTTAGATTGCTAGCATTAGGTCACCCTAAGCTAGTTTAAGCTTAACAAACACTAGGATTTCAACAATCTAACATCCTAACATGCAGATTTATCATTTAAAGCTCTACAGAAGCAAATCACGGTCAGATCCTAAGAACCACGACCGTGGTCTGGCTAGAACAAACCGTGATTTCTAACAGCACTCAAGTACGACCAAGTAAATCATCCAAATATACATTTAAGTCTATTCTATCATAGTCCAAGCCATAACCATCATTCCCTTATCCTAGAATCGCATCTATTTATCCAACAACATGCATCGTAACAATCAAGCTCAACAAGCATACATTCATAGCTTCCATAGCAAGAATAATAGAATGAAAGAGAAACGAAACAAGAAGGTTAAGAAAACCAAGCTGAATAAAAGTCAAGAAGGAGTTACAACCCTTCAAAAGAAGGTACGAATCGTTTCTTATAACCCTAGCAAATGTCTTCAACAAAACTCACTCAAAACCACTCAAAAACTATGAAAACTATGAAACTAGTGTGCTTCTTCTTCTTCTCCCAATGAGAGTGTTCCTTCTCCTCCAAGAGTAGCCCCAATCCAAATGATGTTCAAAGAGAGAATGTGGGAGAGGATGTGTGTGGTGAGGTCCCCCTTTAGAATCAGCCTACAAGAGTACTTATAGCCTTCACCATTTGCAAGAGTCGGTTATGGAGATCGTCGGACAGTTGTCCCAGCTGTCCAAAGGGAATCACGGTCCATTCCACGGCCGTGGAAGTGCCAAGGACCGTGGTTTTGGTGTTTCAGTCCTCTTTTGATCGTTGAGCCATGAGTTGGTGCAAGGCATGCACCAACATGGTCCTATGTGTTCTCCTTAGTTCCTAGCTTGCTCCCTAATGAGTCCGAAAGTGTGTCATTGCAAGGAACGATCCTCGAATGTATCGATTAAGCTCCAAAAGCTCCCAAAATACCTAAAAAAACATGCAAAGGTCCGTGTAGACGTCTATCTTGACAAATATACATGAATTGAACGTAAACGTCATGAACTAATGTCAAACTATGCATGAATAGTGGGAGAAACTATCTAAATGGATGCCTAGACTAACGTCATAAATCGTGTTATCAACGATCATGCAGATGATATATGGAGTGAATCCATGGCAATAGTTCTTCAAAGTCAATCTTATGTGCCTGCTGGAAACGATTATGAACTTGTTGGGAAAACATATCGTACAAAAACTGAGCTGAAGAACGCATTGTGTCTGCATTCTATATCGGAATGTTCACAATATAAAATTGTCAAGTCAAAGAGGAAGGTTGTCACTACAATATGTATTGATGGAGCATGCAAATGGAGAGTTCGTTTCAGTATGCTTGGTGAACCAAGTATATGTACAACAACAAGTTTGTCTCTACACACACATGTTCGTATCAATTGAGGCGAAAGGCTAAAAGGGGTATTTCCTACGACGTCATAGCAGAGAAAGTGAAATCAATGTATGTTCCTTTAACTTTTCATACAATATTGGGTAGAACGAAAAATCAACCCAAAAGTATTTGGACTTGGGAAATAGACTTAGATGCGTTCATGAAAAGATCTTTTGCTTTGCAATTGAAATGGTTGTTGAGTCCTTTGACTATGGAATTATTCGATTATGCGCTGGCCGTACTTGAATGGGAAAAGGAAAGCAAAATGACAACAAAGTTTGGTTTCGGCTTTATTAAGAAGGAGAAGTTAACTCTGGATCCAATGCTAATCCGGGATTTGAATCTTTCAAATCCCGGATTATGTATTATGTAGGTATCTTGTGTAACTCGTGTATTATGTAGGTACGCCAACTCCAAGAAACTACCTTTGGTAAATCAGATAGTAATAGTAATGAAAAGTTTACACCATATTGATGCTAGTTATTGGAAGTGATGGAAGGCCCAAGAAGAAGTGAAGGACATGATTAGAGGAACGTCTAAGGATAATTATAGCTTAATCCCTTCCGATTTATATATGCTGGAGGAAGCCAATGAAGGATCATATGTTGGACTTATAGTAGACGATGAGACTCGTTTTAAGTATGTATTTATAGCATTCGGTCAGTCAATCCGAGGGTTTATGTATGTAGATTATGTACAAGTGTAATTTGTTGTAGGTTATCACAGTAGACGGAACACATCTTAGTGGGAAGTACGGGGGAGTGTTGCTTGTTGCAACTGCCCAAGATGCAAATCAGCAGATATATCCCATGGCATTTGGCATTGTTGACAGTGAGAATGATGCGTCGTGGGAGTTTTTTTTTCCAAAATCTAGAATGCATCATACCGGACAGCGACGACCTTGTGTTTGTATCAGATAGACATAATTCAATCAAGAAGGGTATATCGTCGTAGTATAAAAAAGCGTTTCATGGATACTGTATTTGGCACCTTAAAGGGAATCTCAGAAAGAGGACAAGATCCAACCGAATATTGCAGTTGTTCATTGATGGAGCCATGAGATGTAAGGAATCTAAGTGCATGGCAATACTTGGACAAATTTCTTCGGTATGTTATGTACATAATGCATTTTATGTTATCCTTATTCGTTTACATAATGCATTGCATGGCAACACTTGGGTGTTTTTGTGTACATTAATAATAATTTTCCTTCACAGGAAAAGCCAATGGTTGGATCTCTACTACATGAGATAGGGTTGTCAACATGGGCACGTTCATTATCGCCAGAAAAACGGTACAATATCATGACAAGTAACAACGCCGAGTGTGTTAACGCATTGATGAAAGACGGGAGGGAATATCCAGTTTTAGCGTTGCTTTACAAGATTAGACAATTCATATCACGATGGTTTGCCGAGCGTCGATAAAGGTCTCAATCTTGTGTAGACGTTTCCACACCGAAAATTGAAGTGATCATCCAGAAAAGATTCAACGAATCTGCCTGTTACTTTGTGTATGTCCTTGATGCGGATAGAATGGAGTTTGAAGTGAAAAGGGGTGATGAACATGAAATCGTTTGTTTGCAAACCAAGTCTTGTGAATGCAAGGAGTTTGATGTTGAAGAAATACTGTGCATACATGCTGTAGTTGCATCAAAACATCTTGGTATGACTCCTTCTTATCTCATTAGTATGTATTATTCCACTGAAAATTGGAGAGCTGCATATTCGGAGATAATTTATCTTGTCCAAAACAAGTCGGAGTGGAATATTCCGACGTGCATATCGCAAATTAAATGTGATCCTCCCATAAGGCGTAAACGATGTGGAAGGTTGCCTAAAGCAAGAATACGGGCCTCGTGGGAACCAAAGAGTAAGCGAAGATGTGGCTGTTGTGGATTTAGTGGACACACGAAGAAGACTTGTCTAAATCAACCAAAGCAGGCAATGTGAAACGGGTTTAGTGAATTTTATGGTTTATGTACGAAGAAAACTTGTGTACTTCTCAATAAGAAGTTTTTGACTTATGTACGAACATCACATTGTGCTTGCCTATTTGATGGAATATTTGAACTACAATTCCCTATTATCAAAATGCGTAAACAACCTTCTTTCATGTATTATTACATACACAATATGTTACAGTTCCTTCAATATCTTGTACAGACGCCCTCCATTGTGTATTTTTAATATATATAAAACTTGTGTATGCTTTATATGTGTTTTTGTATTAAGACAGTTTATGTATAAAACTTGTGTATGCTTTTAAGTCTATTTCTTATGTACGAAGAAAACTTGTGTACTTCTCAATATGCCTAAACAACCATCTTACATGTATTATTACATACACAATATGTTAAACATTTCCTTTAATATCTTGTACACACACCCTCTATTGTGTATTATTAAGATATATAAAACTTGTGTATGCTTTATATGTGTTTGTGTATCAAGACATTTTATGTACATTTGTTTTTAATTTATTTTGGTGTACTTGAGTTTGTGTTTATACTAGTGTAACGAATAAGGCAATATGACACGCACGTATACATACATTTATACACTTTTAAGCCTGTTTCTTATGACGATATAATGAGAAAAATGTCTGCTTCAAGTCACACAAAGACATGAAAAAACTGTCCGCCTTAATGAATATGTTTGTAATGACGACATAATAAGAAAAATGTCTGCTTCACGAAACAACATAACATGAAAAAACTGTCCGCCTTAATGAATCTGTTACACAAGAAAACTCAAGTAAAGTGACTTGGAATATGTTCAACTCTCATCAACCCAATCTGACCATCCCCTTGAGAATATAACATGAGCAAGCTTCTCCCTCACCACTTGCAACCCATCATCGCTGATGCCAGATAAATTCGTTCTCCCGGAAGCTAGGTATTGAATGTACTTGATAGCAAATATCCGCAGCTACCCTTGAATTGTGCAAATCACATGTACATATAAGAATTTGTGTAGTCCATTGTATATTATGTAATGATGTAAATTACCCGTCAGTATTGGACTTCAGACCAAATTTTCTGATAATTTTGAATGGCCTCTTCAAGTTGTCGCCTAGCTTCGTGTGCTTACCATGTAGCCGAATCACCTGAGGGAACTTAACTGCCAAAGGTTCGAGTAACTGCTAAATTTTTTCTTCTTTTATGTACATAACTTGTGGGTCATATACATAAATGATCCAATCCAGTAGGTTGATCTCCAACGTTACCCAATGTGAATCCAGAAGGTTAAAGGGGGAATATATCTTGTCAACATCGTACAATGGCTTCCTGAATATAGCTGGGACATCTCCAGTTATCACCTGGAACAGTTTTTCGTTCAACTTGGGTTTCTCATTCTTCACAACTACATACTTAGCAAATGTGGTCCTATTGTATGCCCTTGTCCATTCAGTTGAAAGCACAACTATCCTTCCAAATACTATAAACATTTGTACATGCAAGCTTATAATGTACGAGATTCTTCTACCCCCAAGCTTCAATTTCGATTCAAAACTTTCAGATCTAGAAAAAAATGTCACCTTTACCAAAAAATTGCTAATAGTATGAGATAGTGGTTGTATTTTTGAATCAAGTTTTTTCATTCAAAATCAAGGCTTGAACTTGCATTATATCGAATTTCCGAAACCTTGTTTTAACGAAAGAACTGATTCTTTCAAGAAAACCATAGAAAAAACGGTGATGAAATCATACCTTCGTTTGCCGACGGGAGTAATTGATTCGAGAAATCTGAGCACGTTTAACTTATTGCTGACTATTACCTGTTGAAGACGAACAAATAGACGACAATCGATTGCGAGTCTTATGAGAGTCTTTCATCGCCGGCAAGTTGACCTCTCCTACTCTGTAAGATCTGCTATGATGATAAATGTTTCAGATGCTCTAGATTTTGGTTCTTGGTAGCAGTTGAAAAGGCGGAAAATGTGGGCTATTAATGAGGAGAATATTTGCCGGTTACCTTCTTAAACGTGCTCCGATATTTTAGCTACTTTTTGTGCCTAATTAAAATATATTACCATATTAATAACTTCCATCAGCCTAATTAATAGCCCAATATATTTTTTTCTTTGAAAAATAGATTAAATTAGGGGCCTTGTTTGTATCCTGTAAAATTTAGTTACCCTACTACCTCAATCTTCTCTTGTTTTCATAGTTAATATAAATTGATGGACTATGATGACTCCAATTTTGTTAGACAAAAAGTCCAATTAATGAGAAATCTCTAATGTGATTGATGATATGTTTTGATGCTAGTCTTTAGGAGTTTTTTTTTGTGTAGTTTAGTGTATTTTTGCTTGGTTTTGATACCCTTATATGAGTCTTTTGAGCATATTATTCCTATATAGATGTCTACTACCTTCGCCTTTGATTTTGTAGGTATTTGAGGCCAACTTGAGCTTAAGAGATATATTCGTCCTCATCCGTAATATGAAGGGAAGAATGGTGTCTACTTGTGTTGTCTTCAACTCCCACTATGATCAACAAGGATGAAATTGATGTTTTCTCTCCCTATGATCCAAATGAAATATCCCATAAATTTAAACGAGACCTAAGAAGCGCCAAAGAGGTTCAATTCACCCCCACACAAACAAGGAAGCAAGACTAGAAAAGACCAACCCGAAAAACTTTTGTGGGCCAACCTCTTGGACCAACATACCCATCTTGACCAAGCTCGGCCTAACCAATGTAGAATCGAGACCGACCCCTGGATTGCCCGTTGGACTGCCCTCTGGATTGGTGCATATGCATGTGCTAGTGGGCCTACTTGTGGTTGCTTATGTAAATTTGCTTTCTTTTGAGGATACAAATATAATTTTTATGGGTCAAAAGGTGAATTCAAACTCTATAAATACCTTTTTCACCCATTAGGAAGAGATAACTTGTGATTTTGGTTCAATTTAGGCTTAGGATTCACTCTTTTTGCTAAAGAAAGTTAGAAAAACACTTAAATTTCAAATCTTTCACTTAGTTTAGATCAAATGCTTTACTTTTGCAAGAACACCAAGAAAATCTTTGTGAGTTGTAATTTCCCTATTTCATATTGCATGTTTGATGCTTCAAAGTTTACTAATCTCTCTAGGGATTTGGGGATGAAAACCCTATTTCTTTGTTGATTTGCAATGACCTGAGTTTGTATATGTTGGAACGCCACATGCATGCATAAATAGCCATCTTCCTAGATGAATGTAAACTTAGGGTTTGATTGCTAAACTTTGTCGAATCGCTTGTGAACCGAATGGTAAAGTTATGTGCCATCTTCTTCATAGGGTATATTAATGAATATAGCTTTAGCATATGTACCCAACACCATAAGATAATTTGCAACTTCTTGTGTTATGTATCCTTGATTTGTACACTTGCTTAAGTCGAATCACTTGTAAATGGAATGGTAAAAGTGACGTGCCATCTCTCTCATGAGGCTTATGAATCGGCTTAGTTTTGTGATGAAGTCTTTGATAATTTCCCCACTTTTGAATGTTTGTAGATTGCTGACTGAAGGTATTTCTATGGTCGTCTATACCCAATCAAAAGTAAATCCCGACTTAGCACTAAAACAAGTATAGTGGTTAAGTAAGGGTCGACCCCAAGAGAGCTAAGGTGTTTTATTAGATGCAATTATTGATTATAGAAACAAGTAACAAAGGGGGGGGGGGGTTGGTTAAATTGATGCACGAAAACTTTATGAAAACGAATAACGCAACAAGTGAGATAATAATGGGTGAATCTACACTAGGTTGATTCTAAGCATGCAATTGCTACTTTGGTGAGTTCCTTTTACAAGTTTTCAAGTAATTTTCCGTCTCGATCATATATATATCTTAAGCCAACCGACATCAACACAACTTAACAAGTTAATGTTCCGTAAACCTACAAGAACAAATAACAAGTTAGCTTTCAAAAAAAGACTAAGGGATATAAAGAAAAGATTAAAACCGTTAAACTTATCTTTATAGTTGTGTTCCTTTTCTTTAAGTAATTACAACCCGTTATTACTTAAAGTTTACTACTAGATTAAAGACCCGAACCCGAAACCTATTAATCCTAGTTCTTTGCATGCACTTTAGAACCTAAGGTGATCAATCTCAAGTAATAGTAAAACATGCAATTGGACAATGGAGATCAAGGAAACACAAAGCATTACTGAATGAAAACTTATATTGAAGAAAACTTACAACCAAAGTAACAACGCAGCTTCAAACCAACCCAGTGTAGCAAGGGAGTTAGCAACTCATTACAATGGAAATGAAAATTGGTTTCTAAGTGGAAGATGATGGATAACAAGTTGGATGATTCTAGCTATGAACCAAGGCCTATTTATACTACAAAAGACACTAAATAGGAGTAAATGTCCGGCCCAAAATAGCCACCTTTAATGCCATAAAGGTGGTGTAAACAGCCGAAGTAAAGCTTCTATCGTTGAACCGCAGGGGCGGCCTTAAGCTCCGCAGGGGCGGCCTTAAGCTCCGCAGGGGCGGTGAAGACAAAAACGCTTGATCTTCTTCATGATCGCAGGGGCGGTTAGGCAATTCCGCAGGGGCAGATCTTTAATGCTCTTCAAACGTCTGACCTTTCAACTTCCTGCCGTTTCTGATGCCAAGCCGCCGGGGTGTCCCGATGTTAACGCAGGGGCGGTGACATAGACTCTTCACCTTCCAGCTCCCAGGTTGAGGCGCAGGTAGAGGCACAGGGGAATGCGCAGGGGAATACGCAGGGGCGCTGGTCTTCGCTTCTTCAGGGCAAGTCACCAGAGGGGCACCAAGGGTTGACGCAGGGGCGGTGACAGTCTTCGTGGCTGGCGCTGGCAAAGGCGCAGGGAGCGCTCCGGAGTAAGGTGTCACCCGCAGGGGCGGTGACAAGGCTCCGCGGGGACGGTGAAGCAACAAAAGCTTTGCTTCGTGAACGATCTTCACTCCTAAGTGCTTATAACTCCTTCCTTAGCTTCTTTTAGTCTTCTTCTTCTGGACCAAGGAGTTAGTAGCATAAACCGACACAAATGCAATAAAAAGACTCTAAAACTATCCTAAATGATAGTGATTCCATCACCTATCAAACTCCCCCATAGACATGAGTCCGGTTTGAACCAAACCGCCAAACCGGCGGTTTGTGAACCGGCCCAAACCGGCGGTTTATGTTTGTCGGTTTGGCCAAACCGTGGGTTTACGGTTTAGGTTTAGGTTTGGCCTTCGGCCAAACCTAAACCGGCAGTTTACCCCAAACCGGCGGTTTAATCGCCAGTTTGGTTATTTTTTATTTTTCTTTGAGAAACAATGGACCAAACCGGCGGTTTCGTCCTCAAAACCGGCGGTTTGGTCCAGTTTTTCAATTTTTTTTAATAAACCGGCTAAACCGCCGACCAAACCGGCGGTTTAGGTTAAACCTAAACTGCCGGTTTGGATTTTGACGGTTTAGGTTTGCGACCCACCACTACTCCCCCATACTTAGACCTTTTACTCGTCCCGAGTAAAACAAATGACAACAACTAGACTCAAAAGCCTCAGGAAGCATGGGCAAGCAGAAAAGATAGTGAAATCAAAAGAAAAACCAAGAAAGAAAGGAGAATAGAGGAAATGTGAGAAAAAGGTGAGAAACTACCATCCTTATTGCTACAAGAGTGGCTTACCCGGACAAGCTCCTTATGACTCCCCTTCTTATGTCGCCAAACGCCGGAAGGAAAACCTACACTCGGTGTCGCTCATTTTGCCAAGGTGCCCTTTCGGGTTTTCACCTTGCCACTCTTCTTCTTTTCTTTGATGATCTCACTTTAGTCTCACATCCCTCAAGTCCAATTTTGCACCAACCTAAGGTTGGTCGGACTACCTTCTTTTTGCCTAAACCGCCCTTTCGGGTTTTTGGTTTATCCAAGGATTTTCATGCCTTTTTTTCATTTTCTTTGGCTTTTTCTTTTTCTCTCTTTTTTTTATATGAATTTCAAACTTCATAAGATTCAATGCAAAACAAACTAAAAACTTGAATGAAACTACACATGCAATGATATGTCCCTCCCCTATACTTGAAGATCACTTTGCCCTGAAAGTAGAAATGAGGCAAAGATAAATGTGGGAAAGGGAAGAGAAGTATACCACTCAGTGGGATGGTCTAGTTGGACCATCCGGACCCTCCTCCGGTGGGTATGGAAAGTGGCTGAAGAAGTGCTCCTATCGGTGGTAGATATCATCAATGCGGTCCTGTTGGGCCTCCATCCGACGGCCAAAAGAGGTCTCAAAGCTGGCTTGCCAAGCCAGCTGCTTAGCCTCCAGTTGCTGCCGTTGGGCCGCCTGCCAAGCCTTCTGCCTCTAGTCGAAGTGGGAGGACATGGAGGCGGCAAAGCTCGTCTGCCAGCTTTGCTACTGCTCCAGCATAGTCCTCTGATAGTCGAACTTCCATGTCCGGTGCTGGGTGGTCATAGCCGCCATCTGAGCTTGAAGACTCGCAAGGGCCGGATCCTCCTCTGGTGCCGCAGTGGGCATCTCCTAGTCGTCGGGGATGGGCATGTGCTCCTCCTGATGAGCCCGGCTGGAGCTCGCATCATGCCTCTCCACATTGGCCACTAGCGGCCTCCTCGACACGAAGGGATCTGCTAGTATGTAGAGCTCGGAGAGCTCACCTCCTAGTGGTAAAGGTCGGGGGAGGTAGGTGAGATGACTCCCATCTGCAAAGGAGATCCAAAATAGGTTCTCCCCATCCCTCCGAAGGAGCTTGCACCTCCTAAGCATCCTCTCAGTGTAGAGAGGAGCTTCCATCCCATCCTCTAACTAGGATTAATAGGTTCCGGGTTCGGGTCTTTAATCTAGTAGCAACTTTAAGTAATAACGGGTTGTAATTACTTAAAGAAAAGGAACACAAATATAAAGATAAGTTTAACGGTTTTAATCTTCTCTTTATATCCCTTTAGTCTTTGTTTGAATGCTAACTTGTTATTTGTTCTTGTAGGTTTACGGAACTTTAATAAGTTAAGTTGTGTTGATGCCGGTTGGCTCAACACATATGTATGATCGAGACGGGAGATTACTTAAGAATTTATAAAAGGAACACACCAAAGTAGCAATTGCATGCTTAGAATCAACCTAGTGTAGATTCTTCCATCATTGTCTTAATTGTCGCATTAATCGTTTTCATTAGTTTTTGTGCATCAATTCAACCAACCCCCCCCCCCTTTGTGTCACTTGTCATTATAATCGATAATTGCATCTAAAACACCTTAACTCTCTTGGGTTCGACCCTTACTTAATCATTATACTTATTCTTAGTGCGAAGTCGGGATTTACTTTTGATTTGGTATAGACGACCATAGAAATACCTTCGGTTAAATTTTGGCGCCGTTGCCGGGGAGTTTTTGTGTTTTATTGTTATTATTGATTATTGGTTTGAACCTTTTTTATGGTTCAAACCCGTGCTACTAATTCCGCCGTTGCTTCTTTTGATCCAGAAATTGAGAGGACGCACATCCGGCAACGAAGACAACAACAACTACAACAAGAGATGGCTGACCATACTCTTCGTCAACTTACGCAACCCACCTTGGCTCAAAACCCTATTGCGGTCGCTATACCGGCACTAGGGGAAGGAGTCAACTTTGAGCTCAAACCGGGCCTCATTCACTTGCTTCCATCCTTCCATGGGCTAAGTGGAGAAGACCCCATCAAGCACCTTGGGAAGTTCCACACCGTTTGTATGAGCATGAAGCCGGCCAACATTACCGAAGAATAGATCAAGATGAGGGCATTCGGCTTCACACTCAAAGATTCAGCAGATGATTGGTATTACCACCTTCCATCCGGGAGTATTGACACTTGGGAGAACTTTCACAAAGCGTTCTTGGAGAAATACTTTCCAGCTAAAAAGGCCAATAGCTTGAAGAAAGCTATAAGCGACATCGAGCAAGAGGCAACCGAAACTCTTTACGAGTACTTCGAAAGGCCAATATTCTTAACTCTACTCCTGACCTTGCTTTGGAAAAGATACAGGAACTAGCGGAAGGAACTCGGAACTTTCGAAGGACCCCGGCTAAGAAAGCAGTTCATGCCGTGAGTTCCGGGAAGAGCGAGATTTCCACAAAGCTGGCGGAATTGAAGGAAATGGTGAAGAGGCTAACACTTATGGGAACACCGCAACAGCTTAAAGCTTGTGGAGTTTGTGCTGACCCCTATCATCTAACAGACATGTGTCCACAAGTTCAAGATGACGATGCTGAAGTGAACGCAATGGGTTATGGACAACCACAACAACAAAGACCTAGGAACGATCCCTACGCAAAGAATTTCTTGCCAAATTGGCGTGACCAATAGAATTTTCGTTGGAGGGATCAACAAAACCAACAACAGCAGCCCCGCCAAGGTAAGTATCACTCAGCTGAAGATATGTTGCAGGTTTTGACTAAACACTTTGCTACTCATGCCCAAACAACAGAATCAAGCATCAAGAACCTTAAGCAACAGGTTAGTCAAATGGCGGAAGCTATTTCAAGGACCGAATCAAGGCTTTCCGGAGGATTGCCTTCCTAGATGTTTATAAACCCCAAGGAGAATGTTAGTGCCCTAACATTAAGGAGCGGGAAGCAAATCCGACAAGAACCAATAAAAGAGTCATAGAGCGAACCTTCTGTCGTTATTTCTGCACCCACAACCGCCCCTGCGGCTGCAGCTGCGCCCAACCCCGAAGGAAGGACGCCCCTGCGGTTGGCTGCCCCCGCCCCTGCGGTGACAACCCCTGAGCCGCCCCTGCGCCTTAAAGCTGATGCCCCTGCGGAAAACACAACAGAAGGTCCTGCTGAAAAGGATACTTACGTCCGGCCTAACTTTCCGCCACTTTACTCCGAAAAGCCACCGGCTCCTTTTCCTGAAGCATTGAAGGAGCGAAGAATCATAGAGGACAAGGACCTCTTTGAGACTTTCTCTAAAGGCAAGATAAACATTCCCCTCCTTAAGTTGGTGAAAAGTATCCCTAAGTATGCTCGTTTTTTGAAAGAACTTTGCACTATCAAGAGAAATCAAAAGCTAAAAGGGAAATAGAAAGTGCAAGTGAGTGAACATGTGTCCGTAGTTTTCCAACGGAGAATGCCCAAGAAGTGCAGCGATCCGGGCATGGTAAGCATTCCTTGTGTTATAGGGGAAACCCGCTTTGACAAAGCAATGCTTGATCTCGGTGCTTCTATTAATGTCTTGCCATATTCGATTTACAAATCACTTGGCCTTGGGCCACTAATGGATACTAGGATTATAGTACAACTTGCTGATAGATCTAATGTGTACCCGAAAGGGATAATTGAAGATGTATTAGTGATGGTAGACAACCTAATTTTTCATGCTGATTTCTTTGTAATGGATATGGAAAATGACTCGCATGCTGCACCCATTCTATTAGGTAGGCCATTTCTGAAAACGGCTAGGACTAAAATTGATTATGTTAGTGGTAAATTGACCATGGAGTTTGATGGAGAAGTAGTGGAATTTGACATCTATGATGCAATGAAATTTCCTAGCGATGATCATTCTCTATGTACTATTGATATTGTTGAACCTTTTGTGCAAGATGTTTTTGATAACTCTGACGTGGATGAATTGAAAAATGTGATTGAGCATGACATTGATGGTTTCAAATCAGATTATGTGTTAACATCTAGCATGAAAGAGGTTCTAGCCCAATTAGATGGGCATAAAAGGCTACCTATCTCCAATTTGGCCATTGGGCCCACTTTACTAACCCCAAACGAGAAGCTTGTTCCGTCCATAGTGCAGGCACCGGAAATAGAATTGAAGGACCTTCCGTCACACCTCAAGTATGTTTTCCTTGGAGCACACAATACCTTGCCGGTAATCATCATCAATAAGTTGACCACCGGACAAGAAGATAAGTTGGTGAACGTACTAAAGGAGCACAAGACGGCCCTCGTATGGACTATTGCGGACATCAAGGGAGTAAGTCCTTCCACTTGCATGCATAGGATTTTACTTGAGGACAAAGCCAAGCCCTCTAGGCAACCTCAAAAGAAGTTGAACCCATCAATGATGGATGTAGTCAAAAAGGAAGTGTTGAAGATCCTCCAAGCATATATGATCTTTTCTATCTCGGATAGCACTTGGGTTAGCCCAACCCAAGTAGTTCCAAAAAAGGGAGGCATCACTTTGGTGGAAAATCAACATGGAGAGATGGTCACAAGCAAAAGACAAACGGGATGGAGAGTTTGCATTGACTACCGCAAGCTCAATAAGGTAACACGAAAAGACCATTTTCCATTACCTTTTATTGATCAAATGTTGGAACGTCTTGCAGGTCATCAATACTACTGTTTCATGGATGGATATTCGGGCTATTTCCAAATAGCCATCACATTAGAAGATCAAGAGAAGACGACGTTCACTTGCCCATTTGGCACTTTTACATATCGCAGAATGCCCTTTGGACTTTGCAACGCGCCAGGCACTTTCCAACGGTGCATGATAAGTATTTTCTCCGAATATATAGAAAATTTCATTGAAGTCTTCATGGATGATTTTACCGTCCATGGAGACAATTTAGGGCATTTAAAACTTATTCTTGAAAAATGTGTTGAAATCGGAAAAATGTCATTTCATGGTCAAAAAAGGAATTGTGCTAGGACATGTAATATCCTCAAAAGGGATAGAGGTAGATAAGGAAAAGGTTGATGTTATTCAAAATTTACCTTATCCTACTAATGTTCGGGAAATCCGATCCTTTCTTGGTCATGTAGGTTTCTACTGAAGATTCATCAAAGACTTCTCAAAGATCTCAGCACCCCTGTGTGAATTGCTCAAGAAAGATGTCACCTTCATAGTGGATGAGGATTGCAAGAAGGCTTTCGACACTTTGAAGTCATGTCTCACCACCGCACCAATCATCCGTTCCCCGAATTGGGAGAAACCTTTTGAAATCATGTGTGATGCTAGTGACTACGCCGTCGGAGCTGTCTTAGGACAAAAAGACGGAAGGGCCTCCCATGTGATCCATTATGCGTCTATGACACTAAATGAAGCACAAAGGAATTACTCCACCACCGAGAAGGAGATGTTGGCGGTAGTTTTTTCCCTTGAGAAGTTCAGGCAATACTTACTTGGAGTAAAGGTAATTATTTTTACTGACCATGCAGCCCTTAGGTACCTCATGGCAAAGAAGGAGGCGAAGCCACGATTAATCCGTTGGGTGCTCCTTCTAAACGAATTTAACCTAGAGATAAGGGACAAAAAGGGAGCTGAGAACCTGGTGGCAGATCATTTGAGAAGACTAGTGCAAGAGAAGGAAGAACCAGGAAAAGAAAGAGAGATAGCCGGAATCTTTCCAAATGATACATTCTACACAACTCTCTGTTGTGTAACCGCCCCCGCGCCTCACACCAGCCGCCCCTGCGGCCCCGTCTAGGCGCCCCTGCGGTTGTCGACAGAGGTTTGTCTTAAGCTTCAATCTTTTAAGCCTTGGTTTGCTGACATTGTGAACTTCATTGTCAGGAAGGAGTATCCTTCAGACTTCACCAAGGCACAACGAGAGAAAGTAAAAGCTGAAGCTCGACACTACGTTTGGGACGATCCTTACCTTTGGAAGCATTGTAGTGACCAAGTGATCCGGCGTTGCATTCCGGATAATGAGGTACAATTCGTCCTAACTTTCTGTCATTCGAAAGCATGTGGCGGGCACTTTGGAGCAAACGAAACTTCAAGAAAAGTTTTGGATGCCGGTTTCTTTTGGCCACACATTTTTCGAGACGCTTTTGGATTTTGTAAAGTGTGTGATAGATGCCAAAGGGTGGGAAATCGTTCAAGGAGACATGAAATGCCCCAATCCTCTCTTATATTTTGTTAAATATTTGACGTTAGGGGAATCGATTTCATGGTGCCATTTCCTACGTCATTCGGGAACACATATATTTTGCTTGCGGCGGACTATGTTTCCAAGTGGGTGGAAGCAAAGGCCACCAAAACTGATGATTCAAAAGTGGTTGCAACATTTCTTAAGGAAAATATCTTTGCTAGATTTGGAATTCTGAAAGCCTTAATCAGTGACAGGGGTACCCATTTCTGCAACAAGACGATCATGACTCTCCTTAAGAAGTACCATGTTCACCAAAGAGTGTCAACAACATATCATCCATAAACAAACAGCCAAGATGAGGTGTCTAACCGGGAAATAAAGACCATCCTTGAAAAGACGGTTTCTCCCGGGCGGAAGGATTGGAGTGCAAGGCTAAATGATGCCCTATGGGCATATTGGACAACCTACAAAACTCCTATCGGAATGTCTCCTTTTACGCTCGTATTTGGGAAAGCTTGCCACCTACCGGTGGAGTTACAGCACTGTTCGCTCCAAACGGTCTGTGCAAGCTTTAAATTTATAACCCTAGACATAAGCTTAAAACAGGATGCGAACCCGCAGTGTACGGGTCAATCATAGTAAAAAGCAAGGAATTCCAGGGGTCGATCACAGGGACTTGGTGAAACAAAGTCGATAACGGTAAGCTGATGTAAATACTAACAACAAGAGCAATCAACACAATCAAAGATGAATAAGAAGTCAATAAAGCAAACATGCAATTCTAGGGATTAAAGCATCTAGTTGTGGTTCCAACTCAAGATCTATAGATAAGCGGACAAAGCTGAGATTTTTGCATAGGGAAGGTGTTTCTAAAGTGGAATAGATCACCGGGTAAGTCTCACTACTCACTAATCCCAAATCGTAACTCCTATTACCGGGTAAGTCTCAAGGAATTAAGATAACGAACTATAATCTCAAACTAACACACCATCGAAGGGAATAGAATCAACCTTTACCGGGTAAGTCTCAGGCTAACTGACAAAGATGGGATGGAAGCACACTCAAACCCTAATAAAGGATAAACCTTTATTACGTACACTTATGATCGTTGGTAAACAAACTAAGGAATTACCGGGTAAGTCTCATCCTAAGCTTGCATTGAACCAGAAAGGTGTAATAAGAATAGGATTTGGCAAACTCTAACACTTAACTCTCAGTTTAGGATCGGATAAGTCACCTCGGACAGAAGAATTCCACCCCGGCCGAGATGTTCATCGACTGAGCGAGATGCTTAGGGTTAAGGTTAAAGACTCGAACTTTCAGGATCCTACTAGAATCTAAGATTATTCTATCATTGTTTTTCCCACAACCTTCAGCCAATCACCCTAAAATCACACAAGGAAACTAGCCACTCATCATCATGAAAATATTAATTAAATATATGGGAAGAAGGTGAATATTTGAACAAGAAGAATTTAATGAAAAGACTTCAATAACTGAATCAAATATCACAACAAAGAGTTCCTTGGATATAAATCCAACAAGCAAGACAACAAGGAAGGGAATCTAAGATAATCTTACAAAAACCCTTCAAAAGCTATAAAAGCTACAATATTCAATCTTTCTTCAACCTTCAACAAGGTTCTTCAAAGCTCCAAATTGGAGTATTGCTGCTGCTGCGTATGCTGATCGATGGTATAGCATCCTCTATGCAGGATGTTGGATTTGTGGAAATCCAACTCTTTTTATAAGAAAATAACCCTCCAAAGATAAAAATATCTTAGAAAGATCTCTTCCCATAAATATAGGTAAAATATATGATTCTGTATATCTTCTTCCTTCCAGGAGCCAAAAATATAAGATCACTTTCCAATTTTAAAAGATCTCAGCCGAGAATAAAATATTGCCGCCGCGTCCTAGGTGTTCGCCTCGGTCGAGTCGGCGTCTCTAGATCACCTCAGTCGAGGTGAATCTGTGGTCAACTGAGGTGAGTCACAACAGAATGTGAAATCTCTCGAATCTGCTCCAAAGTAAATCTTTAATCCATGACTATGCTCCCTGGATGTAGCTCCAAATGACTCATGACTCCTTTTGCTCCTTTTTGATGCAAAACGTGTCATTTTACCTACGATTACAACAAAACTAGGTGTAGACCTCGATTCCCGCAAAGGTAGATGAAATGGTAGTATAATCACATAGTATACATACAAACATGCAGATTATGAAAGATAAAACGTCCAAACAAACCCCAAAATATAGACTATAATTCATGCTATCAAAATACCCCATACTTATCCCTTGCTTGTCCCCAAGCAAGTTCCTCATATAAAAGACAAGATAGAATGGATTATAAGTCAATAGAATCAATGAAAAGTCCTTCAAAAACATTTTATGGTGTGCAACTATCATAGATCACTCTATGAGAATACTTCATGGAACTTAAAAACTCAATATGCTCAAAACATTTTATAAATATAGGAAAGTTGTTCATCTTTGCATAAAATCATAGAATGCATAATAAATCATAATCATCAAAATTAATCATGTATAATCCGATCTAAACCACTAAGTCAATCAACAAGCTCAAGGTTTCAAGGGCTTCCCAAAAGAAAGGTCAAGAAACGTGTAGGGTAGGGATGTATGTAAGGTAATGTGGTGCTAGAATCCGGGAAAAGGATGAACTTCACTTTCACTTTGACTTGCAACATCTTCCACCAATAAGCTTTGCTTATTTCACACTTTTTCTTTTTACTTTACTTTTTGGGATGCATGGACAGAGGTGCACAATAACCGAAGCCTAGGAAATCAACAATCATCAATTTCTCGAGATGCATCAAACCCTTGATGCACATACCATGACCCGTTAGGAATATCGCTCAATCCGACTTTGGCAAGACACAAACACCCGGCTATGTGAATGGTGCCGAGTTACTCATTATCATGATTGACTTCCCCAAACCTATTTCTTTCTTTCTAATACTTTCACTTCCAGCCCACTTTTCAACTTTAACTTGCTTTCACCACTTCGCTTGCTTCCAAATTCCCAGATAGGTAAAGAGAGGCAAAATGTATATGAGGGGCTAAGCATGATCAAGAAGAAGAAGAAGAAGAGAATGAATTGCCTTGGTCTTTCCAGGAAGAAAGTGAGAGAACTCATAATGTGGTGTCAACCTTCAAATTCAACATAATTTGGATAAAAATAAAGTATTAAACATGCCAATAATTTCAAACAAAGCATTTAGCAACTTAAACATATTATAAAACCTTTCAAACACATAAAGAATTTAAAACCAGTAAGTAAACATAATCTTCACTGAGATCATATCCAGATAAGTAGCACAAAAATCGTTTTCGAAAACTTTCTGTTACCCACCTCGGTCGAGGTGTTCGTAGGTCAACCGAGGTGAAACACCTCGTTCGGCCAGAACTTCCCCGGTCGAGGTCAAAAAAATTTTTTTTTTAAAACCATTTTTTTTTGTTTCGGTTTTGACGTTTTTCTCAATCAAATAACCTGTAGGTATGCATGTAATATCAGATAAACATATAAATGCAGAAGTGAAGCATAAATATAAAATATCCGATCAAATAAGTCGTACATCAAAATCATCAAATAAGTACATCAAATACCCCATACTTGGGACACACTGTCCCAGTGGGTCAAAATAAGTCTAAGATAGGATACTCACCGAATATAGCTAAACTGCATGAAGAAGTAAGAAACGACTCCCAAATAAGGCCATCTCGGTTGGCGAAGCATATCTCGGTCGAGGTGTTCTGACAGTACCCGAGATGTATCTCAGTAAAGCTCGTTTCCTCAACTTCTCGAAATTTTGTTCTTCCAGTGTAGCTCCTGAACTGTGATCCTTCTTTTTGAAATATCTGGTTGTTGTCTAGAGGAAAACAAAAACAAATCAACTATCTAAACTAAACTAGAAAAGGGAGAATAAGGCAATACCTTGGGTTGCCTCCCAAGAAGCGCTTGGTTTAAGGTCGCTAGCTGGACCCTTCTCCATAGAATTACTCAATTTACCTTGAACACCATGGAGTGCTCATCACATCCCTCAGAGAATTCTTCCAAAAAGGTTCCGGTTCCCAATTTCACCGGCAAATGGTAAGATCTCCCACGTACAAGCTTGTACGGTTTGATTCTTACCGGAATCCTTCTAGCCTTCCTGCACTTCAATGGGACATAATCTAGCCTTGCGTCTCATCCTTTCCTTGATCGAGAAAACAACTTCTCGAGAATCCTAGTAGCTTCCCCATCTTTAGCATGGGGATGGTACAAGGTCCTTAGCATGCGAGGGACCCCATACTTGAACAAGAGACACTTCATCGCCTTAACAGTGTAGTGTTTGCAAACTCCACTCCTTATAATCCAAGGAGTATCTTCTTTTATCAGTTTCAAGAGAGGTTTCATCTTGATCGTAGGAGGTTCTTTCGGAAGAGACCTCCAACTCTTCGGTGCCTTCCTGAAAAATTCAGAAATATTAATAGGGAATTCAAATGAAGTAGGAGAATGTACCTTGCAAAGTTCTCCAAAGCTTGAGACAAGTTTCGTGTTGGGTTGATAATCCACCCACGAAATTTTTCTCAGTTCTGCTGGTCTTTCTTCAACTCTGACCACAATCTCAGTAATTTGGCCAAGGTTCTCTGCATCTTCCACTTCTGGTTTTGCAGATTCTTCCATCTCGGCCGAAATCTCTTCTACCTCGACCGAGGTCTCAACAGTTGGATCGAGACCTTCCATATCCTCCTCTTCCTCAGAAGTTTCAGGAGAAATTTCTGGTTCGATTGGGGGAATGCTTGAAACATGCAACACTTCCTTATGCTCCAATTCCGGCTTAGCATAGGATAGGGTGCTTTCATTGAGCTCCTCTACTTTCTTCATCAACCTCTCCCATCTTGATTCAAGAGAATCTTCAAGGGGTTGCTCACAAATTTTTCTAGGGACATTCAGTTCATCCCATATCGCAAGTTCACGCTGAATGGCCTCTTCTCTTTCCCATTCATTGTTAAACCAATAGAATGAGTACTTCTCCTCCAAGTACTCATAGTGGTCCGCCCTAGCACTTTGTCTTGCTATCCAGGCTGGATCAAATGTAGTCATCGGAAATCCTGAAAACTACAAAACTCATAGAAAGAGTAGTTAGTAGCAACAGGGGCAAGCGCCCCGAAAGCAAACCGTAACCGGCTCGGTCTAGACCAAGTCCCCGGCAACGGCGCCAAAAACTTGTTCTTTGGCAAAACTCTGTTCCGTTGCCGGAACAAGAACTTCGTATGTACCTAAGAACACAAACCTACAAGAACACTCAAAAGAGATATCAAATAACTAGAGCAAAGCTCCCAAGCTTGACAACTGGTAACCGAAATTGGTCTAGACCAAATCCCCGGCAACGGCGCCAAAAAAACTTGTTCGCTCCAAACGGTGTATGCAAGCTTTAAATTTATAACCCTAGACGTAAGCTTAAAACAGGATGCGAACCCGCAGTGTACGGGTCAATCGTAGTAAAAAGCAAGGAATTCCAGGGGTCGATCACAGGGACTTGGTGAAACAAAGTCGATAACGGTAAGCTGATGTAAATACTAACCACAAGAGAAATCAACACAATCAAAGATGAATAAGAAGTCAATAAAGCAAACATGCAATTCTAGGGATTAAAGCATCTAGTTGTGGTTCCAACTCAAGATCTATAGATAAGCGGACAAAGTTGAGATTTTTGCATAGGGAAGGTGTTTCTAAAGTGGAATAGATCACCGGGTAAGTCTCACTACTCACTAATCCCAAACCGTAACTCCTATTACCGGGTAAGTCTCAAGGAATTAAGATAAAGAACTATAATCTCAAACTAACACACCATCTAAGGGAATAAAATCAACCTTTACCGGGTAAGTCTCAGGCTAACTGACAAAGATGGGATGGAAGCACACTCAAAAACCCTAATAAAGGATAAAACTTTATTACCTACACTTACGATCGTTGGTAAACAAACTAAGGAATTACCGGGTAAGTCTCATCCTAAGCTTGCATTGAACCAGAAAGGTGTAATAAGAATAGGATTTGGCAAACTCTAACACTTAACTCTCAGTTTAGGATCGGATAAGTCATCTCGGACAGAAGAATTCCACCCCGGCCGAGATGTTCATCGACTGAGCGAGATGCTTAGGGTTAAGGTTAAAGACTCGAACTTTCAGGATCCTACTGGAATCTAAGATTATTCTATCATTGTTTTTCCCACAACCTTCAGCCAATCACCCTAGAATCACACAAGGAAATTAGCCACTCATCATCATGAAAATATTAATCAAATATATGGGAAGAAGGTGAATATTTGAACAAGAAGAATTTAATGAAAAGACTTTAATAACTGAATCAAATATCACAACCAAGCGTTCCTTGGATATAAATCCAACAAGCAAGACAACAAGGAAGGGAATCTAAGATAATCTTACAAAAACCCTTCAAAAGCTATAAAAGCTACAATCTTCAATCTTTCTTCAACCTTCAACAAGGTTCTTCAAAGCTCCAAATTGGAGTATTTATGCTGCTGCGTATGCTGATCGATGGTATAGCATCCTCTATGCAGGATGTTGGATTTGTGGAAATCCAACTCTTTTTATAAGAAAATAACCCTCCAAAGATAAAAATATCTTAGAAAGATCTCTTCCCATAAATATAGGTAAAATATATGATTCTGCATATATTCTTCCTTCCAGGTGCCAAGCCCAAAAATATAAGATCACTTTCCAATTTTAAAAGATCTCAGCCGAGAATAAAATACTGCCGCCGCGTCCTAGGTGTTCGCCTCGGTCGAGTCGGCGTCTCTTGATCACCTCGGTCGAGGTGAATCTTTGGTCAACCGAGGTGAGTCACAACAGAATGTGAAATCTCTCGAATCTGCTCCAAAGTAAATCTTTAATCCATGACTATGCTCCCTGGATGTAGCTCCAAATGACTCATGACTCCTTTTGCTCCTTTTTGATGCAAGACGTGCCATTTTACCTACGATTACAACAAAACTAGGTGTAGACCTCGATTCCCGCAAAGGTAGATGAAATGGTAGTATAATCACATAGTATACATACAAACATGTAGATTATGAAAGATAAAACGTCCAAACAAACCCTAAAATATAGACTATAATTCATGCTATCAAGCACAAAGCTTGGTGGACGGTAATGAAGTGCAACATGAACATAGAAGAAGTAGGGGAATTCCGGAAGCTCCAATTGCAAGAGTTGGAGGAACTAAGGCTAGATGCATATGACCATGCTACCACATACAAAGAAAAGACCAAAGCATGGCATGACCACAAAATCCTCTGGAAGGACTTCAAGGTAGGTAATAAGGTACTTCTCTTTCAATCCTGTTTGAAAGTCTTTGTTGGTAAGTTGCGTTCAAGATGGACAAGGCCATTCATAGTAGCCGAAGTATACCTTCACGGGCCTGTGGATCTCTATGACCCCCAAACGCACAACGTGTTTAAGGTGAACGGACAAAGGCTAAATCTTTACCTTGAAGGATTCTAGGACGATCCGATTGACGAGATGGTACTAGAGGAGGCACAGTCAGAGAAGTAGAGATCTTACATCGAGCCAACGACGTAAAACAAAGGCGCTTCTCGGGAGGCAACCCGAAGGAGTAAAACGAGGAGCTTCTGTCAAGAAATCCGCCCCTGCGGTTTAGTATCCCGCCCCTGCGGTGACACTCAGACCAGCACCGCCCCCGGCGCTAGGCCTACGCCTACAACACGCCTGTCACCGCCCCTGCTTTGACATCCCCACGCCCCTGCGGCGGCCATCCTTGACACAAATTCCCAGCGCCACCCCCGGCGCTGGGCCTGCATGCTCCTCTCCCTTGCCGCCGCCCCTGCGGGTTTACCTAGAAAAGAAAAAAAAAAGAATCTCGAAAACCCTCCTCACCAAACACAACCACCCTCTCCGACGTTGGGCCTGTGTGCTCCTCTACCATGCACCACCCACCAACCCTCCTCACCAAACACAACCACACTCCCTCGCACTTTCTCTCTCAAAGCTGCGAACGCCCCTACGCCCTCAAAGAAACCACCCAACCACCCTCTCCGACGCCCCTGCGCCACCAACACCAAGGACGCACACCCCCAACGCCCTTGCGCCACCTGCCCTCGTGCCAAACGCCACCTCCCTTCAATTGCAACGATTCTCCACTCCTGCGCCACCTTCAACGTCGCCTGCACAGAAAACCACCACCGGAGCCACTCCAAGGCGCCACCACTTTGAAGCATTCGAAAAATCGCCTTCTGCAGTTCTCCTGCACCTGCGCCTGCAAGCATTCGCCCCTACGCCTCACCGCCCCTACGCCTGCACACCCGCCTCTGCGGATAAACCAACAGAAAGGTCGATTCTTTTCCTTTTTCCAAACGTTCACTAATCCTTTGCTCGAATCTTTTCAAGAATGGAAGCCCCAAGGAAATACAAGATGACGGAAACAAAGAAGGACCGATATAGGATCGTGCAGGATCGAGTTGTGTATGCAACTCAATTTCCACATATCCAGACCTTGGAGAAACTGGGCATGCTAGAGAGCATGCAAACGTTTTTGGTGAATGATGGGCTCGGAGACTTCCTCCAGAAGAGTGCTCCGACATATCCGGAGCTTAGTAGACAATTTATTGCCATTTTTTCATTGCAAAAGGAAGACCACGTGTGTACCGGCCTCACCTTCAAGTTCAACAAGGTGAAGTACACGCTTGACTACAATGATTTACGGAAAGCTTTTGGGGTGACACTAAACCCCTCTTAGAACTGGTGGGATCCAGTCCCGGCCCCGGATATATGTGAGTTTTGGCGAGCAACTACCGGGTCGGAGTTCCATGCTGGGGGTGAGTACTCCAACAAACTCACTCACCCCAGTTTGAGGTTGATTTCCAAGATCCTCATGAGTGTCTTCTGTGGACACAAAGAGGAAAACAAGGTCGCTCTCAAGGACCTCCCACTGCTCTACTCCTGCCTTCCACATAGCGAGCAGCTGATGGATTGCCCCTCTCTATTCATCGCTGCTTTGAAGCGGATTAGTAGGAATGACCGAGGGATATTGTCGGCGGTGGGGTGATCTCTTTGATCGCCTCACAAGTGATGAACCTGTCCGAGTTAGAGGATGGGATGGAAGCTCCTCTCTACACTGAGAGGATGCTTAGGAGGTGCAAGCTCCTTCGGAGGGATGGGGAGAACCTGTTTTGGATCTCCTTTGCAGATGGGAGTCATCTCACCTACCTCCCCCGACCTTTACCACTAGGAGGTGAGCTCTCCGAGCTCTACATACTAGCAGATCCCTTTGTGCCGAGGAGGCCACTAGTGGCCATTGTGGAGAGGCATGCCGCCAGCTCCAGCCGGGCCCATCAGGAGGAGCACCTGCCCGTCCCAGATGATGAGGAGAGGCCCACAGCGGTACTAGAGGAGGACCCGGCCCTTACGAGCCTTCAGGCTCAGATGGCGGCCATGACGACCCAGCATCGGGCATGGCAGTCCGATTACCAACAGACTATGCTGGAGCAGCAGCAGAGCTGGCAGTTGCCACCTCCATGACCTCACACTTCGACCAGAGGCAGGAGGCCTAGCAGGCAGCCCATCAGCAGTAGTTGGAGGCTCAACAGCTGGCTTGACAGGCCGGTTTTGAGACCTCTTTTGGTCGCCGGATGACTGCCCAGCAGGACCGCATTGATGACATCTACCAGCGGCAGGAGCACTTCTTCCACCACTTCCCTTACCCACTGGAGGAGGGTCCTAGTGGTCCATCCAGACCACCCCAGTGAGGGGTACATTTCAGTCCCTTCTCCCACATTTATCTTTCACTCATTTTCACTTTGAGGACACAGTGCACTTCAAGTATGGGGGAGGGATATATATCATTGATTTAACAGTTCATTTAGTTGTTTTTTGCATTTGTTTTTGCATTGTTGAATTCAGTTTCATTCGAAAAAATAAAAGAAAAAGCCAAAGAAGTGAAAAAAGGCATGAAAATCCTTGGATAAACCGAAAACCTGAAAGGGCGGTTTAGGTAAAAAGAAGGTAATCCGACCAACCTTAGGTTGGTGCAAAATTGGACTTAAGGGATGTGAATTTAAGTGAGAAAAGAAGAATAGTGGCAAGGTGAAAACCCGAAACGGCGCCTTGGCAAGATGAGCGACACCGAGTGTAGGTTTCCCTTCCGGCGTTTTGGCGACATAAGAAGGGAAGTCATAAGGAGGTTGTCCGGGTAGGTCACTCTTGGAGCGATAAGGATGGTAGTATTTCTTTTTCTCACATTTCCTCCCTTTTCCTTCTTTCTTTCTTGGTTTTTCTCTTGTTTTCCATTATTTTTCTTTCTTTCCCTTGCTTCCTGAGACCTTGAGTCTAATGATGACATTTGTTTTTACTCGGGACGAGTAAAAGGTCTAAGTATGGGGGAGTTTGATAGGTGATGGAATCACTATCAATTAGGGTAGTTTTTAGAGTCTTTTTATTGTATTAGTGTTGGTTTATGCTACTAACTCCTTGGTCCAGAAGAAGAAGATCAAAAGAAGCTAAAGAAGGAGTTATAAGCACTTAGGAGTGAAGATCGATCACAAACCAAAGCTTCTTCTGCCTTACCGCCCCTGGGGTTCCTTGCAGCCGCCCTTGCGGTAACTTGCCTTGACGAGACGAAGACTAGCTCTCTTGCGCCTCTCACTGCGCCCTGCTTGCGCATCGCCTTGGGAGCTGGAAGGTGAAGAGTTTGTGTCACTGCCCCTGCATCGGCCTCAAGGCGCCCCTGCGCCTTGACATCAGAAACGTCAGGAAGGAGAAAGGTCAGACGTAGAAGTGCATTAAAAATCCGCCCCAGCGGAGTTGTGTAGCCGCCCCAGCGGTTCTGAAGAAGATCAACTTATTCTGCCTAAACCGCCCCTGCGGTTCCTAAAGGCCGCCCATGCGGTTTAACGCCAGAAGCTTTACTCCGGCTGTTTACACCACCTTTATGGCATTAAAGGTGGCTGTTTTAGGCCGGCTATTTACTCCTAATTAAGTGTCTTTTGTAGTATAAATAGTCCATGGCTGATTGCTAGAATCATCCATGCTTTTTCTCACAAAATCCATTTTAGACTTAAGTTCTTCCATTGTAATGAGTTGCTAACTCCCTTGCTATATTGGGTTGATTTGAAGCTGCTTTGTTACTTTGGTTGTAAGTCCTTTTTAATATAAGTTTTTATTCAGTAATGCTTTGTGTTTCCTTAATCTCTATTGTTTAATTGCATGTTAACTATTACTTTAGATTGATCACCTTAGGTTCTAAAGTGCATGTAAACAACTAGGATTAATAGGTTCCGGGTTCGGGTCTTTAATTTAGTAGCAACTTTAAGTAATAACGGGTTGTAATTACTTAAAGAAAAGGAACAAAAATATAAAGATAAGTTTAACGGTTTTAATCTTCTTTTTATATCCCTTAGTCTTTGTTTGAATGCTAACTTGTTATTTGTTCTTGTAGGTTTACGGAACTTTAATAAGTTAAGTTGTGTTGATGCCGGTTGGCTCAACACATATGTATGATCGAGACGGAAGATTACTTAAGAATTTATAAAAGGAACGCACCAAAGTAGCAATTACATGCTTAGAATCAACCTAGTGTAGATTCTTCCATCATTGTCTTAATTATCGCATTAATCGTTTTCATAAGTTTTTGTGCATCAATTCAACCAACCCCCCCCCCCCCTTTGTGTCACTTGTCATTATAATCGATAATTGCATCTAAAACACCTTAACTCTCTTGGGTTCAACCCTTACTTAATCACTATACTTGTTCTTAGTGCTAAGTCGGGATTTACTTTTGATTGGGTATAGACGACCATATAAATACCTTCGGTCACCCGTCCCGTCAGAGGAGCTTGCACCTCCTAAGCATCCCCTCAGTGTAAAGGGGATCCTCCAGCCCATCCTCTAGCTCGGTCAGGTCCATCACCTGTGAGGCGATCCAGGAGATCACCCCACCGCCGACAATGTCTCTCGGCTCGTTCCTCCTAATCCGCTTCAAAGCGGCAAGGAAGAGGGACGGCCAATCCATCACCTTCTCGCTCATCGGAAGGAAGGAGTAGATTAGTGGGAGGTCCTTGAGGGCGACCTTGTTCTCCTCTTTGTGTCCACAGAAGATACTCATGAGGATCTTGGAGAGGAGCCTCAAACAAGGGTGAGTGAGTTTGTTGGAGTACTCACCCCCTGCATGGAACTCCGACCCGGTAGCTGCCTGCCAAAACTCGCACAGGTCCGGGGTCAGGACTAGATCCCACCAGTTCTCGGAGGGGTTGGGAGTCACCCCGAAGGCCTCCTGTAGCTGGTGGTAATCAAGTGTGTCTTTCTCCTTGTTGAACTTGAAGGTGAGTCCAATACACACATGATCTTCCTTCTCCATTGTGAAGGTGGAGATGAACTATCTGCTGAGCTCTGGATATGTTAGAGCACTCCTCAGTAGGAAGTCTCCGAGCCCAGCATTGGCCATAACGGACTGCATGCTCTCCAACATGCCAAGCTTTTCCAATGTAGGAACGTGCAAGAATCGAGTTGCGCACACAACTCGATCCTGTACGATCCTATACCTCTCCTTCTCAACTTCGGACATCTTGTATTTCCTTTGTGGCTCCATTCTGGTATTTGATTTAGCAAAGGAATAAAAAACTTTCAAAAATAGGGAGAGAAAACGAACCCTTTGTCGTGTTTTCCGCAGGGGCGGCTGAAGCAGGCGCAGGGGCAGCAAGGCGCAGGTGCGGGAGCTTGCAGGTGCAGGGGAGGGAGAAGTGCATAGGGCGAATTTTGGGGAGCGACGAAGGAGGTCATGTTGAGGCCGTTCCGGTGACTTCTTTGTTGTTGTAGGCGTCGCCGGAGGTGGAGCAAGAGTGGAGTATTGTGGTGGTTGGTGATGAAGAGTGTAGTAAGGAAAGAGAGTTTGGAGGGAGGAAGGTGAGGGTGGCGCAGGGGCGCAGGGGTGGCTTGTGAGTGTTTAGTGGTGGCGCAGGGGCGTTGCAGCTTGAGAGGGGTTAAGGCGAGGGAGATGTGGTTGTGGTTGGTGAGGAGATAGAGAGTGGGTGGGTGGGGTAGGTGTAGGGGAATGTCTTTGCGATTTCTATTTTTTTCTTTTCTAGGTAAACCCGCAGGGGCGGGAGCTTGTAGCCGCGGGGGCGGTGACAAGGGGAGTCACCGCGGGGGCGGTGACAAGGGGAGTCACCGTGGGGGCGGTGACTAGCATGTTGTAGGCGTTGGCCCAGTGCCGGGGCGGCGCTGGGCATGGGTGTCACCGCAGGGGCAGTTTTCTTGACAGAGGCTCCTCTTCTTATTCCTTCTGGTTGCCTCCCGAGCAGCGCCTTTGTTTATTGTCGTTGGCTCGACGTAAGGCCTCTACCCTCCCTGACTATGCTTCCTCCAACACCATCTCATCAATCGGATCGTTCTTGACTCCTTCAAGGTAAGGCTTTAGCCTTTTCCCGTTTACCTTGAACCCATTGTGCGTTTGGGGGTCATAAAGATCCACAACTCTGTGAGGGTATACATCGGCTACCACAAACGGCCCTGTCCATCTTGAACGCAGCTTACCTGCAAAGAGTTTTAAACGTGATAGAAAGAGAAGTACCTTATTACCTACCTTGAAATCCTTCCGGAGAATGTTTCGGTCATGCCATGCTTTGGTCTTTTATTTGTATGTGGTGGAATGGTCTTATGCATCTAACCTCAATTCCTCCAACTCTTGCAATTGGAGCTTTCGGAATTCTCCCACTTCCTCTATGTTCATGTTGCACTTCTTTACCGCCCACCAAGCTTTGTGCTCTAGCTCCACCGGTAGGTGGAAAGCTTTCTCAAACACGAGCCTAAGAGGAGACATCCCAATAGGAGTTTTATAGGCTGTGTGATATGCCCATAGGGCGTCATTTAGCCTTGCACTCCAATCCTTCCTTCCGGGAGAGACCGTCTTTTCAAGGATGGTTTTTATTTCCCGGTTAGATACCTCAGCTTGGCCATTTGTTTGTGGATGATAAGCTGTTGACACTCGTTGGTGGACGTGATACTTCTTAAGGAGAGATGTGATCGTCTTGTTGCAGAAATGGGTACCCCTGTCGCTGATTAAGGCTTTCGGAATTCCAAATCGTGCGAAAATGTTTTCCTTAAGAAAAGCTGCAACCACTTTTGAATCATCAGTTTTGGTGGTCTTTGCTTCCACCCACTTGGAAACATAGTCCACCGCAAGCAAAATATATGTGTTCCCAAATGAAGTAGGAAACTGCCCCATGAAATCAAATTCCCCAAACGTCAAATATTTCGCACAATATAAGAGAGGTTAGGGGCATTTCATTTCTCCTTGAAAGATTTCCTACCCTTTGGCATCTATCACACACTTTGCAAAACGCAAAAGCATCTCGAAAAATGTGTGGCCAAAAGAAACCGGCATCCAAAACTCTTCTTGCCGTTTTGTTTGCTCCAAAGTTCCCCCCACATGCTTCGGAATGACAGAAGGTTAGGACAGATTGTACTTCATTGTCCGGAATGCAACGGTGAATTACTTTGTCACTACAATGCTTCCAAAGGTAAGGATCGTCCCAAACGTAGTGTCGAGCTTCAGCCTTTACCTTCTCTCGTTGTACCTTGGTGAGGTCTGGATGATACTCTTTCCTGACAATGAAGTTCACAATGTCAGCAAACCAAGGTTTAAAAGACTGGAGCTTAAGACAAACCTCTGTTGACAATCCCGCAGGGGCGCCTAGACTGAGCCGCAGAGGCGGCTGGTGTTAGGCGCGGGGGCGGTCACACAATAGAGAGTTGTGTAAAATGTATCATCCGGAAAGCTTCCGGCTATCTCTCTTTCTTTTCCTGGATCCTCCTCTTCTTTCACTAGCCTGCTCAAATGATGGGCCACCAGGTTCTCAGCCCCCTTCTTGTCCCATATCTCCAGGTTAAACTCACTTAGGAGGAGCACCCATCGAATCAATCGTGGTTTTGCTTCCTTTTTCACCATGAGATACCTAAGAGCTGCATGGTCACTGAAAATAATTAATTTTACCCCAAGTAGGTACTGCCTGAATTTTTCAAGGGCAAAAACCACCGCTAACATCTCTTTCTCGGTGGTAGAGTAATTTCTTTGTGCTCCATTGAGTGTCATAGACCCATAATGGATCATATTTGAAGCCCGTCCGTCTTTTTGTCCTAAGACTGCTCCAACGGCGTAATCACTGGCGTCACACATGATTTCGAAAGGTTTCTCCCAATCCGGAGACCGGATGATTGGTGCGGTGGTAAGACATGCCTTCAAAGTGTCGAAAGCTTTCTTGCAATTCTCATCTACTATGAAGGTCACGTCTTTCTTGAGCAATTCACATAGGGGAGCCGAGATCTTTGAAAAATCTTTGATGAAACGTCGGTATAAACCTGCATGATCAAGAAAAGATCGGATTTCCCGAACATTAGTAGGATAAGGTAAATTTTGAATTACATCAACCTTTGCCCTGTCTACCTCTATCCCTTTTGAGGATATTACATGTCCTAGCACAATTCCTTGTTCGACCATGAAATGACATTTTTTCGAATTAAGAACCAAATTGGTTTCAACACATTTTTCAAGAACAAGTTTCAAATGTCCTAAACACACGTCAAAACTGTCTCCATGGACGGTAAAATCATCCATGAAGACTTCAATGAAATTTTCTGTGTATTCGGAGAAAAAACTTATCATGCACCGTTGGAAGGTGCCGGGTGCGTTGCAAAGTCCAAATGGCATTCTACGGTACACAAAAGTGCCAATGGGCAAGTGAACGTCGTCTTTTCTTGATCTTCTGGTGCGATGGCTATTTGGAAATATCCCGAATATCCATCAAGGAAACAGTAGTACTGATGACCTGCAAGACGTTCCAACATTTGGTCAATAAAAGGTAATGGGAAATGGTCTTTTCGAGTTATCTTGTTGAGCTTGTGGGTCAATTCAAACTCTCCATCCGGTTTGTGTTTTGCTCGGGACCATCTCTCCATGTTGATTTTCCACCATGTTGATGCCTCCTTTCTTTGGAACCACTTGGGTTGGACTAACCCAAGTGCTATCCGAGATAGGGAAGATCATATCTGCTTGGAGGAGCTTCAACACTTCCTTCTTGACCACATCCATCATTGGAGGATTCAACCTCCGTTGAGGTTGCCTAGAGGGTTTGATTTCGTCCTCAAGTAAGATCCTATGCATGCAAGTTAAAGGGCTTATCCCTTTGATGTCCGCAATAGTCCATCCAAGGGCCGTCTTGTGCTCTTTTAGTACTTTCACCAACTTGTCTTCTTGACCGGTAGTCAACTTGTCGGAGATGATCACCGGAAAGGTATTGTGTTCTCCAAGGAAAACGTACTTGAGGTGTGACGGAAGGTCCTTCAATTCTATTTCTGGTGCTTGCACTATAGACGGAACAAGCTTCTCGCTTGGGGTTAGTAAGGTGGGCCCAATGGCCAAATTGGAGATAGGTAGCCTTTTATGTCCATCTAATTGGGCTAGGACCTCTTTCATGCTGGATGTTAATACATAATCTGCTTTAAACCCATCAATGTCATGCTCAATTACATTTTTCAATTCATCAATATCAGAGTTATCAAAAACATCTTGCACAAAAGGTTCAACAATATCAATAGAACATAAAGAATGATCATCACTAGGAAATCTCATTGCATCATAGATGTCAAATTCCACTACTTCACCATCAAACTCCATGGTCAATTTGCCACTAACATAATTAATTTTAGTCCTAGCAGTTTTCAGAAATGGCCTACCTAACAGAATGGGCGCAGCATGTGAATCATTTTCCATATCCATTACAAAAAAATCAGCATGAAATATTAGGTTGTCTACCATTACTAATACATCTTCAATTATTCCTTTAATGGCCCAAGGCCAAGTGATTTGTAAATCGAATATGGTAAAACATTGATAGAAGCACCAAGATCAAGCATTGCTTTGTCAAAGCGGGTTTCCCCTATAACACAAGGAATGCTTGTGGGTTTTGAGCCAAAATGGGCTGAGTAAGTTGACGAAGAGTACGATCAACCATTTCTTGTTGGAGTTGTTGTTGTCTTCGTTGCCGAATGTGCGTCCTCTCAATTTCTGGATCAAAGGAAGCAAAACCGGAGTTAGTAGCACGGGTTTGAATCATAAAAATGGTTCAAACCAATAATCAATAATAACAATAGAATAAAAACACTAAACTCCCTGGCAACGGCGCCAAAATTTGACTGAAGGCATTTCTATGGTCGTCTATACCCAATGAAAAGTAAATCCCGACTTAGCACTAAAACAAGTATAGTGGTTAAGTAAGGGTCGAACCCAAGAGAGTTAAGGTGTTTTATTAGATGCAATTATTATTATAGAAACAAGTAACAAAGGGGGGGGGGTTGGTTAAATTGATGCACGAAAACTTTATGAAAACGAAAAACGCAACAAGTGAGACAATAATGGGTGAATCTACACTTGGTTGATTCTAAGCATGCAATTGCTACTTTGGTGAGTTCCTTTTACAAGTTTTCAAGCAATCTCCCGTCTCGATCATATATATGTGTTGAGCCAACCGGCATCAACACAACTTAACAGGTTAATGTTCCGTAAACCTACAAGAACAAATAACAAGTTAGCTTTCAAACAAAGACTAAGGGATATAAAGAAAAGATTAAAACCGTTAAACTTATCTTTATAGTTGTGTTCCTTTTCTTTAAGTAATTACAACCCGTTATTACTTAAAGTTTACTATTGGATTAAAGACCCGAACCCGGAACCTATTAATCCTAGTTCTTTGCATGCAGTTTAGAACCTAAGGTGATCAATCTCAAGTAATAGTAAAACATGCAATTAGACAATGGAGATCAAGGAAACACAAAGCATTACTGAATGAAAACTTATATTAAAGAAAACTTACAACCAAAGTAACAACGCAACTACAAACCAACCCAATGTAGCAAGGGAGTTAGCAACTCATTATAATGGAAATGAAAATTGGTTTCTAAGTGGAAGATGATGGATAACAAGTTCGATGATTCTAGAAATCAACCAAGGCCTATTTATACTACAAAAGACACTAAATAGGAGTAAATGGCCGACCCAAAACAACCATCTTTAATGCCATAAAGGTGGTGTAAACAACCGGAGTAAAGCTTTTGTCGTTGAACCGTAGGGGCGGCCTTCAGCTCCGCAGGGGCGGTGAAGGCCTAAACGCATGATCTTCTTCATGACCGCAGGGGCGGCTAGGCAATTCCGCAGGGGCGGATCTTTAATGCTCTTCAAACGTCTGACCTTTCAAATTCCTGCCGTTTCTGATGCCAAGCCGTCGGGGCGTCCCGATGTCAACGCAGGGACGGTTGTTAGCATGAAATATTGTGATATTTTAGGCACGTTTTCTAAGTGTATTTCATCCATATTGGTAGTCATTGATAAAGCATGGAAGCATTTGTGAGTTAGTTTACCTATTTTGTCGATATAGAGGTCTACATAAGCTTTGTGTTGATTGTAGGCAATTAAGAGCTAATACCGAACGGATTGAAGAAGAATGGAGATGGATTGTGCATGTCCAAGGAATGAGGACATCACTAGGAGCTAAGGAAGATGCTAAGTTGAAGAATAACACGAGGCAAAGAAGAATCACGATCTACACCTGTTCCACGCTCTGAAATACGGCCGTATTAGATTCCACACTCTAAACCACGGCCGTGGAACCTTGGCAAGACAAGCGTGGAACATTCCAGCAAGTTACACGGTCGTGGAAAGTTGTGACAAACCGTGATGAACTTCCACGCCCTAAACCACGCTCTAAACCACGGTCGTGGAATCCCAGAGAACCGTGATTTAGGCGATCTTTTAACACACGATTGAAGCCATGATCTTTTGCACAATGGGCTGGGCTCATATTTTATCATACCCTATAAAAGGACGGAATGAGAGAGATTCCGTCACCTTCACTTACGCGTTCGCCTGGAGATTGCGCCTAGCCCTAAGGAGATTTCCGATTTGACGGAAAGTCTAGAGAAAGTGAAGATTTGGAAGATTGTTCGTAAGAGATTTTCCTTTTTATCCTTAGGTTTGATTAGAATACGGATTGACATCCCGTTCTTCGTTCTTATCAAGGATTGTGATTGTTTGTGTTATTCTGAATCTACTTACATCATCATTCTTTGTTTGTGGATTTGAGATTGATTTGAGATATATTCAAGGTTTTCAAAGGTTTTCATCTTTCATTCTTTTTAATTTTGAATTTGATATCAATATGACTGTTGTTGGCTAAAACCCTTTAACAATTCTAAGGTGAAAGGTTGATAGTTGTGGCTTAGATGATGATAGATCGATCGTAAACAGATTGGACCCTGAGAGTTAGAGAGAATCGCCGACGAACCTAATCCACGGTCTGTTCTTGAGCTTCCACGGCCGTGGAACGCAAGAACTACCCGTAATTTTGTGTCAGTTACGAACCTTGCTTTTACTTTAATCCAAAGTTAAAGATTTGCTTTAACTTAGTCTTGGCTTGCCTTTTCTAGGTGGTAGTGAAGCCTCAAGAACCTCTACCTCGATTTCGAGTGTCACAACCTTAATCGATTAAGTTAGTTTTGATCCTTGGATTACAAGTTTGGGTATTTGACACTAATTCTTACCTTTAGATCCTTTCTATACTGAAGCCTCAACAACCTTTATAGAGAGTGTCTTTAGTTAAGTTACATAAAGCCTTGGAACTTCACCGTACATTGCTTTACATTAGTATACTTTTGTAAACCTCAACTATGTCCTTATATCTTTAGTATATCTTGAATCGATTGCCACAACTGGATACTTGGATCTTTAGGATTGTTGTTTTCCCAATAATTACAAAAGCTTCATACATTTACTCACTTGACAATATTATAACTGGATTTAACCCCCCAAATCCCTGTGTTCGATACTCTGGAATTCTTGCTTAACTATATCGATCCGTACACTGCGGGTTCGCTTGCTTGATTCTAGTTTTAAATTAAAGCTTATTTGCACGCACGCTAAGTGGCGAACAAGTTTTTGGCGCCGTTGCCGGGGATTTGGTCTAGGCCGAATTCGTTATCGGTTGTCAAGCTTGGGAGCTTTTCCCTTGTTATTTGATATCTCTTTAAGTGTATGCGCAGGTCTAGGAATAACGCATACCTCTTACCTCTTGATCAAGAGCTTGAGAAGACTTTGAGGAGAAAGCGTAAGGAAAGAAAAATGGCTGAAGAAAGAGAACGTGATCTCCAATCGGAGTTAGCGGAAAAGGAAGCTCAACTCCAATGGAGTGAGAAGACTCGTAGGGAAGAAACGGATCGTCATCAAATGAAGGTTGACGATCTAACGAAAATGATGTTCCAAATGAGGTTGGAAATAAACAACCTTAAGGAGAAAAAGAGAAGAAGGATACCATCAAGATTGGCTAGAGCCAACTCATCCAATGAGGATAGCGACTCCTCCATGGCACCACTAGAGGAAATTGATCCAACGATCAATGTGAATCCATTCTTTCCACGGCCAGCTGCAAATCGCCGTGTTCCACCTAGAGGTGCGAGGGTCGAACGTATAGATGAGGAGCCAAGAACTCTTGGCCAAAGGATGGATCCAACGCAGCAACCACGCCGTTTAGGTGTGAACTTTGATGCTGACGATGCACAAGGGTATAGCTTCAACCCTCAAGTTATTACTATTGTCCGCCAAAACCAATTTGGTGGAACAAGCGCTGAATCTCCACATCAACATCTACAAAATTTTGAGATTATGATGGAGACAATGAAGCCGAAGAACGCAACTACCAACAGCTACAAACTCAAGCCTTTCTTCTTCTCCTTGAAGGGGAAAGCATTGTCTTGGTATCAAGCTCTTCCAAGTGGGAAGCTTGACACATGGGAGGATCTTTCTTCGGAATTCCTCACTAAGTTCTTTCCGCCATCCAAAACGGCGGAGCTAAGAGGTAAGATTAATGCATTTTCCATTAGATCTAACGAAAGTTTGTTCAATCTTGGGAAAGATTTCAGGATTTGCTATTGGATTGCCCTCATCATGGCATATCCAAGCTTGCATTATTAGAGATATACTATAAGGGGCTGGATGTGGAGACACAATTCAAGCTCCAATCCCTTTCATGTGGTACATTCATGGACATGAGGGAAGATGACGCTTGGAACTTCATTGAGAAGCAAGCGCGGGGTATAGAGAAGTATTCTCATCGGAAAGTGGAGACGAATCATGTGGATCAAGGAGCAAAGCTATCACAAGCAGCTCAAACTCAAATCTTTTCTCTCAACACGGAGATTAAGGAATTGAAGGAAACCATCAAGAACAACTTTCCGAAGCAAAAGGAGCAAGATGTGGGTTATTTAGGCAACAACAATAACCACAACGATAATGAGAATACCAACCGCAACAACCGGAACAACAACCGGAATAATTGGAACAACAACAACAACCGGAACAACAATTGGAACAACAATCGGGGTTCAAACAACAACAATTGGCGTTCAAATCAACAAAATTCCGGTAACTCTTATCCTTCCAATTCATGAAATTCACTAACTCCACCTTCCTCTTCTTCCACTTCTTTGAAAAGCCAAGGGCAAACATCTAATGGTGGAAGCACTTCGGGGAAAGAGAAGCCCGATCCCATGTTGGAAACAATTTTGGGAAAGCTTCAAGGGTTGGAGACTCGCATCATCAAGGTTGATGATCACATTACTAAGGTTGATAAAGCCCAAAAGGTTTTAGAAAACCAAATGTTCAGCCAAGCGGAGGAAGTTCCTAGAAATCAAGGGAAACTTCCAGGAAAAACGGAGGACAACCCACAAGGAAGGGTGATGGCAATCACAACTAGGAGCGGAGTGACAACTACCGACCCGCAGCCTAAGTTTGTAGAAGTCCCCGTTGAGAAAGAGAAAGAAAAGGGGAAGGAGAAGGAAGATGTCTACGTTCCTCCTCCAGCTTACAAACCTCCCCTACCGTTCCCGCATTCTACAGCAAGAGCGCGTCTAGACAAGCAATTCGGTAAGTTCATTGAACTCATGAGCAAACTGCATATTAATATACCTTTCATTGATGCTATTGTAGGTATGCCAGCTTATGGTAAGTTCTTAAAGGAGATCCTCTCTAACAAGAGAAAGCTAGAGGGTTTTGGAGAGGTTAAGATGAGTTCGGATTCTTCGGATCTCATCAAAACCATGAGAGAGAAGATGCCCCCAAAGCTAAAGGATCCGGGGTTATTTTGTATTCCCATAGGAGTGGGAGATGTCACATATGATGCATTATGTGACTTGGGAGCAAGTGTGAGCATCATCCCACTTGCATTATGTAGGAAGATCGGTTTAGGCGATCCTAAACCGGTGAAGATGACGTTGTACATGGCGGATCGATCCATAACTCGTCCCGTCGGTATTGTTGAAGACGTCCCGATCAAGCTAGGTAAATTCTATGTTCCTATAGATTTTGTTGTGCTTGACATTCCTGCAGATAGTCCGGTCCCGATCATTCTCGGAAGACCGTTTCTTGCAGCATCCGGCTGCATAGTCGATTGCAAGAATGCTAGACTCGCCTTTGACATAGGAGAAGAGAAGGTAGAGTTCGTTCTTTCCAATCTAGTGAAGGAACCAATCTTTGATGAGGATATATTCAATATCCAAGATGAAGAAGGGTTGTCTAGAGAACAGGTAAGTCCTATTCTCTTCAAAGATCCTTTGCAAAAGGTTATTATTATGAGTCTAACGGATATAGGGGAAGAAGAGGAGTGCAATGAGGCAATTGAAGCCTTAGAAGCACAAGAAGAAGTGTGTGAAGAAGAGTTTGAGAAACTCCACGACGAGGCAGAGAACGTACGGATCCACGGTCATACACTATATTCCACGGCCGTGGACTTCATCAACAGAAGCGTGGAGCACTCTAGAGGCTTACATGGTCGTGGAGAGAATAGAGCAACCGTAAATATTTTCCACACCCAAAATCACGGCCGTGGAGGATGCAGAGAGGCCGTAATTTTGGGTGATTCCGAAGGTAATTGTGTCTCTTCCTCAACTTCTCTTGATTCTTCTCCAACTCCTTCTACATCCTTAGACACTTCTAAGGAACCATCGGATGCTCCTCAAGAACCATTGGAAATTCCGATAGTGATGGAACTAAAGCCACTCCCTACACATTTAAGGTACGCATTTCTTGGACCTAATTCTACCTTTCCGGTAATTGTTAGTTCCGATTTAAGCATAGATGACCATAGTAAGCTCATGGTTGTCCTTAGGAAACATAGGAAAGCCTTAGGATATACTATAGAGGACTTAGTAGAAATCAAACATTCCCTATGCATGCATAACATCTTAATGGAAGAGGACATTAGGACTTCGCGACAACCTCAAAGGCGGTTAAATCCGACCATGAAGGAGGTTGTCAAGAAGGAAATTCTTAAACTTCTTGATGCAGGTATCATCTACCCCATCTCGGATAGCAAGTGGGTGAGTCCGGTACAAGTGGTTCCAAAGAAGGGAGGAATGACAGTCATCACCAACAAGAATAATGAACTCATTCCTACCCGAACCGTAACAAGATGGCGGATGTGCATAGACTACCGCAAGCTAAACAAAACGACGAGGAAGGATCACTTCCCACTATCCTTCATCAATCAAATGCTTGAAAGGTTAGCACAACATTCGCACTTTTGTTATCTTGACGGTTATAGTGGTTTCTTTCAGATTCCGATACACCCGGATGATCAAGAAAAGACCACATTCACGTGCCCGTGGGGTACGTTTGCCTATAGGAGGATGCCATTCGGGCTTTGCAACGCCCCAGCCACCTTTCAAAGGTGCATGATGGCCATCTTTTCGGAATACATACAGGAAATCATGGAGGTTTTTATGGATGACTTCTCCGTTTATGGTTCCTCTTTTGACGATTGCCTTTCTAACCTTGCTCTTGTATTACAAAGGTGTGAAGACACTAACCTAGTTCTAAATTGGGAGAAGTGTCAATTCATGGTGAAAGAAGGCATTGTATTAGGACACTTAATCTCTAGTAGAGGGATTGAGGTGGATAAAGCTAAAATAGAGACAATAGAAAAGTTTCCTCCCCCGACTTCGGTGAAAGGGATAAGAAGTTTTCTAGGACATAATCGATTCTATAGGCGCTTCATAAAAGACTTCTCTAAAATATCAAAACCGCTTACTAATCTATTGATGAAGGATGCAGTTTTTGAGTTTTCGTAGGAATGCTTAGATGCGTTTAATATGATTCGGGAAGCTCTAATTTCAGCCCCGATTATCCAACCTCCGGATTGGAATCTTCCCTTTGAGGTTATGTGTGACGCAAGTGACGTAGCTATAGGAGCTGTTCTTTGGCAAAGAAAGGAAGGGCGAACCCACGCTATCTACTACGCTAGCAAGACGCTAGATGAGGCGCAACTCAACTACGCCACTACCGAAAAAGAGTTTCTAGCTATTGTATATGCAATTGACAAATTTCGCTCTTATCTTGTAGGTGCAAAGGTGATTGTGTACACGGATCATGCTGCGATCCGGTATCTCCTTGCAAAGAAGGATGCGAAGCCAAGGCTAATTAGATGGATTCTTCTCCTACAAGAATTCGATCTAGAGATCCGCGACAAGAAGGGTTCGGAAAATTCTGTTGCGGATCAATTGAGTCGTCTAACACATCTAGAAGACGACCATCTACCTATAGATGACTCCTTTCCGGACGAGCATTTACATATCATAGAGGAGTGCATCGATGTGATCGCCAAAGGTAACGAACCATGGTTTGCTGATTTTGTTAACTATTTGGTTTGTCAGGAATTACCGCCCGGATTATCCTACACACAAAGAAAGAAGTTCTTTAAGGATGTTCGGGAATACTTTTGGAATGAACCTCTCCTCTTTAAGAGAGGTCCGGATGGCATCATTCGGCGATGTGTGCCGGAAGATGAGATGCAAAGTGTCATCCGCCATTGTCATTCACTACCTTGTGGAGGACACGCTAGTTCGAACAAGACTAGCGCTAATGTATTGCAATCTGGATTCTTTTGGCCTACTCTATTTAAAGATGTGCAAACCTTTGTTTCCTGCTGCGATGCTTGTCAAAGAACAGTAAATATATCTAGGAGGAATGAGATGCCTCTCAACAACATCCAAGAGGTGGAGATCTTTGACGTTTGGGGAGTAGACTTCATGGGACCATTCCCATCATCTTGTGGTAACCAACACATACTTTTACGGTTGATTATGTTTCAAGATGGGTTGAAGCGATTGCCTCTCCCACCAATGATGCCATGGTAGTGGTTAAGTTCTTTAACAAGACCATTTTCCCACGATTTGGGACACCACGGACCATCATTAGTGATGGAGGTTCTCACTTCATTGCCCGGTGCTTTGAAGCTCTTTTAGCTAAGTATGGGGTGACTCACAAGATCGCCACCCCCTATCATCCACAAACTAGTGGACAAATGGAGATCTCAAACCGGGAGATCAAAGGAATCCTAGAGAAGACGGTTTCAAGGACAAGGAAGGATTGGTCCTTGAAGCTAGATGACGCATTGTGGGCGTACCGGACTGCATATAAGACTCCCATCGGAACTACACCATACAACCTTGTGTATGGGAAGTCTTGTCACTTACCGGTAGAGTTGGAGCACAAGGCGTTTTGGGCAATCAAGTGGTTGAATTTCAGCATGAAGGAAGCGGGAGAGAAGCGTCTCTTGGACCTAAATGAGCTTGAAAAACTTCGCTTGAACGCTTATGAAAATGCCAAAATCTACAAAGAAAGAGCAAAGCGTTGGCATGATAAGCATATCATCCCAAAGGACTTTAAAGAAGGAGATCAAGTTCTCCTCTTCAATTCAAGGCTTCGTCTCTTACCAGGTAAGCTTAAATCTCGTTGGACCGGACCTTTTCTAATCAAACGTATTTTTCCCCATGGTGCAGTTGAAGTATGGGGTGAAACAGGCGGAAGCTTTAAGGTGAACGGTCAACGACTCAAGAAGTATACACCTGAACTCCAAGCTGAAGAGTTCGCGCCCACCGCACTAGAATAAGTGCGAAATTGGTCTAGCTATGGACCTTAAACAAAGCGCTTCTTGGGAGGCAACCCAAGGTATTGCATTTATGTTTTTGTCTTTAATTCATAGATTAGTTTAGTTTAGTTTAGACGTTTTGCTTTGTTTCGCCTTCGATACCTTTCGGTATGATCGTGTTTTTGGATGTAGGAACAGTGGAAAAGAAAAGGGGAAGGAAAAACTTGAAGAAAATTGACGAAACTTGGACTTTGGAGCATTACAGAGAGTTCGACGGCCTAAACCACGGTCGTGACAGCTACAGTGACCGTAATTTTCAAAAGCCTGAGAAAAATCGCCAAAACCACGGTTCCGTACAAAACCACGGCCTTGGAACCCCCCGACAGACCGTGATTTTCAAAAATTTTTACGGCCACTATATAAACCACGTTTCTTCACAAAACACAAACCAAAAACCCAAAATTACGCCCAAATCGCCGATTCCACACCCCTTCTCTAAATTCTTCATTCGTTAATCGTTTTTGACGATTCTTCAGCCAAAACTGCAGCAAATCCAACCACCTACAAGATCCAAGCAACAATTCGAGCAGCAAATCACCGGAGAAGCCATAATTCGGATTACAAAATCTGAAAACCTAGGTTTTTGGTTCTTTCTCTCTCTTTGTCGATTCGTCTTCGTTTTTGCTAGTATTTTTAGGAGAACTGCGAAATTGGAAGAAAATTAGTCTAGGGCTGCTTGTTGCTGAATTTGGTGAATTTCTGGTTGATTTTGAGAGTTTTCGAGACGAACCACGGTCACTGTACGTTCCACGGCCGTGGAAATCCAAGAACAGACCGTGGTTTTTGACAGAGTATGGATTTTGTGAGGAGAGTGTCCGGTAGGAATAAGGATAAGAGTAAAAAGAGGAAAGGCAATGATGCTTCCTCTTCTAGATCACCTCCCCCTTCATCTCCATCACCTCCTTCATCACCATCACCCCCTCCTCCTAGAATTCCCACCATTCATGAGGATCATCTAGATGCCCTAGAGAGGATAGAGGAGAGGACGGTCATAGGACCGCGATACTTGCTGCTTGAGGAGCTAGCACCTTTGCATGTGATAGGAGACCTTACAGGGCTTTTAGATAGAGCCGGCTTAGTCATCTTCTCTGCTATTCGGAAAGATGCTTATGAGGAGATTACGAGGGAGTATGTAGTTTCCTTCCAGCACAGTCATGTAGATAGGACTGTCTCTTTCCGGCTGATGGAAAGAGATTATGAGTTCTCCATCAGGGAGTTTGGAGCCTTCTTTGGGTTCCACGAGACCTTCAATGGTCGTTTCCCCAGTGGCGTGTACGCCAAGGATTTCTGGGAGGAGATCGCCATGATCTATGCTAGCGAGGACCGCTGGCAGCCAACTGATACCAAGGCTAGATTGATCTACCATCTAGCCTTGAAGATAGCTCATAGAGTGCTTTCTGAGTGTCTCTTTCCTAGGACGGACACACCTCAGAAGATCAAGACGGATGAGTTATTCGTGCTTTACAGCATGTTGTATGGCAGGCCAGCTAACTGCGCCACCCTCTTAGCTGCTACCATGAGCAAGCTAAAGAATAAGAGGGCTGGCAACATTGGATATGGTGGGATGGTCACCCACCTCGCTCGACAGTTAGAGGTTTATTTCTCGGCTTGTACACGTATTGCTGCTAGACCCCTAGGACTTCAGGCCCTTATGATTAGAGGCCTCATCTTCCCCACCCATAGAGGTCCACCATATGTTGTTATGCCGTGGGAGAGTAGGACCGGGAGAGGCATTGAGTGGCTCCCTGAGTATTCCATTATGGCTGGACGCCATAACTAGAAGGCGACGTTCGCTGCCATGCATGCGAACAGATTGGTAGCTCCTCCTTATGTTCCACCACCACCAGTTGTAGAGGAGGAGGAGATGAGAGGAGGAGGAGATGATTATGAGGGAGGAGGGGGAGCTGATCATGACTTTGGTACATTCCCGGATCAGCCGGATGTAGTTCCCGACATGCCTAGACGTTCTCCTCGTCCCGCTAGAGCTTCAGGATCATCCTCTCTCCGTGCTAGTGTGAGCGAGAGGCCGACTTGGATGGAGGATCCTCCTGCTTGGTATAGGACGCAGCCAGATTGGATGGGAGCTCCACCGACTTGGCATTCACAGCCGCCACCAGCACCTTCAGATGCACCGGCGTGGTACAGTTAGCCGCCTGGTTGGTACGAGCAGTTGCCAGAGTGGGCTACCGACCTTTCCAGCAAGGTTGGAGCTTTGGAGATCCGTGCAGATGCTAGGGATGCACGAGTGGACGATCTAGACCACATGATGAGAGACGTTTACCGCCAGCAGTTCGGGCGGTACTATGATCCCAGCTTCTCACCGTTTCCACCACCGCCTCCACCGCATTGATGACCATTAATGATCGACAGTGTTAGCCACTCCACCACCGTTTTGTGAGTTCTTTTTCTTTCTTTCTTTTCTTCTTTTTCTTTTCTTTGAACATTAGGGACAATGTTTGTTCCAAGTATGGGGTGGGGTGTGACTAATAGTTTGTAATAACTCTTACTCACTTTTGTATGCTTTATTGAGACTACCTTGCATGTTCATTCTATTATTGCACGTTTCATTATTGCTTTGCATGAAAAAGCTTTTGAAAAACCCATAAAAATTGAAAAATTTTGAAAATTTTGTGCTTCTAAGGATAGAGATGATTTCTATGATAATCACCACTTGTGAATTGAGTTTTGATGACAATCGCATGCTTAAACAAATAGTGAATTGGAAAGAAATTGAATGAGTTGATTATTCCTCTTTTGCAAATTTCATAATGTGATGAATGTTGCCTAAATCATGTTGAGAAATCAAGGTTGAAATCACATGATAAGTTCTTATGCTTCTTTTTGAGATGATTAAGGCATTTCGATTTTCTTTCTTCTTCCTTTGTTCATTTAGCCCCTCATTGAAATAATGACCTCCTTCACCTATCCGGGAACTTGGAGGAGTTGAATGAAAAAGGCATGTTTGATGTGGGAGGGCCATGAAAGCAATATTTTTCATTCAAAAGAATAGAAAGAAATTATAGGTTTCGGGAAGTCAATCATGATGATGAGTAACTCGGCACCATTCACATAGCCGGGTGTTTGTGTCTTGCCAAAGTCGGATTGAGTGATATTCCTAGCGGATTATGGTATGTGCATCAAGGGTTTGAGGCATCTCGTAAAAATGAGAAACGCCAATCTCCTAGGCTTCGGTTTTTGTGCACCTCTGTCCATAAATCCAAAAGTAAAGTCGAAAAATGAATTTAAAAGAAGAGAGTGAAGCTCTAAGTTGAAAGTGTTGCGGAAACCGCAAGAGAAAAAGAAAAGAGTAGTTATCCACTTTCCCGGATTCATGCACCACATTCCTTAAAGTTTTCCCTCTCTTTCTGCATTCTAGACCTTGTTTGAAAGTCCTTAAGATCAAAAGAATGTTATATGACTTGGTGATCTAAATTGAAGTTTCTTATGATTGATTTTGATAATGTTTGAAGGTTATGGTATTTACATGGAAGTTTGATCAGTTCATGAGCTTTCTTTACTCTTTACTCTTTGATTATGTGTCTGAAAGTCTTATAAACGAATGAAGCAAGATTTGAGAATGATCTATTGATTAGAAAGCACATTCATCTAAGAAAAGTTTTGCTTTGAGAAGGTACACATATTTCATCCTAACTTGAGTTTTAAAGCTTTTGAAAGACCTTACTTAGGGACAAGCAAGTGGCAAGTATGGGGTTATTTGTTATCATGAAATATTGTGATATTTTAGGCACGTTTTCTAAGTGTATTTCATCCATATTGGTAGTCATTGATAAAGCATGGAAGCATTTGTGAGTTAGTTTACCTATTTTGTCGATATAGAGATCTACATAAGCTTTGTGTTGATTGTAGGCAATTAAGAGCTAAAACCGAACGGATTGAAGAAGAATGGAGATGGATTGAGCATGTCCAAGGAATGAGGACATCACTAGGAGCTAAGGAAGATGCTAAGTTGAAGAATAACACGAGGCAAAGAAGAATCACGATCTACACCTGTTCCACGCCCTGAAATACGGCCGTATTAGATTCCACGCTCTAAACCACGGCCGTGGAACCTTGGCAAGACAAGCGTGGAGCATTCCAGCAAGTTACACGGTCGTGGAAAGTTGTGACAAACCATGATGAACTTCCACGCCCTAAACCACGCTCTAAACCACGGTCGTGGAATCCCAGAGAACCGTGATTTAGGCGATCTTTTAACACACGATTGAAGCCATGATCTTTTGCACAATGGGCTGGGCTCATATTTTATCATACCCTATAAAAGGACGGAATGAGAGAGATTCCGTCACCTTCGCTTACGCGTTCGCCTGGAGATTGCGCCTAGCCCTAAGGAGATTTTCGATTTGACGGAAAGTCTAGAGAAAGTGAAGATTTGAAAGATTGTTCGTAAGAGATTTTCCCTTTTATTCTTAGGTTTGATTAGAAGACGGATTGACAGCCCGTTATTCGTTCTTATCAAGGATTGTGATTGTTTGTGTTATTCTGAATCTACTTACATCATCAATCTTTGTTTGTGGATTTGAGAATGATTTGAGATATATTCAAGGTTTTCGAAGGTTTTCATTTTTCATTCTTTTTAATCTTGAATTTGATATCAATATGACTGTTTTTGGCTAAAACCCTTTAGCAATTCTAAGGTGAAGGGTTGATAGTTGTGGCTTAGATGATGATAGATCGATCGTAAACAGATTGGACCCTGAGAGTTAGAGAGAATCGCCGACGAACCTAATCCATGGTCTGTTCTTGAGCTTCCACGGCCGTGGAACTCAAGAACTACCCGTAATTTTGTGTCAGTTACGAACCTTGCTTTTACTTTAATCCAAAGTTAAAGATTTGCTTTAACTTAGTATTGGCTTGCCTTTTCTAGGTGGTAGTGAAGCCTCAACAACCTCTACCTCGATTTCGAGTGTCACAACCTTAATCGATTAAGTAAGTTTTGATCCTTGGATTACAAGTTTGGGTATTTGACACTAATTCTTACCTTTAGATCCTTTCTATACTGAAGCCTCAACAACCTTTATAGAGAGTGTCTTTAGTTGAGTTACATAAAGCCTTGGAACTTCACCGTACATTGCTTTACATTAGTATACTTTTACAAACCTTAACTCTGTCCTTATATCTTTAGTATATCTTGAATCGATTGCCACAGTTGGATACCTGAATCTTTAGGATTGTTGTTTTCCCAATAATTACAAAAGCTTCATACATTTACTCGCTTGACAATATTATAACTGGATTTAACCCCCCAAATCCCTGTGTTCGATACTTTGGAATTCTTGCTTAACTATATCGATCCGTACATTGCGGGTTCGCTTGCTTGATTCTAGTTTTAAATTAAAGCTTATTTGCACAAACGCTAAGTGGCGAACAGTGGTGACACAGACTCTTCACCTTCCAGCTCCCAGATTGAGGCGCAAGCAGAGGTGTAGGGGAATGCGCAGGGGCGCTGGTCTTCGCTTCTTCAGGGCAAGTTACCGCAGGGGCGCCAAGGGTTGACGCGGGGGCGGTGACAGTCTTCGTGGCTGGCGTTGGCGAAGGGCGCAAGGAGCGCTCCGGAGTAAGGTGTCACCCGCAGGGGCAGTGACAAGGCTCCGCGGGGGCGGTGAAGCATTAGAAGCTTTGCTTCGTGAACGATCTTCACTCCTAAGTGCTTATAACTCCTTCCTTAGCTTCTTTTAGTCTTCTTCTTCTGGACCAAGGAGTTAGTAGCATAAACCGACACAAATGCAATAAAAAGACTCTAAAAACTATCCTAAAAGATAGTGATTCCATCACCTATCGATTGCATTGTGTAGATGCTAAGGAGTGGATTAGGAGGATAACAAGAAAACCACTAAGCTTCTCCTTTTGTGTAATCCGTCCCTATAAGTGCATTTGTGTGGTGAGATGAACATTCGCAAGACCCTCGGTCATCTTATTTGGTTGAAACGTATATCCTATGGGCCTAAAGTCGTAGTGTCTTATTGTTGAATATTAATGTTGTGATAATAAGACGGTTTTCTCCAATTATCTCGTTCACCTTAGATGAACGAGACTAAAGATGGATCACCATGATTGTGCTTGATTATTTCCAACATTGCCACTCTTTTACACTTTTTAAGCATGATGTCAACCTTGATTTGGTGTGAGTATTTCCTAGATTTCTAGATTTTTAATACCTTGACTTATTATTTAAGTTTGAACCTTTTGCATGAGCCAAATACCCCATTCTTGTACACCTTTTGCTTAAAAGCCGAACTTGTCGATTAGAGCCAATTTACTACACAGTCTTTGTGGAATTCGACCTTGATTTCGAATTGTGTAGTACAACGACAAAAGTGTACACTTGTGGGTGTTTTGTCAGACATACTACGACCACGTCAGTTTCCTCATAATTATTATGATTATAAAGTAATTTTATGCAATTGATATCACTCGGTTACATGACCTTCACACTAGAAATAAGAAATGAAGGAATTATCGAAAATATTTTGTAGCGGGAGGTGTAGAATATATGATATAAATATATCATTATATATTATCATCCAAAATGCAACACATACACTAAAGAGTTTTATCATTCTTCAAGTAGTTTATGGGTCTTTGTAAGTACAAGTTACAAATAGATATAACTACAAATACTTGTGAAATAAACAAGCTACAACTACATACCAAGTTCTACAAAATGCTAAAAAAAAGGGCCAATTTGATGATTATGGCCAAAGTTTGCAAACACAAGCTCATAGTTTTCTTGTAAAAATTATTGGTCCAACAATTCAATTTAATAAACTTACTTCTTTGCAACAATATAACATAAAAATGACTTATAGGTTCCATAAAATAGGTGTCATAAAGATGTCAAAATTCAAATAAGGATTAAAATTCTAACTCATCACTCTAGCATGAGAAGAGGTAAACCTACTAGCCACCTTCCAATACTAGCTGCATGGATCTATGCATACTCGGACTCGAACCAGACTTTCATTAAAATTTTGTCTGTTTATCCGGACTGGACTCGAATTGAGCCCGGAAATCAGGCCGTCTGTCATGCCCATACTCGTCGGATTTCAAGTCTCGGACAACCCGCATGTCCTTTTTTCCATCGGAGTTATAGTTGTTATACTTGCACTGCCGGAAACTTCGCCGAGTCATCGGTACCTTTGCATAATCGTGAGAAGGAGGGAGATATCTAATTTTAATCAAGAGGGTTGATTAAAAACTCAAAAAAGTGAGAAGAATCTCCTTTAGCACTTCGCAAGAACCTTTGCTCGCACTTCACAATCGTTGGAATATTCGCACATTTCCACTTCGTAGAATCTCCTTTAGCACTTGGGAAGAACCTTCGATCGCACTTATCAAGAACCTTTGCTCGCACTTCGCATGAACCTTCACATAGTCGCACTTCACAAATCACAATTAGAAAAGTGAGAAGAAGAGAGCAATGCGGACCTTTGCTCACAGAGTTGTAGTTCGCTCGCAGAATCGCCGGAGATTCGGAGTACATCTAGGGCTAAGAAGAGAGCGAAAAAGGAAGGGCTAAGAAGAGATCGAGGTTTCTAGTTGTGTGAAACTGTGAAACGCGTTTTAGCGTTTCATATCTCAAATATCACTAGTTTTTTTTCGCCTTAGGCCCAACAATTAAGAGCTAAAGTAAAAATGAACCTACTCATGTTTAGGTTAACTCAAATTTCTTAGCATAGAATTTACTAAGTTATTATCAACCAATAGAATGATATAAATACATAACTAAATTTATATTTCATATGTATTTCATGGATGCCTATTTAACATACTTTTCATATACTTAATTCACACACTTTACAGAAACAAGTTTATTATTGTCATGACTAAAATTTAAGTCTCATCATCAAGATCATTTCAACATTATAAGAAGCATACACAAATTTTAAAATTTTTTTAGGTTTTTAAAACTTTTCTAATGTTTTTGGATTTATGGAAAATAAAAGACTAACAAAAAATGAAAAAGAAAACATGAAAATAAAAAAAGAAAATGAATGAAAAACATGAAACAAATATATACATATGAATGTAAGCATTCCTTATACCACGTACTTAAAGTTTGCATGGTCCCTAATACAAAAGACAAAGACACTTTTGTTAGTGCGTGAAAGAGGTGTAAGGTGATCAAGGGGAATGTTAAAGAACTTAGCAATCCTAGTTACCAAACCTCCCATATATATAGTTCCTCTTAACTTTATGGCCACTTTTCTTAGAAACTTCACCAACTTATAAGGAATGTAAGGGATGGTGTTGTGAAAGGCACACCACACTATGTAAAGCTCATCCGAAGTGGGGATAGGTATGCTCTCCACTCGGCTACGAAGACACTCAAATTCCTATAGAAGAGGTGAATGTCATGATGGTAGAGGGTTGATCTCTTGGTCTTTCCGGATACAAAGGATCCCATACACATACTCTTCTAAAATCTATAATCTACATTAGGTGGATACTCCACAAAATCTAAAATTCCCAAAATCTCTTGAAGGCCATTTACGGTTAGGGTTCGGTATTGGTTGCCATGAAGAAAAGAGATGGTCAAGTTTGTAGGATTTCTAGGAGGAAAAATAGCCTTGAAAGTACTTAGGAATTCTAAGAGAAGATTATTGTAGGTTTTCCTCATCCCAACTTAAAAAGGATCTTAAGCCAACATTGGTAAACAAGGCATTGATATCCTCTAAATCTCCATATCATTGATCATTGCATGATCAAGGTATCTGGTTGGGCGAATCTTGAGTTTACCATGCCTAGTATGGTTTGGTTTATAAGTTTTTGGGATAACGATCTCAAGTTTGGTTCTAGGAACTGGGGGTGGCGAACTTCGTGGGGACTACCCATAGGCTAACCCTCTTGCTCTTCCTCACTAGGAACCTCTTTCATAAGCCTTTTGCCTTTATGGTTCTTAAATGATGAATCCACACACACTTTCTTTCTAGACATGAATTTTGAGCAAGGAAAATTGGAAAGATATAAAGGCACTTTTTTGAAGTGATTAGTACCTAAATCATGAACAAAATAGGAGATGCTATCAAATTTCAAAATACAAGATACAATCATGAAAATGCATGGAAGATAAATCATCATCCAACAAAATATAGGACAAGTATATTGAATAAGTAGAAGGCATTGTCAAGTGCAATTCAAACTCAAACAATGATAGATATTTCAATTTCAAAAGACTATATCATGCGTCTATTATCAAAATGCTAATTTCAATATAGAACTAGAATCATAGAATACATGCCAATCATCACAAGATAGAGATAAGAGTTGATAAGAATGAATTTCATATGCACAAGTGATGGAATGATCAATCAAAGCTCATATAAACACTTATCAAGTCTTAGTCAATAATTAACAACACAAACACTCCAAACAATTATCAATTGAGACTCACCGCTTATTAAAGCTATCTTTGCCGGACGCGACAAGATGGCTAGCCTCACCTTGCCGGGGGCTACTCAGGAGGACACCATGAATGATTTATGTAAGGGTGGGCGGTTTAAAGTCACCAAGGCTTATCAGCTTGTCCGTAAGCATGGTGAAAGAGTTACTTGGGTGAATGATATATGGGACGCAAGGCATACACCTCGGCATGCATTCATTGCTTGGATGGATACACTCAAGCGGCTATCTACCCATGATAGGATGGGTTTTCTTGGCATTGATCCGGTTTTCCATTTCTGCAAGCTAGAGGCGGAATCACACGAGCACCTCTTCTTTAGGTGTCGGTACTCAAGACGAGTATGGAGAGAGGTACGTAGAAGCTTTGGAATACCGGTAGGATTGGGTACCATTGACCTTGCTCTTGGGTGGATGAGACGAAGAACGAGCAAGAGGAGGCGTAAGTCAAGAGCTTAGAGATTTGCTTTGGTGGCTACCATTTATTTGATATTGCATGCTAGGAATAGCTTGATCTTTGAAGGCAACAAGTTGCCGGAGGAGGTCACTATTCGGCTAGTAAGGACGCACGTCTTTCGGTTGATACAAGAAGCATTCCCAGGTGACATTAGAGATGATATTCATGATCCAGACGGACACTAATGGGCACAGATGGGCCCAGTTGGGCACTAATGGATTGTGGACCCAAGGGATTTTAGAGATGGCATTTGTGGTCCAAACGGACGCTGATGGACACAAATAGGCCTAGTTGGTCACAAATGGGCTGCGTGTAAGAGCCTAGTTGCTGAGAGTGTGAGCTGAGGACCTAAATTAAGCCTAAGCCACCCTTGCGTGACCCAGTTTAAGCTTCCATGGTTTCCTTCCTATCTTTCTTCTTTCCTTCATCTTTTCCTCTCTTTCCTTAGTCTAGCTTAGATTCCTTAGGTTTGGATCTTACTCCAGCCATGATTGGCTTGTGTTGATGTATATGTATGTATGTTTCTGTCTGTTTGGTGTTGGAGTGAAGAAGGAGCAAAGGAATCGAAGGAAGAAGTGAAGAAAGGGTTGAAGTGGTGTCTTCTGCTGTCCAGCCGCCCCTGTGCCACCTTGCAGCCGCCCCAGCGCCGGTAGTGAGCCGCCCCTGCGCCACCTGTGAGCCGCCCCTGCGCCACCTGTGAGCCGCCCTTGCGGCCACCATCACCAGCTGGTGTTTCCACTTGGTTCTACAGGTGTGTGTTGCTTCTAGGCTTGCTTTAGGGTGCCTTTGTTCCCTCCTTTCCTAGTGTGAGTGTATAAGATCATGCTAGATGTGTGAGCATGTGTTTGGATGAGGTTATGATCGATATATGCCTTGTATGGCCTTTGAGGTTTATTAGGTTGTGAGGTTAGGTTGAGGATGATCCTATGGAATTCTTGGGTCTAGGTGTGACCCCTTTGCTGAATAGAGGTTGATATCTTTGTATGCCTTGTTATTAGGCAGTGTCCCTCTCTCAAGAGTGGAGGTTGATTCTAGTTTAGCTTTGTACGAGGTTGAGGTAAGTTCGTAGGAATTACTTAGCTACCACCCTATATTGGGTGTTTGTATGAATGGTGTGTGCATTATATGTTTGCTATGATAGCATGAGATGTCGTTTATACCGACCTATGTTTTATTGATTGCCCCATTGCGTGGCTTTGATAACCTTTCCATTTCTTCCCGCCGTGGAATATGGGAGGTTCTCTGATGTCAGGCCATACTGACTTTACAGGAAGGGCACAATCCACTCCCATAGGGTACACGGATTGTGTGACCGATACTCGTACAGTTGGCTATCAGGCTCAGATGCGAGGTTGTATCAGTCCTCGTGTCACATATTTTTATCTATCTATATAGACACGATTTGAGTGAATGACTATTATATAAAGATGATAAACTGGGTAAATGTGTGATAGCATGTTGATGTGCTTATCTTTCATGACTTGTGTTTGTGCTTATGCATTACCTCATAAATTTATGGTTAGATAATGGTTTATTACCATGTTGTAGATGCCCCACAAGATAGGCGTGCTGCTGGGTGATCTAGCAGAGTGGCAGGTCAAGGACCTCTCGTACATATGATGGTTGTGGTCTTTTGGGGTTGTTTACTTTTCCCTCCTACGTGAGGATGACCTTTTGTTACCTCTTGTGTGAGGATGTTGTTGTTCATACTCGGCTATGTTGTTGTTACCTTTTGGTTGTACAGTTTATACAGTTTTATGCATTTGTTTTATATATGTCAGTGCCATGTTGTAAGGTCCAGTGAACTTGTTGGTAGGCTAGGGTCAGGATCCATTGTGAGATCCTAGCCCAATGTGACACTCCGAGTCCCACGGATTTGGGGTGTTACAGAGTTGGTATCAGAGCCTTAGGTTGACAACAATGACACTTGCTACCTACAATGAGGTTTGATAGGTAAAATAAACAAAACCCGAAAGGGGTCTAACGTTTTCAAAAGATATTTGGTTTTAAGTATGGTTTTGGGTTAGAATGTACGAGAAGTCGCCACCTCTGCTATGGATCTCTGCTGTGTAGATATGTATATATGTATTGTGGATTATGCATATGTATGTGTTAAGTATATATATATCTACATATCTATATCTATACATATGACCTTTATAGAGCCTTATAAGTTAGGTGTGCATACCCCGTAGATGGCTCGGACTAGAGATACTGCAGTTGTAGGCCGAGGTAGAGGTAGACCACCTCTTCCTCCGGGCGTGATAGGAGAGGGACCAGTTCCCGCTGCTGATCCACCAGTGGTGGAGGAGGTACATGAGGAGGTCCTGAGAGTGTCGTCCCAGAGACGAGGAGTAGTGGATCGAGGAGACATCATTCACATCGAGTCCAGTCTGATGACTCTGATCGTGTCTCAATGAGGGGCCAAAGTTTAGAGAGTACATTCGACGTGTTGAGGAGACTGCTAGAGCTGGAAGACGGGTCCCAGATCTACCAGGGCATGAGGGATCATCTGAGATGTCTTAGGGAGCCACACAGGTGCCAACTATGCCGGCATGTGCTGCTGAGACTGCTCGAGCTATAGAGGAGATCAGAGGGCCTCGACCAGATACCTGGTTGAAGGCATTCCATCAGCAGGGAGTACCACCCTTCTCAGGGCAGATTGATTTAGAGACCGAGGTATGGATAGGACATGTAGACTTAGCTTTAGAGTCTATGAGATATCTTGAGGATAGACGGATAGAGCTAGTTCAGTCTCTATTCCATGACATTTCACATCAGTGGTGGAGGACTGTTTGAGCCGGAGCCACCAGCTATGATCGCATGTGGAGTATGATTCGAGAGCAGTTCTGCCATGCCTCATTGGGAGGGAGAAGCTACAAGATTTTGTGGAGGCCGGTTTTGAGGATGTACCTATTGCAGACGCCATCTGCCGCTTCCAGACCGAGTTAGCTTTGCTGGGTCCAGCTGCACCATCTGAGGACCAGCATGTGTACCTGTTCTCCCGTCGACTGAGGAAGAGCACACGCTCATACATGGCGGGATTCCATTGCGAGTCTCTAGCTGATTATCGGGACCCGACTTCTGCTTATGAGAGGGAGCGAGCTAGTCAGATGAGGGCTTCTCAAATGGGACGATCTGAGAAGAGGCAGCGCACTGGGCAGACCAGTGGAGTTGGAGGAGCATCTAGTTCTAGACGAGACCATAGATGACAGAGTTACCCCTCATCTGCACTGAATGTAGATAAGGGACGGTAGTGTTACAACTGTGGTGATCCTGGACATTTGAAGCCAAAGTGTCCCAAGCCAGTTATGACTTGTTTCACCTGTGGTAGACCAGCTCATCGAGCTACCTTCTGTAGGCAGGGTGGAGTTGCATCTCAGCAGGGTTCTTCCCCTGCCAGTATAGCCGGAGTTGGTTAGAGGACACCTCAACAGCAGACACAGGGACATCAGAGAGTCCTAGCTCGTCCTTCTACTCAGAGATCTACTCTCGGGCCGAGTAGAGGTAGATGTCGTGGTCGGAGTGCCACTGACAACAAAGGAGCTTAGGGTAGAGCTTTTGAGGTGAGGAGTGCAGAGGAGCTGCCTCCACCGGCTGCTGCAGGTACCATTCTGCTTCATGGTTTACCTATTAGAGCTTTGTTTGATACGGGTGCTACGCATTCATTTATTTCTGATACATGTGTTGAGCGTCCGAGTTTAGCTACTATAGAGGGGATACCCTTTACTATAGGGTTACCAAATGGTAGCCGGGTCAGAGGTACCCGTGGGATACGTAGTTGTCCCCTTCGTTTAGGGACTTGTGTTTTGCTCGTTGACTTCTTAGTCATGCCATTGATGTATGAAGAAGTCATATTAGGTATGGATGGGATGCGTAGACACCGTGCAGTTTTGGATGTTGGTAGACGAACTGTTACAGTCTCTACCGAGGTTGGTCAGATTGAGGTCTTCCGAGGTTGGGACCTTGGGAAGACAGACTCTGTCATTAGTGTCGTACGAGCAGCTAGACTGATAGCACATGGATGTGATGCATTCTGGTGATACGCCATGAAGGATGGAGAGAGTCCAGCTTTGGAGGACATACCAGTGGTCTACGAGTTTGTAGACATGTTTGTTGAGCCGTCGAGCTTGCCGCCTCAAAGGAGGGTGGATTTTAATATCGAGTTGGAGCCTGGTACGAGGCCCATCTCGAAGGCCTCATATCGTATGGCGCCCGTCGAGATGTTGGAACGGAAGAAGCAACTCGAGGAGTTGGCTGAGAAGGGCTTCATACGCCATAGTGTTTCACCATGAGGTGCACCTGTCCTCTTCGTGCGGAAGAAGGACGGATCGTTGACACTATGTATTGATTGCAGATAGTTGAACAAGGTGACCATTAAGAACAAGTATCTATTGCCTCGTATTGATGATCTACTTGATCAGCTTCAGGGAGCGACAATATTCTCCTGGATAGACTTGCATTCAGGATATCACCAGTTGTGGGTGAGAGAGCACGATGTGCACAAGGCGGCATTTTGTACCCGTTATGGACACTACAAGTTTGTAGTGATGCCATTTGGGTTGATGAATGCCCCATCTGTCTTCACAGAGTTGATGAATAGTATCTTCATCGACTTCCTTGATCAGTTTGTGGTAGTCTTTATCGATGACATTTTGATATACTCCCGTATCAGAGAGGAGCATGCCGGTCATCCGAGGACAATTTTGCAGATTTTGAGGGATAGAGAGCTTTATGCCAAGCTCTCTAAGTGTGAGTTCTGGATGTCTGAGGTTGCTTTTCTTGGACACATCGTCTCCGCCGATGGGATTATGGTAGATCCGGCGAAGATTAAGTCTGCTGCTGCATGGACGACACCGACGAACGTCAAGGAAGTGCGTAGCTTTCTTGGCCTAACTGGATATTACAGACGCTTTTTGGAGGGATTTTCTGTGATTGCCCATCCACTTACGAGTCTTCTGAGGAAGACTACTAGATTTGTATGGACTGACCAGTGTGCCCAGAGTTTTGAGGAGTTGAAGAGGCTTTTGACTTTTTCTCCTGTCTTAGCACAACCAGAGGGTTTTGATGATTTTGTGGTTTACAGTGATGCATCCAAGCTAGGCTTGAGATGTGTATTGATGCAGAGATGCAGAGTGATTGCTTATGCGTCTAGACAGCTGAAGACGTATGAGGAGAACTACCCAACTCATGATCTGGAGTTAGCAGCGGTAGTTCATGCTTTGAAGATCTGGAGACATTACGTATATGGTGCTACATGTCAAATCTTCACATACCATAAGAGTCTAAAGTACATTTTTACGTAGCGGGAGTTGAATAACCGCCAGCGTTGATGGCTTGAGTTGATCAAGGACTTTGACCTTGAGATTCTGTATCTTCCTGGAAAGGCGAATGTTGTAGCTGACGCCTTGAGTAGGAAGACACCTCTAGAAAAGGCGATTGTCAAATTGACAGTACAACCTCAACTTTAGAGGGATCTAGCTTGGATAGAGCTGGACATCCAGTTTCTTGACGAGGATGCCCAGTTATATGCTTTAGAGGTTTTACCTAGTCTGTTGGATGAGATCCAACGGAAGTAGGAGACCCGCCCAACCTTGATGAGGATCTGAGAGAGAATGTCTCGTGGTAAGTCTCCACAGTTCTCTATTGGAGCAGATGGAGTGGTGAGCCGACATGATCGTATCTGTGTACCTGCTAATGTAGAGTTGAGACAAAGGATCTTACAGGAGGCTCATTATACACCTTACTCAGTACATCCAGGTACGAGTAAGATGTACCAAGATGTGAGATGTTCATATTGGTGGGGATGGTTGAAGCCCGATGTAGCCAGATTTGTGGCATAATGTGCGACATGTCAACAGATCAAGATAGAGCATTGCATACCTACAAGTGAGCTCCATCCACTACCAGTACCGCAGTGGAAGTGGGAGGACGTGCCCATGGACTTTGTGACAAGATTGAAGCCTAATAGGAGTTTTGATGCTATTTGGGTTGTTGTTGACAGACTAACGAAGATGACACGTTTCATTCCCATCAAAGAGACGTGGCCAGTGAGCAGGTTGGCTGAGGAGTACACTAGACAAATAGTGAGACTCCATGTTGTACTGAGGACGATCCTCTCTGATCGAGATGGACGGTTTACCTCGAGATTTTTGCAGCAAATTCAGATGGCTTTGGGGACGAGTCTACACTTCACGATTGCGTATCACCCCCAGAGAGATGGTTAGTTTGAGAGGACCATCCAAACCCTAGAGGATATGTTGCGAGCTTGTGTGTTGGATTGGGGATACAGATGGACTGATTACCTCCCACTTGTTGAGTTCTCATACAACAACAGCTGGCATGCATCTATTGGGAGGACTTTATGAGGCACTGTATAGACGTAGGTGCCGTACACCTTTATGCTGGAAGGAGCCTAGCAGTATTAGTGGGATAGCCAGAGCAGATTTAGGATGATATGGCTCGAGTAGCGCTGATCAAAGAGAGGATGCTGGCTGCACAGAGTGGCCAGAAGTCATATGCAGACAAGAGGCGTCGACCTCTAGAGTTTAGGGTAAGAGCTCATGTCTGGTTGAGAGTATCTCCGACGCGTGGCGTCAGACGCTTTGGCATAAATGGGAAGCTGAGTCCCCGATATGTCGATCCTTTTGAGATACTGGATAATGTTGGGAGGACAACCTACAAATTAGCGTTGCCTCCGAGATTAGAGGGTGTTCACCCTGTGTTCCATGAGTCTGAGTTGAGGGAGTGCATACCAGATTCGAGGCACATTATGAGTTATGATGATTTGGTGGTTGAGCCAGACCACACCTTTGTTGAGCATCCTATTGCAGTCTTAGAACTAGGTATGAGACACCTGCGTTCGAAGGACATTCCTATGCTGTGGATACAATGGTCTAGACGTGGACTTGAGGAGGCTATATGGAAGACTGAGGATAGTATCCAGATGAACTATCTAGAGTTTTATGCTAAGATAGATGCACCTAGGGTCGATGAGTAGATCTTAGTACTATCTTGGTGAGTATATGATTATGTGCTTACGTGCTTATATGCCTTGATGTGTTTGCTCCATGCTAGCTATGATGTGATCTATGATCTTATTAGATCTTGACGTGCTAGCGTGATGTATGATTATAGCTGGAGATGGTTCTTTCCTCCATGCTATTTGAGTGTGATTAGGATTCAACTGGAGATGGTTCTTTCCTCCATGCTACATTGATGGACATAGGTTATTGGAGATGTTATTCCTCCACGCGATGTATATGAATATGGTTTGGCTAGAGATGTGCTTCCTCTATGCCTTGTGATGTGGTGTTGCGAGAAATGTGATTCCTCTACGCCTTTGGGTAGGGTTATGGCCTTGTTTTCTGGAGTTGATAATTCCTCCACGTTCATGTTTGAGGTTATAAATTTATATATATTATGACCTTCTGAGCAGAGATGTGATACCTCCGATAGAGATAGAGAGTTATACCTCGACTTATGGATCCGAGAGGATTTGGGAATTTGCAAGTTACAGGACAAAACTTGTTTTCACGGAGGTGAGATGTAAGAGCCTAGTTGCTGAGTTGCTGAGAGTGTGAGCTGAGGACCCAAATTAAGCCTAAACCGCCCCTGCATGACCCAGTGGCCGCCCCTGCGGTTTGCCTGGGCCGCACCTGAGTCTCACAGGGTCCGCCCCTGCGGCTCTGTGTGGCTGCAGCCGTTTTTGTTAACTCTTTGACTAGTGCTTTACCTTTTCATCTCTTTATAACCTTCTTCTCTTTCCTTCTAATGAGGGTTCCTCATCTACAGCTTCATCTCTCTCCCTACGTTCTTCTTCTCCTCTCATCTCTTCTTGGATCACCTTTGATCTTTTCTTGAGTTTGGTGTGAGTTTGAGAGCTTTTATGCTTGGCTTGGTTGCTGATTGTTGATGATGGTTGTTGCTGTGCCTTGTGAGCCAGCTTGAGGTTGTGGTGTTGGTGTTTGATCTCCTGGAGAGCTCATCTTGGTAAGCTTCCATGGTTTCCTTCCTATCTTTCTTCTTTCCTTCATCTTTTCCTCTCTTTCCTTAGTCTAGCTTAGATTCCTTAGGTTTGGATCTTACTCCAGCCATGATTGGCTTGTGTTGATGTATATGTATGTATGTTTCTGTATGTTTGGTGTTGGAGTGAAGAAGGAGCAAAGGAATCGAAGGAAGAAGTGAAGAAAGGGCTAAAGTGGTGTCTTTTGCTGTCCAGCCGCCCCTGCGCCACCTTGCAGCCGCCCCAGCGCCGGCAGTGAGCCGCCCCTACGCCACCTATGAGCCGCCTCTTCGACCACCTTCACCAGCTGGTGTTTCCACTTGGTTCTGCAGGTGTGTGTTGCTTCTAGGCTTGCTTTAGGGTGCTTTTGTTCCCTCCTTTCCTAGTGTGAGTGTATAGGATCATGGTCGATGTGTGAGGATGTGTTTGGATGAGGTTATGATCGATATATGCCTTGTTTGGCCTTTGAGGTTTATTAGGTTGTGAGATTAGGTTGAGGATGATCCTATGGATCCTTTGGGTCTAGGTGTGACCCCTTTGATGAATAGAGGTTGATATCTTTGTATGCCTTGTTATTAGGCAGTGTCCCTCTCTCAAGCGTTGTTCGCCCCTAAACGTGCGTGCAAATAAGTTTTAATTATAAAACTAGAAAAAAATCAAGCGAACCCGCAGTGTACGGATCGGCGTAGATTAGCAAGTATTCCAGAGTATCAAACTCAGAGATTTGGGTGGGAACAAATTCAATTGTAGATTGTCAAGCGAGTTAAAATGAGAGTTCTTGCAAATATTGGGAAAACAACAATCCTAAAGATCCAAGTATCCAGCTGTGGCAATCGATTCAAGATTTACTATTGATATAAAGACAGAGTTGAGATATGCAAAGGTATGCTAATGTAAGGTAATCGTACGGTGAAGTTCCAAAAACCTTATATGACTCACCTACAAGACACTCTCTATACAGGTTGTTGAGGCTTCAATATAGAAAAGTTCTAAAGGTGAGAATTAATGTCAAATACCCAAACTTATAGTCCAAGGATCAAGACTAACTTAACCGATTAAGGTTGTGACACTCATAATCGAGGTAGAGGTTGTTGAGGCTTCACTACCACCTAGAAAAGACAAGTCTAAACTAAGTTAAAGCAAATCTTTAACTTTTGATTAAAGTAAAAGCAGGTTCGTAAACTTAAGGGAAATTACGGTTGGATCTTGAGATTCCACGGTCGTGGAACTCAAGAACAACCCGTAATTTGGGGTTCGTCAACGATTCTCTCAAACTCTCAAGGTCTAATCTATTTACGATCGATCTATCATCATCTAAGCCACAACTATCAACCCTTCACCTTAGAATTGTTAAGGGTTTTTAGCCAATAACAGTCATGTTGATATCAATTCAAGAATTAAAGGATTGAAAGATAAAAACTTCCGAAAACTTTCAATAAACTCCAAACCAATCTCAAAGTCACAATCAAGAACGAATAATATCACTAATTTCAGAATAGAACAAATAAACACAATCTTAGGTAAGAAGGAAGAACGGGATGTCAATCCGTCTTCTAAATCGAACCTAAACAAGAAGAGAAGTCTTCTTGCAAGAAACCTACGAATCTTCCTTCAATCCGGGAAATATCGAAATCCCAACGGTAATCTCCACCAAAGTGCGAGATTTGGGCAAATCCAAGCGCGAACGTAGATCTCCAACAGGATCTCCAAAATACCTCTAAACGAGGGTCTATGCGTCGCTAAGCGGTGATGCAAAGCGAGGTGTAAGCGGGCATGACGGAATCTCCCTTCGTCCGTCTTTTTATAGGGCAGGGCAAAATGTCGGCCCGGCCCAGTCTTCAAAAGATCGTGGCTTCAAAGTGTGGCGAAAAAGATCGCCAAAATCACGGTCGTGGAAGGTTCCACGACCGTAATTTAGAGTGTGGAAAGTGTCACGGTTTGAACCATGTATTCCACGACCGTAATAGTTACTGGAATGCATCACACCTCTCTTGCCATACTTCCACGACCGTGGAACTAACCGTGGTTTGAAATCCGGCCGTATTTTAGAGCGTGGTTTAGGGCAAGAACGTGATTCTTCCCTAGCCCCGTGCACTCCTCAAGTTGAACTCCTTTTTGCTCCTAAGAATGTCCTTTATCCATGGACATACTCAATCAACTCTTCTTCTCTCGATTCCGTTCGGAAATAGTTCTTAAGTACCTATAATCAACATAAAGCTTGTGTAGACATCTATATCGACAATATAGGTAAACTAGCTCACTTATGCAACGATGCTCAATCAATGACTATCAATACGAATCAAATACATGTAGAAAACATGCCTAAAATATCACAATATTTCATGCTAACAAATAACCCCATACTTGCAACTTGCTTGTCCTTAAGCAAGGTCTCTCAAAAAGCTTTTAGAATAAGAGTTAGGATGAAATATGTGTACCTTCTCAAAGCAATACTTCTTTTGGATGAATATGCCTTCTAAAGAATAGATCATTCTCAAACCTTGCTTCAATCGTTTATAAGACTTTCATATACTTATCCAAAGAGTAAAGAGCAAAGAAAACTCATGAATCAATTTAACTTCTAAACAAGCATCATAACCTTCAAACATTATCAAAATCAATCATAAGAAACTTCAATTTAGACCACAAAGTCATATAACATTCTTTTGATCTTAAGGACTTCCAAAGAAAAGGTCTAGAATGTGGAAGGGAGGGAAACTTTTAGGGAATGTGATGCATGAATCCGGGAAAGTGGACAACTATTCCTTCTTCTTCTTTTGCGGTTTCCGCAGCACTTTCAACTTAGAGCTTCGCTCTCTTCTTTTCATTTTTCGACTTTACTTTTGGAGTTATGGATAGAGGTGCACAAAAACCGAAGCCTAGGAGATCGGCGTTTCTCAATTTTCAAGAGATGCCTCAAACCTTTAGCGCACATACCATAATCCGCTAGGAATATCGCTCAATCCGACTTTGGCAAGACACAAACACCCGGCTATGTGAATGGTGCCGAGTTACTCATCGTCATGATTGACTTCCCCAAACCTATAATTTCTTTCTATTCTTTTGATTGGAAATAATTGCTCTCATGGCCCTCCCACATCAAATATGCCTTTTTCATTCACTTCTCCAAGTTCCCGGATAGGTAAAGGAGGTTAATATTTCAATGAGGAGCTAAATGATCAAAGAAAGAAGAAAGAAAGTATCGAATTGCCTTAATAATCTCAACAAGAAGCATAAGAACTTATAGTGTGATTTCAACTTCAATTTCTCAACATGATTTAAGTAACATTCTTCACATTATAAAACTTGCAAAAGAGGTAGAGTTCATTCATTCAAATTTCTTTTCAATTCACTATTCTTTTAAGCATGCAATTGTCATTAAACTCAATTCACAAGTGATATTATCATGGAAATCATCTCAATTCATTAGAAGCACAAAATTTTCAAAATTTTTCAATTTTTATGGGTTTTTCAAGTTATTTTTCATGTAATACAATAATGAAACGTGCAACATATAATGAACATGCAATGATAGTCTCGAATGAAAGCAAACATAGTGAGTAGAGTTATTACAAACTTTTAGTATATCCCACCCCATACTTAGGACGAACATTTTCCCTAATGTTCAAAATAAAGAAAGAAAAGAAAGAAAAGAAAAAGAAACTCACAAAGTGGCGGTCGAATGTCTAAAGCGAACGTGCGTGCATCAAATCACTGCGGCGCTGGCGGAGGCGGAAATGGAGAGAAGCTAGGATCATAGAACCGCCCAAACTGCTGGCGGTAGACATCCCTCATCATGTGGTCGAGGTCGTCTAAACGTCGATCTCTAGCATCGGCTCGGATCTCCAATGCTCCAACTCTCTCTGAAAGGCCAGTAGCCCAATCCGGCATCTGCTCGTACCATCCCGGGGCCTGACTATACCATGTTGGAGCATCGGATGGTGCTGGTGCTGGTGGTGGTGCTGTTGGCTGCTTTGTGGACCAAGGAGGGGGGACGTCATACCATGTGGGAGGTGTGGTCATCCACGTAGGTCTCTCACTCACGCTAGCGCGGCGAGAAGACGAGCCTGAGGCTCTAGCTGGACGTGGAGAGCGTCTAGGTACATCTGGGGCCGCCTCCGGCTGATCCGGAAACGTGCCAAACTCCTGCTCGGCTCCTCCTCCACTCTCAAACTGATCTCCCATATCCTCCTCCTCGACAACCGGTGGTGGGACATAAGGGGGAGCTACTATCCTGTTCGCATGCATAGCAGCGAACGTCTCCTTCCAATTATGGCGTACCGCCATAATGGAGTACTCCGGCAGCCACTCTATACCCCTGCCTGTCTTGCTCTCCCAAGGCATGCCCGCATAAGGTGGACCTCTATGTGTGGGGAAGATTGACCCCTAACCATGAAAGCATGTAGCCCTAAAGGTACGCCCGGTATGCGGGTGCAAGCAGAAAAATCAACACCTAAGTTCCTAGCAATGTGGGTAACTATCCCACCATATCCGATGTTTCCCTTCTTCTTGTTCTTGAGCTTGCTCATAGTAGCAGCCAAGAGAGTAGCACAATCAGCACGGCGTCCATAAAGCATGGAGTAAAGTAAGAATAGCTCATCCGTCTTGATCTTTTGGGGCGTCTCCGTCCTAGGAAAGAGACACTCCGAAAGAACACGGTGAGCTATCTTCAAGGCTAGATGGTACATCAATCTAGCCTTGGTATCAGAAGGTTGCCAACGGTCCTCGTCGGCGTAAATCATCGCAACCTCCTTCCAAAAGTCCTTGGCGTAAACGCCACTAGGAAATCGACCATTAAAGGTCTCATGAAACCGGAAAATGGTCCCAAACTCACGGATGCTAAGATGGTAGTCTCTCTCCATGAGGCGGAAAGAGACGGTCCTATCTACGTGGCTGTGCTCGAAAGACGTCACAACCTCCCGTGTAATCTCCTCATAGGCGTCTTCTCGGATAGCCGAGAAGACAACTAGTCCGGCTCTATCCAAGAGCCAAGTAAGGTCATCAACAATGTTGAGAGGAGCTAGATCCTCCAACAACAAGTATCTAGGGCCAATCACTGGCCTCTCCTTGATCCCCTCGAGTGCAGCGAGATGATCCTCGTGTATGGTTGGGATTCTAGGGTGAGGGGGTGAAGATGGAGGTGAAGGTGAGGATGGAGGTGAAGGGGAAGAGGGTGGTGGTGCCCTAGAGGATGAGGAGGAGGAGGGATTACCCTTCCTTTTCTTATTCTGATCATTTTTCTTTTCCTTAATCCTCCCCGAAACTCTTCTCACAAAATCCATTCTGCTCAAAATTACGGTCTATTCTTCATAAACCACGGCCGTAATTCCCCCAGAGACCGTGATTCGTCTCAGAAAATCACAAATCTCAGCAAATCAGCAATCAATCTCTACAACAGGCAGTCCTAGTCTAATTTCTTCCAATCTCAATCTGTTCTTCCTTAAAATCTCTAACAAAAACGAACCAAATTGGCAAGAATCAAGAAGAGAGAAAAAAACCTATTTTCGGATTGAAAAAATCCGAATTGTGTGTTCGTTGGTGAATTTCCGCTCGATTCGTCGCTTGGATCTTGTTTGTGGTTGAATTTGCTTCAGTTTAGGAAGAAGAATCGTTAAAAACGATTAAGAAACGAGGATTTGAGAGAGAGTCGTGGGTTTTCGGCAATTAGGTCGTGGAAAGAGGGGTTTTGGGTGATTTTTGTGAAGAACGTGGTTTATATAGTGGCCGGCAAAATTTTTGAAAATCACGGTCTGTCGAGGTGTTCCACGGCCGTGGAATTGTACGGAACCGTGGTTTTGGTGATTTTTCAAAGGCTTTTGGAAATTACGGACACTGTAGCTGTGACGACCGTAATTTAGACCGTGGAATCCTCTGTAAAGCTCCAAAGTCCAGATTTCGTCGCTTTTCTTCAACATTATCTTCCCTTTTTCCTATTCCATCGATCCTACAACCAAAAACACGAACATACCGGAAGAAATCGAGGCAAAAACAAAGCTAAAACGTCTATTCTAAGCTAAACTATGAATCGAAAACAAAAACGAAAATGCAATACCTTGGGTTGCCTCCCAAGAAGCGCTTTGTTTAAGGTCCGTAGCTAGACCATTCTCGCACTTATTCGAGTGCGGTAGGCGCGAACTCTTCAGCTTGGAGTTCCGGCGTATACTTCTTTAGTCGTTGGCCGTTCACCTTAAAACTTCCGCTCGCTTCACCCCATACTTCAACTGCACCATGGGGGAAAATACGCTTAATTAGAAAAGGTCCGGTCCAACGGGATTTAAGCTTACCTGGAAAGAGGCGAAGTCTTGAATTGAAGAGGAGAACTTGATCTCCTTCTTTGAAATCCTTTGGAATGATATGCTTATCATGCCAACGCTTTGCTCTCTCTTTATAGATCTTAGCGTTTTCATAAGCGTTCAAGCGAAGTTCATCGAGCTCATTAAGGTCTAGGAGACGCTTCTCTCCTGCTTCCTTCATGCCGAAATTCAGCCACTTGATAGCCCAAAACGCTTTATGCTCCAACTCCACCGGCAAGTGACAAGACTTCCCATACACAAGGTTGTATGGTGTGGTTCCTATGGGAGTCTTGTACGCAGTCCGGTACGCCCATAATGCATCGTCAAGCTTCAAGGACCAATCCTTCCTAGTCCTTGAAACCGTCTTCTCCAGAATTCCTTTGATCTCCCTATTTGAGATCTCAACTTGTCCACTAGTTTGTGGATGATAAGGGGTAGCGACCTTGTGAGTGACCCCATACTTAGCTAGAAGAGCTTCAAAGCGACGGGCTATGAAGTGAGAACCTCCATCACTAATGATAGTCCTTGGTGTCCCAAATCGCGGGAAGATGGTCTTGTTGAAGAACTTAACCACCACCATGGCATCATTTGTGGGAGAGGCTACTGCTTCTACCCATCTAGAAACGTAATCCACTGCCAATAGTATGTATTGGTTTCCACAAAAAGATGGGAATGGTCCCATGAAATCAACTCCCCAAACGTCGAAAATCTCCACCTCTTGGATGTTGTTGAGGGGCATCTCATTCCTTCTAGAAATATTTCCTGTTCTTTGACAAGCATCGCAGTAAGAAACAAAGGATTGCACATCTCTAAATAAAGTAGGCCAAAAGAATCCAGATTGCAATACATTTGCGCTAGTCTTGTTTGAACTAGCGTGTCCTCCACAAGGTAGTGAATGACAATGACGGATGACACTTTGCATCTCATCTTCCGGCACACATCGCCGAATGATGCCATCCGGACCTCTCTTAAAGAGGAGAGGCTCGTTCCAATAATATTCCCGGACGTTCTTAAAGAACTTCTTCCTTTGTGCGTAGGATAATCCGGGTGGTATCTCCTGGCAAACCAAATAGTTAACAAAATCAGCAAACCATGGTTCGTTACCTTTGGAGATCACGTTGATGCACTCCTCTATGATGTGTAGGTGTTCGTCCGGGAATGAGTCATCAATGGGCAAATGATCGTCCTCTAGATGTGTTAGACGACTCAAATGATCCGCAACAGAATTTTTTGAACCTTTCTTGTTGCGGATCTCAAGATCAAATTCTTGTAGGAGAAGAATCCATCTAATTAGCCTTGGCTTCGCGTCTTTCTTCGCAAGGAGGTACCGGATCACAGCATGATCCGTGTAGACAATCACCTTTGCACCTACAAGATAAGAGCGAAACTTGTCGATAGCATAGACAATGGCTAAAAACTCTTTCTCGGTAGTGGCGTAGTTGAGTTGTGCTTCATCTAGAGTCTTGCTAGCATAGTATATGGCATGGGTTCGCCCTTTCTTTCGTTGTCCAAGAACAGCTCCAATTGCTACGTCACTAGCATCGCACATAACCTCAAAGGGAAGAGTCCAATCCGGAGGTTGGATAATGGGTGCTGAAATTAGAGCTTGCCGAATTGTGTTAAACGCATCCAAGCATTCATGTGAAAACTCAAAAACTGCATCCTTCATCAATAGATTAGTGAGCGGTTTTGATATCTTAGAAAAGTCCTTAATGAAACGTCTATAGAATCCAGCATGTCCTAGGAAACTTCTTATCCCTTTCACCGAAGTTGGGGGAGGAAGTTTCTCTATGGTCTCAATCTTAGCTTTATCCACCTCTATCCCTCTACTAGAGACTAAGTGACCTAATACGATTCCTTCCCTAACCATAAATTGACACTTTTCCCAATTAAGAACTAGGTTAGTGTCTTCACACCTTTGCAAAACAAGAGAAAGGTTAGAAAGACAATCGTTAAAAGAGGAACCGTATACGGAGAAGTCGTCCATGAAGACTTCCATGATTTCCTCTATGTATTTGGAGAAGATGGCCATCATGCACCGTTGAAAGGTGGCTGGGGCGTTGCAAAGCCCGAACGACATTCTCCTATAAGCGAACGTACCCCATGGGCACGTAAATGTGGTCTTCTCTTGATCATCCGGATGTATCGGGATCTGAAAGAAACCACTATAACCGTCAAGGTAGCAAAAATGTGAATGTTGTGCTAACCTTTCAAGCATTTGATCAATGAATGGCAACGGGAAGTGATCTTTCCGCGTAGCATTGTTGAGCTTGCGGTAGTCTATGCACATCCGCCATCCTGTTATGGTCCGGGTAGGAATGAGCTCGTTGTTCTTGTTGGTGATGACTGTCATTCCTCCCTTCTTCGGAATTACTTGAACCGGACTCACCCACTTACTATCGTAGATAGGGTAGATGATACCTGCATCAAGAAGCTTAAGAATTTCCTTCTTGACAACCTCCTTCATGGTCGGATTTAACCGCCTTTGAGGTTGTCTTGAAGTTCTAAAATCCTCCTCCATTAGTATCTTATGCATGCATAGGGAGGGTTTAATTCCTACTAAGTCCTCTATAGTATAGCCTAAAGCTTTCCTATGTTTCTTAAGGACAATCATAAGTTGATCATGTTCATCTATGCTAAGATCGGAACTAACAATAACTGGAAAGGTAGAATTAGATCCAAGAAAAGCGTACCTTAGATGAGTAGGAAGTGGTTTTAGTTCCATCACTTTCGGAGCTTCCAATGATCCTTGAGGAGCATCCGATGTTTCATTAGAAGTTTCTAAGGGTGTTGAGTGTGTTGGAGAAGAATCAGAAAAAGTTGAAGAAGTGTCCCGATCACTCTCTTCCACGGCCAAAATTACGGGCTCCCCATGTCTTCCACGGCCGTGGTTTAGAGCGTGGAAGGGAAATACGGTTGCTACATCTTCTCCACGACCGTATAATCCTCTGGAATGGAGGACGGTTTTGGTTGTGAAATCCACGGTCGTGGAATACAGGGTATGACCGTGGATTCTAACGTTCTCAGCCTCATCGTGGAGTTTCTCAAACTCTACTTCATGCATCTCTTCTTGTGCTTCTAAGGCTTCAATTGCCTCATTGCACTCTTCTTCTTCCCCTACATTGGTTAGACTCATAGTGATAACTTTTTGTAAAGGATCGTTAAAGAGAATCGCACTTACCTCCTCCCTAGATAAACCCTCTTCATCTTGGATATCGTAAATATCCTCATCAAAGATTGGTTCCTTCACTAGAGTGGAAAGAACGAACTCTACTTTCTCTTCTCCAATATCGAAAGCGAGTCTACCATTCTTGCAATCGACCATGCAGCCGGAAGTTGCAAGAAACGGTCTTCCGAGTATAATCAGGACCGGACTATCTGCAGGAATGTCAAGCACGACAAAATCAATGGGAACAAAGAATTTACCTAGCTTGACCGGGACGTCTTCTACAATACCGACGGGGCGAGTGATGGATCGATCCGCCATGTATAACGTCATCTTCACCGGTTTAGGATCGCTTAAACCGATCTTCCTGCACAACGCAAGTGGTATGATGTTCACACTTGCTCCTAAGTCACATAAAGCGTCATATGTGACATCTCCCACTCCAATGGGAATGCAAAATGACCCCGGATCCTTCAACTTTGGGGGCATTTTCTCCTTCATGGTCTTGATGAGATCCGAAGAATCCGAACTCATCTTGACCTCACCGAAATCTTCCAGCTTTCTCTTGTTAGAGAGAAGCTCCTTCAAGAACTTGCCATAAGCTGGCATACCTACAATAGCATCAATGAAGGGTATATTAATATGCAGCTTACTCATGAGTTCTATGAACTTACCGAATTGTTTATCTAGGTGCGCTCGCGCTCTAGATTGAGGGAATGGTAGGGGAGGTTTGTAAACTGGAGGAGGAACATAGACATCTTCCTTCTCCTTCCCCTTCTCTTTGTCCTTCTCTACGGGGACTTCAATGAATGTAGGTTGCGGATCGGTGGTAGTCACTCCGCTCCTAGTTGTTATCTCCATCACCCTTCCCTTGGGGTTGTCCTCCGTCTTTCCTGGAAGCTTCCCTTGATTCCTAGGAACTTCTTCAGCATGGTTGAACATTTGGTTTTCTAAAACCTTTTGAGCTTTATCAACCTTAGAAACTTGATCATCAACCTTGATTAGGCGGTTCTCCAACCCTTGAAGCTTTCCCAAGATCATCTCCAACATGGGATCGGGCTTCTCCTTTCCCGAAGTGTTTCCTCCATTTGATGTTTGCCCCTGGCTTCTCAAAGGAGTAGAGGAAGAGGAAGGTGGAGTTAGTGAATTGGAATTGGAAGGATAAGAGTTACCGGAATTTTGTTGATTGGAGCGCCAATTGTTGTTACTTGAACCCCTATTGTTGTTCCAATTGTTGTTCCGGCCGTTATTATTGTTGTTGTTGCCATTCCAATTGTTGCTCCGGTTATTGCTGCGGTTTGTGTTATCACCGCCATTGTTGTTGCCCACATAACCAACATCCTTCCCTTGTTGCTTTGGGAAGTTGGTCTTGATAGCCTCCTTCAACTCTTTGATTTCATTGTTGAGGGAGAAAATCTGATTTTGAGCTTCATGTGTGAGCTTTGCTCCTTGCTCCACACGATTTCCCTCGACTTTCCGGTGCTCTAAGTTCCGCCGTTTTGGAAGGCGGAAAGAATTTGGTGAGGAACTCCGCGGAAAGGTCTTCTCACGTATCTAGTTTCCCATTAGGAAGAGCTTGATACCAAGACAACGCTTTCCCTTTCAAAGAGAAGAAGAAAGGCTTGAGCTTGTAGCTGTTGGTAGTAGCATTCTTCGGTCTCATCGTCTCCATCATACACTCAAAGTTTTGCAAGTGTTGGTGTGGAGATTCTGCGCTTGTTCCGCCAAATTGGTTTTGGCGAACAAGAGTAATGACTTAAGGGTTAAAGCTAAACCCTTGTACAACTTCAGCATCAAAATTCACGCCCAAACGGCGTGGTTGTTGTGTTGGATCCATCCGTTGGCCAAGAGTTCTTGGCTCGTTATCCACACGTTCGATCCTTGCGTTCCTAGGTGGAACACGACAATTAGTAGCTCCTTGTGGATGGAAAGGATTCACATTGACCGTGGGATCAATCTCCTCTAACGGTGGCATGGAAGAGTCACTATCATCAGCAGATGAATGACTTCTTCTTCTTGATCTTGATGCTCTTTTTGAAGATTTCTTGCTTCCCTTATTCTTAAGGTCGCTTAGTTCTATTCTCATTTGGAACATCTGATCCTGTAGATTGTTAACTTGAGATTGATGGCGATCCATCTCATCCCGGCGAACGTTCTCATTCCATCGGAGTTGAGCTTCTTTCTCCGCCAATTCCGCTTGAAAATCACATTCGTTTTCTTCAGCCATCTTCTTTTCCTTGCGCTTTTGCCTTAAAGTTTTCTCTAGCTCTTGATCAAGAGTTAAGAGATCTTCGGTGTTCTTAGACCTGCGCATGCACTCAAAGTAATATCAAATAGCGAGAGCAAGCTCCCAAGCTTGACAACCGGCAACCGAATTCGGCCGAAACCAAATCCCCGGAAACGGCGCCAAAAACTTGTTCGCCCCTAAACGTGCGTGAAAATAAGTTTTAATTATAAAACTAGAATAAAAGCAAGCGAACCCGCAGTGTACGGATCGGCGTAGATTAGCAAGTATTCCTGAGTATCGAACTCAGGGATTTGGGTGGGAACAAATTCAATTGTAGATTGTCAAGCGAGTTAAAATGAGAGTTCTTGCAAATATTGGGAAAACAACAATCCTAAAGATCCAAGTATCCAGCTGTGGCAATCGATTCAAGATTTATTATTGATATAAAGACAGAGTTGAGATCTGCAAAGGTATGCTAATGTAAGGTAATCGTACGGTGAAGTTCCAAAAACCTTATATGACTCACCTACAAGACGCTCTCTATACAGGTTGTTGAGGCTTCAATATAGAAAGGTTCTAAAGGTGAGAATTAATGTCAAATACCCAAACTTATAGTCCAAAGATCAAGACTAACTTAACCGATTAAGGTTGTGACACTCATAATCGAGGTAGAGGTTGTTGAGGCTTCACTACCACCTAGAAAAGACAAGTCTAAACTAAGTTAAAGCAAATCTTTAACTTTGGATTAAAGTAAAAGCAGGTTCGTAAACTTAAGGGAAATTACGGTTGGATCTTGAGATTCCACGGTCGTGGAACTCAAGAACAACCCGTAATTTGGGGTTCGTCAACGATTCTCTCAAACTCTCAAGGTCTAATCTATTTACGATCGATCTATCATCATCTAAGCCACAACTATCAACCCTTCACCTTAGAATTGTTAAGGGTTTTTAGCCAATAACAGTCATGTTGATATCAATTCAAGAATTAAAGGATTGAAAGATAAAAACTTCCGAAAACTTTCAATAAACTCCAAACCAATCTCAAAGTCACAATCAAGAACGAATAATATCACTAATTTCAGAATAGAACAAATAAACACAATCTTAGGTAAGAAGGAAGAACGGGATGTCAATCCGTCTTCTAAATCGAACCTAAACAAGAAGAGAAGTCTTCTTGCAAGAAACCTCCGAATCTTCCTTCAATCCGGGAAATATGGAAATCCCAACGGTAATCTCCACCAAAGTGCGAGATTTGGGCAAATCCAAGCGCGAACGTAGATCTCCAACAGGATCTCCAAAATACCTCTAAACGAGGGTCTATGCGTCGCTAAGCGGTGATGCAAAGCGAGGTGTAAGCGGGCATGACGGAATCTCCCTTTGTCCGTCTTTTTATAGGGCAGGGCAAAATGTCGGCCCGGCCCACTCTTCAAAAGATCGTGGCTTCAAAGTGTGGCGAAAAAGATCGCCAAAATCACGGTCGTGGAAGGTTCCACAACCGTAATTTAGAGCGTGGAAAGTGTCACGGTTTGAACCATGTATTCCACGACCGTAATAGTTACTGGAATGCATCACGCCTCTCTTGCCATACTTCCACGACCGTGGAACTAACCGTGGTTTGAAATCCGGCCGTATTTTAGAGCGTGGTTTAGGGCAAGAACGTGATTCTTCCCTAGCCCCGTGCACTCCTCAAGTTGAACTCCTTTTTGCTCCTAAGAATGTCCTTTATCCATGGACATACTCAATCAACTCTTCTTCGCTCGATTCCGTTCGGAAATAGCTCTTAAGTACCTATAATCAACATAAAGCTTGTGTAAACATCTATATCGACAATATAGGTAAACTAGCTCACTTATGCAACGATGCTCAATCAATGACTATCAATACGAATCAAATACATGTAGAAAACGTGCCTAAAATATCACAATATTTCATGCTAACAAGCGTGGAGGTTGATTCTTGTTGAGCTTTGTACGAGGTTGAGGTAAGTCCGTAGGACTTACTTAGCTACCATCCTTTTATTGGGTATTTGTATGAGTGGTGTGTGCATTATATGTTTGCTATGATAGCATGAGATGTCGTTTATACTGACCTATGTTTTATTGATTACCCCATTGCGTGGATGTGATAACCTTTCCCTTTCATCCCGCCGTGGAGTCTGGGAGGTTCTTTGATGTCAGGCCAGACTGACTTTACAAGAAGGGCGCAATCCACTCCCATAGGGTACACGGATTGTGTGATCGACACTCGTACAACTGGCTATCAGGCTCAGAGGCGAGGATGTATTGGTCCTCGTGTCATAAACTTTTATCTATATATACATATATACACGATTTGAGTGAATGACTCTTATATAAAGATGATAAAATGGGTAAATGTTTGATAGCATGCTGATGTGCTTATCTTTCATGACTTGTGTTTGTGCTTATGCATTACCTCATATATTTATGGTTAGCTAATGGTTTATTACCATGTTGTAGATGCCCCACAGGATAGGCGTGTTGCTGGGTGATCTAGTAGAGTGGCAGGCCGAGGACCTCTCGTACATAGGATGGTTGTGGTCTTTTGGGGTTGTTTACTTTTCGCTCCTACGTGAGGATGACCTTTAGTTACCTCTTGTGTGAGTATGTTGTTGTTCATACTCGGCTATATTGTTGTTATCTTTTGGTTGTACAGTTTATACAGTTTTATGCATTTGTTTTATATCTGTCAGTGCCATGTTGTAAGGTCCAATGAACTTGTTGTCAGGCAAAGGTCAGGATCCATTGTGAGATCCTAGCCCAATCTGACACTCCGAGTCCCACGGATTTGGGGAGTTACACTGCGAAATCATAAGACTTTGGAGATGGCATTCGTGGTCTAGATGGATACTGATGGGCACATATGGGCTTTGATGGGATACCAAGCCACTTTTTGACATATGTTGTCTCTTGACATAGGTTGTCACTTTTATCTTTGTTTGTCATGTTGACAAGGTTTTGCCATGCAACATCGCTTTGACCGTGCATGTTGTGTTGTGTTTACTTTGGCGTTTTTACCTCTTGTTGGACGTATGCTTTGTAGCCAACACCTCATTGAGGGATAAACACTTTTTTCAAACTTCTATGAATTTACCAACATCTTATCAATTGAGAATGATAAATCAAGGATTATCATCATGGTTCACTTCAATCAAGTTCTAGCAAAGATGCAAACCAATTTAATATCCAATCAATTCTTCATACGCATGATCATAAGCAAATATTCAAACATTTAAATGAAAATTTCCAATTGCATATCAATATCGAAAATTCATAATTCAACTCATACATCAAATTTCTCAAGCATAGCTCTTAATTGAGTAAAGCAAGATAAGTGAGAGAAATTCATACCTTAGGATGATGCAATTGAATAATCCAAGTGAAAATTTTGAAAAAATTTTAAGCTCTCAACAATGGTGGATTTTTGGTTTTGAGGAGAGAGAAAATGGATATGGAAGATGAAACATGAAATTTTGTGAGTGAAGAAAGTAGAAAATAGTTCGGTGAAGGTTAGGGGTGAAGTTTTTTAAGGTTTATGAAGGGTTGAGGTATGAAATCTATAGAGATGGAGATTTCAAAATTTTGGAGAATTTGAAAATTTTGGGTAGAAATGGTGAACAATGGAGAAGAAGTGTAAACTTGGAGTTTTTGTTAGTAAAATAAGCTTTGATCTTTATTGTTCTTAGTTGATTTTGTATTTGGATGAGGAATGGAGAGTTAGGAGTGAAGTGGTGCTACTAGGGTCAAGTGAAGAAGAAGAGGAAGAAGAGGCTTTGGATCTAGGTCGAGTTTATGACCGTTGGAGGCCAATTTGTGCTCAGTTGTTGAAAACTCGAGGTAGCCAACAATTAAACTTACCTCAGGTTTTTGCGAACTCGATCGAGTGAAAGATGTAGAGAAAAACTCGAGGTAGCCACTTCAGGTATACTCGAGTTAAGGCAAAACCTTACTCGACCTTGGACACTGTTTCCTTCTTTTTATCATTTCTTCACCTCTTGTTCTCTTGAATATTTTTCTTCACTTCTCCTTATCTCTTTTTCATGTCCTATCTAAGACATCAACACATACATACCAAGCACATTATTTAAAGGAAAATTTAAAATCAAAATGAAAAGATAACTTACTAATGGGTTGCCTCCCAGAAAGCTCCCTTGTTTAAGGTCTAAGGCTCGATCAAGCTTCTTTTAAGCAAGCTTAATACAATCTAAGGCTCGAGGTAGCTACTCAAGGTATACACGGTGAGACATGAAGAAGGAGTTGAATTTGATTTCCGGACTTTGGTGAATATTCACCAAGCTTTCTTGTTACTTCCTTCTTGTTAGAAAATGTTGATTTCTCTTGTAGCTTCAAGCTTTGGTTATATACCCCATACTTATCTTGTACTTCCTTATCAATCAATGTTCTATGGGGGTGAGTGGACTAATAGTCTCTATCATTTGAGTTATCCCTTCCTGGATCAAACAATCATCACTAGACCTTGGAGGGTCACCACGGAGCTTTCCAATGAGGTTGATCATGATGACCATGTCCTCAATCTCCTTCTTCATTTCCAAATCCCTTTTCTTAGTCTCTTTTGAAACAACTTCTTCTTCATGAGGCACTTCTAAACTTGACTCCTCAAAGCTTGGCTCCTCCTCAATAATCATCTCCTATACTTGGACTTGAATAACTTGAAGAACCTTGAAGAACTATAAGGTGAAAATAAAGGATATAAATGCTCTAGATGGGGGATTGAATAGAGTATGAGAACTTTTTGTAAAAACCTATCTCAAGGCTTTGAAACTGATTTCAAAGGCCTTGATGTCGATCTGAGCTCTTTGTGGCACAACTGGAATTCAAGGGCTTTGAAAGTGATATCAAGGGCCTTGACTTTGTAAACCTGGAAAGCAAAGTTAGGGCCTGTTTACTAAGGGTTTGAGTTTATTCGGGTTTATAAACTAAATGGGTTTATACAGGTTTAAAAACCTAAATAAAAATAACCTCATCTTGAGAAGGTTATTTTTTACGGGTTTAAAAACCCAAATAAACTCGTTCACATAAAAACTCATACACATGTAAACGGTTACACAAAATCAGCAAAGGTTTATAAACTATCATTTAGTTTATAAACCCGCAAGGTAAACAGGCCCTTAGTCACAATAAAACAGGATATGGTGCGGAATTGAAAAGATCGACACGGTGATATGTTTACGAAGTTTGGCTCTAACAACCTACTCTCCGTCCTAGGGTTTACCCGTAGGATTTAACTATCTATTATCGGCTTCAAAGAGTTCTAGATACAACCTAGAAGAAATCCCCTTCTTCTCTTATTGTATCCAATGCTACAATCTAGTTCCAACTCTTAACCTAGCTATAATAGCCTAGCTACTTCGCAGAGTAACACACACTCGAGTATAACACTCTTTAGATATTCCAATGGAGCTCTCGTGTTTTTCTCTCTCTAAGGAATAAAGCTTTCATAAATAAAGAGGAAGAAAAACTTTTTGTATCGAATGACGATGCTTAGGATCGCTTGAAGACTTTGATAATTTCCGTGTAAGCTGGTTGTTGTTCTTCTTCAATCGACATCTTCATTTATAGTCTTCAATGGAGAAGTCTTCTAGTCGTTGGGAATATGACCGTTGTTGATGTTTTTTCTTCTCCATAGAAAACGCTTCTTGGTTGAGATGAGATAGCCGTTGTAGATTTCCCTTATCTTCTTTATCTTCTTAAGGCACGCTGATTCTTCTTCTCCCTAATCTTCTCACATTGTTGAAGATCTTTGTCGTTCAAGCATCGAGATCTTTAGGTTTGTTGAGAATCGTTGGCTGAAGATCTTCAAGATCCGTTGAGAAGAAGTATTGCATCTTGTTAAGGATCTTTGCAAGATCCATTTTGTTAGACCGAATCATTTTGGTCGAGATCTTCTAGTTGGACGAACTCCTTGAAAGATCTTCTCTTGATCATTGGTAGATTTTGTTGAGATTGAATTTCAAAATCCCTCTAGCCGTTTCGGACTTTGATTTTGATCCATTGAAATGATTTTCAAGGCCTCCGTGTTGAATCTTTGAAATACTCTTCAATCTTTGTGCTTGTCCCTTGTATCCGATTTCAAGGCCTCCATCTATCCCTTGATATGGCTTGCACACATTTGACAAACACAAACCAAGCAATATAGAAATAAAATCGATATTTTGTTAGTATAAAAACCGCTCATTTGTGTTAAGTCTTCCATCATCACATATTCAAAAATATAACCGAGGTGGAGTTTTCAAACCTCAAGTGGCTTTGATGAATTTTCCCCTTGTTGAGCAAATTGTTGCTTAAGCATTTCTTGGCTATTTGAAATTGATTCCACTTTAATGAGAGGCTTCTTCATCATCTTTAGCAATCTAGCTTGTTCTTCTCTAGCAAGAAGCTCTTCATGTTGTATTCTCCTAGCTTTCTCTTCTTGAGTTAGTTGTTGCTCAAACATCCATTGGTCTTGTGCAATGGAATCAACCTTGGCATTGAGTTTCTCTAGCATTTTTTTCATTTTAAAAAGAAACTCTTCATTTTCCTCTTCTTGTCAAATATCCCATCTATCATATTCAATAGGCTCATCTCTTGGAGCACAACCTAATAGTCACGAACATACGCACAACAGGATCAAAAGTAACAAAACACTCAAACTACTAGAGAACTCTTCTTAAACAAAGTCAAGCTATCAATAGTCCCCCGGTAAGGGCGCTAAAAACTTGATGTAGGGTAGAACTACTACATCAAAACCACGTATGACCATAAGTAATCAACCGTGTCAATGTGAATATACAATTATAAATTCAAGGTCGAATCCCAAAGGACTATGTGTATCTCAACTTTATCTCAAGTTCAACTTGAAATGCTTGAATGTGTAAAATGAAATAAAAGGGGTGATCAAGTGATCAAATGCTTGGATTTGGGGGCAATAAGTTTTAAGTAACAAGATCAAGTATCAATATGGGAAAAAACACTAGGAATTGGGGCTACTCCACCAAACCATAGTTAGAAGCATGCTCATCTATGTTGTGCTCAATCAACGAGGAGAGTATTAAGTCACAAATACTAATGTAGCATGGCATAAGGTATGCTTTATCAAGGCATTTGTTTGTGTTAACTAGTGAGTATCAAATGTGTTTGCTATTTACACACTAATTGGTCAAAATTTTCAACAACTTATGATTACATTAGAAATGCAAGCATCACATGGTGTTTGCTTTTTTCTTACACCATCTAGCATAATCATAATTTGGAAATTCACAAGATAAGTAAGTTGACCATGCTTTCGGCCCTAGGCAACAATACTCAAGCAATATAGACATCACAACATTGCACAATCATCCTTTTATTACTTATCGGTCTTAATTTAGAAGATTGATTAATATATCACTCATTAATGGTTGGAAATATTTAATGTGCTATGGAACAATCTAAACTATCTTTGGTCTAGCATCCGACATTCAACATAAGTCCAAAAACGAATGAATCAAAGATGAATTTGCGGCCTCATATATGATACTAATCATGCATTTTATTCTCTAACAATTCATAAATACAACATATATACACTAACCTAGCATGATTTGGGGCTTTCACCCCAAATCCTAGCCAGTGAACTACTCACACATGGTCAAAAATATCAACATAGCAACAACTAGAACAAATAACATGGTAGCAAAGTAGACTTCAAATAAGGAAGGTAGGAAAAGAATGAGATCAATCAGACTTACCAATCCAAAGTTATGGAAAACACAAGTTGGAAACAAGATCTAGGATGAGAAATGAGCAAGAACACCAATAACTTCCTCTATTTCTTCAAACCTTTGGCCAATTCTTACAAAAGAGAGAGTTTATACTACTAAGCTAAGATAATTGTTTTGAATGAGAGGTAGCTGAATTGGTCTTTACAATCAACCAAAGGCTCTATTTTAAGGCCAAATTTGTGGTCCACCCCCTTCAAGAAGCTTCTTCCTTCAACTAGCACGGATTAGTTAGGAAAGTGGTCCACACCAACAGACTAACTCGAGTATTCAATTTTCCTTAGGTCGAGTGCTTCCACCTCCATACTCAAATACACTTAGCTCGGTTGCCTTAGTCCGGGATTTGGAGGCTTCCTACCTTTAATGATGTGACGCCCGGAATTTTAATTCCGGTTAGTGAGTGGTTTAGCGGCCTTCCCGTAGGCACGACTCACTCTTTCCACAGGCACTATTCGCTCCAAACGGTGTGTGCAAGCTTTAAATTTATAACCCTAGATGTAAGCTTAAAACAAGGATGCGAACCGCAGTGTACGGGTCAATCGTAGTAAGAAGCAAGAAATTACAGGGGTCGATCACAGGGACTTAGTGAAACAAAGCAAGTATAGGTTGTCAATGCAACTACTAACCACAAAAGCGATTAAAACAATCAAAGATGATAAAAAATCAATTAAGGAAATATGCAATTCTAGGGATTAAAGCGTCTAGTTGTGGTTCCAACTCAAGACCTAAAGATAAGCGGACAAAGCTGAGATTTTTGCAAAGGGAAGGTGTTTCTAAAGTGGAATAGATCACCGGGTAAGTCTCGCTCACTAATTCCAAACCGTAACTCCTATTACCGGATAAGTCTCAAGGAACTAAGGAAAAGAACTATAACCTCAAACCAACACACCACGTAAGGGAATAGAATCAACCTTTACCGGGTAAGTCTCAGGCTAACTCACAAAGATGGGATGAAAGCACACTCAAACCCCAATAAAGGATAAACCTTTATTACCTATACTTATGATCTTGGGTAAACAAACAAAGGAATTACCGGGTAAGTCTCAACCTAGGCTTGCATTGAACCAGGAAAGGTGTAATAAGAATAGGATTTGGCAAACTCTAACACTTAACTCTCAGTTTTGGATCAGAAAGGTCACCTCGGTCAGACGAATTCCACCCCGGCCGAGATGTTCATCGACTGAGCGAGATGTTCTAGGGTTAAGGATAAAGACTCTTGCTTTGAGGGTCCTACTGGAATTTAAGATTATTCTATCATTGTTTTTCCCACAACCTTTAGCCAATCACCCTAGAATCACACAATGAAATTAGCCACTCATCATCATGAAAGCAATAATCAAATATAAGGGAAGAAAGAGAATAATTGAACAAGAAAACCTTAAGAGAAATGCATCAATAACTGAATCATTTATCAATCAACAAGCGTTCCTTGGATCACAATCCAACAAGACAATCAACAAGGAAGGGAATCTAAGAAAGTCTTACAAAAACCCTTCACAAAAGCTATAAACTTCCTTCCTTCAATCTTCCTTCAACCTTCAAAAAGGTTCTTCAAATCTCCCAACTATGGTAGGGTAAAACGGCTGTCTTGCTAGTAAGCACGTCTCCGGGTGATAGCGGCTCTCCGATTTGTGGAAAATCCGATCCTTTTTATAGGAAAATTCCCCTCCAAAGATAAGATATCTTAGAAATATCTTTTCCCATAAAAATAGGTAAAATATATGGGCTAAATTATCTTCTTCCTTCCAGGAATCCAGCCTAAAAATATAAGATCCTCTTTCCAGAAATAAAAGATCTCAGCCAAGAATAAAATATCTCTCGCCGCGTCCAAGGTGTTCGCCTCGGTCGAGTCAGCTCCTCTGGTCCAAAGTGAATCTTCAATCCATTTTCATGATTCTTGGATCCTTCCTTAAGCTCCTGAATGTAGCTCCAATGACTCCTTAGCTTATTTTGCTCCATTTAGATGCAAAACGTGCCATTTTACCTACGATTACAACGAAACTTGGTGTAGACCTCGATTCCCGTAAAGGTAGATGAAACGACCACATCATCACATAATATACATTCAAACATGCAGATTATTGAAGATAAAACGTCTAAACAGGCCCCAAAATATAGACAATAATTCATGCTATCAAAATACCCCATACTTAGCCCTTGCTTGTCCCGAAGCAAGTTCCTAATATAAAATACAAGATAGAATGGATTATGAGTCATAAAGATCAATGAAAAAATCCTTTAAAACATTTTAATGGTGTGCTACAATCATAGATCACTCTAAGAGAATGCTTCATGGAATTTAAAATCAAAATATGATCAAAACATTTTCTAAATATAAGAAAGCTGTTCATCTTTGCATAAAATCATAGGATGCATAATAAATCATAATTATCGAAATTAATCATGTATAATCCAGTTTAAACCACTAAGTCAATCAACAAGCTCGAGGTCTCAAGGGCTTCCCAAAAGAAAGGTCAAGAAACGTGTAGGGTAGGGATGTATAGAAGGTATTGTGGTGCTAGAATCCGGGAAAAGGATATCACTTCACTTTCATTTGAACTTCAACATCATCCACCAATAAACTTTGCTTATTTCACACTTTTCTCTTTTTTACTTTACTTTTTGGGATGCATGGACAAAGGTGCACAATAACCGAAGCCTGGGAGATTAGCAATCATCAATTTCTTGAGATGCATCAAACCCTTGATGCACATACCATGACCCGTTAGGAATATCGCTCAATCCGACTTTGGCAAGACACAAACACCCGGCTATGTGAATGGTGCCGAGTTACTAATCATCATGATTGACTCCCCCAAACCTATTTTGTTCCTTTCTAGAATTTCCAGCCAACATCTCAACTTCACTTTCACTTGCTTGCTTCCAAATTCCCGGATAGGTAAAGGAAGGCAAATATGTATATGAGGGGCTAAGCATGATCAAGAAGAAGAAGAGAAAAGAATGAATTGCCTTGGTCTTTCCAGGAAGAAAGTGAGAGAACTCATAATGTGGTGTCAACCTTCGAATTCAACATAATTTTGATAAAAACAAAGTATTAAACATGCCACAAATTTCAAACAAATCATTTAGCAACTTAAACATATCATAAAACCTTTCAAACATATTGAGATTTCAAAACCAGTCAGCAAACAAAATCTTCACTGAGGTCATATCCAAATAAGAAGCACAAAAATCGTTTCGAAAACTTTCAGTTAAAACACCTCGGTCGAGATGTTCTAAGTCAACTGAGGTAAAGCACCTTGTTTGGTCAGAATCACTTCGGTCGAGGTCAAAAATTTTTTTTTCAAACCAGTTTTTCTCGATCAAATAACCTGTATGCATGCATGCAATCTCAGATAAGCACATAGAGCAAAATAAAACATAAATATCCGATAGAGTCAAGTCATACATCCATAGTTAAATAATACATCAAATACCCCATACTTGGGACACATTGTCCCAATGGGTCAAAATAAGTCTAGAAAATAAAGTACTCACCGGACATAGCTGAGCTGCATAATAAATAAAGAAAGAAAATCCTGCAAGCTCTCAATAATCACGATCCGGTGGTGGTGGTGGTGGCACATAAGGGTGCTGAGATGGATCGAAAGGGTAGCCCATGACATGCTGAAATTGAATCTCAGCCATCACGTGCTGGTAGTGTAGTCTCTCCTGCATCTCTCTAATCTCCAAGGACATGGCAGCATAGGAATCTATCATCTGATCCGTCAGATCATCAATCCGACGGTGAGCAAGTAGATCCCTCTGCCTGCGTACCCTACGCCTAGCAGGACGTGCTGGTGCTGCAGCCGGCTCCTCCTCAGTCTCATAGTCATCTAAATCAATGACCGGCGCACTAGTCCTAGCTGTATCCGTGCCCGTATCCATAGGGACGCCACCATCCTCATCATCTTCATCATCCTCAGCCTCATCCTCCTCAGCTGGCCCCTGAGCTACTACAGCTGTTGTCTCTCTAGCATCCTCCATCAGCGGGAACCACACAGTCTGCCAGTAATGTGGATCAAACACGGAGAACTGAGCTGACCATCTAATCCCCTGAGGCGCAGTCGTCTCCCATGGCATCGCCACATATGGCGTAGTAAGTCCTCGGGGAACCAGTATCCTCCGAGTGATCATCTCCTGAAGTCCGAGCGGCTTGACAGCCGCCACCATGGTACAAGCAATGAGGTCCATATCCATGTAACTCGCTATATGAGTCACTATCCCTCCGCAGCAGATGTCTCCCTTGGCTTTCGCCTTGATCTTATGCAGATCCTCCGCCAGCATCATCCCAAAGTCCGGAACTCCTCCGGTCACCATGCAGTATAAACTAAGAAGCTCGCCCTGTCTGACCTTCTGGGGCGTCTTAGTATGCGCCAGATGAGTCTCACTGAAGATCCTGTGAGCTAATCTAAAAGCAAGATGGAAAATGATCATCTCCCTGGAATCTCCAGGTCTCCATCTATATGCGTGCTCAACCACATGAGCAATCTGTCCCCAGAACTCTCGAGCTACAGCTCGAGAGGGAAAATCAGCTACAGTAGGGATCGGGAACCCAAAGATGTCCCGCCAGTGGTCCAAGGGAACTAGATAATTCCGGTTCATCAACCGGTACTTGATGGCTCGCTCGGTGGGAAAGTAAGTGACGGAGCTGACGAACTCCAAGGTCGGCTCTAAGTAGGCCGGAGCTCTAATCTCTGTGAACTGCTCCAGCCCCACAGCAGATATCATACTCCTCAAGTCCTCATCAACGTGGAGGCAGTCAAATGTAGAGATGTCCAAAAAACGTGGTGCAAACACTGGACGTCCCGCTATGCGGTCATAATCGACCTAGTGTCGCTCGTGGATCACCGGTCTAGTACGGCGGGAGGAAGAAGAAGGAGAAGGAGAAGATTTGTCTCTCAGAACCAACTGCCTGTCAGAACTTATTTTCTACAACCTGTCATATCACCTCGGTTGCCCTGACAACTCTGTAGAACACCTCGGCCGAGACACAAGCCGACTGGACCGAGGCGAAACACTGCTCGATCGATTCCCTCAAAAATCCAGTTCTTTTCCCCCAAAATCACTACCAAAGGTTCCTATGGGGTACTTAATCCTTTTCTCAGCAAATGCAGAGGCAATCAAAGCCCAAATCGAAAGGAAACAGTGGAGAAGAGAAAGGATTAGGTTTTTTCGGATTTTACCCAGATTCGGTCGATTCGGTTTGTTTTTGCTGCAGATTTGCGTTTACAATGCGATCCTCTACCCTTTCCTCTCAGTTTAGAAGCAAGAATCGTCGAAAACGAGCGAAGAACGAAGGAGCGAGGTGAGAAGTGCGCCGCGGTCGAGAAAGGAAGTAGAGGAGGAGAGAGAAATTTCATCCCCCTTTTATACCCTTTTTTGGAACTTCTGTCACCTCGGTCGAGATGGTCTCGACTGGACCGAGGTGTACGGACCGAGGTGGATCTTCAGAAACCCTAGTCACCTTGGTTGCTCAAAAATCATCTCGGTTGAGGTGTTGTGACAGCAACCGAGATGTGTCTCAGTCGAACTCCGTCTTCTCAAATTCTCGAACTTTTGTCCTTCCAGTTGTGCTCCTGGTTTGTATTCCTTCCTTAGATGTCACCTGTTGTCTGTCTAGGACGCCAAAAACAGAACAAAGCAAAGGAAAAGCAAACTATCTAAAGCTAGACTAGAAAAAGGGAAAAGAAAGCAATATCTTGGGTTGCCTCCCAAGAAGCGCTTGATTTAAGGTCACTAGTTGGACCGTATGGCATCTCTATGTGTGATGGGAGGTATCCTCACCCCATACTTCACCTTCATCATGGGGTGAGATAAGTAAGTCTATCAAACGCTCCAACAAGTGCAAGTGCTCATCGGGGAATGAATCGTCTATGGGTGGGTTGTCCTTCTCGCATGAAGATGGAGGTAGCCGGCTGAGGTGATCCGCAACAGAATTTTCGGATCCCTTCTTATCGCAGATCTGTAGGTCAAACTCTTGAAGCAAGAGAATCCATCGAATAAGGCGTGGCTTGGCATCCTTCTTAGCGAGCAAGTAACGAATGGCTGCATGGTCGGTGTAGACAATGACTTTCGCCCCTACTAAGTAAGAACGAAACTTCTCGAAAGCATATACAACCGCCAATAGCTCCTTCTCGGTGGTGGCGTAGTTACGTTGGGCTTCATCTAGCGTCTTGCTAGCGTAGTAAATGGCGGTTGTCCGGCCATCCTTCTTTTGTCCAAGTACCGCTCCTACTGCCACGTCACTAGCATCACACATGATCTCAAAGGGTAAAGTCCAATCCGGAGGCTGGATAATGGGAGCGGAGATCAACGCATCCTTAATCCTGTAAAATGCATCAAGACACTCTTGCGAAAACTGAAAAACAACATCTTTATTCAAGAGGTTAGTTAGTGGTTTAGAAATCTTCGAGAAGTCCTTGATGAATCTCCTGTAGAAGCCTGCGTGCCCGAGAAAACTCCTCACACCCTTAACAGAACAAGGGGGAGGGAGTTTCTCAATGGTCTCGATCTTAGCGCGATCGACCTTAATACCTCGATTAGAAACGAGGTGTCCTAGTACAATGCCTTCATTAACCATAAAGTGACACTTCTCCCAATTCAAGACAAGATTAGTGTCCTCACATCTTTGTAGCACTAGAGAAAGGTTAGATAGGCAATCATCAAAAGAGGAACCATATATTGAAAAATCATCCATAAATACCTCCATGATCTCCTCTATATACTCGGAAAAGATAGCCATCATGCATCGCTGAAAGGTAGCAGGTGCATTGCATAATCCAAATGGCATCCTCCTGTAAGCAAATGTCCCCCATGGACAAGTGAAAGTGGTCTTCTCTTGATCATCCGGATGGATAGGAATCTGGAAGAAACCACTATAGCCATCTAAATAGAAAAAGTGTGAATGCTGGGCTAACCGTTCGAGCATTTGATCAATGAAGGGGAGTGGAAAATGGTCCTTCCGAGTGGCCACGTTCAGCTTCCTATAGTCGATGCAAACCTTCCAGCCCGTGACGGTCCTAGTTGGGATTAACTCGTTGTTCTTATTCGTCACAACGGTCATCTCTCCTTTCTTCGGAACTACATGTACTGGGCTAACCCATTTGCTGTGCGAGATAGGAAATATGATACCTGCATCCAACAACTTAAGAATTTCTTTCTTCACAACCTCTTTCATGATCGGATTAACCGTCTTTGAGGTTCCCGTGAAGTCTTATGATCGTCCTCCATTAATATTCTATGCATGCAGAAAGAAGGCTTAATGCCAATAAGATCATCAATAGTATAACCCAAAGCCTTTTGATGCTTCCTTAGGACATGCATTAGTTTAGATAATTCAGATTCGGAGTGGGAAGCACTAACAATAATGGGATAAGTAGAATCCGGTCGAAGAAAGACATACCTTAAGTGACTTGGGAGTTGTTTAAGCTCCACAACTGGGGGTGCTTTCTGAGGGGGATCCTTGCTTCCTCCTTCCAGTGGGGTAGATTGAAGAACTGGAATTTCAGAAGTCTCAGTTGACATCATCTCGCTTTCGACCTCGGTCGAGGTCCAGAGAGGTTGACCGAGATGTTCTTCAGTCACCTCGCTTGGTCCAGAAAGTGCCTCGGTCGAGATACTGCAACTGGAACCGAAACTGGAGATCTTCTTCTCCTGGATTAGTCTTTCAGTTTTAGCTCTTGGATCTTCTTCCAGCGCCTTTAAGCTCCGTATATCTGCATCACAAGAAGCATCTATACCTTCCTCCATTAAACTAAAACTAATAACTTTTTCGAGTGGGTCTTTAATAAGGATAGAGCTCACCAATTCTCTTTATTCTTCTTCATCATAGATGTTGAAAATATCATCTCCTAGCTGCTCTCCCTTCATATCCGCAAGTAATGCGAATTCCACTTCATATCCGCCAATGTTGAACTTTAACTTGGCGTTCTTACAATCCACATTGCAACCCGAAGTTGCTAGAAATGGTCTCCCGAGAATGATAGGAATGGGATAATCTATAGGAATGTCAAGCACAACAAAGTCTATAGGTAAATAGAAGTTACCTAACTTAACCGGAACGTCTTCCAAAATGCCAACGGGATGGGTAATGGAGCGATCTGCCATGTATAACCGTATCTTCACCGGCTTGGGCTCTCCAAGTCCGATCTTCACACATAGCTCCAGCGGAATGATGCTCACGCTGACTCCTAGATCACATAAGGCTTCACAAGTGACATCCCCAACTTGAATGGGAATGCAAAATGAGCCGGGATCTCTCAACTTGGGTGGCATCTTCTCCTTCATGATTTGAATGAGCTCCGAGGATTTAGATGTCATCTTTACTTCACCAAAGTCTTCCAACTTCCTCTTCCTTGATAGAATCTCTTTCAAGAACTTCCCATAGGCGGGCATCCCTAGAATAGTATCAAGGAAAGGGATATTAATGTGTAGTTTATTCATTAAGTCAAGGAACTTTCCAAAATGCTTGTCCAGATGTGCTCTGGCCCTTGACTGGGGGAATGGAAGTGGTGGTTTATATGCAGGAGGTGAGACATAAGCTTCAGTTTTGTTCGACGCTCTTTGTGGTTCAACCTCGGTTGGCACCTCGGCCGAAGTGTTTTTCGACTGTGCCTGGACCGAGGTGTTCTTCGTCTGTACTAGCATCGACCGAGGCACTGGATCTGCAGTCTTCAGTCCACTCCTCGTCGTTATGGCCATAATCTGGCCCTTAGGGTTGCTTTCCGTCTTTGCTGGAAGCTTCCCTGGATCTCTTGGCGCTTCATTCGCCTTGTTGAAGAATTGTTGTTCTAAGGCTTTTTGTGCCTTCGAAAATGAAGTCATGGATGTCTCCATAGAGCTGAGCTTGCTCAAGATGGCTTCCAGTTCGCATCTTTCTTCGCCGGTTGGGATGAACTTGATCCTTGCTCCTGGCTCTTTAATGGAGTAGAAGAAGAAGAAGAATAGAGGAAAGGATTAGAGGAGTCATTCGAATTGGAGTTGGAGGAAGGGTTACCCAAATTTTGGTTGTTTGCCCTCCAATTATTGCTGTTGGACCCTCTATTGTTGTTGTAGTTGTTGTTCTGGGAACCGTTGTTGTTGTTACGGTATCCATTGTTGTTCCTTGATCCTTGATCTTCCTTATTGGTTTGAGCAACTAAGAGTTCCTTCAATTGTTTCACGTCATTCTTCAAAGGCGTGAGTTGATTATTGTTAGGTGGGGCATCTTGAAAGTTAACCCTTTTAACTCCACCTTCAGCTCCTTGGTGAGAGTATTTCTCCATGTGCAAAGCTTGCTTCTCTATAAACTCCCAAGCTTCGTCAATCGGCATGTCCATGAACGTGCCGGCGGATAGTAGTTGAAGGTTGAACTGGGTGCTTCCGTCCAGTCCTTTGAAGTATATCTCCAACAACTCTATCTTTGGAATCCCATGATGTGGGCAATCCAAAAGAATGTCTTTAAATCTCTCCCATGACTTGGACAAGCTCTCCTTATCCTTCATGATGAATGCATTAATCTTCCCTCTCATTTCAGCGGTTTTAGAGGGGGGAAAGAATTTAGTCAAGAATTCCGTTGTCATCTCCTCCCAAGTATTGATTTTTCCTAGAGGAAGAGATTGATACCAAGTAAGAGCTCTATCTTTCAAAGAGAAGTAGAAAGGCCTTAGCTTGTAGTTATTGTTTTCTATTCTTGAAGGTCTCAAGGTCTCCATCAAGATCTAATAGTTTTGTAGATGTTGATATGGAGATTCCCTCTCTAGCCCTCCAAACTGGCATTGGCGAATCATGGAAAGAACTTGCGGTCGAAGCTCATAATCATGGTCCGCTGGATCACCTAGGTTGACTCTTGGACGCCTCAGTTGTTGATTAGGGTCCATCCTCTACCCTAGGGTTTGTGGAATACCTGCAAAAAGAACATCTCGGACTGGCATCCGAGGTGGAAGTATCTCGGCCGGGGCAACAGGCATTGGATTCTGCCTCGGTCGAGGATCTGGAGCAGGGTCTTGCCTCGGTCGAGGATCTGGGTTCGGTCGAGGTAGATACTGGTCTCATAAAGCTGCCATATCTGCTTCGATCGCTTCAATCCTTGTGCGAGTTTCTTCCCTCTCCAGTCTCAGTTCTTCTTGACTGAGGCGTAGCTGTTCTAACGCCTCCTTCAATTCGGCCTCAAGTTCGCGATTGTCTTGGTTGGCCATCTTTGCTTCTTTCAAGCGTTTTTTGTATGTCTTTTCTGGTTCGGGATCGTAGGGAACGATTTCCTTCCCAGCGCGGGTTCTTTGCATAAACCAAAGAAAAAGAACCTGCGAAAGTCACTCAAGTAGAGTGGTTAGTAGAAACAGGGGCAAGCACCACGAAAGCAAACCGCAACCGGCTTGGTCTAGACCAAGTCCCCGACAATGGCGCCAAAAACTTGTTCGCTCCAAACGGTGTGTGCAAGCTTTAAATTTATAACCCTAGATGTAAGCTTTAAACAAGGATGCGAACCCGTAGTGTACGGGTCAATCGTAGTAAAAAGCAAGAAGTTCCAAGGGTCGATCACAGGGACTTAGAGAACCAAAGTAGGTATAGGTTGTCAATGCAACTACTAACCACAAAAGCGATTAAAACAATCAACGATGATAAAAATTCAATTACGGAATATGAATATCTAGGGATTAAAGAACTATAACCTCACTAATTCCAAACCGTAACTCCTATTATCGGGTAAGTCTCAAGGAATTAAGGAAAAGAACTATAACCTCAAACCAACACACCACCTAAGGGAATAGAATCAACCTTTACCGGGTAAGTCTCAGGCTAGCTCACAAAGATGGGATGAAAGCACACTCAAACCCCAATAAAGGATAAACCTTTATTACCTATACTTATGATCTTAGGTAAACAAACAAAGGAATTACCGGGTAAGTCTCATCCTAGGCTTGCATTGAACCAGGAAAGGTGTAATAAGAATAGGATTTGGCAAACTCTAACACTTAACTCTCAGTTTTGGATCAGAAAGGTCACATCGGTCAGACGAATTCCACCCCGGCCGAGATGTTCATCGACTGAGCGAGATGTTCTAGGGTTAAGGATAAAGACTCTTGCTTTGAGGGTCCTACTGGAATTTAAGATTATTCTATCATTGTTTTTCCCACAACCTTCAGCCAATCACCCTAGAATTACACAATGAAATTAGCCACTCATCATCACGAAAGCAATAATCAAATATAAGGGAAGAAAGAGAATAATTGAACAAGAAAACCTTAAGAGAAAGGCTTCAATAACTGAATCAATTATCAATCAACAAGCGTTCCTTGGATCACAATCCAACAAGACAATCAACAAGGAAGGGAATCTAAGAAAGTCTTACAAAAACCTTTCACAAAAGCTATAAACTTCCTTCCTTCAATCTTCCTTCAACCTTCAAAAAGGTTCTTCAAATCTCCCAACTATGGTAGGGTAAAACGGTTGTCTTGCCAGTAAGCACGTCTCCGTGTGATAGCGGCTCTCCGATTGTGGAAAACCCGATCCTTTTTATAGGAAAATTCCCCTCCAAAGATAAGATATCTTAGAAAGATCTTTTCCCATAAAAATAGGTAAAATATATGGGCTAAATTATCTTCTTCCTTCCAGGAATCCAGCCTAAAAATATAAGATCCTCTTTCCAAAAATAAAAGATCTCAGCCAAGAATAAAATATCTCTCGCCGCGTCCAAGGTGTTCGCCTCAGTCGAGTCAGCTCCTCTAGATCACCTCGGTCCAGATGGTACTGTAGCTGACCGAGGTGAATCACAACTGAATGTGAAATCTCTCAAATCTGGTCCAAAGTGAATCTTCAATCCATTTTCATGATTCCTGGATCCTTCCTTAAGCTCCTGAATGTAGCTCCAATGACTCCTTAGCTTATTTTGCTCCATTTTGATGCAAAATGTGCCATTTTACCTACGATTACAACGAAACTTGGTGTAGACCTCAATTCCCGTAAAGGTAGATGAAACGACCACATAATCACATAATATACATTCAAACATGCAGATTATGGAAGATAAAACATCTAAACAGGCCCCAAAATATAGACAATAATTCATGCTATCAGGCACGATGTGCTGAGTGACGAGATTTTATCCCGATTCCGTTCCGACCCTTCGTTTCCCCGCTTTTCGCTTTTGACCCCTCTTTCCTTAGCCAAAGAGGACCTTTGGGGGCTGCTGACCCTTTGATTCCCTAAAAAGGGCAACCTTCCCTCTTTTCCCCTTTCTCTACTCATTCACATTAGTTCATTTCCCTTCTCCTTGTTTTCATCTTCTCTCCCTTCTCACTTGGTGCCTTGCTTGAGAGCTATCCAGCAAAGGAGGAGTCTTGCAGCTGAGTAGGTAATCCTTCCTCTCCCTTTCTTCTTCTTCTTGGTTCCTTTCCCTTCTCTTCTTCTCCTTCCTCCATTGTTGTGGATGAAGCTTTGGAAGAAGATTCTTAGATGGCCCTCTTTTGGTTGCATGTGTTCCTAGCTAGCTTAGGACATGTAGGAGGGCTATGATCTTGTGGATGAAGTTTTGAGATGACCTAACCAAAGAAGGAAGCCATAGAAGCCCAGTTGCACAGTCCAAGAATCAAGAAAACGTTGTTTATGGAGTTCAACCGCGGGGGCGCCTTCACAGAGCCGCGGGGGTAGACCTAGCCACCCGCAGGGGAGGTGCCAGGATCCGTAGGGGTGGCGCCAGGTGCCCAACCAGCCATAAGGGAGGTTCCGGGAGCCGCAGGGTGGTACCCTTCAGCTCCGCAGTCGCGCCTTCTGAGTCCGCGGTTGCGTTTCTTCAACAGTAAGCCCTCCATCTCTTATCTTATTCTTTCCTTCTTTTGTTTGAGAGGTTGTTCATGGTAGTATCATTCTTAGGATGGACCTAGGATAGTCTTGTGAATTCCACCTAGTGGATGTGAACCTAGGAGTTCTTAGAGCTTGGATGTGGTCTTGTTGTGCTTAAGTGTGATGATCTTGTAGTGTCTTCTTGGCTAGATGTATTCTAGCATGGATGTTGAGTTGACCTTGTTAGAGAGTGGGCTGTTGTGATATCTTTGCTTATGCTTAGTGAGATTATAGTACCTTGGAGTCTAAGGATGCGATCCTAGCTTGAGAGTTTAGATGATCTCTTAAAGATCATTAGAACTAGAAGTCTAAAGACTTCGAGCATGAGAGTGTTAGTGATTATGTGCCTTGTTGTGAGCAGGCTTTGAGTATCTTCCTACAGGAAGCAAGAGTGGTTGTGTTGATTTAGCTTTGAGACGAGGTAAGTCTCCGTACTTACTTAGCTAGCTTCCTTGTATTAGCATCGATGTGTGAATGGTTGTGCAGGTGTGTTTAGTTATGATACAACGAAACCAGAACTAGGACGACCATTATATATTATAATTTGTCCCAAGTGTATGATAACGGGCAGTGACATCACTGTTCTCTGCGACTAGCCCAGGCAGGTAGATGGTCGGATGCATCAATACCATTCCTTGCTAGTAAGTAGGGACAAAGACGAGTTTCGGGGATTCTCGTGTCACAAACCTAAGTTGAATTAGTAATTGAATGACGTTAATAAAAAAATAATAAACTGGTTTGCGTGATGTTATGTTATGTCTTTCCGTTATATATATGTAAGTGCAGGTTAGCGATTGTTCGCTCAAAAGTGTGTGCGTCAAAGTCTTAAAATTTATATCCAGAACTTATGCAAAAGCGAAACCGCACTATATGGATCACCTGTAGTAAGGCAAGAAATTCCAGAGTCGAACTCAAGGATTTGGTGAGAATAAAATCGATTTTAAAATATCTGGCAAAGTGCAAAAGATTTTGTAAATATAAAGGAGACAAATGATTCCAAGTATTCAAATATCCAACTACGGCTTTCGATTCAAGACACTTCTAAAGATCAAAGGACAAAGTTGGCATTGCCAAGGTTATCTGTTTCGAAGGAAGGAGAAATCGTACAATGAAGTTCCAACACTCACTTATCCCAACTTAAAAGCTCTCAACTCGAAGGATGTTGAGTCTCATCAAGAAGAGTACTCAAAGGAAGGATTAACACTCAAACTACCCACCAAAACCCTAGGATATGACTCTCGAAGGTAAAGATGGAAAGCACACTCAAACCTTAATAGAGGATGTTGAGTCTCTCTATTACCGAAATCTTGCAAACTTTGACTACCAAGTGTAGAATCAATGATGAAGTGTCTTCTTACACTTGTATAGGGGTTAGAAAGGTTAGGCAAGGGTAGGTTTTAGGCGAGGTTTAACTTTGGTTAAAGAATAAAGCAATTAAAGGACACTAGAAGGAAAACTCGGGCTGTTCTTGATAAAATCGGTCGATTTCCTCAAGAACAGGTCGATTTTCTGGTGTCGCAAAGTTAAATCTCAACTCTCAGGGTCTAAATGGTTAAATGAGTTCAGTCTATCATCATCTAAGCCTCAATCATCAACTATTCTCCCCAAAATCACAAGGTTTTAGCCAACCATTTTCATATTCAAATCAAAATCAAGATTGAATGAAGAAAATCAATTAAAACTCAAACTTTGCATAAAAACCAAAGAATCTTCAAATATATAATCAAACCTTAAAATCTTTCAAAGAATCTCTCAAAGCACTCGACAATGTGTTCACAAATCACAAGAATCAGAAAGGAAACAAAAGATCTCACAAACTTCTTTGAATCTTGACTTCTTGTTTCTTTCCTTCAATCCTCTCTCCAAGAATCTTCAATTCCATAAAATCCTATAAATCTTCCACGCTACGAACCCCCGATTTTCGTTCCTAGGGTTCCAATGTATACTTTCTCACTAATGGGCTGCTTGGCATATCACTTCTCAAGCTCACAAGTGATGGGCTTTTGATCGTAATATTTTTTAGACGATTAATGAAGAAAATCGCTCGATTCAAAAGTACTTGAAACCGTCCGATTTTGGCACAGGAAAATCGTCCGACTTTTCATCTGATCACACAATTTTTGACAACAGAAAGTGCTCGTCTCTTGACTTGTTTCCTTCCTTCCTTTTATGACCCTTTTACGCACTTTCTTTGCTCTTCATGACTCCTCCAAGGTTCCTTAAGCTTCCTTATTGACCTTAGCTGCTCCTTGCTCTACTTTTGCTTCCAATTCTATCGAATTTACCTATAATTCAACCAAAACTCGTGTAGACCTCTATTTCCGAAGTATGAATGAAATAAACCTTAAAGGTACACAAATCTCTCCGAATACAAGGGAAATTGAGGTAAAACCTCCACAATATGCATGATTACAATGGAATATAATTCATGTCATCAAAATACCCCATACTTCCCTCTTGCATGTCCCCAAGCAAGGTTCAAATCTAGAATACAATATGTCATGGATTATATGATGCGAAAAACTCAAAAACTTTTTGAAAAGGGCTTCTTCTTTTGGATCACCCTCAAAGTAATGCTTCAAGACATAGGAAGACAAAGTATGCATCAATAATAATAATATCATGAACAAACCATCAATTCTTGATCAAAGACACAAATAAAAGACATGATAAGGATGTAAAGATAATCAAAGTCAAACAAATCTAAGCCACGAAGCCTTAAACATGTGCACAAAGGTCTCAAAGTCTTCCAATCAAGAAAAAGGTCAAAGAAACGTGTTAAAGGTGGAAAATATTTAAGGTAATATGATGCTAATTGATAGCATGAATTATAGTCTATATTTTGGGACCTGTTTAGACGTTTTATCTTCAATAATCTGCATGTTTGGATGTATATTATGTGATTATATTGTCTTTTCATCTACCTTTGCAGGAATCGAGGTCTACACCAAGTTTCGTTGTAATCGTAGGTGAAATAGCACGTTTTGCATCAAAATGGAGCTAAAAGAGCTAAGGAGTCATTGGAGCTACATTCACGAGCTTAAGGAAGAATCCAGGAAGCATGGAAATGGATTAAAGATTCACTTTGGACCAGATTTAAGAGATTTCACCTTCAGTTGAGGTTCACCTCGGTCAGCTACAGTACCATCTCGACCGAGGTGATCTAGAGGAGCGTCCCGACTGAGGCGAACACCTTGGACCCGGCGAGATATATTTTATTCTTGGCCGAGATCTTTTATTTTTGGAAGGAGAGATGTTATATTTTTGGGCTGGATTTTTGGAAGGAAGATCATATATTTTAGGGATCTATTTATGAGATATGGATATATTTTATTAGGAAAATATCTTTCAAGATATTTTATCTTTGGAGGGTAATTTTCCTATATAAAGGGATGGATTTCCCACAAATTGAGCAACCCGCTACCATCATAACAGCTGGGGATTGAAGAAGCTACAGTTAGGAAGGGTTTTTGGAAGGTTGAAGGAAGATTGAAGGAAGGAAGTTGATAGCTTTTATAGCTTTTGTGAAGGGTTTTGTAAGATTCTCTTAGATTCCCTTCTTTGTTGATTTGTCTTGTGGATTTGTGATCCAAAGAACGCTTGTTTGTTTGATATTTGATTCAGTTATTGAAGCCTTTTTATTAAGGTTTTTATGTTCAAATATTCATTCTCTTCCCATATATTTGGTTATTTCTTTCATGATGATGAGTGACTAATTTCTTTGTGTGATTCTAGGGTGATTGGCTGAAGATTGTGGGAAAAACAATGATAGAATAATCTTAAATTCCAGTAGGACCCTAAATGCTCGAGTCTTTATCCTTAACCCTAGAACATCTCGTTCAGTCGATGAACATCTCGGTCGGGGTGGAATTCGTCTGACCGAGGTGACTCGTCTGATCCGAAATTGAGAGTTAAGTGTTAGAGTTTGCCAAATCCTATTCTTATTACACCTTTCCTGGTTCAATGCAAGCCTAGGATGAGACTTACCCGGTAATTCCTTTGTTTGTTTACCCAAGATCATAAGTGTAGGTAAAAAAGGTTTATCCTTTATTGGGGTTTGAGTGTGCTTTCATTCCGTCTTTGTGAGTTAACCTGAGACTTACCCGGTAAAGGTTGATTCTATTCCCTTAGTTGGTTTATTGGTTTGAGATTATAGTTCCTTTCCTTAGTACCTTGAGACTTACCCGGTGATAGGTTCTTTGGCTTGAGATTGTGAGTAGTGAGACTTACCCGGTGATCTATTCCACTTTAGTAACACCTTCCCTTTGCAAAATCTCAGCTTTGTCCGCTTATCTTGAGATCTTGAGTTGGAACCACAACTAGATGCTTTAATCCCTAGAATTGCATATTTCCTTAATTGACTTTTTATCATCTTTGATTGTTTTAATTGCTTTTTGTGGTTAGTTGCAATATAAAAAACCTATACTTGCTTTGTTTCACCTAAGTCCCTGAGATCGGCACCCCGGAATTCTTGCTTTTACTACTATTGACCCGTACATTGCGGTTCGCATCCTTGTTTTTAGCATACATCTTGGGTTATAAATTTAAAGCTTGCACACACCATTTGGAGTGAACAAGTTTTTGGCGCCGTTGCCGGGGACTTGGTCTAGACCGAGCCGGTTGCGGTTGTTTTTCGGGGCACTTGCCCCTGTTTCTACTAACCACTCTACTTGAGTGAGTTTCGCAGGTTTTTTCTTGTAGGTTTATGCAAAGAACCCGCGCTGGGAAGGAAATCATTCCTTACAATCCCGAACCAGAAAAGACATACAAAAGACGCTTGAAAGATGCTAAGATGGCCAATCAAGAGAATCGCGATCTTGAGGCCGAATTGAAGGAGGCATTGGAACAACTACGCCTCAACAAAGAAGAATTGCGATTGGAAAAAGAGGAAACTCGCGCAAGAACGGAAGCGATCGAAGCAGATATGGCGACTTTACGGGACCAATATCTACCTCGACCAGCTCCAGCTCCTCGACCGAGGCAGGACCCAGCTCCAGCTGCCCCGGCCGAGATACTTCTAGCTCGGATACTAGTCTGAGATGCTCTTTTTGCAGGTATTCCACAGACCCTAGGGCAGAGGATGAATCCCAACCAGCAACTGAGTCGTCCAGGAGTCAACCTAGGTGATCCAGCGGACCATGATTATGAGCTTCGACCGCAAGTTCTTTCCATGATTCGCCAATGCCAGTTTGGAGGGTTAGAGAGGGAGTGTTCGCATCAACATCTGCAAAACTATGAGATCTTGATGGAGACCTTGAGACTTTCAAGGCTGGAAAACAACAATTACAAGCTAAGGCCTTTCTACTTCTCTTTGAAAGATAGGGCGCTTACTTGGTATCAATCTCTCCCTCCAGGAAAAATCAACACTTGGGAGGAGATGACGACGGAGTTCTTAACTAAATTCTTTCCCCCCTCAAAGACCGCTGAAATGAGAGGGAAAATCAACGCATTCATCATGAAGGACAAGGAGAGCTTGTTCAAGTCATGGTAGAGATTTAAAGACATTCTTTTGGATTGCCCACATCATGGGATTCCAAAGATAGAGTTGTTGGAGATATACTTCAAGGGACTGGATGGAAACACCTAGTTCAACCTTCAACTACTATCCGCCGGCACGTTCATGGACATGCCGATTGACGAAGCTTGGGAGTTCATAGAGAAACAAGCTTTGTACATGGAGAAATACTCCCACCAAGGAGCTGAAGGTGGAGTTAAAAGAGTTAACTTTCAAGAAGCTCCACCAAACAATGATCAACTCACTTCTTTGAAGAATGATGTGAAACAATTGAAGGAACTTTTGATTGCTCAAACCAAGAAAGAAGATGAAGGATATCAAGGCTCAAGGAACAACAATGGTTACCGGAACAACAACAACGGTTCCCGGAACAACAACTTCAACAACAATAGAGGATCCAACAACAACAGTTGGAGGACAAACAATCAAAATTCAGGTAACCCTTACTCTAACTCCAATTCGAATGACTCCTCTAATCCTTTCCTTTCCTCTCCTCTTCTTCTCCTTCTACTCCATTGAAGAGCCAGGAGCCTGGATCAAGTTCGTCCCATCCGGAAAAGAAAGATGTGGTGCCGGAGGCCATCTTGATCAAGCTCTACTCTATGGAGACATCCATGACTTCATTTTCGAAGGCACAAAAAGCCTTAGAACAACAATTCTTTAACAAGGCGAATGAAGCGCCAAGAGATCCAGGGAAGCTTCCAACAAGGACAGATAGCAACCCAAAGGGACAGATCATGGCAATAACGACGAGAAGTGGATTGAAGACTGCAGATCCAGTGCCTCGGTCGATGCCAGTATAGACGAAGAACACCTCGGTCCAGGCACAGTCGAAGAACACTTCGGCCGAGGTGCCAACCGAGGTTGAACCACAGAGAGCGTCGGACAAAACTGAAGCTTATGTCCCACCTCCTGCATATAAACCATCACTTCCATTCCCCCAGTCAAGGGCCAGAGCACATCTAGACAAGCACTTTGGTAAGTTCGTTGACTTGATGAATAAACTACATATTAATATCCCTTTCCTTGTTGCTATTCTAGGGATGCCCGTATATGGAAGGTTCTTAAAAGAGATTCTATCAAGGAAGAGGAAGTTGGAAGATTTTGGTGAAGTAAGGATGACATCTAAATCCTCGGAGCTTATTCAAATCATGAAGGAGAAGATGCCACCCAAATTACGGGATCCCGGCTCATTTTGCATTCCCATCCAAGTTGCGGATGTCACTTGTGAGGCATTGTGTGATCTAGGAGCCAGCGTGAGCATCATCCCGCTGGAGCTATGTGTTAAGATTGGACTTGGAGAGCCCAAGCCGGTGAAGATACGGTTATACATGGCGGACCGCTCCATTACCCATCCCGTGGGCATTTTGGAAGACGTTCCGGTTAAGTTAGGTAACTTCTATTTACCTATAGACTTTGTTGTGCTTGATATTCCCGCAGATTACCCCGTTCCTATCATTCTCGGGAGACCATTTCTAGCAACTTCGGGTTGCAATGTGGATTGTAAGAACGCCAAGTTAAAATTCAACATTGACGGAGATGAGGTGGAGTTTGCATTGCTTGCGGCAATGAAGGGAAGCAGTTAGGAGATGATATCTTCAACATCTATGTTGAAGAAGAATCGAGAGAATTGGTGAGCTCTATCCTTATTAAAGATCCACTTGAGAGAGTTATTAGTTTTAGCTTAATGGAGGTAGGTATAGATGCTTCTTGTGATGCAGATATACGGAGCTTAAAGGCGCTGGAAGAAGATCCAGGAGCTAAAATTGAAAAATTAATCCAGGAGAAGAAGATCTCCTGTTTCGGTCCCAGTTGCAGTACCTCGACCGAGGCACTTTCTGGACCAAGCAAGGTGTTCTTGACTGAAGAACATCTCGGTCACCCACTTTGGACCTCGACCGAGGTCGAAAGCGAGATGATGTCAACTGAGAATAACAAACATCTTACTCCCTTTTCTGACATTCATCCTCAGTTGGTGGAACACTTTCTCCACCACATTTTTTATAATAAAGGGCCTTGGTATGCTGACATAGTTAATTATCTTGTTTGCCAGGAAATACCGCCCGGATTGACGTACGCTCGAAGGAAGAAATTCTTTAAAGACGTACGCCATTACTATTGGGATGAACCTCTACTATTTAAGAGAGGTCTGGATGCAATGCTTCGAAGATGCATTGTAGAAGATGAAGTTACTAGTGTCATACGGCATTGTCACTCACTTTCTTGTGGAGGGCATGCTAGCGCTTACAAAACATGCGCCAAGGTATTACGTTCCGGTTTATTTTGGCCTACACTATTTATGGATGTGCAAACGTTTGTTGTCTCTTGTGATGCATGCCAAAGAACAGGGAATTTATCCAGAAGGAACGAGATGCCACTCTATAACATACAGGAGGTTGAGATCTTTGATGTATGGGGAGTTGATTTCATGGGACCTTTCCCATCATCCGGAGGAAACCTCTACATCCTTCTAGTTGTCGACTACGTCTCTAGATGGGTTGAAGCAATTGCCTCTCCTACTAACGACGCCATGGTGGTTGTGAAGTTCTTTAATAGGACTATCTTCCCACGTTTTGGGACTCCACGCATCATCATCAGCGATGGAGGGACACATTTCATCAACCGGAAGTTCAAAGCACTTCTATCGAAGTAAGGGGTAACCCACAAGGTAGCAACCCCTTATCACCCTCAAACTAGTGGACATGTCGAGATCTCAAATAGAGAAATCAAAGCAATCTTGGAGAAGACCGTCTCTCGGACAAGGAAAGACTGGGCCATGAAGTTGGATGACGCTCTTTGGGCTTACAGGACCACATTCAAGACTCCCATTGGTACCACCCCTTATAATTTGGTATATGGGAAGTCTTGCCATTTAACCGTTGAGCTGGAACATAAAGCATATTGGGCGATCAAATGGTTTAACTTCGACATCAAAGACGCCAGTGAAAAGCGGCTATTGGACATCAACGAGCTAGAGGAGCTGCGTTTGAACGCTTATGAGAATGCCAAGATCTACAAAGAAAGGACAAAGAAATGGCATGACAAGCGTATCATTCCTAAGGAGCTTAAAGAGGGAGACTTAGTTCTACTCTTCAACTCCCGCCTCCTCCTCTTTCCAAGTAAGTTGAAATCTAGATGGACCGGACCTTATGTTGTGAAACATGGTTTCCCTTATGGTGCAGTTGAGATTTGGGGAGAAACGAGTGGAAGTTTCAAGGTCAATAGTCATAGACTTAAGAAATACAAACCGGAAGTCCCGGTTGAGGAAGTTGCACCACTATACCTTGTTTAGGGATACCGTACGGTCCAGCTAGCGACCTTAAATCAAGCGCTTCTTGGGAGGTAACCCAATGTATTGCTTTCTTTTTCCCTTTTTCTATTCTAGCTTTGGATAGTTTGCTTTTGCTTTGCTTTGCTTTGTTTTTGGCGTCCTAGACAAACAAAAGGTGACATCTAAGGAAGGAATACAACCCAGGAGCAACACTGGAAGGACAAAAGTTTAAGAATTTAAGAAGACGGAGTTTGACTGAGACACATCTCGGTTGCTGTCACAGCACCTCAACCGAGATGATTCTTGAGCAACCGAGGCGACTAGGGTTACTAAAGATCCACCTCAGTCCGTACCACATCGGTCCAGTCGAGACCATCTCGACCGAGGTGACAGCAGTTCCAGAAAAGGTTATAGAAGGGGGCTGAGATTTCTCTCTCTTCCCTCTCTCACCTTCTCGACCGCGGCGACCCAACTCACCTCGTTCTCTGATTTTCGCCCATTTTCGACGATTCTCGCTTCCAAACTGCAAGGAAAGGGTAGAGGATCGGTTTGCATGCAACAATCTGCAACAAAAATGCTCCAAATCGACCAAATCTGGGGTAATTTGGAAAAAACCCTAACTCTCCTTTCTTCACTGTTTTCGATCAATTTGGGCTTTGGTTTCCCCTACATTGTGCTGAAAAAGGATTAAGTACCCCATAGGAACCATTGGTAGTGATATCGGGGGAAAAGAACTGGATTTCTGAGAGTTTTGATCGAACAACACAACGCCTCAGTCCAGTCGACCTGTGCCTCGGCCGAGGTGTTCTTGAGAGTTGTCAGGGCAACCGAGGTGGTCTGACAGTGAGAGAGAAAGATGAGTTTTGACAGACAGCTGGTTCTGAGAGATAGATCCTCTCCTTCTCCTTCTTCTTCTTCTTGCCGCTCCATACCGGTGATCCACGAGCATCACCAGGTAGATTATGCCCGCATAGCGGCACGTCTAGTGGTTGCACCACGGTTTCTGGACATTTCTGCATTTGACTGCCTCTACGTGGATGATGATCTGAGGCGGATGATAGCTATGGTGGGGTTGGAGCAGTTTACTGAGATTAGAGCTCCAGCTTACCTCGAGCCCACCTTGGAGTTTGTGAGCTCCGTTACTTACTTGCCTACTGAGCGCGCCATCAAGTACCGGTTGATGAACCGGAACTACTTAGTTCCAATGGACCATTGGAGGGACATCTTCGGTTTCCCGGCCCCCACAGTTGCTGATTTTCCTTCTCGAGCTGTAGCTCGAGAGTTCTGGGGATAGATAGCTCACGTAGTTGAGCATGCTGACAGGTGGAGACCTGGAGATTCCAGAGAGCGGATTATCTTCCACCTAGCCTTTAGACTTGCTCACCGGATCTTCAACGAGACACTTCTGACGCGTCCTGAGACGCACCAGAAGATTAGACAGGGGGAGCTGCTGAGTCTATACTGTATGGTGACCGGAGGAGTTCCGGACTTTGGAGTGATGCTGGCGGAGGACCTTCACAGGATCAAGGCAAAGGCGAAGGGAGATATCTGCTGCGGAGGTAAAGTGACTCACATTGCGAGTTACATGGACTTAGACTTGAGTGCTTGTACTATTGTGGCGGCTGCCAAGCCGCTTGGGCTGTAGGAGATGATTACGAGGAGTATCTTGATTCCTTGCGGACTTACTACGCCGTATGTCGAGATGCCTTGGGAGCAGACTGCACCTCAGGGTATTAGATGGTCATCTCAGTTTATAGTGTTCGACCCTCAATACTGGCACACCGCGTGGATTCCTCTTATGGAGGACGCCAGAGATGCAATAACAGATCAGGGGCAGGATGAGGATGATGAGGCTGATGAGCATGAGGATGATGATGGCGGTGCTGCCATGGACACAGGTACAGATACAGCTGGTACCAGCATACCAGTCGTCGATCTAGACGACGAGGAGACAGAGAAGGAGCCAGCTATAGCACCAGCACGTCCTGCCAGGCGTAGGGTACGCAGGTAGAGGGATCCAGTCGCTCACCGCCGGATCGATGATCTGACGGACCACATGATAGATTCCTACGCCGCCTTATCCCTAGAGATGAGAGAGATGCGGGAGAGCCAGCATTACCAGCGCCGGATGATGGAGATCCAGTTCCAGCACATGATGGGCTACCTGTTTGACCCATCTCAGTACCCGTACGTGCCACCACCACCACCACCGGATTGGGATTAGAGCTTGCAGGATTTCTTTATTTATTTATTATGCAGCTCAGCATTGTTCGGTGAGTACTCTGTTTCTTTAGACTTATTTTGACCCATTGGGACAATGTGTCCCAAGTATGGGGTATGCGGATGTGTATTATTTGACTTATGTAGATGTTTGTATGACTTGATTCGGATATTTATGATTTTCCTTATGCTCTATGTGCTTATCTGAGATTACATACATGCATACAGGTTAATTGATTGAGAAAAACATCAAAAACTGGTTTGGAATTTTTTTTTATTGTCCTCGACCGATGTGACTTTGACCAATCGAGGTACAGTACCTCGGTTGACTTAGAACATCTCGACCGAGGTGGTTTAACTGGAACAGTTTTCGAAACGATTTTGTGCTTCTTTTCTGGATATGACCTCAGTGATGATTTTGTTTGCTGACTGGTTTTGAAATCTTTATATGTTTGAACGATTTTATGATATGTTTAAGTTGCTATATGCTTTGTTTGAAATTTGTGGCATGTTTAATACTTTGGTTTTATCCAAATTATGTTGAATTTGAAGGTTGACACCACATGATGAGTTCTCTCACTCTCTTCCTGGAAAGACCAAGGCAATTCATTCTCTTCTCTTCTTCTTCTTCTTGATCATGCTTAGCCCCTCATATACATATTTGCCTCCCTTTACCTATCCGGGAATTTGGAAGCAAGCAAGTGAAATGCAAGTGAAGGAAAAATTGAGATGTTGGTTGAAAGTTAGGAAGAAACAAATAGGTTTGGGGAAGTCAATCATGATGATGAGTAACTCGGCACCATTCACATAGCCGGGTGTTTGTGTCTTGCCAAAGTTGGATTGAGCGATATTCCTAACGGGTCATGGTATGTGCATCAAGGGTTTGAGGCATCTCGAGAAATTGATGATTGCTGATTTCCTAGGCTTTGGCTATTGTGCATCTCTGTCCATGCATCCCAGAAAGTAAAGTAAAATAAGCAAAGCTTATTGGTGGAAGATGTTGAAATTCATAGCAAGTAAAGTGAAGATCCTTTTCCTAGATTCTAGCACCACATTCTCTATATACATCCCACCCTCACACGTTTCTTGACTTCTCTTTTGAAAAGCCCTTTAGACCTCGAGCTTGTTGATTGACTTGGTGGTTTAAACTAGATTATGCATGATTAATTTCGATAATTATGATTTATTATGCATTCTATGATTTTATGCAAAGATGAACAACTTTATTATATTCATAAAATGTTTTGATCATATTTTGATTTTAAATTCCATGAAACATTCTCTTAGAGTGATCTATGAGTGGAGCACATCACTAAAAATGTTTTGAAATACTTTTCATTGATCTTTATGACTTATAATTCATTCTATCTTGTATTTTAGATTTGGAACTTGCTTGGGGACAAGTATGGGGTATTTTGATAGCATGAATTATAGTCTATATTTTGGGACCCGTTTAGACGTTTTATCTTCAATAATCTGCATGTTTGGATGTATATTATGTGATTATATTGTCTTTTCATCTACCTTTACGGGAATCGAGGTCTACACCAAGTTTCGTTGTAATCGTAGGTGAAATAGCACGTTTTGCATCAAAATGGAGCTAAAAGAGATAAGGAGTCATTAGAGCTACATTCAAGAGCTTAAGGAAGAATCCAGGAAGCATGGAAATGGATTAAATAGTCACTTTGGACCAGATTTAAGAGATTTCACCTTCAGTTGAGGTTCACCTCGGTCAGCTACAGTACCATCTCGAACGAGGTGATCTAGAGGAGCGTCCCGACCGAGGCGAACACCTTGGACGCGGCGAGATATATTTTATTCTTGGCTGAGATCTTTTATTTTTGGAAGGAGAGATCTTATATTTTTGGGCTGGATTTCTGGAAGGAAGATCATATATTTTAGGGATCTATTTATGAGATATGGATATATTTTATTAGTAAAATATCTTTTCAATATATTTTATCTTTGGAGGGTAATTTTCCTATAAAAAGGGCTGGATTTCCCACAAATTGAGCAACCCGCTACCATCATAACAGATGGGGATTGAAGAAGCTACAGTTAGGAAGGATTTTTGGAAGATTGAAGGAAGATTGAAAGAAGGAAGTTGATAGCTTTTATAGCTTTTGTGAAGGGTTTTGTAAGATTCCCTTCTTTGTTGATTTGTCTTGTTGGATTTGTGATCCAAGGAACGGTTGTTTGTTTGATATTTGATTCAGTTATTGAAGCCTTTTTATTAAGGTTTTTGTGTTCAAATATTCATCCTCTTCCCATATATTTGATTATTGCTTTCATGATGATGAGTGGCTAATTTCTTTGTGTGATTCTAGGGTGATTGGCTGAAGGTTGTGGGAAAAACAATGATAGAATAATCTTAAACTCCAGTAGGACCCTGAAAGCTCGAGTCTTTATCCTTAACCCTAGAACATCTCGTTCAGTCGATGAACATCTCGGCCGGGGTGAAATTCGTCTGACCGAGGTGACTTATGTGATCCAAAACTGAGAGTTAAGTGTTAGAGTTTGCCAAATCCTATTCTTATTACACCTTTTCTGGTTCAATGCAAGCCTAGGATGAGACTTACCCGGTAATTCCTTTATTTGTTTACCCAAGATCATAAGTGTAGGTAATAAAGGTTTATCCTTTATTGGGGTTTGAGTGTGCTTTCATTCCATCTTTGTGAGTTAGCCTGAGACTTACCCGGTAAAGGTTGATTATATTCCCTTAGTTGGTTTGTTGGTTTGAGATTATAGTTTCTTTCCTTAGTACCTTGAGACTTACCCGGTGATAGGTTCTTTGGCTTGGGATTGTGAGTAGTGAGACTTACCCGGTTATATTTCTCTTTGCAAAATCTCAGCTTTGTCCGCTTATCTTGAGATCTTGAGTTGGAACCACAACTAGATGCTTTAATCCCTATAATTGCATATTTCCTTAATTGACTTTTTTTATCATCTTTGATTGCTATAATTTTTTTGTGGTTAGTTGCAATATAGACAACCTATACTTGCTTTGTTTCACCTAAGTCCCTGAGATCGACACCCCGGAATTCTTGCTTTTACTACGGTTGACCCGTACATTGCGGGTTCACATCCTTGTTTTTAGCATACATCTTGGGTTATAAATTTAAAGCTTGCACACACCATTTGGAGCGAACACTAATCCGGGAAAGAGGAACAACACAAAAAGGATTTTAAGAACACAACTTCACCACACATGCTTTGTATGTAAATTTTTTCTTTTCTTTTACTTTACTTTTTGAGAGTATGGACAGCGGTGCACAATAACCGAATCTTAGGAGATCGGAGTTTCTCAATTTCGAGATGCCTCAAACCCTTGATGCACATACCATATCCCGTTAGGACTTGTCGTTCAATCGGACTTTGGCAAGACACAAACACCCGACTATGTGAATGGTGCCGAGTTACTCATCCTCATGTTCAACGTCCCCAAACCTAATAATTGCTAAACTTTCACTTAACAGTTTCACAATGGCCCTCCCACATCAAACATGCCTTACATAACCACTTATCCTAATTCCCGGATGGTCAAAAAGAGGTCAATTATTTCATTGAGGAGTTAGCATGAACAAGATGTCAACAAGAAAAGAAGCGAATTGTCTTGGTCATTCCAACATGATGCATAAGAACTTATAGTATAGCTTTGATCATTATTTCATTCTCCTATCAAGACATCAAGATCATACGAATCATACATGTATTCAAGTAAAAAAATCAAATTCATTCATGTTATCATTAAAACCTCAACATATCTAAGTCATCTTTTTTCCTTATCCACAACACAATCATCATCATAGAGGTCATTTCCATCATAAGAAGCACTAAATGTTTTTGAAAAACTCACAAATTTGAATGAAACATGCAATGCAAATGTCATAATGGAAAGCGATAGTGCAAGAGTTATTACAAGCCAAGTCATAGAGTGTGAAGCAAAGTACATAAAGTGTGATGAAAGGAAAATAAATTGTAAGTACCCCCACCCCATACTTAACCTTCACATTGTCCCCAATGTGAGGAGTCAAGCATAAGATGGAGAAAAATGCTTACAATGTAAAATGAAGTGGAAGATCAATCCTCAACCGGCGGTGGTGGTGGATATGGGTACCTCAGAGCTCCGTGATCATAGAAAGTACCAAAGGTATGGTAGTACATGTCCCTCATCTGTCCATCATAGGAGGAGTGCCGTGCCTCTGTCTCTTGACTTTAATCCGTAAACTGAGTGTCCAAAGTAGTGTAGACGGTGTGAAGGGCTTGATAATCGGAACGAAGACCCTGATAGTCAGTGTGTAAACTTTGAATGCCAGAAATCAATGCGCCAATTTGTCAATGGAGTCTAGATCCACGACCGCGTCCTGTCCCATGGCTGAGTACATGAGCAAAGGAATGACGGGGAGCCTGCATCTCATCCTCGGTCTCCTATGTACCTCTACTCATCATGCTAGGTCCAGCGCCATGTGTGTCAGTATCCATAGCGACTGTAGCATGGCCGCTGTACGTGTCACTCTCGAACTACAGCATGGATCCCTGGTAAGCTACTAATCCGTCCTCATAGTCCTCCTCCTCATCATCATCCTCTCCATCCTCATCATCATCATAATAAGTGGTCGGAGGGGCCATCTCATCAAATAAATGCTCAAAGGTCTCTTTCCAGTTCGACCTAAAATAGTGTATTCGGACTTCCACTCAATCTCATCCGGCTTCCTGGATGGCATCTTTGCCCATGGCATGGATGCCTGCTAAGCTCCCATACCTCTAGGAGTCAAGACTTGCCTAGCGACCAATCTCTGTGAGCCAAGAGGACGGGCTCCCCCAACCAAGCTGCAATTTGAGAAGTCAAGCTCCAACGCCTTCGCCACATGAGTGACAAGGCCTCCAGCACAAATATCTCCCTTCGACTTATTGGCTATCTTCCCAAGATAGTCGGCAAGCATAGTAGTGATGTCCGGAATAGTGCCGGTGGTCATACAATGAAGGAAATAGAGCTCATCTGCCTTTAGCTTCTGTGGTATCTCCGTTCTTGCAAACAAAGACTCACTAAGGATCCAATGAGCTATTTTGAAAGAGAGATTGTAGATGCTTTTCTCATTTGAGTTTCCCGGTCTCCACTTATCTCCTCCCGCTTCCCCAACGGAAATACTCTCCCAGAATGTACTAACGCTCACACCTCGTGGAAATGTGCCTGTAGAAGATGAGGGGAAACCAAAGAAATCTCCAAAAGAAAGGATAGACATAGCATGATCCTCATTCATGAGCCGGAAAGAAACTCTCCTATCTAGGGTTGTGGTCAAATGTACTAAGGAACTCAAGAGTAATCTCGGTGTAAGCATCCTTCCGAATGAGCGCAAACTGACTCAGTCCTATCCTATCCAACAACATGTCAAAGTCCTCTCTCACAAACAGCGTATCCAAGTCATCTAATACAATGTAGCGAGGAGGGGTAAAAGGCCGATCTAAGAGACGTTCATATCTCTTCTTGTGTTTGGAAAGGGGAGGAGGATGGTTTGGTTTAGCTAGGGAAGGTGGTGGTGGTGGGGGAGGTGCCTTAGAAGAAGATCCTTTCTTCTTGATTGCATTTCTGGTGATTCTCTTTAAGATCTCCATTCTGCTTAAAAAAATTTGACCTGTTCTTAGTGAAAACCGACCGATTTTTCTAGGTTGGTCCGATTTTTCTCACGATTTCAACAAAAATCACAAATCTGTAAAGTTTTGATCAATGCAACACCACACACAAATTCCTAGGGTTGTTTCTAAGCAAAGCCCTCAATCAAACTCAACAATTTAACAACTCTTAGGCAAGATTCAAAATTGAATGAAATGCTTAGGTTTTCGATCGAAAAACCTGGATTCCGGATGAATGAGTGGTTTTCCAAGCTTGCTGATGCTAGATCCCTTTTCCTTCTAGAAAATCCTTCAGTTTAGACTCAAGAATCACTCAAAATGGTTACAAATTGAGGAGATGGGAGGGTAGGCGATTTTCGGCTCTTTGGAGTGAAGGAGGAACGCAAAAATGTTAAGTGTTGAATGAAGAATGGAGTGGAGAAGGCTTTATAGAGGCCGGCCAAAATATGAAGAAAATCGGCCGATTTTCTAGGGCGATTTTTTCATTGGGCCGATTTTTCATCTCTTTCACACATCAATAAGGCGAAAATATGAAGAAAATCGACTTGCTCTGTAGCCCGAGTCGATCGATTTACTTATGGTAAGTCGATTTATTCCCTTCTTTTCCTTGAAAAGTGTGTTTGATCCAATTCATCTCATCTTTCTCCATCAATTCCTCAAAATTGCACCTAGTTCCTGCAATCTATGACACAAACAAACCGAGAGCGCATCGAGGAACAAACAAAGCAAAAACAAAAGCAAACAAGCAACTATCCTAAGCTATTCTAAGGTGAAAAGAAAAGAAAAGAACTACACTACCATGGGTTGCCTCCCAAGAAGCGCTTGATTTAACGTCGCTAGCTGGATGTGTTCTTTTGGTGATCAATGGAGGAGAATAGGAGCTATCTTCTCAACTGAGACTTCCGGTGTGTACTTCTTCAATCGTTGGCCGTTCACTTTGAAATTTCCGCACTTTTCACCCATACTTCAACTGCACCATAAGGGAAAATACGTTTAATGACAAAAGGTCCTGTCCAACGGGATTTAAGCTTACCTGGAAAGAGTCGAAGTCTTGAGTTGAATAGAAGAACTAGATCTCCTTCTTTCAAGTCCTTTGGGATGATATACTTATCATGCCATCGCTTCATTCTTTACTTGTAGATCCTTGTGTTCTCGTACGCATTCAGGCGGATCTCCTCTAGTTCGTTGATGTCCAACATCCGCTTTTCTCCGGCTTCTTTTATGCTGAAGTTGAGCCACTTGACAGCCCAATATGCTTTATGCTCTAGCTCTACATAAAGGTGACAAGACTTTCCATACACAAGGTCGTATGGCGTTGTGCCTATGGGTGTCTTAAAAGCGGTCTTGTACGCCCATAATGCATCATCAAGTTTCATTGCCCAACCCTTTCTTGTTCTAGAGACAGTCTTCTCTAGTTTGATCTCCTTGTTGGATATCTCAACTTGTCCGCTTGTTTGCGGATGGTATGGTGTGGCGATCTTATGGGTTACCCCATACTTAGCTAGTAGAGCCTCAAATCGACGGGCTGTGAAGTGCGTTCCTCCATCACTAATGATGGTCCGGGGATTCCCGAACCTTGGGAAGATCATTCTATTGAAGAACTTCACCACTACCATTGTATCATTAGTTGGAGAAGCGATTGCTTCTACCCATCTTGAGACATAGTCTACAACTAGAACTATGTATTGGTTTCCACAAGATGATGGGAAAGGTCCCATGAAGTCCACTCCCCATACGTCGAATATCTCTACTTCTTGTATGTTGTTGAGGGGCATCTCATTCCTCCTTGAAATATTACTTGTCCTTTGACAAGCATCACAAGCAACAACATAGTTCTACACATCTTTAAAGAGGGTAGGCCAAAAGAAGCCAGATTGGAGTACCTTAGAACATGTTTTGTGGGAACTAGCATGTCCTCCACAAGGTAAAGAGTGGCAATGGCGGATAATGCTTTCCACTTTATCTTCTGGAACACATCTTCTGAACATACCATCGGGACCTCTCTTGAAGAGTAGAGGTTCATTCCAATAGAAGTGTCGGACGTCTCTAAATAATTTCTTCCTTTGAGCATATGAAAGTCCGGGTGGGAGTTCCTGGCAAACAAGGTAATTGACAATATCAGCAAACCATGGGTCATTACCTTTTGAGATTTGTTGAAGACATTCTTCAATCACATGTAGCTTCTCGTCGGGGAATGAGTCGTCAATAAGGAGATCATCCATCTCGTCAGTGAGATGTGGGAGGCGGCTAAGGTGATCGGTGACTGAGTTCTCCGAGCCTTTCTTGTCACGGATCTCTAGATCAAATTCTTGTAGGAGCAAGATCCATCTTAGGAGCCTAGGCTATTCATCCTTCTTTGTGAATAGGTAACGAATTGCTGAATGATCCGTGGAGACTATCACTTTTTCGCACCTACAAGGTAGGAACGAAAATTTTCAAATGCATAAACAACAGCAAGGAGCTCCTTCTCCTTGGAAGCGTAATTCAGTTGAGCTTCATCTAGTGTCTTGCTAGCGTAGTAGATGACGTGAGTACGACCATCTTTCTTCTGTCCAAGTACAACTCCTATGGTGTTAGCATGAAATATTGCGATATTCTAGGCACTTATTTTGGTTGTTTTTCCCTTATTATTGTGTACATGGATGAAGTTTAGAAGCAATTGTTAGCTTGTTCCTCTATTATTGTCGATATGGATGTCTACACTAGTTTTTTGTTGATTGTAGGCGAAAAGGAGCTAAATAGAAGCTATTGAGAGAGAAAAGAGAGCAATCGATCATATTCAAGGATTAGGAACACATCAAGGAAGCAAAGGAAGGAGCTAGGATGAAGAATGTCACGACACAAAGGAAACTACAAGAATTCTACACTTCCATGCCCTGAATTACGGCCGTAGAAGAGTCCACACTCTAAAGCACGGCCGTGGATCTTGGCATCATGAGCGTGGAGCATTCCAGTAAGTTGCACGGCCTTAATTACGGTCTTGGAAGTCACAAGAGACAGTAACCCCTTTCCACGCCCTAAACCACGGTCGTGGAAACCCTTGAGACCGTGATTTAGGCGATCTTTTGACGAGTCTTTATTTGCCACGTTATTTACGTAATGGGCCTGGACGGTTATTCTTCCCCGTCTTATAAAAAGGTTGGAAAAGAGAGTTTTGGGGACCGGCGCTTACGCTCGCTTAATCTCACAACATTTGCGTTTGATTCCGCAGAGACGTTGACGGACGCTGACGGCCGCTTTCCGGACTTGGAGCATTCTCGCCTAGGGTTGATTGAAGATCGCCGAAGGTTTAGCCTCTTTCTTAGGTTTTGATATTGAAGACGGATTGACAACCTGTTCTTCATACTTACCTTAGATTATTGTGAGGTTTTGTGTTATACATTCTGAATCCATTAACATTACTTCTTGTGTTCGGATTTGAGAATTGGTTTTGAAGGTTTATTGAGTATTCGAGGGTTTTCATCTTTCATTCTCTTTAATTTGAATATTGATATTATGACAATGGTTATCGGCTAAAACCCTTTAGCAATTCTAAGGTGAAGGGTTGATAGTTGTGGCTTAGATGATGATAGATCGATCGTAATTTGATTGGACCCTGAGAGTTAGAGAGATCTTGTTGACGAACCCAAATCACGGCCAGTTCTTGGGCTTCCACGGCCGTGGTTCTCAAAATCTGACCGTGATTTACCCTAGTTTACGAACTTTGCTTTTACTTTGATTCAAGGTTAAGGATTAACTTTAATCTAGTCTTGGTTTACCCTTTTCTAGGTAGTAGTGTGACTCATCATCCTCTATTTCGGTTTCGAGTGTCACAACCTTAATCGTTTTAGTTTGTCTTGATTCTTGGGTTACAAGTTTGGGTATTTGAGTTTAATTCTTGTCCATAGATCCTTTCTATACTGCAGCCTCAACAACCTTTATAGATAGTGTCTTTAGATAAGTCATATAAAGTCTTGGAACTTCACCGTACATTGCTTTACTTTAGCATACCTTTGCAACTCTTAACTCTGTCCTTAGTTCTTGAGTATATCTTGAATCGATTTCCACAATTGGATACCTGGATCTTTGGGGTTGCTTTTTTCACAATATTTTCAAAGCTTTACCTCTTATTTGCTCGATAACTTGAGACTGGGTTTTGTTTCACCAAATCCCTGTGATCGATACTGTGGAATATTTGCTAATCTACATCGATCCGTACACTGCGGGTTCGCTTGCTTTTATTCTAGTTTTATAAATTTAAGACTTGATTGCACGCACGTTTTAGGGCGAACAAGTTTTTGGCGCCGTTTCCGGGAATTTGGTCTAAACTAAACTTTGATTTCAATTGTCGAGCTTGGGAGCTTTGCTCTTGTTATTTGATATCTCTTGTGAGTGTTATTTGCAGGTTCTTTTAGGTATATGCGCAGGTCTAGATCCAACAAAGACCTCGTACCTTTTGATCCGGAACTTGAGAAAACTCTTAGGAAGAAAGTCAAGGGAAGAAAGATGGCTGAAAATAAAGAGAGAGATTTACAAGCGGAATTAAACGAATCTCAACGTCAACTTAAGTTGAGTGAGAAAGCTCGTTTAGATGCGGAAACGAGTCATCAATTCCAAATTGATGAACTCAGGGCTATGATGTTGGACATGAAGTTGGAGCTGAATGATTCTAAAAAGAAGAAAAAGGTCAAGAAGTCAACTAAGTCCATTAGAGTGGAATCATCCGATGATGAGGAATTCGATCCGGATATGCCAGCACTAGAGGAGATTGATCCAACGATCAATCCAGTCCGGGTTAATCCAACACCAGCCGCTATTCCTCGTATCCCAGCTGGGGGTGCGAGAGCCGCTCGTGTAGATGAAGAGCCAAGAACTCTTGGCTAAAGGATGGATCCGATTCAGCAACCACGCCGTCTAGGTGTGAATTTTGATGCTGACGATATTCATGGGTTTAGCTTTAAAATATAAGTTATTACCAACGTTCGCCAAAGAATGCAACCACGAGCAATTACAGAATTTTGAGATCTTGATGGAGACAATAAAACCAAAGAATGCAACCACCAACAATTACAAGATCAAGCCATTCTTCTTCTCTTTGAAAGGAAAGCTTTATCTTGGTATCAAGCTCTTCCAAATGGAAGACTCAACACATGGGAGGATCTATCTTCGGAGTTCCTAACCAAATTCTTTCCGTCATCCAAGACAACGGAGTTGAGAGGTAAAATCAATGCTTTTTCTATGAGATCTAATGAAAGTTTGTTTCAGTCTTGGGAAAGATTTCAGGATTTACTATTGGATTACCCACACCATAGCATTTCCAAATTAGAGTTATTGGAGATATACTATAAGGGGCTGGATGTGGAAACACATTTCAAGTTCCAATCCCTTTCATGTGGCACATTCATGGACATGAGGGAAGATGACGCTTGGGACTTTATTGAAAAGCAAGCCCGAGTCATTGAGAAGTACTCTCACCGGAAGGCGGAAGCTAATCGAGTAGAGCAAGGAGCAAAGCTAACACAAGCTACTCAAACTCAAATATTTTCTCTCAACACCGAGATAAAATTGAAGGAAGTCATCAAAGCTAGCTTTCAAAAGCCTAAGGAGCAAGATGTTGGTTATTTAGGAAACAAAAATAACCATAATGGGAATGAGAACACCAATCGCAACAGCCGGAACAACAACCGGAACAATTGGAACAACAACAACCGGAACAATAATTGGAACAACAATAGGAATTCAAACAACAACAATTGACGTTCCAACCAACAACTAAATTCCGGTAACTCTTATCCCAATTCTGGAAATTCACTAACTCCACCATCTTCTTCTTCTTCCATTCCTTTGAGAAGCCAGAGGCAAACATCTAATAGTGGAAGTACTTCGGGGAAAGAGAAGCCCGATCCTATGCTGGAAACGATCTTGGGAAAGCTTCAAGGGCTAGAGAGTCACATCACTAAGGTTGATAAAGCTCAAAAGGTTTTAGAAAACCAAATGTTCAGCAATGCCGAGGAAGTTCCTAGAAATCAAGGAAAACTTCCAGGAAAGACGGAGGATAACCCGAAAGGAAGGGTGATGGCTATCACAACTAGGAGTGGAGCAACAACTACCGACCCGCATGCTAAGTTTGTTGAAGTTCCCGTCAACAAGGAGAAGGAAAAGGGGAAGGGGAAGGAAGACATCTACATTCCTCCTCCAGCTTACAAACCTCCCCTACCATTCCCGTAATCTAGAGCAAGAGTGGGTCTAGACAAGCAATTCGGTAAGTTCATTGAACTCATGAGCAAACTGCATATTAACATACCTTTCATTGATGCAATCGTAGGTTGCCAGCTTATGGGAAGTTCTTAAAGGAGATCCTCTCCAACAAGAGGAAACTGGAAGACTTTGGAGAAGTCAAGATGAGTTCGGAATCGTTGGATCTCATCAAAACAATGAAGGAAAAGATGCCTCCAAAGCTAAAGGATACGGGGTCATTTTGTGTTCCAATCGGAGTAGGAGATGTCACTTATGATGCATTATGTGATTTAGGAGAAAGCTTTAGCATCATTCCGCTTGCCTTATGTAGGAAGATCGGTTTAGGCGAACCTAAACCGGTGAAGATGACATTATACATGGTGGATCGATCCATAACTCGTCCCGTCAGTATCATTGAAGACATCCCGATCAAGCTTGGTAAGTTCTATGTTCCAATAGACTTTGTTGTGCTTGACATTCCTGCAGATAGTCCGGTCCCGATCATACTCGGAAGACCGTTTCTTGCAACATCCGTTTGTATGGTAGATTGCAAGAATGCTAGACTCGCCTTCGACATAGGAGAGGAAAAAGTAGCGTTTGTTCTTTCCACTATGATGAAAGAGCCAACTCTTGGAGAAGATATGTTCAACATCCATGATGAAGAGGCATCTAGAGAGGAAGTAAGCTTGATTCTATTCAAGGATCCATTGCAAAAGGTGATCACTATGAGCATTATGGAGAAAGGAGAGGACGAGGAATGCAATAAGGAAATTGAAGCTTTGGAGGAGCTAAAGGAAGTGCATGAAGAAGAGTTTGAAAAACTCTACAATGGGTCAGAAAACGTGAGGAATCACGGCCAGTTGTGCTATTCCACGGCCGTGGTTCCCACCAACAAGACCGTAATTAGCTACTCAGAGAACTCCAGTAAGTTACACGGCCAAAACCATGGCCGTGGAACTATTAGAGGTGCCGTAATTGACTTTCACGCCCTAAACCACGGCCGTGGAAGAAACAGAGGTGCCGTAATTTTGGGGAAATCTGAGAACAATTACATTCTTTCTACCAATGCTCTTGGGTCTTCTTCAACAACTTCTATACCCTTAGAGACTTCTAAGGAAGCATTGGACACTCCTCAAGAGCCACTAGAGACTCCAATAGTGATGGAATTGAAACCACTTCCCACACATCTAAGGTACGCATTTCTAGGAACTAATTCTACTTTTCCGGTAATTGTTAGTTCCGATCTAAGTGAAGATGAACATAGTCAACTTATGGTTGTTCTAAGGAAACATAGGAAAGCCTTAGGTTACACTGTAGAGGATCTAGTAGGAATTAAGCCTTCATTGTGCATGCATAAGATCCTAATGGAAGAAGACTTTAGACCTTCGCGACAACCTCAAAGACGGTTAAATCCGATCATGAAAGAGGTTGTCAAGAAGGAAATTCTTATACTACTTGATGCAGGTATCATCTACCCTATCTCCGATAGCAATTGGGTGAGTCCCGTACAGGTTGTTCCAAAGAAGGGAGGAATGACGGTTATCACCAATAAGAACAATGAGCTCATTCCTACAAGGACCGTAACTGGATGGAGGATGTGCATTGATTACCAGAAGCTAAACAACGCAACTAGAAAAGATCACTTCCCATTACCCTTCATTGATCAAAAGAGAAGACCACATTCACGTGCCCATGGGGTACATTTGCTTATAGGAGAATGCCGCTCGGGCTTTGCAACGCCCCAATCACCTTCCAAAGGTGCATGATGGCTATCTTCTCGGAGTATGTAGAGGAGATCATGGAGGTTTTCATGGATGCCTTTTCTGTTTATGGTTCCTCTTTTGATAATTGTCTCTCTAAACTTTCTCTTGTGCTACAAAGGTGTGAAGACACTAACCTAGTTCTTAATTGGGAGAACTGTCAATTTATGGTGAAGGAAGGCATTGTACTCGGACACTTAATCTCTAGTAGAGGGATTGAGGTAGATAAGGCTATGATAGAAACCATAGAAAAGCTCTCTAGTAGACGGATTTCTCTTAGATATCAAAACCGCTTACTAATCTATTGATGAAGGATGCAATTTTTGATTTCTCGCAGGATTGTTCAGATGCGTTTCATAAGATTCGGGAAGATCTAATCTCAGCCCCGATCATCCAACCTCCAGACTGGAATCTTCCATTCGAGGTTATGTGTGATGCAAGTGACGTAGCTATAGGAGCTGTGCTTGGGCAAAAGAAGGAAGGCCGAACCCATGCTATCTATTACGCTTGCAAGACGCTAGATGAAGCGCAGCTTGACTACGCCACTACTGAAAAAGAATTTCTAGCTATTATTTATGCCTTTGAAAAGTTTCGTTCTTATCTTGTAGGTGCAAAGGTGATTGTATACACGGATCATGCTGCGATCCGGTATCTACTTGCAAAGATGGATTCTTCTCCTACAAGAATTCGATCTAGAGATCCGTGACAAGAAGGGTTCGGAAAATTCTGTTGCGGATCATTTGAGTCGTCTACCACATCTAGAAGACGACAACCTACCTATAGATGACTTCTTTCCGGACGAGCATTTGCACATCATAGAGGAGTGCATCGACAAGATAACTAAAGGTAACAAACTATGGTTTGCTGATTTTGTTAACTATTTGGTTTGTGAGGAAATACCACCCGGGCTATCCTATGCACAAAGGAAGAAGTTCTTTAAGGATGTCCGGGAATACTTTTGGAATGAACGTCTACTTTTCAAGAGAGGTCCTGACGGCATCATTCGAAGATGTGTGCCGGAAGACGAGATGCAAAGCATCATCCGTCATTGTCATTCACTACCTTGTGGAGGACATGCTAGCTCGAACAAGACTAGCGCTAAGGTATTGCAATCCGGATTCTTTTGGCCTACTTTATTTAAACATGTGCAAACCTTTGTTTCCTGCTGCGATGCTTGTCAAAGAACAAGGAACATATCTAGGATAAACGAAATGCCTCTTAACAACATTCAAGAGGTAGAGATCTTTGACGTTTGGGGAGTAGATTTCATGGGACCTTTCCCATCATCTTGTGGAAACTAATACATACTTCTAGCTGTAGATTATGTTTTAAGATGGGTTGAAGCAATTGCCTCTCCAACTAATGATGCTATGGTTGTGGTTAAGTTCTTTAATAGAACTATCTTCCTAAGGTTTGGGACACCACGGACTATCATTAGTGATGAAGGTTCTCACTTCATTGCCCGATGATTCGAAGCTCTACTAGATAAGTATGGGGTGACTCACAAGATCGTCATCCCTTATCATCAACAAACGAGTGGACAAGTGGAGATTTCGAATAGGGAGATTAAAGGAATCCTAGAGAAAACAGTTTCGAAGACAAAAAAGGATTGGTCTTTGAAACTAGATGATGCATTATGGGCGTATAGGACTGCATACAAGACTCCTATAGGAACAACACCATACAACCTTGTGTATGGGAAGTCTTGTCACTTACCGGTGGAGCTAGAACATAAAGCGTATTGGGCGGTTAAGTGGTTGAACTTCAGCATGAAGGAAGCGGGTGAGCAACGGCTTTTGGACCTTAATGAGCTTGAAGAACTTCGCTTAAACGCTTATGAGAACACCAAGATCTATAAGGAGAGAGCGAAGCGTTGGCATGGTAAGCATATCATTCCAAAGGACCTCAAAGAAGGAAATCAAGTTCTCCTCTTCAATTCGAGACTTCGGCTCTTTCCGGGTAAGCTTAAATCTCGTTGGACTGGACCTTATCTAATCAAACATGTTTTTCCCCATGGTGCAGCTGAAGTGTGGGGTGAAAAGAGCGGAAGTTTTAAGGTGAACGATCAACGACTCAAGAAGTATACACCGGAGCTCCAAGCTGAGGAGTTTGCACCTACCACACTCGAATAGATGCAAGTACGGTCTAGCTACGGACCTTAAACAAGAGCTTCTTGGGAGGCAACCCAAGGTATTGCACTTATGCTTTTGTTTATCATTCTTAGATTAGATTAGTTTAGTCGTTTTTGCTTTGTTTTTGCCCTCGATATCTTCCGGTATGTTGTGTTTTTGGATGTAGGAACAATGGGATAGGCAATGGAAAGGAAAAAGTTAGAAGGAATTGACGAAACTTATGGTGAGAAGCTAAACTCCTGGATGTATTCAGCTCCGAAATCCACACCTAGACGGCGTGGTTGTTGAATTGGATCCATCCGTTGCCCCAAAGTTCGGGGTCCATCACCTTCATTAGCAACTCTCACATCCCTAGCTGGGAAGCGAGGAACAGCTGGTGGTCTTGGGTTGTTTCGAACGGGATGAATTACTGGATTGATCTCCTCAAGTTCCAGCATGTCCGGGTCGAGCTCTTCATCATCGGATGAATCATTCCTAATGGACTTAGTCGGCGTCTTGACTTTCTTTTTCTTCCTGGATTCGTTCAATTCCAATTGCATGACCATCATCATTGCTTTGAGTTCATCAATTTGGAATTGATGACTCGTTTCAGCTTCTATACGAGCTTTCTCACTCAACCTTAGTTGATGTTGAGTTTCATCCAACTCAGCCTGGATGTCTCTCTCGTTATTTTCAACCATTTTCTTTTCCTTCAACTTTCTTCTTAAAGTTTTCTCCAATTCGGGATCGAAAGGAACTAGATCTTTAGTGGATCTAGTCTTTCGCATATACCTAAAGAACCTGCAAAGATCACTCAAGTAGACTAATCAAATCACAAGAGCAAGAGCTCTCAAGCTAGACAACCAAAAACCAAATTTGGTCTAGACCAAATCCGCGGCAACGGCGCCAAATTACTGTTCGCTCAAAAGTGTGTGCGTCAAAGTCTTAAAATTATATCTAGAACTCAAAGCAAAGCGAACCCGCAGTGTACGGATCGGCTGTAGTAAGGTAAGAATTCCATAGTCGAACTCAGGGATTTGGTGAGAATAAATTCGAATTCAATTATCTAACGAAAGGCAAATAATTTTGTGATTAATAAAGGGGGAAATGATTCCAAGGATTCAAGTATCCGGCTGGGGCTTTCGATTCAAGACATTTCTAAAAGATATAACGACAGAGTTTATATTGCCAAGATTATGTGTTCAAAGGTAGGTAACGTACGGTGAAGTTCAGAAACGTGTTTGTCTAGTCCAAAGGTTCTCTCTATAAGGGTTGTTGAGGCTGCAATATAGAAAGATCTAAAGACAAGAATTATGTTCAAACTAACTATCTAAAAACCCAAGATATGACTCTCCAAGGTAAAGAATAGAAAACACACTTAAAATCTTAGTAAAGGATGTTGAGTCTCTCTATTACCCAAATCTTGTAATCTTAATCTATTAAATGTAGAATTAAGGTTGAAGTCTCTTCATACACTCAAATAGAGGTTAAAAAGGTTAAACAAGGTTGGGATTTAGGCAAGGATTAGTTTTGGTTAAAGATTAATTCAATTAAAGTTCGTCAGACGAATAAATCGTGCTGTTCATAGATAAATCGGACGATTTTATCCAAGAATAGGTCGATTTTCCTGTTATCGCAAAACTAAAATCTAAACTCTTAGGGTCCAAATGTTTGAATGAGTTCAGTCTATCATCATCTAAGCCTCAATCTTCAACTATTCTCCCGAGAATCACAATGGTTTTAGCCAACCATTTTCAAAATCGAATTAAAATAAAGATTGAGTGAAATAATTCAAATAAACCTGAATCTTGAATAAAAACTCAATAACCTTCAAATTCGTAAACCAATCTCAAAACTGATCAATGTATCTCTCAATTAACTCAATATCGTGTTCAAAAACCACAAAGAATTCAATGGAACAAAGAAATCCTACAAATATGATCAAGATTGACTTCCCGGCAAAAGTGCTTCAAACCTTCTCCAAGAATCCTCAATCTCTCACTAACGTGTAAAGATTTCCCGCTGCGGCCTCCTTGTTTTCGTTCCTAGGGTTCCAACCTATAGTTTCTTGCTAATGGGCCGTTTGGCAAAACCCTTCTCTAGCCCAAAATTGATGGGCTTTGTGTCGTCTTTACCATTTGGCCGAAAAGCAAAGAAAATCGCGCTAGCCGATTTACCCATAAAACCGTTCGATTTTTAATGATAAAAATCGTCCGAACTATATAGTAAATGGCACGATTTTCTTCAACAGAAAGTGCTCGTCTTTTGGCTTGTTTTCTTCCTCTTCTTTATGCTTCTTTTACGCAACTCCTTTGCTCTTTGTGATTCCTGTAAGACTTCTTTAGCTTCCCTAATGACCTTAGATGCTCCTTGTTCCACTTTTGCTTCCGAATCCACTCCATTTACGTATAATTTAACCAAAACTCGTGTAGACCTATATTTCCGAAATATTATTGAATAAAACACAAAAGGTACACAAGTTCTCCCTAAATGCAAGGTAAATCGAGGTAAACCTCTACAATATGCATGATTATAATGGTATATAATTCATGTCATCAAAATACCCCATACTTTCCCCTTGCTTGTCCCTAAGCAAGACTCAAATTTAGAATACAAGATGTCATGGATTATATATGTATGAAAACTCAAAAACTTTTATTTTGATAGTGCTTCTTCTTATTGGATCACCCTCAAAGTGATGTTTCAAGGCATAGGAAAGCAAGGCATGTATCAATGATAGCAATAACATGGACTAACTCTCTTTTCTTCCTCAAAAACACAAATAAATGACATGATAAAGATGTAGAGGTAATTAAAATCAAACAAGTCTAAGCCATGAAGTCTTAAATACATGCATAAAAGTCTCAAGGTCTTCTAATCAAAGAGAAGGTCTAAGAAACGTGTTAAAGGAGGGAATTCTTTTAGGCAATTGTGATGCTAATCCGGTAAAGAGAAACAACATAATACCTTCAAGAACTTTACTTCACCGCACATGCTATGCATGTAAAAGCTTTGCTTTCTTTATACTTTACTTTTTGAGAGTATGGATAGAGGTGCACAATAACCGAAGCCTGGGAGATCGGCGTTTCTCAATTTCGAGATGCCTCAAACCCTTGATGCACATACCACATCCCGTTAGGACTTATCGTTTAATCGGACTTTGGCAAGACACAAACACCCGGCTATGTGAATCGTGCCGAGTTACTCATCCTCATGTTCAACGTCCCCAAACTTATGAATTGCTAAACTTTCACTTAACACAGTTTCAGTGGCCCTCCCACATCAAACATGCATTTTTCAATCACTTATCCTAATTCCTGGATGGTAAAAGGAAGGTCACATATTTCATTGAGGAGCTAGCATGAGCAAGATATGAAAAGAGAGAAGAAGTGAATTGCCTTGGTCATTCTTATATGATGCAAAAGAACTTGCAATATAGCTTCGACTATTATTTCATTCTCTTATCAAAACATCTAAATCATATAACTAATTCATGTGTTCAAGTGACAAAAGAAAGCTCATTCATGCTATGATTAAAATCTCAACATAACCAAGTCATCTTTTTGCCTATCCACATCACAATTTTCATCATAGAGGTCATTTCCATCATAAGAAGCACACAAATTTTTGAAAAGTCATAGTATTTGAAAAAGAGCATGTAAATGCGAATGTCATAGTGGAAAGCAAGTAGTGTAAGAGTTATTACAAGCCAAATCGTCAAAAGTAGTACAAAATGCATAGAGTGTTAAGATGAAGTAAAAGATATTGTAAGTACCCCTACCCCATACTTAACATCCACATTGTCCCCAATGTGAAAAATCAAGCATAAGATGGAGAAAAATACTTACAATGTAAAAGATGTGGAAGCTCAATCCTCGGTCGGTGGTGGTGGAGGTGGAGGATAAGGATACATCGGTGCACTAGGATCATAGAAGTGACCGAACTGATGGTAGTATAAATCTCTCATATGGCCGTCATAGGATGAGTGCCGAGTGTCCGTCTCCTTCCGGTATTCCTTGAACTGAGTGTTCAAGGTGCTATAGTCGGTGTGGAGAGCGTGATAGTCGGTGCGGAGGCTCTGGAAGCTGGAGACTAAGTCTCTAAAGTGGCGGGGAAGTCGACGTCCTCGTCCATGGCCTGAGGCTTGTGCAAACGAGTGGCGAGGTGGCTGCATGTCGTCCTCTGTCTCCTTAGTGCCTCGACTAGTCCTGCTAGGTCCTGAACCGTGAGTGTCGGTGTCCATGGCATCCGTGGCGTGACCACTATAAGTGTCACTCTCGAACTCGAGCATGTTCCCTTGGTGTGCTCCATCCTCATCATCCTTCTCATCCTCAGTGTCACCTGCATCATCATCATAATACAAAGGAGGAGATATCTCCTCAAGCATAAATTCGAATGTCTCCTTCCAATTCCTCTTGTTCCGAATAGTGTATTCGGACTTCCAAATAATCTCGGATGGCTTCTTCTTTTGATCCTTTGCCCATGCCATGGGCACATGAAGGGTTCCTCTCCCTCGAGAAATCAAGACCTGTCTAGCAACTAATCTCTGTGAACCTAAGGGCTGGGCACTCTCAGCTAGGGTACAACCCGAGAAGTCTAACTCTAATGCCTTAGCCACATGAGTGACAAGGCCTCCAGCACAAATGTCACCCTTTGCCTTGTTGGCTATCTTTCCTAGATAGTCAGCAAGCATAGAGGTGATGTCGGGGATAGTGGTGCATGTCATACAGTACAAGATGAAGAGCTCGTCAACCTTGAGCTTCTGTGGGGTCTCCTTCAGTGCAAATAAGCACTCACTAAGGATCCTATGTACTACCTTAAAGGAGAGGTTGTACATACTAGTCTCTTTCGAATTCCCGAGTCTCCACTTATCCCGACCATACTCTCCCACTGAAATGGTCTCCCAGAAGGCACTAGCACTAACTCGTCTCGCAAATGTGCCTGCATCAGAGTAGGGAAAACCAAACAAATCCCCAAAGGTATCAATAGACATAGCATGGTTGTGGTTCATGAGGCGGAAAGAAACCGTCCTCTCTCTAGGGTCATGCTCAAATGTGCTAAGGAACTCTAGGATTATCTCGATGTATGCATCCTCCCTAAGCAAAACAAACTGTCTCAGCCGAACTCTATGTCGATCTAAGATACGTTCATATCTTTTCTTATGTTTGGAGAGGGGAGGGGGGAGCTTTGGAATTGTTTGAGAGAGTGGTGGAGGTGGGGGAGGGGCTTTGGAAGAAGATCCCTTCTTCCTTCCCACATTTCTAGTTATTCTGTTCAAGGCATTCATTTCTGTAACTAAAAATCGACTTGTTCTTGGGAAAAATCGGACGATTTTCCTGGGTTGAGTCGATTTTTCTGTCGATTTAAATGATTCTCACAATTCTGTAAAGTTCTGACTAAACTATCACCACACACAGTCTCCTATAGTAATTCCTAAGAAAACCTCTCAATCAATCGCAGCAAACAAACAACTTCTAGGCAAGAATCAAATTCGAATGAGAAACTTAGGTTTTGGAATGAAAAACCTGAATTCCGGATTGATGAGTCGATTGCCGAGCTTGTTGTTGCTAGATCCTTGTGCCTTGTCAAAAATGCTTCAGTTTAGGGCCAAGAATCGTTCAAAACGATTAAGGAATGAGGAATTGAGAGGGTAGGCGATTTTCGGATCTTTTGAGAGAAGGAAATCGGGAATGGAGGTTTTGTTGAATGAGGGAATCGAGTGTTTAAGTCTTTATATAGGTTCAAGTTTTAATGAAGACAATCGGACGATTTATCTGGGCGATTTATTCGTCGGGACAATTTTCTTTCATTTTCTCAGAACACAAAGAAAATCGGACGATATTTATAGAGGGGTCGATTTTGTTGGTCGATTTTTCTTCCTATTGTCAAAAATCGACTTGCTTTGTTCCTGAATCGAACGATTTGCTTTGTGTAACTCGATTTCCTTCCTTGTTCTTCTTGAAAATTGAGATTTGAACTAATTTATGCTCCCACTTCATTGATCTCTCAAATTGGACTTAATTTCGTGTCATTAATGACACAACAAACCAAGAGTGCATCGAAGAACAAACAAAAGCGAAAATAAAAGAAACAAAGCAACTAAACTAAGCTAACTAAGTGAAGAAAGAAGGGAAAATTATACTATCATGGGTTGCCTCCCAAGAAGCGCTTGATTTATCGTCTTTAGCTGGACGGTGTATGGTTTTGTGTTCAGTGGAGGAGGATAGGAGCTATCGGTGTGTATTTCTTCAACCGTTGACCATTAACTTTGAAATTTCCGCTTTGTTCACCCCATACTTCAACTGCACCATGGGGAAAAATTGGTTTAATTACATAAGGTCCTGTCCTACGGGATTTAAGGTTACCTTGGAATAGTCGAAGCCTTGAGTTGAATAGAAGGACTTGATCTCCTTCTTTCAGATCCTTTGGAATGATATGCTTATCATGCCAACCCTTCGTCCTTTCCTTGTAAATCTTTGCGTTTTCATACGCATTTAGCCGGATCTCATCCAGCTCGTTGATATCCAAAAGCCGTTTCTCTCCGGCTTCTTTCATGTCAAAGTTGAGCCACTTGATAGCCCAATATGCTTTATGTTCTAGCTCTACAGGAAGATGGCACGATTTACCATAAACGAGATTATATGGAGTCGTACCTATCGGTGTCTTAAAGGCAGTCCTGTACGCCCATAATGCATCGTCAAGCTTCATTGACCAATCCTTCCTTGTTTTAGAGACAGTTTTCTCTAAAATTCCTTTGATCTCTCTATTGGATATCTCAACTTGTCCGCTAGTTTGTGGATGATATGGTGTAGCTATCTTATGGGTCACCCCATACTTAGCCAATAGAGTCTCAAATCGAGGGGCTGTGAAATGCGTTCCTCCGTCACTAATGATGGTTCGGGGAGTCCCGAACCTTGGGAAGATCGTTCTATTGAAGAAATTCACCACTACCATTGCATCATTAGTAGGAGAAGCGATTGCCTCAACCCATCTTGAGACATAGTCTACGGCGAGAAGTATGTATTGGTTTCCAGAAGATGATGGGAAAGGTCCCATAAAGTCTACTCCCCATACATCGAAAATCTCCGCTTCTTGTATGTTGTTGAGAGGCATCTCATTCTTTCTAGATATATTACTTATCTTTTGAAAAGCATCACAAGCAACAACATATTTTTGCACATCTTTGAATAGTGTAGGCCAAAAGAAGCCGGAGCGAAGTACCTTAGCACAAGTCTTGTGGGAACTAGCATGTCCTCCACATGGAAGAGAATGGCAATGGGTGATGACACTTTCCACCTCATCTTCTGGGATACATCTCCTGTATATGCCATCGGGACCTCTTTTGATTAGAAGAGGTTCGTTCCAATAGAAGTGCCGGACGTCCTTAAAGAACTTCTTTCTTTGAGCATACGAAAGTCCGGGGGGAATCTCCTGACAAACAAGGTAATTCACGATGTCAGCAAACCATGGATCATTACCTTTTGAGATGTGTTGAAGACACTCTTCAATCTCATGTAGTTGCTCGTCAGGGAACGAGTCGTCTATAGGAAGTTCATCCATCTCATCGGTGAGACGTGGAAGACGACTAAGATGGTCAGCAACTGAGTTTTCCGACCCCTTCTTATCACGGATCTCCAAATCAAACTCTTGTAAGAGTAAGATCCATCTTAGAAGTCTTGGCTTCGCATCCTTCTTCGTGAATAAATAGCGAATCGTTGAATGGTCTGTATAGACAATCACTTTTGCACCTACAAGATAGGAACAAAATTTTTCAAAAGCATAAACTACAGCTAAGAGTTTCTTTTCCGTGGTGGAATAATTGGATTGAGCCTCGTCTAGCGTCTTGCTAGCATAGTAGATGGCATGAGTTCGACCATCTTTCTTCTGTCCAAGTACGACTCCTATAGCGACGTCGCTTGCGTCGCACATGACCTTGAAAGGAAGAGTCCAATCGGGTGGTTGGATGATTGGTGTTGAAATCAAAGCCTCTTTGATCCTGCAAAAAGCTTCTAAACAATCTTTCGAGAATTCGAAATTTGCGTCTTTCATTAAAAGATTAGTTAAGGGTTTTGAAATCTTAGAAAAATCCTTTATGAATCTCCTATAGAAGCCTGCATGTCCTAGGAAGCTTCTAATTCCTTTTACAGAAGAGGGAGGAGGTAGCTTCTCAATAGTTTCTATTTTAGCTCTATCAACCTCTATTCCTCTTTGTGATACTAGATGACCTAACACAATCCCTTCAGTGGCCATGAAGTGACACTTTTCCCAGTTTAAAACTAAGTTAGTATCCTCACATCTCTTAAGAACTAATGAAAGGTTAGAGAGACAATTATCAAAGGAAGAACCATATACCGAAAAGTCGTCCATGAATACTTCCATGATATTCTCTACGTATTCGGAGAAGATTTCCATCATACACCTCTGAAAGGTAGCTGGAGCGTTGCATAGACCGAACGGCATCCTTCTATAAGCGAACGTACCCCAAGGGCATGTGAAAGTCGTCTTCTCTTGATCATCCGGGTGAATGGGAATCTGAAAGAAAACACTATATCCATCTAGATAACAAAAGTAAGAGTGTTGGGCTAACCTTTCCAACATTTGATCAACAAAAGGAAGGGGAAAATGGTCCTTCCTAGTAGCCACGTTCAGCTTACGGTAGTCGATGCACATTCGCCACCCCGTAACTGTCCTTGTGGGGATAAGTTCATTGTTTTTGTTGGCAACAACGGTAATGCCTCCTTTCTTTGGTACTACCTGTACTGGACTCACCCACTTGATATCGGAAATAGGGAAGATGATACCTGCATCATGTAGCTTAAGGATTTCTTTCTTCATGACCTCTTTCATGACCGGATTTAACCGTCTTTGAGGTTGGCGTGAAGGCTTGTAATCCTCTTCCATTAAGATTTTATGCATACATAGGGAAGGTTTTATGCCTACCAAATCATCAATAGTATAGCCTAATGCTCTCCTATGTTGCCTTAGAACATTCATGAGCTTTTCTAATTCAACATCATCCAATTTTGCATTAACTATAACCGGATATGTAGAGTTAGTGCCAAGAAATGCGTACCTTAAGTGTGTAGGGGAGGGTTCAATTCCAATAAGGGAGGTGCTTTGATCGATGATTCATGACCTTCTAATGTCATGGGAGAAGCCTCTGAAGGTGGGGAAGGTGTAACATCAGAGTTGAGAACAACTGCAGTTAAGTTTGTAGAATCCGGAGAATTCCTCGCTGGATCGACCCCCCTTGAAGAAAATCGGACGATTTTTGGGTCGATTTTTCTTCCTGTTGTCAAAAGTCGACTTGCATTTTCAGAAATCGAATGATTTATTTCGTGTAAGTCGATTTTTTTTCACAGTTTCCGGGGTTAATTATAGCTCTTCAAATCCGGCTCCTGGTTCTTCCTCCACATCTTCTAGTGCTTTCACATCATCGTCACAATCATGTTCTACTCCTTCCTCCATGATGCTCATACTAAGAACCTTTTGAAGAGGGTCTTTCATTAGGATTGAACTTACTACCTCTCTAGACTCTTCTTCATCAAAGATATTGAAGACATCTTCTCTCAAGGCTGGCTCCTTGATGAAAGAGGAGAGTACGAACTCCACTTTCTCTTCACCTATATTGAAGGATAGCTGACCATTCTTGCAATCTACCATGCATCCGGATGTTGCAAGGAATGGTCTCCCAAGAATGATGGGAACTGGATAATCTACAGGGATGTCAAGAACGACAAAATCTATAGGAATGTAAAACTTACCGAGTTTTACAGGAATGTCTTCTAATATCCCAACTGGCTTAGTGGTGGAACGATCGGCCATGTAAAGTGTTATCTTCACCGGTCTAGGCTCTCCTAGACCAACCGCCTTGCATAAAGCAAGTGGTATGATGCTCACACTTGCTCCAAGGTCGCAAAGTGCATCATAAGTAACCTCTCCCAAGGTGATGGGTATGCAAAATGATCCTGGATCACGCAACTTAGGTGGCATATTCTTTGTCATAGTCTTGATGAGTTCGGATGACTCCATACTCATCTTAACTTCTCCAATGTCTTCTAATTTCCTCTTGTTAGAGAGGATTTCCTTGAGAAATTTCCCATAAGCTGGCATACCTAAAATTGCATCCATAAAAGGTATATTAATATGCAGTTTACTCATAAGCTCAATAAACTTACCGAAGTGTTTATCTAAGCGTGCTCGCGCTCTAGATTGAGGACATGGTAGAGGCGGTTTGTAGGCGGGAGGAAGAACATAGACATCTTCCTTCTCTTTTCTCTCTCCTTCTTTGGTGATGGTTTCAACTACTTTAGGTTGAGGATCGGTAGTTGTTACACCACTCCTAGTAGTGATTGCCATAACCCTTCCCTTTGGGTTATCTTCCGTCTTCCCGGGAAGTTTCCCTTGGTCTCTTGGAACTTCTCCGGCTTTGCTTAATACTTGGCTTTCCAAAGCCTTGTGAGCTTTATCAACTGAAGTTATATAACTCTCCAATACATGTAGTTTCCCTAGGATCATCTCAAGCATGGGATCGGGTTTGTTCGATTCATTTGATGATTGTTCCTGGCTTTTCAAAGGAGTAGAAGAAGATGGAGATGTTAGAGCTTTTTCAGCATGAGAATAAGGATTACCTGGATTTTGTTGATTGGACCTCCAATTATTGCTATTGGAGTTCCTATTGTTGTTATTCCATGTAGAGTTCCGGTAGTCATTCCTTTGATTGTTATCCCTTCCCATATAGTTGGTTTCCTTCTGCTTAGTCTTTTGAAGACTCGTTTTGATTACTTCCTTCAACTCTTTGATTTCATTGTTGAGGGAAAATATTTGTGTTTGAGAAGCATGGTTCAACTTAGCTCCTAGATCACCTTGATTCCGGCCATTTGGATCCACCTTTCGGTGGGAATACTTCTCAATCACTTGGTCTTGCTTCTTAATGAAGTCCCAAGCGTCATCCTCTCTCATGTCCATGAATGTGCCACAAGAGAGAGATTGGAGGTTGAATTGTGTTTCCACATCCAATCCTTTATAGTAGATCTCCAATAATTCCAGCTTTGAAATGCCGTGGTGTGGGCAATCCAACAAGAGATCAACAAGAGATCCTGAAACCCTTCCCAAGATTGAAACAAACTTTCGCTAGGTTTCATAGAATAAGCATGTATCTTACCTCTCAATTCCGCTGTTTTGGATGGCGGGAAGAACTTGGTGAGGAATTCCGAAGATAAATCTTCCCATGTGGCCAGCTTTGCAGCTGGAAGTGTTTGGTACCAAGCTAGAGCTTTGTCCTTCAAAGAGAGAAGAACGGTTTGATCTTGTAATTGCTTGTAGTAGCCTTCTTTGGCTTCATAGTCTCCATGAAAATCTCGAAATTCTGCAAGTGTTGATGTGGAGATTCAGCACTTGCTCCACCAAACTGACTTTGGCGAACCATGGTGATAACTTGTGGTGAGAAGCTAAACTCCTGGATGTATTCAGCTCCGAAATCCACACCTAGACGGCGTGGTTGTTGAATTGGATCCATCCGTTGCCCCAAAGTTCGGGGTCCATCACCTTCATTAGCAACTCTCACATCCCTAGCTGGGAAGCGAGGAACAACTGGTGGTCTTGGGTTGTTTCGAACGGGATGAATTACTGGATTGATCTCCTCAAGTTCTGGCATGTCCGGGTCGAGCTCTTCATCATCGGATGAATCATTCCTAATGGACTTAGTCGGCGTCTTGACTTTCTTTTTCTTCCTGGATTCGTTCAATTCCAATTGCATGACCATCATCATTGCTTTGAGTTCATCAATTTGGAATTGATGACTCGTTTCAGCTTCTATACGAGCTTTCTCACTCAACCTTAGTTGATGTTGAGTTTCATCCAACTCAGCCTGGATGTCTCTCTCGTTATTTTCAACCATTTTCTTTTCCTTCAACTTTCTTCTTAAAGTTTTCTCCAATTCGGGATCGAAAGGAACTAGATCTTTAGTGGATCTAGTCTTTCGCATATACCTAAAGAACCTGCAAAGATCACTCAAGTAGACTAATCAAATCACAAGAGTAAGAGCTCTCAAGCTAGACAACCAAAAACCGAATTTGGTCTAGACCAAATCCGCGGCTACGGCGCCAAATTACTGTTCGCTCAAAAGTGTGTGCGTCAAAGTCTTAAAATTATATCTAGAACTCAAAGCAAAGCGAACCCGCAGTGTACGGATCGGTTGTAGTAAGGTAAGAATTCCAGAGTCAAACTCAGGGATTTGGTGAGAATAAATTCGAATTCAATTATTTAACGAAATGTAGAAAATTTTGTGATTAATAAAGGGGGAAATGATTCCAAGGATTAAAGTATCCGACTGGGGCATTCGATTCAAGACATTTCTAAAAGATATAAGGACAGAGTTTATATTGCCAAGATTATGTGTTCAAAGGTAGGTAACGTACGGTGAAGTTCCGAAACCTATTTGTCTAGTCCAAAGGTTCTCTCTATAAGTGTTGTTGAGGCTGCAATATAGAAAGATCTAAAGACAAGAATTATTTTCAAACTAACTATCTAAAACCCCAGGATATGACTCTCCAAGGTAAAGAATAGAAAACACACTTAAAATCTTAGTAAAGGATGTTGAGTCTCTCTATTACCCAAATCTTGTAATCTTAATCTATTAAATGTAAAATTAAGGTTGAAGTCTCTTCATACACTCAAATAGAGGTTAAAAAGGTTAAACAAGGTTGGGATTTAGGCAAGGATTAGTTTTGGTTAAAGATTAATTCAATTAAAGTTCGTCAGAGGAATAAATCGTGCTTTTCATAGATAAATCGGACGGTTTTATCCAAGAACAGGTCGATTTTCCTGTTATCGCAAAACTAAAATCTAAACTCTCAGGGTCCAAATGTTTGAATGAGTTCAGTCTATCATCATCTAAGCCTTAATCTTCAACTATTCTCCCCAGAATCACAATGGTTTTAGCCAACCATTTTCAAAATCGAATTAAAATAAAGATTTAGTGAAATAATTCAAATAAACCCGAATCTTGAATAAAAACTCAATAACCTTCAAATTCGTAAACCAATCTCAAAACTGATCAATGTATCTCTCAATTAACTCAATATCGTGTTCAAAAACCACAAAGACTTCAATGAAACAAAGAAATCTCACAAATATGATCAAGATTGACTTCCCGGAAAAAGTGCTTCAAACCTTCTCCAAGAATCCTCAATCTCTCACTAACGTGTAAAGATTTCCCACTGTGGCCTCCTCGTTTTCGTTCCTAGGGTTCCAACCTATAGTTTCTTGCTAAGGGGCCATTTGGCAAAACCCTTCTCTAGCCCAAATTTGATGGGCTTTGTGTCGTCTTTACCATTTGGCCGAAAAGCAAAGAAAATCTTGCTGGCCGATTTAGCCATAAAACCGTTCGATTTTTAATGATAAAAGTCATCCGATTTATATAGTAAATGGTACGATTTTCTTCAACAGAAAGTGCTATTCTTTTGGCTTGTTTTCTTCCTCTTCTTTATGCTTCTTTTACGCAACTCCTTTGCTCTTTGTAATTCCTCTAAGACTTCTTTAGCTTCCCTAATGACCTTAGATGCTGCTTGTTCCACTTTTGCTTCCAAATCCACTCCATTTACCTATAATTCAACCAAAACTCGTGTAGACCTCTATTTCCGGAATATTATTGAATAAAACACAAAAGGTACACAAGTTCTCCCTAAATGCAAGGTAAATCGAGGTAAACCTCTACAATATGCATGATTATAATGGTATATAATTCATGTCATCAATTACCTCGATGCCTTGGAAAGGATCGAGAAGAGGACGGTCATAGGACCACGCTACTTAGTTCTTGAGGAGTTAGACCCACTTAATGTAGTGAATGACCTGACATGGCTTCTAGATAAAGCTGGTTTGATCGTCTTCTCCGCTATTAGGGAAGACGCATATGAGGAGATTACTAGGGAGTTTGTGATTTCTTTTGAGCATAGTGCTATGGATAGGACAGTTTCCTTTAGGCTGATGGAAGAGAACTACGAGTTCTCGATCTTGCAGTTTAGAGCCTTCTTTGGGTTCCAAGAGACCTTCAATGGTCATTTTCCTAGCGGTGTATACGCTAAGGACTTCTGGGAGGACATAGCCATGATCTATGCCAGCGAGGACCGCTGGCAGCCAGCTAACATCAATGCTAAGCTCATCTACCAACTAGCCTTGAGGATAGCCCATAGAGTCCTTTCTGAGTGTCTTTTCCCTAGGACCGAGACTCCTCAGAATATTAAGACAGATGAGTTGTTCCTTCTTTACTCTATGTTGCACGGTAGATCTGCTGACGATGCTACCCTCTTAGCCTCCACCATGAGTAAGCTCAAGAACAAGAGAGCCGGTAACATTGGTTATGGTGGTATGGTTACCTACATTGTTAGGCAGCTGGGGATAGATTTTTGTACTTGTACTAGGATTGCAGCGAGACCTTTGGGTCTCAATAGTTTGATGACGATGGGTATCATCTTCCCTAGGCATCGTGGTCCACCTACCGCCGGTATGCCTTGGGAGGAGAGAGGAGGTAGAGGCATCCCGTGGCTCCTTGAGTATTCCATTATGGTTGGACGCCATAATTGGAAGCAGACCTTCGTTGCTATGCATGCGAATAGGCTAGTAGCACCTCCCTACGTCCCCGATGATGTACCGGCTGCAGATGTTGAGGAGGAGATAGGAGGAGGTGATGGTTTTGAGGGAGGAGGGGAGGAGCAGGAATTTGGCACTTTCCCGGATTAGCCGGCACACTTCCCTGACCCTCCTAGGCGTTCACCACGACCAGCTGGACCTTCAAGAGCCTCTTCCTCTCGCCGTGCTAGCGTGAGTGAGAGGCCGACATGGATAGATACTCCGCGCACTTGGTACGGAGTACAACCGGAGTGGATGGGAGCTCCACCACCATGGTATAGTCAGGCACCGGCAACACCAACAACACCGACTCTACAAGACGCACCGGAATGGTACGGCCAGCCACCGGCTTGGTATGAGCAGCTACCGGAGTGGTCTACCGACCTTTCCAGGCGAGTTGGTGACTTAGAGATCCGCCAGGACACTCGCGATGTACGGGTTGATGAGCATGATCAGATGATGAGAGACATTTACCGCCAGCAGTTTGGGCGGCATTTCAGCTCCGAGTTCCACCCATTCCCACCACCACCACCACCACAGTGATGAGCCTCGAGGATTGACAGTTCAGCCGCCCCACCACCATTTTTAGTGAGTTCATTTTTCTTTTCTTCTTTTCTTTATTTCTTTTTTGAACATTGAGGACAATGTATATTCTAAGTATGGTGTGGGGTGTGACTATGTGTTGTAATAACTCTACTACATTTGCTTGCTTGCTTCTATCCATAACACTTTGCATTTTTCATTTTCATAGTCACACGTTTCATTATTGCATTGCATGAAAAAGTTTGAAAAACCCATAAAAATTTGAAAATTTTGGAAAATTTTGAAAGAGTTCTTGTGCTTCTAAGATTAGAGATGACTTCTATGTTAGCTCTCACTTGTGGAATGAGTTTTGATGACAATTCTATGCTTAAACGGAATAATGAATTGAAAAGGAATTGAATGTGTTGTTTATCCTTTCTTGCAAGTTTCATAATGTGAAAGATCTATCTAAATCATATTGAGAAATTGAGGTTGAAATCACATGATGAGTTCTTATTCTTCTTTATGAAATGATTAAGGCAATTCAGTTTTCTTTCTTCCTTCTTGGATTACTTAGCCCCACAATAAAAGTAATTGCCTCCCCTACCTATCCGGGAATTTTGAGGAGTTGATATTTGACATGTTTGATGTGGGAGGGCCATGAAAGCAAATTTTTGCATTCAAAGATTAGAATTAATAGGTTTGGGGAAGTCAATCATGATGATGAGTAACTCGGCACCATTCACATAGCCGGGTGTTTGTGTCTTGTCAAAGTCGGATTGAGCGATATTCCTAACGAATTATGGTATGTGCATCAAGGGTTTGAGGCATCTCGAAATTGAGAAACGCCAATCTCCTAGGCTTCGGTTTTTGTGCACCTCTATCCATCTTTCAAAAAGTAAAGTCAAAAAATAATGTGAAAAAGAAGAGAGCAAAGCTCAAAGTTGAGGGTGTTGCAATTCAAAGTAAAAAGAAAAAGATTTGGGTTATTTATTTTCCCGTATTCATGCACCACATGCCTTATAAGTTTTTGGCGCCGTTGCCGGGGACTTGGTCTAGACCGAGCCGGTTACGGTTTTCTTTTGGGGCACTTGCCCCCGTGTCTACTAACCACTCTACTTGAGTGACTTTCCAGGTTCTTTCTTAGGTTTATGCGAAGAACCCGCACTGGGAAGGAAATCGTTCCTTACGATCCCGAACCAGAAAAGACATACAAACGACGCTTAAGAGAAGCGAAGATGGCCCACCAAGACAACCGCGATCTTGAGGCCGAATTGAAAGAGGCGCTAGAGCTGCTACGTGTTAGCATGAAATATTGTGATATTTTAGGCACGTTTTCTAATCGTATTTGATTCATATTGATAGTCATTGATTGAGCATTGATGCATATGTGAGCTAGTTTGTCTATAATGTCCATATAGAGATCTACACAAGCTTTATGTTGATTATAGGTAATTGAGAGCTATTTCCGAACGGAATTTGAGCAAAGATGGAGTTGATTGAGCATGTCCATGAATTGAGGACATTTCTAGGAGCCAAAGGAGAGCTAACTTGAGGAATGCACGAGGCTAAGGAAGAATCACGTTCTAGCCCTAAACCACGCTCTAAAATACGGCCGTACTACTTTCCACACCCTAAACCACGGTCGTGGAACTATGGCAAGTGAAGCGTGGTTCATTCCAGTAACTTCTACGGTCGTGGAATTGTTTGTGTCAAACCGTGTTGATTTCCACGCTCTAAATTACGGTCGTGGAATCTTCCACGACCGTGATCTTGGCGATCTTCTTCGCCACATTTTAATCCACGATCTTTTAAAAGATTGGGCCGGGCCGCTACTTCATGATACACTATAAAAAGACGGACGAAGAGTGATTCCGTCACCTTCGCTTACACAAAGACGCATCTTACGCTTGCGCTTGGAATTTGCCCTAATATCGCTTTTGGCGGAGATTGTGTTTGAGAGATTTTTGCGCTCTGTCATTGGGATTTCAGGATTGACGGAAGATCGAAGATTCGGAAGATTGTTTGCAAGAAGATTTCTCTTCTTGCTTAGGTTTGATTTAGAAGACGGATTGACATCCCGTTCTTCCTTCTTATCTAAGATTTGTGTTTGTTTGTGTTATTCCGAATTTAGTGACGATTATTGTTCTTGATTGTGACTTTGAGATTGGTTTGGAAGTTATTGAAAGTTTTCGAAAGTTTTCATCTTTCAATCTTTTAAATCTTAAAATTGATATCAATATGACTGTTGTTGGCTAAAACCCTTTAGCAATTCTAAGGTGAAGGGTTGATAGTTGTGGCTTAGATGATGATAGATCGATCGTAATCAGATTGGACCCTGAGAGTTAGAGAGAATCGCCGATAAACCTAAACCACGGTCTGTTCTTGAGCTTCCACGACCGTGGAACTCAAGAACTACCCGTAATTTTGTGTTAATTTATGAACTTGCTTTTACTTTAGTCCAAAGTTAAAGATTTGCTTTAACTTAGTTTAGGCTTGCCTTTTCTAGGTGGTAGTGAAACCTCAACAACCTCTACCTTGATTATGAGTGTCACAACCTTAATCGGTTAAGTTAGTTTTGATCTTTGGATTATAAGTTTGGGTATTTGACATTAATTCTTACCTTTAGAACCTTTCTATAGTGAAGCCTCAACAACCTTTATAGAGAGTGTCTTGTAGGTTAGTCATATAAGGTTTTTGGAACTTCACCGTACGATTACCTTACATTTGCATACCTTTGCATATCTCAACTCTGTCTTTGTATCCTTAGTATATCTTGAATCGATTGCCACAACTGGATTCCCGGATGTTTAGGATTGCTGTTTTCCCAATAATTTACAGAAGTTCATACTTTTACTTGCTTGATAATCTTAACTGGATTTAACCCCCCAAATCCCTGTGTTCGATACTCTGGAATTCTTGCTCAACTACGTCGATCCGTACACTGCGGGTTCGCTTGCTTGATTTCTAGTTTTATAAATTTAAAGCTTATTTGCACGCACGCTAAGTGGCGAACAAGTTTTTGGCGCCGTTGCCGGGGATTTGGTCTAGGCCGAATTTGGTTATCGGTTGTCAAGCTTGGGAGCTTCTCCCTTGTTGTTTGATATCTTTTTGAGTGCATGCGCAGGTCTAGGAACACCGAAGACCTCTTACCTCTTGATCAAGAGCTTGAAAGGACTTTAAGACAAAAGCGCAAGGAAAAGAAGATGGCTGAAGAACACGAACGTGATCTTCAAGCGGAGTTAGCGGAGAAAGAAGCTCAACTCCAATGGAATGAGAATATTCGCAGGGATGAAATGGATCGTCATCAGTCTCAAGTTAACGATCTAAAAGATATGATGTTCCAGATGAGGATAGAACTAAGCAACCTTAAGAAAAAGGGGAGCAAGAAATCCTCAAGAAGGGCATCAAGATCAAGAAGAAGAAGTCATTCATCCACTGATGATAGCGATTCTTCCATGCCACCGCTAGAGGAAATTGATCCCACGATCAATGTGAATCCTTTCCATCCACGGGGAGCTGCTAATCGCCGTATTCCACCTAGGAATGCGAGGATCGAACGTGTGGATGATGAGCCAAGAACTCTTGGCGAAAGGATGGATTCAATGCAGCAACCACGCCGTTTAGGTGTGAACTTTGATGCTGATGATGTACAAGGGTTTAGCTTCAACCCGCAGGTTATTACTCTTATTCGCCACAACCAATTTGGCGGAACAAGCGCTGAATCTCCACACCAACACTTACAAAACTTTGAGTGTATGATGGAGACAATGAGGCCGAAGAATGCTACTACCAATAACTATAAGCTCAAGCCTTTCTTCTTCTCCTTGAAGGGGAAAGCGTTGTCTTGGTACCAAGCTCTTCCTAGTGGGAAACTATACACGTGGGAAGACCTTTCCGCGGAGTTCCTCACCAAATTCTTTCCGCCTTCCAAAACGGCGGAACTTAGAGGTAAGATCAATGCATTCTCCATGAGATCTAACGAAAGTTTGTTTCAATCTTGGGAAAGGTTTTAGGATTTGCTTTTGGATTGCCCTCATCATGGCATATCCAAACTTGCTTTGTTGGAGATATACTATAAGGGGCTGGATGTGGAGACACAATTCAAGCTCCAATCCCTCTCATGTGGTACATTCCTGGACATGAGGGAAGATGACGCTTGGGACTTCATTGAGAAGCAAGCAAGAGTCACAGAAAAGCATTTCCACCGGAAAGTGGAGGGAAATCGTGTGGAGCAAGGAGCAAAGCTCACACATGAAGCTCAAAATCAGATTTTCTCCCTCAACAATGAGATCAAAGAGTTGAAGGAGGCTATCAAGACCAACTTTCCAAAGCAACAAGGGAAGGATGTTGGTTATTTGGGCAACAACAATGGCGGTGATAACATAAACTGCAACAACAACAACAATAACCGGAACAACAACCGGAATAATAATTGGAATGGCAACAACAACAACAACAACCGGAACAACAATTGGAACAACAATAGGGGTTCAACCAACAATTATTGGCACTCCAATCAACAAAATTCCGGTAACTCTTATCCTTCCAATTCTAATTCACTAACTCCACCTTCCTCTTCCTCTACTCCATTGAAAAGCCAGGGGCAAACATCAAATGGAGGAAGCACTTCGGGGAAAGAGAAACCCGATCCCATGTTGGAAACGATTTTGGGAAAGCTTCAAGGGTTGGAGAACCGCATCATTAAGGTTGATGATCAAATTTCTAAGGTTGATAAAGCTCAAAAGGTTTTAGAAAACCAAATGTTCAGCCATGCGGAGGAAGTTCCTAGAAATCAAGGGAAACTTCCAGGAAAGACGGAGGACAACCCTAAGGGAAGGGTTATGGCAATCACAACAAGGAGCGGAGTGACTACCACCGATCCGCAGCCTAAGTTTGTTGAAGTCTCCGTAGAGAAAGACAAGGAGAAAGAGAAGGGGAAGGAGAAGGAAGATGTCTACGTTCCTCCTCCGGCTTACAAGCCGCCCCTACCATTCCCTCAATCTAGAGCGAGAGCGCGCCTAGATAAACAATTCGGTAAGTTCATAGAACTCATGAGTAAGCTCCATATTAATATACCTTTCATCGATGCTATTGTAGGTATGCCAGCTTATGGCAAGTTCTTGAAGGAAATACTTTCTAACAAGAGAAAGCTAGAGGATTTTGGTGAGGTTAAGATGAGTTCGGATTCTTCGGATCTCATCAAAACCATGAAGGAGAAAATGCTCCCAAAGCTAAAGGATCCGGGGTCATTTTGCATTTCCATAGGAGTGGGAGATGTCACATACGACGCATTATGTGACTTAGGAGCAAGTGTGAGCATCATACCACTTGCATTGTGCAGGAAGATCGGCTTAGGCGATCCTAAACCGGTGAAGATGACGTTGTACATGGCGGATCTCGCCCCGTCGGTATTGTAGAAGACGTCCCAGTCAAGCTAGGTAAATTCTTTGTTCCCATTGATTTTGTCGTGCTTGATATTCCTGCAGATAGTCCGGTCCTGATCATACTCGGAAGACCGTTCCTTGCAACTTCCGGCTGCATAGTCGATTGCAAGAATGGTAGACTCGCTTTTGATATAGGAGAAGAGAAGGTAGAGTTCGTTCTTTCCACTCTAGTGAAGGAGCCAATCTTTGATGAGGATATATTCAATATCCAAGATGAAGAAGGGTTGTCTAGGGAGGAGGTAAGTGCTATTCTCTTCAAAGATCCTTTACAAAAGGTCATTACTATGAGTCTAACAAATGTAGGGGAAGAAGAAGAGTGCAATGAGGCAATTGAAGCCTTAGAAGCACAAGAAGAGATGTATGAAGTGGAGTTTGAAAAACTCCACGATGAGGCAGAAAACGTGAGAATCCACGGCCATACACTATATTCCACGGCCGTGGATTTCACAAACAAAACCGTGTCCCACTCCAGAGAGTTATACGGTCGTGGAGAAAACATGACAACCGTATTTCCTTTCCACGCCCTAAACCACGGCCGTGGAGAACATAGGGAGACCGTAATTTTGGCCGTGGAAAGGAGTGATCGAGACACTTCTTCAACTTCTTCCAATTCTTCTCCTACACCTTCAACACCCTTAGAAACTTCTAAGGAGACATCGGATGCTCCTCAAGGATCATTGGAAGCTCCGAAAGCAATGGAACTAAAACCACTTCCTACTCATCTAAGGTACGCTTTTCTAGGACCTAATTCTACCTTTCCGGTTATTGTTAGTTCCGATCTAAGCATAGATGAACATAATCAGCTCATGATTGTCCTTAGGAAACATAGGAAAGCTTTAGGCTACACTATTGAGGACTTAGTAGGAATTAAACCCTCCCTATGTATGCATAAGATATTAATGGAGGAAGACTTTAGAACTTCAAGACAACCTCAAAGGCGGTTTAATCCGACCATGAAGGAGGTTGTCAAGAAGGAAATTCTTAAACTTCTTGATGCAGGTATCATCTACCCTATCTCCGATAGTAAGTGGGTGAGTCCGGTTCAAGTAGTTCCAAAGAAGGGAGGAATGAAGGTCATCACCCGCTCCTCCTAGCCCTAGAGTTCCGACCATACATGCGGATCACCTCGATGCACTCGAGAGGATCCATGAGAGGGCTGTGATTGGACCTAGGTACCTATTGTTAGAGGATTTAGCTCCTCTTAACATTATAGATGACCTTACTTGGCTCTTGGATAGAGCCGGACTAGTTGTCTTCTCGGCTATCCGAGAAGACGCCTACGAGGAGATTACGAGGGAGGTTGTGACGTCTTTCGAGCACAGCCATGTGGATAGGACCGTTTCTTTCCGTCTTATAGAAAGAAACTATGATTTTACCATCCGTGAGTTCGGAGCCTTTTTCAGGTTCCAAGAGACCTTTAACAGTCATTTTCCTAGTGGCGTTTACGCCAAAGACTTTTGGGAGGAGGTTGCTATGATTTACGCCAGCGAGGACCGCTGGCAACCTGCTGACACCAAGGCTAAGTTGATGTATCACTTAGCCTTGAAGATTGTTCACCGTGTTCTTTCGGAGTGTCTCTTCCCTAGGAAAGAGACGCCCCAAAAGATCAAGACGGATGAGCTCTTTCTGTTGTACTCCATGCTGTATGGGCGCCGAGCTGACTGTACCACCCTCTTAGCTGCTACTATGAGCAAGCTTAAGAATAAGAGGAGGGGCAACATTGAATATGGTGGGATAGTTACCCACCTTGCTAGGATGTTGGGAGTTGATTTTTCTGCATGTACCCGCATACCAGCCGTACCCTTAGGACTTCAGGCCTTCATGACTAGAGGTCTCATCTTCCCCACACATAGAAGTCCGGCTTATGCGGCCATGCCTTGGGAGAGCAGGACGGGTAGGGGTATTGAGTGGCTACAAGAGTATTCCATTATGGCTGGACGCCATAATTGGAAGGAGACGTTCGCTGCTATGCATGCGAACAGGATAGCAGCTCCCCCATACGTCCCACCACCGCCCGTAGTTGAGGAGGAGGAGATGAGAGATCAGTACGAGGGTGGAGGAGGAGCCGAGCACGAGTTTGGCACGTTTCCGGATCAGCCGGATGCGGTCCCTGACATGCCCAGACGTTCTCCACGTCCAGCCAGAGCTTCAGGTTCGTCTTCTCGCCGCACCAGCGTGAGCGAGAGGCCCACTTGGATGGAGACGCCTCCTGCATGGTATGGAGCTCCACCTCCATGGTCTTCACAACAGTCACCAGCAGCAGTACCAGCACCAGTAGACGCGCCAGGATGGTATAACCAGGCTCCGGGATGGTACGAGCAGATGCCGGATTGGGCTACTGGCCTTTCAGAGAGAGTGGGAGCATTGGAGATTCGAGCCGATGCTAGAGACGGACGCATGGATGACCTCGATCACATGATGAGGGACGTTTACCGCCAGCAGTTCGGGCGGCACTACGACCCCAGCTTCTCTCCATTCCCGCCTCCACCAGCGCCGTGGTGATGATGATTACGATGACCGATAACTTTAGCCGCTCCACCGCCATTTTGTGAGTTTCTTTTTCTTTTCTTTCTTTTTCTTTCTTTCTTTTCTTCTTTTCTTTCTTTTGTTTAAACATTAGGGACAATGTTTGTTCCAAGTATGGGGTGGGGTGTGAATAAAAGTTTGTAATAACTCTTACTCACTATGTTTGCTTCTATCGAGACTATCTTGCATGTTCATTATATTGTTGCACGTTTCATTATTGCATTGCATGAAAAAGAGTTTGAAAAACCCATAAAAATTGAAAAATTTTGAAAAATTATGTGCTTCTAATGTTAGAGATGATTTCCATGATAATACCACTTGTGAATTGAGTTTAATGACAATTGCATGCTTAAAAGAATAGTGAATTGAAAAGAATTTTGAATGAATGGATTATACCTCTTTTGCAAGTTTCATAATGTGATGAATGTTACTTAAATCATGTTGAGAAAATAAGGTTGAAATCACACTATAAGTTCTTATGCTTCTTATTGAGATGATTAAGGCAATTCGATTTTTCTTTCTTCTTTCTTTGATCATTTTAGCTCCTCATTGAAATATTGACCTCCTTTACCTATCCGGGAACTTGGAGAAGTGAATGAAAAAGGCATGTTTGATGTGGGAGGGCCATGAAAGCAATATTGCAATCAAAAGAATAGAAAGAAATTTTAGGTTTGGGGAAGTCAATCATGACGATGAGTAACTCGGCACCATTCACATAGCCGGGTGTTTGTGTCTTGCCAAAGTCGGAATGAGCGATATTCCTAGCGGATTATGGTATGTGCGCTAAGGGTTTGAGGCATCTCATAAAAATTGAGAAACGCCGATCTCCTAGGCTTCGGTTTTTGTGCACCTCTATCCATAACTCCCAAAAGTAAAATCGAAAAATGAAAAGAAGAGAGCGAAGCTCTAAGTTGAAAGTGCTGCGGAAACCGCAAGAGAAGAAGAAAAGAATAGTTATCCACTTTCCCGGATTCATGCACCACATTCCTTAAAGTTTTCCTTCCCTTTCCACATTCTAGACCTTATTTGAAAGTCCTTAAGATCAAAAGAATGCTATATGACTTGGTGATCTAAATTGAAGTTTCTTATGATTGATTTTGATAATGTTTGAAGGTTATGATGCTTGTATTGAAGTTTAATTGATTCATGAGCTTTCTTTACTCTTTACTCTTTGATTAAGTGTATGAAAATCTTATAAACGAATGAAGCAAGGTTTGAGAATGATCTATTGTTTAGAAGGCACATCCATCCAAAAGAAGTATTGCTTTGAGAAGGTACACATATTTCATCCTAACTCTTGTTTTAAAGCTTTTTGAGAGACCTTGCTTAGGGACAAGCAAGTGTTAAGTATGGGGTTATTTGTTAGCATGAAATATTGTGATATTTTAGGAACGTTTCCTAATCGTATTTGATTCATATTGATAGTCATCGATTGAGCATTGATGCATATGTGAGCTAGTTTGTCTATAATGTCGATATAGAGATCTACACAAGCTTTATGTTGATTATAGGTAATTGAGAGCTATTTCCGAACAGAATTTGAGCAAAGATGGAGTTGATTGAGCATGTCCATGAATTGAGGACATTTCTAGGAGCCAAAGGAGAGCTAACTTGAGGAATGCACGAGGCTAAGGAAGAATCACGTTCTAGCCCTAAACCACGCTCTAAAATACGGCCGTACTAATTTCCACGCCCTAAACCACGGTCGTGGAACTATGGCAAGTGAAGCGTGGTTCATTCCAGTAACTTCTACGGTCGTGGAATTGTTTGTGTCAAACCGTGTTGATTTCCACGCTCTAGATTACGGTCGTGGAATCTTCCACGACCGTGATCTTGGCGATCTTCTTCGCCACATTTTAAGCCACGATCTTTTAAAAGATTGTGCCGGGCCGCTACTTCATGATACACTATAAAAAGACGGACGAAGAGAGATTCCGTCACCTTCGCTTACGCAAAGACGCATCTTACGCTTGCGCTTGGAATTTGCCCTAATCTCGCTTTTGGCGGAGATTGTGTTTGAGAGATTTTTGCGCTCTGTCATTTGGATTTCCGGATTGACGGAAGATCGAAGATTCGGAACATTGTTTGCAAGAAGATTTCGCTTCTTGCTTAGGTTTGATTTAGAAGATGGATTGACATCCCGTTCTTCCTTCTTATCTAAGATTTGTGTTTGTTTGTGTTATTCCGAATTTAGTGACGATTATTGTTCTTGATTGTGACTTTGAGATTGGTTTGGAAGTCATTGAAAGTTTTCGAAAGTTTTCATCTTTCAATCTTTTAAATCTTAAAATTGATATCAATATGACTGTTGTTGGCTAAAACCCTTTAGCAATTCTAAGGTGAAGGGTTGATAGTTGTGGCTTAGATGATGATAGATCGATCGTAATCAGATTGGACCCTGAGAGTTAGAGAGAATCGCCGATAAACCTAAACCACGGTCTGTTCTTGAGCTTCCACGACCGTGGAACTCAAGAACTACCCGTAATTTTGTGTTAATTTATGAACTTGCTTTTACTTTAGTCCAAAGTTAAAGATTTGCTTTAACTTAGTTTAGGCTTGCCTTTTCTAGGTGGTAGTGAAGCCTCAACAACCTCTACCTCGATTATGAGTGTCACAACCTTAATCGGTTAAGTTAGTTTTGATCTTTGGATTATAAGTTTGGGTATTTGACATTAATTCTTACCTTTAGAACCTTTCTATACTGAAGCCTCAACAACCTTTATAGAGAGTGTCTTGTAGGTTAGTCATATAAGGTTTTTGGAACTTCACCGTACGATTACCTTACATTCGCATACCTTTGCATATCTCAACTATGTCCTTGTATCCTTAGTATATCTTGAATCGATTGCCACAACTGGATTCCCGGATCTTTTGGATTGCTGTTTTCCCAATAATTTACAGAAGTTCATACTTTTACTTGCTTGATAATCTTAACTGGATTTAACCCCCCAAATCCCTGTGTTCGATACTCTGGAATTCTTGCTCAACTACGTCGATCCGTACACTGCGGGTTCGCTTGCTTGATTTCTAGTTTTATAAATTTAAAGCTTATTTGCACACACGCTAAGTAGCGAACACTACGCCTTAGCAGGGAAGAGCTAAGACAAGAAAGAGAAAAGACTCGCACCAGGACTTAAGCGATCAAACCTGATATGGCTGCTTTACGAGACCAGTTTCTACCTCAACCGAGGGAAGATCCTGTTCCAGATCCTCGACCGCTCCAGGTCCCAGTCGCTGACCCTCGACTGAGGCAGGTTCCAGTACCTAATGCCCCGGCCGAGGTGATTCCACCTCGGATACCAGTCCGAGACGTTCCTCTTGCAGGAATCCCACAAACCCTAGGTCAAAGGATGGACCCTAATCAACAATTGAGGCGTCCAGGAGTTAACCTAGGAGATCCAGCGGACCATGACTACGAACTTCGACCGCAAGTTCTATCCATGATTCGCCAAAGCTAGTTCGGAGGGCTAGAAAAGGAATCACCGCATCAACATCTTCAAAACTATGAGATCTTGATGGAGACCTTGAGACCCTCCAGAATTGAGAATAACAACTACAAGCTAAGACCTTTTTACTTTTCTTTAAAACATAGAGCTCTTACTTGGTATCAATCTCTTCCTCCAGGAAAAATTAGCACATGGGAGGAGATGACTACGGAATTCTTGACCAAATTCTTTCCCCCTCCAAAACGGCTGAAATGAGAGGGAAGATCAACGCTTTCATTATGAAGGACAAGAAGAGCTTGTCCAAGTCATGGGAGCGGTTCAAAGACATTCTTTTGGATTGCCCACATCATGGGATTCCAAAGTTAGAGTTATTGGAGATATACTTCAAGGGATTGGACGGAAGCACCCAGTTCAACCTCCAACTACTCTCCGCCGGTACCTTTATGGACATGGCGATTGACGAAGCTTGGGACTTTATCGAAAAGCAAGCTTTGCATATGGAGAAGTACACCCATCAAGGAGCTGAAGGTGGAGTTAACAGAGTTAACTTCCAAGAAACTCAGCCCCACGACAATCAACTCACGTCTTTGAAGAATGACGTGAAGCAATTCAAGGAACTCTTGGTTGCTCAAACCAAGAAGGAAGAGCAAGGACAAAGGAACAACAACAATGGATACCGTAACAACAACAACGGTTGCCGGAACAACAACTACAACAATAACAATAGAGGGTCCAATAGCAACAATTGGAGGGCGAACAACCAAAATTCTGGTAACAATCATTCAAACTCCAACTCTAACGATTCCTCTAACCCTTTCCTCTCTCCCCCTTCTTCTTCTTCTAATCCATTAAAGAGCCAGGGGCAAGGATCAAGTTCGTCTCAGCCAGAAAAGAAAGACGCAGTTTTGGAGGCTATCTTGATCAAGCTTAATGCTATGGAGACTACTATGACTTCATTTTCGAAGGCCCAAAAAGCCTTTGAACAACAACTTGCAAATAGGGCGAATGAAGCGCCAAGAGATCCAGGGAAGCTTCCAGCAAGGACGGAAAGCAACCCCAAGGGCCAGATCATGGCCATAACTACGACGAGTGGACTGAAAACTGCAGATCCAGTGCCTCGGTCAGTGTCAGAACCGACGAAGACCACCTCGGTCCAGATGCAGTCGAAGAACACTTCGACCGAGACGCCAACCAAGGTGGAGCCACATAAAACGGAGGGGAAAACTGAAGTTTATGTTCCACCTCCTGCATACAAACCACCACTTCCATTCCCCCAGTCAAGGGCCAGAGCACATCTAGACAAGCACTTTGGTAAGTTCCTTGACTTGATGAATAAACTGAACATTAACATTCCTTTCCTTGATGCTATTCTAGGGATGCCCGCCTATGGGAAGTTCTTGAAGGAGATCCTATCAAGGTAGAGGAAACTGGAAGACTTTGGTGAAGTTAGGATGACATCTAAATCCTCGGAGCTCATTCAAATCATGAAGGAGAAGATGCCACCTAAATTGAGAGATCCCGGCTCATTTTGCATTCCCATTCAAGTTGGGGATGTCACTTGTGAAGCCCTTTGTGATCTAGGAGCCAGCGTGAGCATCATCCCGCTGGAGCTATGTGTGAAGATCGGACTTGGAGAGCCCAAGCCGGTCAAGATTCGACTATATATGGCGGATCGCTCCATCACCCATCCCGTGGGAATTTTGGAAGACGTTCCGGTCAAGTTAGTTAACTTCTATTTACCTATCGATTTTGTTGTACTTGACATTCCCGCAGATTATCCTGTTCCTATTATTCTTGGGAGACCATTTCTAGCAACTTCGGGTTGCAACGTGGATTGCAAGAATGTCAAGTTGAAATTCAACATTGGTGGCGATGAGGTGGAGTTTGCACTACTTGCAGCCATGAAAGGATAGCGACTAAGCGATGATATCTTCAACATCTACGATGAAGAAGAATCAAGAGAATTGGTGAGCTCTATCCTTACTAACGATCCACTCGAAAGAGTTATTAGTTTCAGTTTAATGGAGGAATGTATAGATGCTTCTTGTGATGCAGATATACGGAGCTTAAAAGCACTGGAAGAGGATCCAGGAGCTAAAACTGAGAAGCTAATCCAGGAGACGAAAATCTCCAGTTTCGGTTCCAGTTGCAGTACCTCGACCGAGGCACCTTCTGGACTGAGCGAGGCGAGTGAAGAACATCTCGGTCAACGCCTATGTGCCTCGACCAAGGTCGATGGCGAGATGATGTCAACTGAGACTACTGAAAATAACAAACTGCCTACTCCTTTCTCTGACATTCATCCTCAGTTGGTGGAACATTCTATCCACCAACTTTCTGATAATAAAGGACCTTGGTATGCTGATATTGTGAATTATCTTGTTTGCTAGGAAATACCGCCCGGATTGACGTACTCTCAAAAGAAAAGATTCTTCAAGGAGGTACGCCACTACTACTGGGACGAGCCGCTGCTATTCAAGCGCGGACCGGATGGGATGCTTCGAAGATGCATTCCGGAAGATGAAGTTAATAGCGTCATACGACATTGCCATTCACTTCCTTGTGGAGGACATGCTAGCACCGAAAAGACGTGCGCTAAGGTATTACGTTCCGGTTTCTTTTGGCCTACATTATTTAAGGATGTACAATCGTTTGTTGTCTCTTGTGATGCATGCCAAAAGAACAGGAAATTTGTCAAGGAGAAATGAAATGCCGCTTAATAACATCCAAGAGATGGAAATCTTTGATGTATGGGAGATAGACTTCATGGGACCTTTCTCATCCTCCGGAGGAAACCTCTATATTCTTCTTGCAGTTGATTACGTCTCTAGATGGGTTGAAGCTATCGCTTCTCCCACTAACAACGCCAAGGTGGTTGTGAAGTTCTTAAACAGAACTATCTTTCCACGTTTTGGAACTCCGCGCATCATCATCAGCGATGGAGGAACGCATTTCATTAACCGGAAGTTCAAAGCACTTCTATCGAAGTATGGGGTAACCCACAAGGTATCAACTTCTTATCACCCTCAAACTAGTGGACAGGTCGAAATCTCGAATAGAGAAATCAAGGCAATTTTGGAGAAGACCGTCTCTAGGACAAGGAAGGATTGGTCCATGAAATTGGACGATGCTCTTTGGGCGTACAGGACCGCATTTAAGACTCCCATAGCTACCACCCCTTATAATTTGGTATATGGGAAGTCTTGCCATTTGCCCGTTGAGTTAGAACACAAAGCGTATTGGGCGATCAAATGGCTAAACTTCGACATTAAGGAAGCCGGCGAAAAGAGGCTATTGGATATCAATGAGCTGGAGGAGCTGCGTTTGAACGCTTATGAGAATGCCAAAATCTATAAGGAGAGGACAAAGAAATGGCATGACAAGCGTATCATTCCAAAGGAGCTTAATGAAGGAGACTTAGTTCTACTCTTCAACTCCCGCCTCCGCCTCTTTCCAGGTAAGTTAAAATCTAGATGGACCGGACCTTATGTTGTGAAACATGTTTTTCCTCATGGTGCAGTTGAGATATGGGGCGAAACGAGCGGAAGCTTCAAGGTCAATGGTCATAGACTTAAGAAGTACAAACCGGAAACTCCGGTTGAGGAGGTTGCACCAATATACCTCGTTTGAGACGCATCATGGTCCAGCTAGCGACCTTAAACCAAGCGCTTCTTGGGAGGCAACCCAAGGTATTGCTTTCTTTTCCCTTTTTCTAGTCTAGTTTAGATAGTTTTTGCTTTTGCTTTGCTTTGTTTTGTTTTTGGCGTCCTGGACAGATAACAGGAGATATCTAAGGAAGGAGCATAACTAGAAGGACAAAAGATCGAGAATTTGAGAAGACGGAGTTTTGACTGAGGCATCTCGGTTGCTATTAGAGCACCTCGACCGAGATGATTCTTGAGCAACCGAGGCGACTAGGGTTTTTGAAGAACCACCTCGGTCCGTACCACCTCGGTCCAGTCGAGACCATCTCGACCGAGGTGACAGCAGTTCCAGAAAGGGTATAAAAGGGGGATTAATTTTCTCTCTCTTCCATTTTACCCTCCCTCGACCGCGGCATTATACCTCACCTCGCTCCTTCGAATCTCTCTCATTTTCAAAGATTTTCGCTTCCAAACTGCAATCAACGCATAGAGGATCCCAGTGCATCGTCGATCTACGAAGAAATCAAACCGATTCGGCCGAACGAGGTAAAACAAAACCGAAACCCTAACTCGTTGATTTCGCTTCGATTTGGGCTTTGGTTGCCCTTGCATTTGCTGAGAAAAGGATTAAGTACCCCATAGGAAGCAGTTGTAGTGATTTTGGGGGAAAAGAACTGAATTTTCTGAAGAAATTAGAATCCAGTTTTCCGCCTCGGTCTAGTCGTTCTGTGCCTCGGCCGAGGTGATTCTTGAGAGTTGTCAGTCGACCGAGGTGACCTGACAGTGACAGATTTGAAAATGAGTTCTGACAGACGCCTTGCCCTTAGAGATAGATCCTCCCCTTCTCCTTCTTCCTCTTCTTCCCGACCCTATCGCCCGGTGATCCATGAGCGACACCGGGTCGATTATGAGCGTATTTCCGGGCGTCCAGTGATTGCACCCTGCTTCCTGGACGTGTCTGCTTTTGACTGTCTCTAGGTAAATGGAGACCTTAGACGGATGATATCTACAGTAGGGCTGGATCAGTTTACTGAGATCCAAGCCCCTGCCTATTTGGAGCCCACCTTAGAGTTCATTAGCTCCTTCACCTACCTCCCCACACAGCGATCTGTGAAGTACTGGTTGATGAACCGGAACTTCTTAGTGCCACTAGAGTATTGGAGGGAGATTTTTGGTTTTCCTGCCCCCACAGCTGTTGACTTCCCGTCCCGATCTGTAGCTAGGGAGTTTTGGGGACAGATTGCCCACATTGCTGAGCACGCAGACAGATGGCACCCTCGAGATTCCAGGGACAAGGTCATCTTCCACTTAGCCTTTAGGTTATCCCACCGGATCTTCAGTGAGACACTTCTGGCGCGTACTGAGACGCCCCAGAAGGTCCGACACGGGGAGATATTCAGTCTATATTGCATGGTGACTGGAGGTATCCCGGACTTTGGCTTGATGTTGGCAGAGGATCTGCACAAGATCAAGGCCAAGGCGAAGGGAGACATCTGTTGCGGAGGACTTATCACCCACTTCGCCAGCTACCAGGACATGGATCTCAACGTTTGCACTATGGTGACGGCTCCCAAGCCGCTTGGGCTGCAGGAGATGATCACTCGGAGGATTTTGGTTCCCCGAGGACTGACTACACCATACGTGGCTATACCATGGGAGCTGACTACACCGCAGGGGATCAGGTGGTCAGCACAGTTTACTGTTTATGACCCACATTATTGGCAGACCGCCTGGGCCCCACTGATGGAGGATTACAGAGAGGCAGCAGCTGCCCCAGCTGAGGAGGAGGCAGATGATGAGGAGACTGCTGATGACATGGATGGTGGAGTCCCGATGGATACAGGGACAGATACTGCCGGGACGAGTGCGCCGGTTATTGATCTTGATGACGATGAGGATACTGAGCCTGCACCTGCCACATCTCCAGTGAGACCTGCTAGGCGTAGGACACGCCGACACAGAGATCCAGAGGCTCACCGTCGGATCGATGATTTGACGAACCAGGTTATTGATTCATATGCCGCTTTGTCACTAGATATCCGCGAGATGCAGGAGCGGCAGCGTTACCAGCACATGATGGCCCAGATTCAGTTTGAGCACACCATGGGCTATCCGTTCGACCCGTCTCAGTATCCATATGTACCACCACCACCACCACCGGATCGTGACTATTGAGAGCTGCAGGATTTTCTTTCTTATTTTTATGCAGTTCTGCTTATTATCCGGTGAGTATTTTATTCTCTTAGACTTATTTTGACCTACTGGGACAGTGTGTCCCAAGTATGGGGTATTTATGTATTACTTGACATTTATGTGATGTATGACTCTATTTGACCGGATATTTATTCATATTTATGCTTCACTTTTGCATCTATGTGTTTATCTGAGACTACATGCATACTTACAGGTTATTTGATTGAGAAAAACGTCGAAACTAAAAGAAAACTGGTTTTAAAAAAAAACTTTGGACCTCGACCGGGGCAGTTCTGGCCGAACAAGGCGTTTCACCTCGGTCGACCTAAAGACACCTCGACCGAGGTGTGTTAACTGAGAGTTTTCAAAAACGATTTTGTGCTTCTTAAATGGATATGATCTCAGTGAAGATTTTGTTTACTGACTGGTTTTAAAATTCTTTATGTGTTTGAAAGGTTTTATAATATGTTTAAGTTGCTAAATGCTTTGTTTGAAATTATTGGCATGTTTAATACTTTGTTTTTGTCTAAATTATGTTGAATTTGAAAGTTGACACCACATTATGAGTTCTCTCACTTTCATCCTGGAAAGACCAAGGCAATTCATTCTTCTCTCTTCTTCTTCTTTATCATGCTTAGCCCCTCATATACATTTTGCCTCCCTTTACCTATCCGGGAATTTGGAAGCAAGCGAAGTTGTGAAAGCAAGTAAAAGTTGAGAAGTGGGCTGGAAGTGAAAGTGTTAGAAAGAAAGAAATAGGTTTGGGGAAGTCAATCACGATGATGAGTAACTCGGCACCATTCACATATCCGGGTGTTTGTGTCTTGCCAAAGTCGGATTGAGCGATATTCCTAACGGGTCATGGTATGTGCATCAAGGGTTTGATGCATCTCAAGAAATTGATGATTGCTGATTTCCTAGGCTTCGGTTATTGTGCACCTCTGTCCATGCATCCCAAAAAGTAAAGTAAAAAGAAAAAGTGTGAAATAAGCAAAGCTTATTGGTGGAAGATGTTGAAAGTCAAAATGAAAGTAAAGTATATCCTTTTCCCGGATTCTAGCACCACATTACCTTACATACATCCCTACCCAACACGTTTCTTGACCTTTCTTTTGGGAAGCCCTTGAGACCTCGAGCTTGTTGATTGACTTAGTGGTTTAAACTGGATTATGCATGACTAATTTCGATAATTATGACTTATTATGCATTCTATGATTTTATGCAAAGATGAACGACTTTCCTATATTTATAAAATGTTTTTATCATTTTTGAATTTTAAATTTCATGAAGTATTCTCTTAGAGTGATCTATGATTCTAGCACACCATAAAAATGTTTTTGAAAGACTTTTCATTGATCTTATTGACTTATAATCCATTCTATCGTATCTTTTATATGCGGAACTTGCTTGGGGACAAGCAAGGGCTAAGTATGGGGTATTTTGATAGCATGAATTATAGTTTATATTTTGGGGTTTGTTTGGACGTTTTATCTTTCATAATCTGCATGTTTGTATGTATATTATGTGATTATATTACCATTTCATCTACCTTTGCGAGAATCGAGGTCTACACCTAGTTTTGTTGTAATCGTAGGTAAAATGGCACGTTTTGCATAAAAAAGGAGCAAAAGGAGCTATGGAGTCATTGGAGCTACATTCAGGAACATAAGGAACCATCCAGGAAGCATAGCCATGGATTAGAGATTCACTTTGGACCAGATATGAGAGATTTCACATTCAGTTGTGACTCACCTCGGTTGAACACAGTGTATGTTATCATGTGAGCTTTGTTGAGGTTGTGAGTATGTGTTTGTTGAGATTGTGGAGTTAGGATGTAAGTAATCTAGCATGTGGTTATATTTGAGATCTCGTGAGTTTATGAGGGCTAAGAGAGTATCCTAGTTTATGGGAGTGTATGACCTAATAAGAATATATAGTACTAGAAGTCTAAGGACTTCTAGCTTGCGTGAGTAGTTGTTGATTATCGTGCCTTGTCTTGAACAGGCTTTGATTATATTCCTTCGAAGAGTGTTATCGTTTTTGGGTAGCTTTGAGACGAGGTAAGTCCTCGGACTTACTTAGCCGCTTCTATGGCTTATTTGGATGTATATGGTGGTGTGTGTTTACCGCTTTTAAGCATGAAAATGGATTAGGATTTACTTGACCTTATTTATTGGCCCATTGTTACTACTATTATTATCGGGCGGTGACATCACCGCTCAGTTTCCCGAGGGAGACTGGGAGGATCTCTGCGACCAGACCATACAAGGTATACGGGCGGGCTTCTTCATCACTCCCTCAGGGTATACGGGTTGGGCGCCGCCACACTCCTGTTGGTTACACGGGGACAGAGGCTAGAGTTATAAGACTCTCGTGTCACACTTGAACGAATGGATTAGATATGGAATAACCTAAAAAGATAATAAGTAACGGATGTGTATGTTTATGAGCATGTTGTGTGTTTGTGTTCCTATGTGTGTTTGTACCATATTATTCTTATAATGCCTAGAATGTGAGCTAACGGTTTTATACCGATTGTTGTAGTTGATGTGCAGGTTAGGATGTGGCCGAGTTATCCGGAGGAGTGGGCAGCCGGGGTTCCGTACATCTTAGGTTGTTTGGGTTTGGAGTCCTTGTGTTGTTGTTATTGTATATTTTTGATGTTGTTGTAAGGACGGCTGATGTCTTTCCTTTCCTTTATTTCCAAGTTTCATAACATTGCATAAAAATGTATTTCGGTTTTGGCCTTTATTTGTGCCTTGTTGCAAGATCCGGTGAAATTGTTGTCAGGCTACGGGTCGGGACCCATTGTGAGGTCTCCGCCCGTAGCATCCCGAGTCCTGCGGATTCGGGGTGTTACACATCCCTCCTGCATCGCTTCCTGGGCTGCGCTACTCCTCTTAATGGGCTCCAAGGCAAACGGTGTAGAGGTGAGACACATACAAAGCGGCCCAGCTAAGAAGGGCAAGGCTGGACGACTTGGGCTGAGGCAAGGAAGCACAAAGTGGGCTGAAGCAAAGGGTAGGAAAGGAGTGGTGTGGTTTTGTTAAGGCTTGTCACAGTCTTGTCAAAACGTGTCAAGGCTTCGTCAAGCCCATGCATGGCCTTGTCACGATCTTGTCATGGTCTCGTCATAACCCGTCATGGTCTCGTCTTGGTCTCGTCAAAACTCGTCACGACTTTGTCAAAGACAAGTCATGTTATAAACTAGGGTTTGAATAAGGATCAAAATATCGAAATCCGGTTGTAACACCCCAAATTCTGAGAGATCGGGGAGCTACTGGTTAGGACCTCATCCCTTGATCTATATCATTATGTAGAGAACCACCGAGCAAGAAGAGAAATCAAGAAGCAAGGAGAAGGAAAGACATGAACATGCATAAAGACTTCAACTACTAGGAGAAGAAGAAATAACATGATCGAGAAGAAGAAGAGACTAAGTCATTTTAGAATTCTTCGTACTACAAGATTGAGGGTGCATGAAAGTCTACTCAACCATGCACATTTCCGTAAAAGGACAAGATTCATTGATCACATGCACAAGAACAAGCTCGTCCATGCGCATCTTTCAACTCAACCATGGAAGGAAGAAGAAAGCACCAACCATTCACCTACACATCTTCTAACTAAACCATGCTAGGACGTAGAGGGTTCTAACCCCATGTATCCCTAATCGATGCAAGCATGCATGAACATAGAGAATGGCAGGTCCACTCTTTCCTTTTTGTTTCAACCATGCAAAAGCATAGGGAACCCGAAGATCACACTTCACCCGATTCAACTGAAAGTATCTCTGGACCAGCCCCGGTTCACACATGCATTGCTCGCCGATCTCCTATGTGTGTGTACGACCTTCTTGGAGCGAGCCAACCATGCATCGTACCCAGTTCGGTCCATTCATGGAAACTCCCTTTTCGGTCCGAACTGCAAGACGCATTTTATACATCCATGAAGACCGGACCACCCATGCAAGCTTACCTAACCCTCCATGCACTCGTGATGATTGGCCCATACACGCTATTTTAAATCCACCGTACACCCATGGAGAATGGTCCAAATCTTGTGGCCAATTTTGGGTCAAAGATATTATATTTTCTGTCCATGAAAACTTCTTTAATTATGGGTTAATTTTTGACCTTTTGATTGTTAATTTTCAGCTCATATTTCTTTTAATTATTTTACAAATAGTTTAAGTCTTCTAATAGATAAGTTTAAAGATAGATTGAGAGAATCAAGTATATCTTTTACAAGATATATTTAATTGATCCTATGTAATATTATCTTAGAGTAGATTGAGAGAATCATGTATATCTCTTACAATATATATTTGATTGATGTTAGAGGATCCTATTAATACTATCTTAGAGTACATTGAGAGAATCATGTATATCTTTTACAAGCTATATTTGATTGATGATCCTATGTAATATTATGTTAGAGTAGATTGAGAGAATCATGTATATCTTTTACAAGATATATGTGATTGATGTTAGAAGATCCTATGTAATATTATCTTATAGTAGATTGAGAGAATAATGTATATCTTTTATAAAATATATTTGATTGATGTTAGAAGATCCTATGTAATACTATCTTAGAGTAGATTGAGAGAATCATATATATATATATATATATATATATATATATATATTACAAGATATATTTGATTGATCTTATGTAATATTATCTTAGAGTAGATTGAGAGAATCATGTATATCTTTTACAAGATATATTTGATTAATGTTAGAAGATCCAATGTAATATTATCTTAGTCTTTTACATGATATATTTTATTGATATTAGAAGATCTAGGATGCTATCATGTACTCACGCCTCTCCTACATATATAGGATACCCGGCGCCTGTTATCTCTTCGTCTTCATCCTCCTCAATTCGGAGCAGATTCAAGTCGGCCGACATAAGAAAAACAAGAACAAGCGGCGTCGATCACAATTAATAGTACAAATCCCTTGTAAATGTCGTGCGTGTCGGTTATGGGCCGCCGGATACCGGCGGTGATCTGATCTGGTTCCGTCTGGAGGTTTGGAGGGTAGGTCGAAATGGTTCGGGGTCGGATCTTGATGACAGATTTTATCGATTTCCTAGTGATTTCGCTTTCGCCTGCCGAGTGTTGATCGATTGGGAGGAATAGTGATGAAGAGGAGGCAGAAGAAGCGGATGATGAGGGACCGTTACGAGGGGCTTTAACGCTTCCATGGATTCCTTGAAAGAGGCTTTACCTATTAGGTGTGTTGCGTTGCTTATCTTCTCCTGGTTTCATTAATCTTTTGTGCTGCGTGATCCGTACTGTGATTTTGATTGAATCTGGGAAATTTACCGAACAATTTGGTCTCCAGAAGGCGAATCTTGATGTTGTTTCGTTATATGAAATAATTTACTATTTTGAATGTATTTTGTGAGAGGAGTGTATGCGCAAGAAGGTTTCTTGTCTTGAAGTTCCTTCCCTGCAAATCCACATATGATTCTTGTGAGATTCATACATTGATGCTTTCTTTGGAAGCACTTTGTTCAATTCTAATTGTTTCTGATATGAAAACAACATCAAGAAAATTTGTAAATTTCACATTATTCGATCAAAATCATAGTTAGAAATTCAAATCGATCACACACCACAAAAAATTAATGAAAACAGGAGAAGATGCAAAGCAACGCATCTCGAAGGTAAAACCTCTTCCAAGGAATCCATGGAAGCTTTAAAGCCCTCTCTTAGCGGTCCCTCATTCTCCGCTTCTTCTTCCTCCTCTTCATCACCGTTCATGCCAATGGATGAAGACTCGGCAGGCAAAGGGTGAAATCATATGTGGATTTCCTTCGGAAATCGATAAAAGTTTCAATCAAGATCCGACCCCGATCCACTTCGACCTACCTCCTCCAAACCTCCAGCCGGAACTAAGATCAGACTATAACACAGACACGCACTACATTTACAGGGTTTTTTTTACTATTACCTTGTGATGTAAGTGATATTTTGATAACCCCTGCATCATTGCCTTGCCTATCTCCATTGTCTAAATCAATAGTTTGGTTACTTTTTTCGTTTTTTTCTTTGTAAAAAAATGGGGTTGTTCAGCATATAATTGATATTTCTTCGTTTGTACCACTTTTTATGTCTTTTCCATGATTATTTGTTTTTTTTCTTCCACAAGGTGTACACAATATCAAGTTCTTTTTTATTCATTTATTCATTATAATTATCTTCAGTGGTGAACTTCCATCTTCACTTGGAAATCTTACTAATCACGAGTATTTGTAAGACTTTTGAGCAATAATCTTAATTCATATATGTCATTTGTTCATCCAGCTCTGCGCCAATCATAAACACTATTGCCTTATTTTATTTACTTATTTGTGCAAGTAGGATTTTGAGTAACAACAATCTCTCCGGGACAATTCCATACTCACTTTCAGACCTTGCCAATTTGATCAGTTTGTATGTGAACATGCTCTTAGGACACCAACATTTATAGTTTTATGTTTGAGCCTCTTTTATGTTTGATCAGTCTTTTATGCTCTTAGGCTTAAGTGGAATGGATTAACAAGTACCTGCTCAGACTTCCATTTAATTTGATGCTGCTTGTTGTTAATTTATTTTAGATACTGAACTACTTGATCTATTTCCAGTAATTTTTTTTATCAGTTTGAGCATGTAGCATAAACGTTGGTATTCCTTGGATCTTATTCTATTTTTTTGTGTTAAAGTTTTACAGGGAACAACTTAAACTGTGGAGGAAATTCTTCTCATCTATGTGCATCTAGTAGCAGCAGTTCGGGTTAGATTGACTTAAGTTTGTCCTCATCTTTTATCACATATTGGACCCAAGAAAGTGTGAACCGACCAACTATCACCTCATCTGCTAACATGATCTTCACATAAATCGAAGTTTGGTATAATCTTTGGATATCATTGGAGGAGTTGTTGGTGTACTTTTGATTGTTGTCTTGATGAGCTTTGTGTATAACTTCTCCCTTCTTATGCTAATGTTGCCTATCCTTGATTCGATAACATATATTTCATTTGGAACTAAATTGTTTGTACATCTTGTGGTATGTTTGTTGATCAACTCAAGCATCACCATGAAATCTAATTCACGTCAAACATGAGTACAATCTATTGCAATAAGATTGCAACTTCTACATGAAACTGTTTTTTTTTTTCACCAAAGGCATTTATGTTCCTTCTTTTCTTACCTAATAGAGATAAAACCGGAGAGCCTATTTTGGACTGGCCTACAAGAAAACAAATTGCAGTAGGCACTGCTCGTGGATTGGCTTACCTTCATGGCCACTGCAACCCCAAGTTCATCCACCGTGATGCCAAGGCTGCTAACGTGTTACTAGATGAAGATTTTGAGGCAGTAGTTGGCAAGTTTTGCTTGGCAAAGTTGGTTGATGTAGGAAAAACCAATGTGACTACACAAGTACGCGGGACGATAGGACACATTGCACCTGAGTACCTTTCCACTAGAAAGTCATCAGTGAAGACAGATGTGATTATGCTTCTTGAACTAGTAACAAGTCAGCATGCAATTGACTTATCACGCATGGAAGAAGAAGATGACGTCGAAAATCCAATCCAGAGAGTCCACCTAAACACACAAAGAAATCGAAAATCCGCTTGTGATATTGTGTATTTAACCTTAACGATAATTTCAATGACACTCTGGTTAAGAGTGTCACAATTTTGCAGACAGTGGAGAATTTTGTCGTTATTAAAAGTTTTCATTATAGTCGGACAATTAAAGAAGAGTTATTTAGTAGATTTTGTATGATTACAAAAAACACTTGCATCACCACCAGGACTTTTTGTGCATCAAGAGTAGCTTTAATCGAAAGTTCAAACCAAGAAATTTCTTAATCTTAGGCATAATATTCAAGTCCCAAATCCAAGTTTTATCTTGTGTAACACCAACTTTATTTTTTTGGATCAAATCAATAGTTGTCTTTGTAGAGAACCAACCATAATCATTGTTAGCCCAATAGATTTTATCACGAATATCATTTATTGGTAAAACATAATTTTTAATTTTATCAATGATATAGCATGAAAGAATGGTCTGAATTTGATTGAGAAAATGGGTATTCCATTTCAAGTTAGTAATAGTTCGCTACGAGGATATTCTCATTAATTAAAGGATCATTTGTTCTTAATTTCAATAAAGGTTCATCATAAATTCAACAATCTTTCCAAGATTTAATAGTATTTTCATCACTAACTCTTCACTTGACACCCACATAATTTCCTTCTTAAGTTTCATAAGTTTGTTCCATTGCCAAGAAGATGAGGAGTGATATTGATAGTCCTATAAACAAATAAGAGGATGAGGAGTGACATTGATGAGGAGTGGCATTGGATATAGTATCCATATACTCAATTAGGACGTACCTTTTATCATGTTGGATAATCATAATTATTTTGTTCTTTATTTGGTATTCCTTCCATAGGAGGCATAGGCCTCTCGAGTATCCAGTTTACCAAAGAAACCATATATATAAGTAGGAAATATTTTGAAAAATATCAAATAAATCGAATAATCTGTATACTTTACTAAAGTACATTACACTAATGCTGATGTGGCGCCTCCATGTTTTTTTTTCGGATTAAATCTTTTATTAAATCACAAATTAAGCCAATAAATCTTTTTTTACTAAAGAAATATCTAAAAAATATAAAACTAACCAACAATTTATTTGCTTACATGTTTGATCACGATTTTTTTTATATAAATTATATATAAATCGTAACAAGATGGATTAGTTGTAACTAACAAATTAAATTAATTTTAAACAAATATCTAATCGGTTTAATTATTTACAATCAATAAACATATACTCGGTTGCAACTAAAATATAATTTTTATTTTTTGTCGTTGTTTTATGTATTTTAAATCAAAACTATTAAGATTGCGTCTGATAACCTTATCCCAAATTCTAATTGATTTATTTTATTCGGTAAGATTCGTCTCATTTCTTTTCTCATCCATATACTTACTAAAACATACGACATAAAGCTAACGTGGTGTTTTTACATTTTTTTGGATTTAATCTTTTTACTAAATTACAAATTAAGCCATAACTGAAAGTCTCATAAACTGAGAAAAAGTACAGTCATAACTGAAAGACCGATAAAAGAAACTCCACCCCATCCTAAGGAGTACGACACCCCGGCTGTCCACTACCATCTAGATCACTCAGCATCTGCTCTAACCTGTGGCAAGTCTAAACAACGATAAACAGTTAGCTAACTAATCAAATATAAGTATAAAGATAAATAGCACAAACACACAGAAGAAGAATATAAACATTCAACATGCTTGCACACAATCCTCTTATTATCTGATAACTTATGTGATTCACATTATCCGGTTTTAAAAGTTGTAGCACGAGAAATCTTAAGATTCTCGCCCCCGTTCCTTATCCAACTGGTGATAGTTTGGCACACCTCCACCGGTGGCGTCCCCGCAAACCAAGTATGGACTAGAACCGAAGGAAACCCCCAGCGCCCTCGAGCTAACTGAGTAGAATGCTACCGCCCGTTACTCTAAGGCCAGATATGTAAGTCGGTCGATGATTACTATGAAATACACTAGTGCACACATCATTCACACACCACTGTCATCATTCACACACATATCTGAAAACTAGCTAAGTAAGCCGAAAGGACTTACCTAAAATAGATCTCGACTCTCTAATTTGCAAATTGATCTATAACTGTAGGAATTCAGTAGCCTGTGAAAGGAGGCAAGTGTGTCAGCATACTTTCTAGGTAATTAGAAGTCTAAAACTTCTAAGATAGTAGATCCTATTAGAACAGAATTTAATACAGTACCAATTTATGGTAAAATGACTATTTTACCCTTGGTCCCGAAACTTCCAAAAATTCCATAATTCATGCCTAAACTCTTATTTGAGACTAAAAAGTAATATTCTAACTCCTAAAGATGGGTTTAGTTACAAACTGGCAATTTACCCATTTTCCTATTTTCCGAAAGATCATTAAGGTCCATCTTCGGCTTCAAATATGAAATTCGAATAAACTTATAAAAATTCCGAAATAATTCTCTAAATCATCTATGGTAACCCATCTACTCCTAGGAGCAAGAATTTTTCAAAACTGTTCAACCATCATTTCTATAAAAATTCCCAAAGTTGGTTACAACACTTACATTTCCTATACTTAGCCAAAATTTCATTGTTGGAAAAACAGCTTAACTACTCCACTTTGGGAGCTTATAACTTCTAATCCGACCGTTCATTTCTTCTCAAATTTTAACACGGTAAACTACATATATCTACCTATTATCTATTAAAATTTCAACGGTGGATCTTCTACATAACTCTTTAACATTGGTCTACAACAATGCCAATTTCCAACTCTAAAACTGAAGCAAACAAAAATTAATTTACAGCAGTTCATGTATACAACTATTTCGGACATCTTAACTCAGCAGCTACTATCGACCAACACCACCCATGTTCCAGTCCTAAGTAACGCCTCATCTCTTGTAATAACCGAAAATTTTAAGTTCCTGTAAATTGAAATTAACCAAAGTCCGATGAAATAATCGTAAATAAACAAATAAGTAAATAAAACGAGTTAGTTCTATCATTTTATGTGACCCAGATTCACATAAAATGATAAACTAAATGACCGGAAATAAATTACGTTTTTAATAATAATTAGAAATACGGAATTTAATTCCGTATTATATAAACTCTCGCACAAAACATACGAGTTACGAGTTCCGCAAATTGTTTTAGGAGCTAACCGCTCAATTGTCCCACTTGGGCCCAAGCAGCCAGCCCATTATCCTAAGCCCAAAAACTTAACCTAATCTAATTACCCTAATAACCTAATCCTACGCTAATGACATGCCGCTTCTCCGCCTTGCTTCTGAACCAAAGTCGATACTGCTTCTCTCTCTCTCTCGCAAACCACTGCACCTCACAAAGGTCGTGCTGCCGCCGGACTCACTGCAACCATCGCGCCGCCGCTCGCCGCCGTTAGTCCGGTAAGATACCTTCTCCCTCTTTCCGTCCTTCCTCCGAGTGTAACCGCCCACTACTTACCTTCCTCTATGTGCGACGGACAGCTGCAGTAGCGCACACGCCGGAGCCGCCACCGATACACTGCTCCGCCTTCGTCTTCCTTCGGAACCACTGCGCCGCCGCCGCCGTCCGCCTCCAGTCGGGCCGGTAAGATTCCGACCTCCCTCTTCTTTCCATCCGCCTTCCTTCCGCTTTCTAGTTCGATTCCGAGGGCAGTAACCGCCTTCCTGCGCAGCCAGCTTCTCGGATCTCACCGCACCGCCAATTGCTGCAATCATCAGGCGCTGCAGCACCAGTGGAGACCGCCGGAACGCCAGCCCTTTGCCGCCGGAACACCAACCCCTTTGCCGCCGGACTGCAGTTCCGTAAGCTGGCTCCTCCACTTTTCAATTCCACTGTCATAAATATATATGTGAGCTGCTGTAGTCGGCCTTGAGCATAGTTAATATAGATAGGTAGCTGCTGAAAGTTATACATAAAATGATAGACATAAGGGCTGCTGTAAAATTGTATTTTATGCCTTCAGCTTTTGACTTAAAAACTGCCTATCTTGTCGGCCAATTATTGAACGTTTGGATAAAGATCCACCGTTGAATTTTGGATATGTTATATATGGATATATTTAGTTTAGCATATTAAAATTTGGGAAGAAATGAACGGTCGGATTGAAAGTTATGAGCTCCCGAAGTTAAGTAGTTGAGCAGTTATAGGAACATTGGCTGAACAGTTTGGAGAAATTATTTCTCCTAAGGTTAGATAGAACCTCATAGATGATCTAGAGATTTAATTCGGAATTATTATAAGCTGTTAAGAATTTTATATTTAGAACCGAAGTTAGACTTTACAATTCTTCCGGAAAATAGAAACATAGGAAAAATGTCAGTTTGGAACCAAATAAAATTTTAGGAGTTAGAATATAAATTTAGAACCTCAAATATGAGTTTAGACATGAATTTTAGGGTTTTCGAGAAAATCGGAACCAAGGGTAAAATGGTCATTTTACCCTAAACTAATATTGTAACTAGTATGTCTTAATACCTTATTCGATCTTAGAAGTTTTAGACTTCTATCTACGTGAGAGTGTGCTAATACACTTATCGCCTTTGACAGGCAACTGAGTGGTTACAGTTTACAGAGCGAGTGGTTTATAAAGAGTCGAGCGTTATAACAGGTAAGTCCTTTGGGCTTACTTAGCTGACTTCTAAATATGAGTATAAATGATGATGGTGGTGTGTGATTGAAATGTTTGGAGAGATAGGTTGTGATATATAATTACCGACCTATATTTTGGCCTAAGAGTAACGGGCGGTGGCATTCTGCTCAGTAGCTGGCTGGCGCTGGGGGTTTCTTTCGGGACTAGTCCATACATGGTTTGTAGTGATGCTACCAATGGAAGTCAGCTAGACCTACACCAGTTGGATAAGGAACGGAGGCGAGAACTAATAATAATCCTCGTGCCACAACTTAAATTGAATAATGTGAATCACTTAAATAATAGATAATAATTGGTTGAGTGCCAGCATGATGTTTGTTTATTTGTTTTGTTTCTGCTTGTGTTTGTGCTATAATCATTTTGCTTATATTTGGATAGTTAGCTAACTGTTGATATGTTGTTTAGACTTGACACAGGTTAGAGCAGATGCCGAGTGATCCAGATGGTAGTGGTCAGCCGGGGTGTCGTGCTTTAGGACGTTTTACAGTTTCTGCATTTGTGGGTTTTACAGTTGAACATTGTTTCCTTTCGTACTTTGTTATATTCCATTTTCCGGCTGTAGTCGATCTGGTCACATTCATGCATTATTAAGAACTATTTTATGATTTCTGATTTTTCTTATCTGTGCCTTGTTGTAAGATCTCGTTAAGTTGTTGTCAAACTAAGGTCGGGACCCACTGTGCGGTCCTAACCAGTAACTCCCTAAGTTATAAAATTTGGAGTGTTACAACATGGTATCAGAGCCAGGTTGGCAACAATGGCACTTGAAATCTTCTAAAAGGTCATATAAGTAAATAAACAGAACCCGAAAGGAGTCTGAGTTTTCCAAAGAAGATTTTGGTTTTTAAATGCATACATAGTCGGGTTGGGATAGAAAGTACGGACGACCACCACTACCTCCGCGGATCTCGGCAGCTTAGTACATTTAGAAATGATATATTGATGTAGTAGCTGCTTATAAAGATATGTACAATAGATAACTTATGTCGAAGGTTAGTAGCATAATAATATATTATGTCCTTAATAGAGATTAATAAGTTTCTCACTCCGTTGGCACATCTAAGTAGATTTTGAAGGGTGTCAACGTGAGGATTAGTATGCACATCTTATGTGCATTAGGGTAGACAAATGGCAGACAACTCCTCCGATTGGTTGAGGAACGTCGAGATGGAAAAGTGAAGGCTGAAGGACAACACCAACGACCATGGCATGAAGGGGATCCCGAGTTAACTTAATAGGATCAAATGAAGATTATACATGAGAGTAGTTCCGGAAAAGCATTGGCTGGTCGACAATGATGCAGATTTGGAGCGACATCACAGAGGTTCTTTCAAGTGTGGTGTAAAATGACGATACGAACCACGTAGATACCGTCAAAAACAGTCATAGTAATGAAAGTCAAAGTAAGGTTTAGAACCAATCCAAACAAGAAATATTAAATTCAAGCTTACCGACATACCAAAATATGAAGGTTGTTGTTAGAAGCAGGGCGGAATATGACCACTATTGGCAAGGTAAGTCGGCATCCTAATCAAGAGGGTCCCACCTAGACACTGATAACCTAAGAGTTAAGAAGAGAGATGTCGTCAAACCAACTATGAGGACTTAAAGAGCCGCACAACTGAAGCTTATAGAATTGCCAAAAAGTGGAGGGTAGAATTCATAAGTATGGAGGCAGAGTGACTTTCTATATGACAAGTGAGTTACAAGAAAGATGGTGTTACAAATATCCAAATGATAGAATCTTGAAAGCGGAGTCAAAGGATCACTATAAAGGCAACATTATAATCTAACACCAACTCAGGAACAAGAGTGTGTGAAAATGATCGTGGCATACCCAAGGGCCGTAATAACTTCCCTCTCACAATGGGACTTAAGTTACCAACACCAACGATTCACACAGGAGCACCGCAAGCAGTTGATGACTGAGGTAAAAGAAGTCATGAAGATGTATTTGCGAGCTATCGTGGGAAATCTGATGAGTTCATTGACGGCAGATGAATGATGCAGCTAAAATAGGAAAGAGTATTGTGGGCTTATGGTGAGAAAGAGAAGTGTGAATTATAGAAGAAGCGAAAGGAGTATAAACAGAGAAGCTGGAGGAGATAGTTTTTCACCAAGTAAATCAAACTTCAAAGAGATAGAAGAAAGGTTAGTCTATGATCTTGTAGAAGGTCAACAATAGACTAAATGGTAACTATCGGAGCCTTTACATGTGAGGGTTAACTAGTAGTGACTGGTTGACATATAAGAAGAATAAACACACGGTTACAAATGAATTCTATCGACATGTGGAGAAGTCCTTAAAGAGATCAAATACGACAATTGTAAAGCCAAATCGATACGAGTGCAAGTAATACCGAATAATTCAAGTCAGTAAATCTAATTAAAATGGTAAAGGAAGAGCTGACGGTCAGAAAGGACCCCTTATATAATTAATGATATAAAGAGAATGGTTGTGAGAAGTTGTTTACTTGCGGGCTAAGAAAAAGGTACAAATCATAGTAAGTACAAATGAAGTCGTATTAGAAGAACTAGAGGAGTAAAAAGAATTGATTAGATCCTACGTCAGTCCAGATAGAGGTTACTTAGCATTCCCCACAAATGAGACGGATGGTGCTCTTTCGAGCAAAAGTTGTGGTCAGTTTCTAGATTTACAAAGGAGAGTTTACTTTAGCTTTAAGTTAAAGCCGGGCACGAGACTGATCTCGAAGGCCCCGTGACGCATGGCACCGATAGAGCTGCTTGAAGTGAAGAAGTAGTTATCGGAGTTAGCAGAGAAGGGCTTCATACACCCTAGTGTTTCTCCATGGGGGGCTCCGATATTGTTTGTGAGGAAGAAGGATGGATCGATGAGGTTCTACATCGATTACAGAGATTTGAATAAGGTCACCATCAAGAACAATATCCACTGCCTAGCGTAGATGACCTGTTGGGCCAGTTGCAGGGGGCGTCTGTGTTTTCGATGATGGACTTGAGATCAGGTTATCACCAGCTGAGGGTGAGAGATCAGGACATACCTAAGACGGCATTCCGGACTAGGTATGGTCATTACGAGTTTGTAGTGATGCCATTCGGGCTCACTAATGCGCCAGCAGTATTTATGGAGTTGATGAATGGGATTTTCATCGACTTCTTAGACCAGTTTGTAGTGGTCTTCATTGACGACATTCTAGTTTACTCTAGAAGTCGAGAGGAGCATGCCGGACACTTGAGGACAGTGTTGCAGATTCTACAGGATAGTCAGCTATATGCTAAACTATCCAAGTATGAGTTCTGGATGTCAGAGGTGGTGTTCCTAGGCCATGTAGTGACTACTGAGGGGATTAAGGTCGACCCAGCGAAGATTGAGTCAGTGTCCTCTTGGCAACCTCCGAAGAATGTTAAGGAGGTTCGCAGCTTCATGGGATTAGCAGGTTATTACCGTCGGTTTGTGGACGGGTTTTCCCTGATCGTCCGACCACTTACTTCCCTCCTAAGGAAGACTACTCGGTTCGTCTGGTCTGAGCCGTGTCAGTAGAGTTTTGAGGAGCTGAAGAGGAGATTGACGTCTGCTCCGATCTTAGCACAGCCTGAGGGTATAGAGGACTTTGTAGTGTACAGTGACGTATCCAAGCTGGGCTTGGGGTGTGTCTTGATGCAGAGGGGTAAGGTTATAGCATATGCATCTCGACAGCTGAAGACGTATGAAGAGGACTACCCCACTCATGATCTGGAGTTAGCAGCAATAGTGCACGCTCTTAAGATCTGGCGTCAATATCTCTATGGAGAGACCTGTCAGATCTTCACAGACCATAAGAGTCTGAAGTACATATTCACTCAGCGGGAGTTGAATAACCGCCAGAGGCGGTGGCTAGAGTTGATCAAGGATTTTGACCTTGAGATTCCTTACAACCCCGGAAAGGCGAATGTAGTTGCTGACGCTTTGAGTCGGAAGACGCCTCGGGAGAAGGCGATAGCTCGGTTGACAGTACAGCCACAGTTACAAAGAGACTTAGCTTGGTTGGAGGTAGAGATCCAGTTCCCCGATACAGCTCATCAGTTAGCCACCTTAGAGTTACTTCCTGACCTGTTGGGTGAGATCCGACAGAAGCAGGAGACCTGTCCGACGTTGACCCGGATCCGATACCGGATGTCACGAGATGAGGCACCTCAGTTCACTATCGGTGCCGATGGAGTGATGAGACGACAAGACCGTGTCTGTGTGCCATCAGATAGTGAGCTGAGACAGAGGATACTAGGTGAGGCTCATGCTACCCATTACTCCGTACATCCAGGAGCCAGTAAGATGTATAAGGACGTAAGACGTTCCTTCTGGTGGGGTGGTTTGAGCCTGATGTGGCCCGATATGTAGCCCAGTGTGCGACCTGTCAGCAGGTCAAGATTGAGCATCGTAGATCCGGAGGAGAGCTACACCCACTTCCAGTACCACATTGGAAGTGGGAAGACATTTCTATGGATTTCGTTACCGGATTGAGGCTCAGCAGAGGTTTTGATGCCATTGGGGTAGTGGTAGACCGTCTGACGTAGACCGCACGTTTCATTCCGATTAAGGAAACGTGGCCGGTTAGTCGTCTAGCAGAGGAGTTCACCAGGCACATTGTGAGACTCCATGGAGTACCGAGGACTATCGTCTCCGACAGGGATGGACGTTTTACCTCGAGGTTTTGGCAGCAGGTACATACTGCTTTGGGGACGAGTCTTCACTTTACCACTGCCTACCACCCACAAACAGACGGTCAGTCCGAGAGGACCATCTAGACCCTAGAGGACATGTTGCGGGCATGTGTGCTAGATTGGGGACAGGTATAGCCAGATCACCTCCCACTGGTAGAGTTTTCATATAATAACAGCTGGTATGCGTCTATTGGGATGGCACCTTATGAGGCTTTGTACGGACGGAGATGTCGTACACCGTTGTGCTGGGACGAGCCTAGCAAGGCTGATGGAGTAGTACCAGATCAGATACAGGATGACATCGCCCGGATTGCCTTAGTCCGGGAGAGGATGTTAGCAGCTCAGAGTCGTTAGAAGTCCTACGCTGACAGAAGGCGTCGTCCTTTGGAATTCAAAGTAGGTGCCTAGAGGTGGTTGAGAGTGTCACCTACGAGAGGAGTGAGACGTTTTGGCATTAATGGGAAGTTGAGTCCCCGATACGTCGGTCCATTTGAGATCGTAGAGAGAGTCGGAGAGGTTGCCTACCGATTAGCACCGCCACCGAGATTGGAGGGAGTACACCTAGTCTTTCATGTATCCCAGCTGAGAGTGTACATTCCGGATCCGAGACACGTCATCAGCCATGAGGATCTGATAGTGGAGCCTGACCATACATTTGAAGAGTACCTAGTAGCTGTCTTGGAGCGCAGTGCCAGACGTCTGCGATCCAAGGAGATACCTATGCTGAGGATCCAGTGGTCTAGGAGAGGAGCTGGTGAGGCCACTTGGGAGACTGAAGAGAGTATTAGACGTAACTATCCCGAGTTCTTTGCGGGGTTAGAGGTTACTTCTGTTTGACGAGTTAGTACTCGGATGTTGTGTTGTTTGACCTTTCAGGTTTCCATATTGATTTGAGCGATTTTGTTTCTTTTTGTGATACTTGTTTGTTTGATGCTTGAGTAGCTACTTGGTAGAAAACAAAAATGTCGAGAAAACTAAAATATACCGAAATAAATGTGTGAGTAAGGGAAATAATCTAAGTTTCGGGACGAAACTTCTTTTAAGGGGGCACTGATGTAATAACCGAAAATTTTAAGTTCCGGTAAATTGAAATTAACCAAAGTCCGATGAAATAATCGTAAATAAACAAATAAGTAAATAAAACGAGTTAGTTCTATCAATTTCTGTGACCCAGATTCACATAAAATGATAAACTAAATGACCGGAAATAAAATACGTTTTTAATAATAATTTATAAATACGGAATTTAATTTCGTATTATATAAACTCTCGCACAAAACTTACGAGTTACGAGTTCCGCAAATTGTTTTAGGAGCTAACCGCTCAATTGTCCCACTTGGGCCCAAGCAGCCAGCCCATTATCCTAAGCCCAAAAACATAACCTAATCTAATTACCCTAATAACCTAATCCTACGCTAATGACATGCCGCTTCTCCGCCTTGCTTCTGAACCAAAGTCGATACTGCTTCTCTCTCTCTCGTAAACCACTGCACCTCACAAAGGTCGTGCTGCCGCCGGACTCACTGCAACCATCGCGCCGCCGCTCGCCGCCGTCAGTCCGGTAAGATACCTTCTCCCTCTTTCCGTCCTTCCTCCGAGTGTAACCGCCCACTGCTTACCTTCCTCTATGCGCGACGGACAACTACAGTAGCGCACACGCCGGAGCCGCCACCGATACACTGCTCCGCCTTCGTCTTCCTTCGGAACCACTGCGCCGCCGCCGCCGTCCGCCTCCAGTCGGGCCGGTAAGATTCCAACCTCCCTCTTCTTTCCATCCGCCTTCCTTCCGCTTTCTGGTTCGATTCCGAGGGCAGTAACCGCCTTCCTGCGCAGCCAGCTTCTCGGATCTCACCGCACCGCCAATTGCTGCAATCATCAGGCGCTGCAGCACCAGTGGAGACCGCCGGAACGCCATCCCTTTGCCGCCGGAACGCCAACCCCTTTGCCGCCGGACTGAAGTTCCGTAAGCTGGCTCCTCCACTTTTCAATTCCACTGTCATAAATATATATGTGAGCTGCTGTAGTCGGCCTTGAGCATAGTTAATATAGATAGGTAGCTGCTGAAAGTTATACATAATATGATAGACATAAGGGCTGCTGTAAAATTGTATTTTATGCCTTCAGCTTCTGACTTATAAACTGCCTATCTTGTCGGCCAATTATTGAACGTTTGGATAAAGATCCACCGTTGAATTTTGGATATGTTATAGATGGATATATGTAGTTTAGCATATTAAAATTTGGGAAGAAATGAACGGTCGGATTGAAAGTTATGAGCTCCCGAAGTTAAGTAGTTGAGCAGTTTTGGTAAACTTAAGTTTTTGGCTAAGTATAGGAAATTAGAGTGAAGGAACCGACTTTGTGAATTTTTTATAGGAACATTGGCTGAACAGTTTGGAGAAATTCTTTCTCCTAAGGTTAGATAGAACCTCATAGATGATCTAGAGATTTAATTCGGAATTATTATAAGCTGTTAAGAATTTTATATTTAGAACCGAAGTTAGACTTTACAATTCTTCCGGAAAATAGAAACATAGGAAAAATGTCAGCTTGGAACCAAATAAAATTTTAGGAGTTAGAATATAAATTTAGAACCTCAAATAGGAGTTTAGACATGAATTTTAGGGTTTTCGAGAAAATCGGAACCAAGGGTAAAATGGTCATTTTACCCTAAACTAATACTGTAACTAGTATGTCTTAATACCTTATTCGATCTTAGAAGTTTTAGACTTCTATCTACGTGAGAGTGTGCTAATACACTTATCGCCTTTGACAGGCAACTGAGTGGTTACAGTTTACAGAGCGAGTGGTTTATAAAGAGTCGAGCGTTATAACAGGTAAGTCCTTTGGGCTTACTTAGCTGACTTCTAAATATGAGTATAAATGATGATGGTGGTGTGTGATTGAAATGTTTGGAGAGATAGGTTGTGATATATAATTACCGACCTATATTTTGGCCTAAGAGTAACGGGCGGTGGCATTCTGCTCAGTAGCTGGCTGGCGCTGGGGGTTTCTTTCGGGACTAGTCCATACATGGTTTGTAGTGATGCTACCAATGGAAGTCAGCTAGACCTACACCAGTTGGATAAGGAACGGAGGCGAGAACTAATAATAATCCTCGTGCCCCAACTTAAATTGAATAATGTGAATCACTTAAATAATAGATAATAATTGGTTGAGTGCCAGCATGATGTTTGTTTATTTTTTTTGTTTCTGCTTGTGTTTGTGCTGTTATCATTTTGCTTATATTTGGATAGTTAGCTAACTGTTGATATGTTGTTTAGACTTGACACAGGTTAGAGCAGATGTCGAGTGATCCAGATGGTAGTGGTCAGCCGGGGTGTCGTACTTTAGGACGTTTTACAGTTTCTGCATTTGTGGGTTTTACAGTTGAACATTGTTTCCTTTTGTACTTTGTTATATTCCGTTTTCCGGCTGTAGTCGATCTGGTCACATTCATGCATTATTAAGAACTATTTTATGATTTCTGATTTTTCTTATTTGTGCCTTGTTGTAAGATCTCGTTAAGTTGTTGTCAAACTAAGGTCGGGACCCACTGTGCGGTCCTAACCAGTAACTCCCTAAGTTATAAAATTTGGGGTGTTACAACATGGTATCAGAGCCAGGTTGGCAACAATGGCACTTGAAATCTTCTAAAAGGTCATATAAGTAAATAAACAGAACCCGAAAGGAGTCTGAGTTTTCCAAAGAAGATTTTGGTTTTTAAATGCATATATAGTCGGGTTGGGATAGAAAGTACGGACGACCACCACTACCTCCGCGGATCTCGGCAGCTTAGTACATTTAGAAATGATATATTGATGTAGTAGCTGCTTATAAAGATATGTACAATAGATAACTTATGTCGAAGGTTAGTAGCATAATAATATATTATGTCCTTAATAGAGATTAATAAGTTTCTCACTCCGTTGGCACATCTAAGTAGATTTTGAAGGGTGTCAACGTGAGGATTAGTATGCACATCTTATGTGCATTAGGGTAGACGAATGGCAGACAACTCCTCCGATTGGTTGAGGAACGTCGAGATGGAAAAGTGAAGGCTGAAGGACAACACCAACGACCATGGCATGAAGGGGATCCCGAGTTAACTTAATAGGATCAAATGAAGATTATACATGAGAGTAGTTCCGGAAAAGCATTGGCTGGTCGACAATGATGCAGATTTGGAGCGACATCACAGAGGTTCTTTCAAGTGTGGTGTAAAATGACGATACGAACCACGTAGATACCGTCAAAAACAGTCATAGTAATGAAAGTCAAAGTAAGGTTTAGAACCAATCCAAACAAGAAATATTAAATTTAAGCTTACCGACATACCAAAATATGAAGGTTGTTGTTAGAAGCAGGGCGGAATATGACCACTATTGGCAAGGTAAGTCGGCATCCTAATCAAGAGGGTCCCACCTAGACACTAATAACCTAAGAGTTAAGAAGAGAGATGTCGTCAAACCAACTATGAGGACTTAAAGAGCCGCACAACTGAAGCTTATAGAATTGCCAAAAAGTGGAGGGTAGAATTCATAAGTATGGAGGCAGAGTGACTTTCTATATGACAAGTGAGTTACAAGAAAGATGGTGTTACAAATATCCAAATGATAGAATCTTGAAAGCGGAGTCAAAGGATCACTATAAAGGCAACATTATAATCTAACACCAACTCAGGAACAAGAGTGTGTGAAAATGATCGTGGCATACCCAAGGGCCGTAATAACTTCCCTCTCACAATGGGACTTAAGTTACCAACACCAACGATTCACACAGGAGCACCGCAAGCAGTTGATGACTGAGGTAAAAGAAGTCATGAAGATGTATTTGCGAGCTATCGTGGGAAATCTGATGAGTTCATTGACGGCAGATGAATGATGCAGCTAAAATAGGAAAGAGTATTGTGGGCTTATGGTGAGAAAGAGAAGTGTGAATTATAGAAGAAGCGAAAGGAGTATAAACAGAGAAGCTGGAGGAGATAGTTTTTCACCAAGTAAATCAAACTTCAAAGAGATAGAAGAAAGGTTAGTCTATGATCTTGTAGAAGGTCAACAATAGACTAAATGGTAACTATCGGAGCCTTTACATGTGAGGGTTAACTAGTAGTGACTGGTTGACATATAAGAAGAATAAACACACGGTTACAAATGAATTCTATCGACATGTGGAGAAGTCCTTAAAGAGATCAAATACGACAATTGTAAAGCCAAATCGATACGAGTGCAAGTAATACCGAATAATTCAAGTCAGTAAATCTAATTAAAATGGTAAAGGAAGAGCTGACGGTCAGAAAGGACCCCTTATATAATTAATGATATAAAGAGAATGGTTGTGAGAAGTTGTTTACTTGCGGGCTAAGAAAAAGGTACAAATCATAGTAAGTACAAATGAAGTCGTATTAGAAGAACTAGAGGAGTAAAAAGAATTGATTAGATCCTACGTCAGTCCAGATAGAGGTTACTTAGCATTCCCCACAAATGAGACGGATGGTGCTCTTTCGAGCAAAAGTTGTGGTCAGTTTCTAGATTTACAAAGGAGAGTTTACTTTAGCTTTAAGTTAAAGCCGGGCACGAGACTGATCTCGAAGGCCCCGTGACGCATGGCACCGATAGAGCTGCTTGAAGTGAAGAAGTAGTTATCGGAGTTAGCAGAGAAGGGCTTCATACACCCTAGTGTTTCTCCATGGGGGGCTCCGATATTGTTTGTGAGGAAGAAGGATGGATCGATGAGGTTATACATCGATTACAGAGATTTGAATAAGGTCACCATCAAGAACAATATCCACTGCCTAGCGTAGATGACCTGTTGGGCCAGTTGCAGGGGGCGTCTGTGTTTTCGATGATGGACTTGAGATCAGGTTATCACCAGCTGAGGGTGAGAGATCAGGACATACCTAAGACGGCATTCCGGACTAGGTATGGTCATTACGATTTTGTAGTGATGTCATTCGGGCTCACTAATGCGCCAGCAGTATTTATGGAGTTGATGAATGGGATTTTCATCGACTTCTTAGACCAGTTTGTAGTGGTCTTCATTGACGACATTCTAGTTTACTCTAGAAGTCGAGAGGAGCATGCCGGACACTTGAGGTCAGTGTTGCAGATTCTACAGGATAGTCAGCAATATGCTAAACTATCCAAGTGTGAGTTCTGGATGTCAGAGGTGGCGTTCCTAGGCCATGTAGTGACTACTGAGGGGATTAAGGTCGACCCAGCGAAGATTGAGTCAGTGTCCTCTTGGCAACCTCCGAAGAATGTTAAGGAGGTTCGCAACTTCCTGGGATTAGCAGGTTATTACCGTCGGTTTGTGGACGGGTTTTCCCTGATCGTCCGACCACTTACTTCCCTCCTAAGGAAGACTACTCGGTTCGTCTGGTCTGAGCCGTGTCAGCAGAGTTTTGAGGAGCTGAAGAGGAGATTGACGTCTGCTCCGATCTTAGCACAGCCCGAGGGTACAGAGGACTTTGTAGTGTACAGTGACGCATCCAAGCTGGGCTTGGGGTGTGTCTTGATGCAGAGGGGTAAGGTTATAGCATATGCATCTCGACAGCTGAAGACGTATGAAGAGGACTACCCCACTCATGATCTGGAGTTAGCAGCAATAGTGCACACTCTTAAGATCTGGCGTCATTATCTCTATGGAGCGACCTGTCAGATCTTCACAGACCATAAGAGTCTGAAGTACATATTCACTCAGTGGGAGTTGAATAACCGCCAGAGGCGGTGGCTAGAGTTGATCAAGGATTTTGACCTTGAGATTCCTTACCACCCCGGAAAGGCGAATGTAGTTGCTGACGCTTTGAGTCGGAAGACGCCTCGGGAGAAGGCGATAGCTCGGTTGACAGTACAGCCACAGTTTCAGAGAGACTTAGCTTGGTTGGAGGTAGAGATCCAGTTCCCCGATACAGCTCATCAGTTAGCCACCTTAGAGTTACTTCCTGACCTGTTGGGTGAGATCCGATAGAAGCAGGAGACCTGTCCGACTTTGAACCGGATCCGAGACCGGATGTCACGAGATGAGGCACCTCAGTTCACTATCGGTGCCGATGGAGTGATGAGACGACAGGACCGTGTCTGTGTGCCATCAGAAAGTGAGATGAGACAGAGGATACTAGGTGAGGCTCATGCTACCCCTTACTCCGTACATCCAGGAGCGAGTAAGATGTATAAGGACGTAAGACATTCCTTCTGGTGGGGTGGTTTGAAGCCTGATGTGGCCCGATATGTAGCCCAGTGTGCGACCTGTCAGCAAGTCAAGATTGAGCATCGTAGATCCGGAGGAGAGCTACACCCACTTCCAGTACCACATTGGAAGTGGGAAGACATTTCTAATGATTTCGTTACCGGATTGAGGCTCAACAGAGGTTTTGATGCCATTGGGGTAGTGGTAGACCGTCTGACGAAGACCGCACGTTTCATTCCGATTAAGGAAACGTGGCCGGTTAGTCGTCTAGCAGAGGAGTTCACCAGGCACATTGTGAGACTCCATGGAGTACCGAGGACTATCGTCTCCGACAGGGATGGACGTTTTACCTCGAGGTTTTGGCAGCAGGTACATACTGCTCTGGGGACGAGTCTTCACTTTACCACTGCCTACCACCCACAGACAGACGGTCAGTCCGAGAGGACCATCCAGACCCTAGAGGACATGTTGCGGGCATGTGTGCTAGATTGGGGACAGGTATAGCCAGATCACCTCCCACTGGTAGAGTTTTCATATAATAACAGCTGGTATGCGTCTATTGGGATGGCACCTTATGAGGCTTTGTACGGACGGAGATGTCGTACACCGTTGTGCTGGGATGAGCCTAGCAAGGCTGATGGAGTAGTACCAGATCAGATACAGGATGACATCGCCCGGATTGCCTTAGTCCGGGAGAGGATGTTAGCAGCTCAGAGTCGTCAGAAGTCCTACGCCGACAGAAGGCGTCGTCCTTTGGAATTCAGAGTAGGTGCCCAGAGGTGGTTGAGAGTGTCACCTACGAGAGGAGTGAGACGTTTTGGCATTAAGGGGAAGCTGAGTCCCCGATACGTCGGTCCATTTGAGATCGTAGAGAGAGTCGGAGAGGTTGCCTACCGACTAGCACCGCCACCGAGATTGAAGGGAGTACACCCAGTCTTTCATGTATCCCAGCTGAGAGTGTACATTCCGGATCCGAGACACGTCATCAGCCATGAGGATCTGATAGTGGAGCCTGACCATACATTTGAAGAGTACCCAGTAGCTGTCTTGGAGCGTAGTGCCAGACGTCTGAGATCCAAGGAGATACCTATGCTGAGGATCCAGTGGTCTAGGAGAGGAGCTGATGAGGCCACTTGGGAGACTGAAGAGAGTATTAGACGTAACTATCCCGAGTACTTTGCGGGGTTAGAGGTTACTTCTGTTTGACGAGTTAGTACTCGGATGTTGTGTTGTTTGACCTTTCAGGTTTCCATATTGATTTGAGCGATTCTGTTTCTTTTTGTGATACTTGTTTGTTTGATGCTTGAGTAGCTACTTGGTAGAAAACAAAAATGTCGAGAAAACTAAAATATACCGAAATAAATGTGTGAGTAAGGGAAATAATCTAAGTTTCGGGACGAAACTTCTTTTAAGGGGGCACTGATGTAATAACCGAAAATTTTAAGTTCCGGTAAATTGAAATTAACCAAAGTCCGATGAAATAATCGTAAATAAACAAATAAGTAAATAAAACGAGTTAGTTCTATCATTTTCTGTGACCCAGATTCACATAAAATGATAAACTAAATGACCGGAAATAAAATACGTTTTTAATAATAATTTATAAATACGGAATTTAATTCCGTATTATATAAACTCTCGCACAAAACTTACGAGTTACGAGTTCCGCAAATTGTTTTAGGAGCTAACCGCTCAATTGTCCCACTTGGGCCCAAGCAGCCAGCCCATTATCCTAAGCCCAAAAACTTAACCTAATCTAATTACCCTAATAACCTAATCCTACGCTAATGACATGCCGCTTCTCCGCCTTGCTTCTGAACCAAAGTCGATACTGCTTCTCTCTCTCTCGCAAACCACTGCACCTCACAAAGGTTGTGCTGCCGCCGGACTCACTGCAACCATCGCGCCGCCGCTCGCCGCCGTCAGTCCGGTAAGATACCTTCTCCCTCTTTCCGTCCTTCCTCCGAGTGTAACCGCCCACTGCTTACCTTCCTCTATGTGCGACGGACAACTGCAGTAGCGCACACGCCGGAGCCGCCACCGATACACTGCTCCGCCTTCGTCTTCCTTCGGAACCACTGCGCCCCCGCCGCCGTCCGCCTCCAGTCGGGCCGGTAAGATTCCGACCTCCCTCTTCTTTCCATCCGCCTTCCTTCCGCTTTCTGGTTCGATTCCGAGGGCAGTAACCGCCTTCCTGCGCAGCCAGCTTCTCGGATCTCACCGCACCGCCAATTGCTGCAATCATTAGGCGCTGCAGCACCAGTGGAGACCGCCGGAACGCCAGCCCTTTGCCGCCGGAATGCCAACCCCTTTGCCGCCGGACTGCAGTTCCGTAAGCTGGCTCCTCCACTTTTCAATTCCACTGTCATAAATATATATGTGAGCTGCTGTAGTCGGCCTTGAGCATAGTTAATATAGATAGGTAGCTGCTGAAAGTTATACATAAAATGATAGACATAAGGGCTGGTGTAAAATTGTATTTTATGCCTTCAGCTTTTGACTTATAAACTGCCTATCTTGTCGGCCAATTATTGAACGTTTGGATAAAGATCCACCGTTGAATTTTGGATATGTTATAGATGGATATATGTAGTTTAGTATATTAAAATTTGGGAAAAAATGAACGGTCGGATTGAACGTTATGAGCTCCCGAAGTTAAGTAGTTGAGCAGTTTTGGTAAACTTAAGTTTTTGGCTAAGTATAGGAAATTAGAGTGAAGGAACCGACTTTGTGAATTTTTTATAGGAACATTGGCTGAAAAGTTTGGAGAAATTCTCTCTCCTAAGGTTAGATAGAACCTCATAGATGATCTAGAGATTTAATTCGGAATTATTATAAGCTGTTAAGAATTTTATATTTAGAACCGAAGTTAGACTTTACAATCTATTCTACTTACTAAAACAGAGCACGGGTTGATGACGTGGCGCGCTGTGGACGCAGGATTTTTGAAATTAAGCTCCCACAACTTAAAGCCAATAAATCTTTATTTTTTACACTATTTTTTAAACCATAAAATCTTTTATTATTAAAATAATAATTTTATAGAAACCAAATCTATTATACTTACTAAAACAGAGCACGGGTTGATGATGTGGCGCGCTGTGAACGCACGATTTTTGAAATTGAGCTCCCACAATTTAAAGCCAATAAATCTTTATTTTTTACACTATTTTTTAAACCATAAAATCTTTTATTATTAAAATAATAATTTTATAGAAACCAAATCTATTATACTTACTAAAACAGAGCACGGGTTGATGACGTGGCGCGTTGTGGACGTAGGATTTTTGAAATTGAGCTCCCACAATTAAAGCCAATAAATCTTTATTTTTTACACTATTTTTTAAACCATAAAATCTTTTATTATTAAAATAATAATTTTATAGAAACCAAATCTATTATACTTACTAAAACCGAGCACGGGTTGATGACGTGGCGCGCTGTGAACGCACGATTTTTGAAATTGAGCTCCCACAATTTAAAGCCAATAAATCTTTATTTTTTACACTATTTTTTAAACCATAAAATCTTTTATTATTAAAATAATAATTTTATAGAAACCAAATCTATTATACTTACTAAAACAGAGCATGGGTTGATGACGTGGCGCGCTGTGGACGCAGGATTTTTGAAATTGAGCTCCCACAATTATAGCCAATAATAATTTTATAGAACAATTAAAGCCAATAAAAACAGTTTACATTATTTACTTTTTTTTTATTTTTTCGATAAGTTTTTTAATTTCTTTTTCCTTAAAATAATTTTTTTTTTATCCTTTTTACTTTTGGATGTTTTTTGTTTTTTAAAAAATGATTTTTATTATATTGTTAAAAAAATCTATTTATGAAAAGTATTTTATCAGCAAATACTTTTTATTTTATGAAAATTCAATAATTAATTATTTTTAAAATATAAAAAGTTGATTTTCGTATATAACCAAAAAAATTTTATTTTTTATTCGATAACTTTGATGTTGTTTTTAAAACCTGTTTTTTTTCTTTTAAATTTGTTTAATAAATTTCATTTTTTCATAAAGTGTAAGTTTCGAAAAACATTCTATTACTTTTATAAGGATTTAACAAGGGATACTAAACATTGATTTGAAAACTGACTTATTGTTTGCTAAATTAATATATAATTGTCGAGATTAATTTAATAGTAGCTGAAGTTTTTTTTTCCCTAGAACGTCAGCATAGCTAAATCTGAACCTTACTTTTTATTTAAATTAACTTAATTTCTTATTGTTTGGAAAATTTAAGGACAACATAATCCATCTATCTATATATATAAACATAACTTGGGTAATTTATTTTTTAAGCTAAATCAAAGTTGTGCATTATATAATGATTAAATTTAAAGTAAAAATAATGGTACAATTTTTTATTGGTTAATAATTTATCATTGTGAGAATAGTTAAAGATGAATGATTATTATAGGGGTTATAATTATACCAATAATAATATAGGGGCTCACGTATATCCAACATATAATTACCCGCACAAGGTGCGGGATATAAACTAGTTCTTCCGGAAAATAGAAACATAGGAAAAATGTCAGTTTGGAACCAAATAAAATTTTAGGAGTTAGAATATAAATTTAGAACCTCAAATAGGAGTTTAGACATGAATTTTAGGGTTTTCGAGAAAATCGGAACCAAGGGTAAAATGGTCATTTTACCCTAAACTAATACTGTAACTAGTATGTCTTAATACCTTATTCGATCTTAGAAGTTTTAGACTTCTATCTACGTGAGAGTGTGCTAATACACTTATCGCCTTTGACACGCAACTGAGTGGTTACAGTTTACAGAGCGAGTGGTTTATAAAGAGTAGAGCGTTATAACAGGTAAGTCCTTTGGGCTTACTTAGCTGACTTCTAAATATGAGTATAAATGATGATGGTGGTGTGTGATTGAAATGTTTGGAGAGATAGGTTGTGATATATAATTACCGACCTATATTTTGGCCTAAGAGTAACGGGCGGTGGCATTCTGCTCAGTAGCTGGCTGGCGCTGGGGGTTTCTTTCGGGACTAGTCCATACATGGTTTGTAGTGATGCTACCAATGGAAGTCAGCTAGACCTACACCAGTTGGATAAGGAACGGAGGCGAGAACTAATAATAATTCTCGTGCCACAACTTAAATTAAATAATGTGAATCACTTAAATAATAGATAATAATTGGTTGAGTGCCAGCATGATGTTTGTTTATTTTTTTTTGTTTCTGCTTGTGTTTGTGCTGTTATCATTTTGCTTATATTTGGATAGTTAGCTAACTGTTGATATGTTGTTTAGACTTGACACAGGTTAGAGCAGATGTCGAGTGATCCAGATGGTAGTGGTCAGCCGGGGTGTTGTACTTTAGGACGTTTTACAATTTCTGCATTTGTGGGTTTTACAGTTGAACATTGTTTCCTTTCGTACTTTGTTATATTCCGTTTTCCGGCTGTAGTCGATCTGGTCACATTCATGCATTATTAAGAACTATTTTATGATTTCTGATTTTTCTTATCTGTGTCTTGTTGTAAGATCTCGTTAAGTTGTTGTCAAACTAAGGTCGGGACCCACTGTGCGGTCCTAACTAGTAACTCCCTAAGTTACAAAATTTGGGGTGTTACATCTCTCAAGTTTAACCTAGTCCTAAACGTCTAACTGATTATCCAAATACTAGAAGTGCAGGGGGTCGAGAGCACTTACCTACGAGTCTGCAGTGGTGAAGGAACACAGTAATCTAGCGCCTTTTACACCGCCTTGGCTGCTGAATCCTTGACGACAGAAAGACAATCAGTTTTGGCCCCTAGACTAGACCTAAGTTGAAGACAAGGGTAAGCGGAATTTTTCCTCACCTCACTGCCCTTCTTAGAATTGGAGATGGATGGGGGAAGTTTCCTGGTTGGTTCGAGCCTTCTGATGCAGTGTACTCGAGCCTTCTGCACGTGAATGAGAGCATTCCATCATCGATATGAAACAATGCAGAAGGGAGGGGATAGGAATAGTATCCATTCGACTCATGTTCGCCTCTAAATGTGCGTGCAAATAAGTTTTAAATTTATAAAACTAGAATAAAAGCAAGCGAACCCGCAGTGTACGGATCGGCGTAGATTAGCAAGTTTTCCAGAGTATTGATATCAGGGAATTGGTGAAACAAAGTCAGTTTCAAGTAATCGAGCAATGAAAAGTGTAGAAGTTTTGCAAATATTGGGAAAACAACAATCCTAAAGATCCAGGTATCTAATTGTGGCAATCGATTCAAGATATTCTATAAGTATAAGGACAGAGTTGAGAATTGCAAAGGTATACTAAGGTAAGGTGATGTACTGTGAAGTTCCATAACCCTATATGTCTAACCCAAAGACACTCTCTATAAAGGTTGTTGAGACTGTAGTATAGAAAGGATCTAAATGTAAGAATTGATCTCAAATACCCATGCCCAAACCCAAGGAATCAAAGACAAGCCAAAACGGTTGAGGTTGTGACACTCGAAACCAAAATAGAGGATGTTGAGTCTCACTACTACCTAGAAAGGGCAAGCCAAGGCTAGGTTAAAGGTAATCTTCAACTTTGGATCAAAGTAAAAGCAAGATTCGTAAACTAGGAGAAATCACGGCTAGATCTTGAGAACCACGGCCGTGGAATCCAAGAACAGCCCGTGATTTAGGGTGTCGACGAGGTTTCTCTAACTCTCAAGGTCCAATCAATTTACGATCGATCTATCATCATCTAAGCCACAACTATCAACCCTTCACCTTAGAATTGCTAAAGAGTTTTAGCCAACAATCATTTTCATGATATCAATATTCAAATTAAGAAGAATAAAAGATGAAAACCCTCGAAAACTCAAATAAAACTCAAAATCAATCTCGAAATCCAAACACAAAGTCGTATGTTTATGAATCTAGAAGAATATGAATAGAAACCTCACAAAGATCTAGAGAAGTCACAAAGGACGGGATGTCAATCCGTTGTCGAATGAAAACCCTAGAATATCTCACAAGGTACACAATTTCCGAAAAGTATGTCCTTCACGAATCTTCAAGCGAATCTCCCAACGACAGCTAAATGTACGTGAAAGTAAGGGGTAAGTGAGCGTAAGCGAGCCCCCGAAAAATCTCTTCTCTAGCCTTTTAATAAGGCGAGGTAGGGTTACGAGAAAGCCCAATGACGTGGCAAAATATGACACGTCACAGAATCACCGAAATCACGGCCAAGTACAACTTTCCACGACGTTGTTTAGGGTGTGGAACCAGATTACGGTGCCATAGTATTTCCACGGTTGTAATATAGACCGTGTAACTCTCTGGAGTGCTCCAAACCCAAGTCCACGTTCATGTTGCCAAATCCACGGCCGTGGTTTAGGGCGTGGAAGTCAATTTCCTTCTCCACGACCGTAATTCAGGGCGTGGACTTGCTTTTCTTCTTTCTTTGCCTTTGTTTCATGCAATCTTCCATTCATGCTCCTTCCTTAGCCTTTCTAATGCATCTCCTTGCCATCAAATGTGATCGAACACTCCTTTCCTTCCTTATTTGCTCCAATCCAAGCTTTATTCACCTAAAAACACAAAGAAGCTAGTGTAGATCTCTATATCGACAAAGTGGGTGAACTAGCTCACAATTGCTTCAAACACATATCTAAGAACACTATAAAGAGGGAAAAACAACTAAAACAAGTGCCTAAAATATCGTTATATTTCATACTAACAACTCACCTACTGAAGGGTTGTGTGAAGAACCTATGTCCCAGGCGTAGGTACGTGTGCAGCAGTGTTGCTACCTTCTTGATCTCGCAGCGAGAAGAGTCTGGCTCGTCTGGGAGTGTCGCAGCAAGGAACGTCTGGCTCGTCTGGGGAGGGATTGGAAACTTACGTTGCAGCACTGAGATAGTCCACCTATCTACACTTGTACTCGTCTATGCGGAGATCTCGTCACCCCTGCAGATAGGTCTATTTAGATCGAAAGAGATGACAACAAAGTAGGAGAGGGGTAGGACTCACCGACTGTGTGCTCTGCCCTGATGTAGAGGGGCACCAAGGAAGCTGCACTGCTTGATCTAGGCTCGCTGGTTGAGCACTCCCTGCGTCTATAACGAAGGAACGAGTACCAGGAAGGTTGGGAAAAACGTATGAAGAGTCGGGAGGGGAGAAGGTGTTACGAGAGTAGCCAGAAGGGAGGCGACATTCATGGAGTGAACCTGGATAGATTGAAGCGAGGTCGGAAAGGAAAGAATCATAGAGGCGTGATATCCTGCGTGATCTCAAGATCATTACAAGCTGAAGGGAAAGACGTAACTGCTGCTCCCTGGGCTAAGAAGTGACGAACAGAAGGTCATCCCTCCTGTATCGCTTCCTAGGTTGCGTTGCTCCTCTTGCTGGGCTCCAAGGCAAACGGTGTAGAGGTGAGACACATACAAAGCGGCCCAACTAAGAAGGGCAAGGCTGGACGACTTGGGCTGAGGCAAGGAAGCACAATGTGGGCTGAAGCAAAGGGTAGGAAAGGAGTGGTGTGGTTTTGTCAAGGCTTATCACAGTCTTGTCAAAATGTGTCAAGGCTTCGTCAAGCCCATGCATGGCCTTGTCACGATCTTGTCATGGTCTCGTCATAACCCATCATGGTCTCGTCTTGGTCTCGTCAAAACTCGTCACGACTTTGTCAAAGACAAGTCATGTTATAAACTATGGTTTGGATAAGGTTTGCTATAAACATCTTATCATTTTATGTGAAATAATATTACATAAAGTGATAAAATTTTGAGATATTGTGTCCAATTAGATAGACAACTAAGGATCAAAAGATCGAAATCCGGTTGTAACACCCCAAATTCTGAGAGATCGGGGAGCTACTGGTTAGGACCTCATCCGTTGATCTATATCATTATGGAGAGAACCACCTAGCAAGAAGAGAAATCAAGAAGCAAGGAGAAGGAAAGACATGAACATGCATAAAGACTTCAACTACTAGGAGAAGAAGAAATGACATGATCGAGAAGAAGAAGAGACTAAGTCATTTTAGAATTCTTCGTACTACAAGATTGAGGGTGCATGAAAGTCTACTCAACCATGCACATTTCCGTAAAAGGACAAGATTCATTGATCACATGCACAAGAACAAGCTCGTCCATGCGCATCTTTCAACTCAACCATGGAAGGAAGAAGAAAGCACCAACCATTCACCTACACATCTTCTAACTAAACCATGCTAGGACATAGAGGGTTCTAACCCCATGTATCCCTAATCGATGCAAGCATGCATGAACATAGAGAATGACAGGTCCACTCTTTCCTTTTCGTTTCAACCATGCAGAAGCATAGGGAACCCGAAGATCACACTTCACCCGATTCAACTGAAAGTATCTCCGGACCAGCCCCGGTTCACACATGCATTGCTCGCCGATCTCCCATGCGTGTGTACGACCTTCTTGGAGCGAGCCAACCATGCATCGTACCCAGTTTGGTCCATTCATGGAAACTCCCTTTTCGGTCCGAACTACAAGACGCATATTATACATCCATGAAGACCGGATCACCCATGCAAGCTTACCTAACCATCCATGCACTCGTGATGATTGGCCCATACACGCTATTTTAAATCCACCATACACCCATGGAGAATGGTCCAAATCTTGTGGCCAATTTTGGGTCAAAGATATTATATTTTCTGTCCATGAAAACTTCTTTAATTATGGGTTAATTTTTGACCTTTTGATTGTTAATTTTCAGCTCATATTTCTTTTAATTATTTTACAAATAGTTTAAGTCTTCTAATAGATAAGTTTAAAGATAGATTTAGAGAATCAAGTATATCTTTTACAAGATATATTTGATTGATCCTATGTAATATTATGTTAGAGTAGATTGAGAGAATCATGTATATCTCTTACAATATATATTTGATTGATGTTAGAGGATCCTATTAATATTATCTTAGAGTACATTGAGAGAATCATGTATATCTTTTACAAGCTATATTTGATTGATGATCCTATGTAATATTATGTTAGAGTAGATTGAGAGAATCATGTATATCTTTTACAAGATATATGTGATTGATGTTAGAAGATCCTATGTAATATTATCTTACAGTAGATTGAGAGAATAATGTATATCTTTTATAAAATATATTTGATTGATGTTAGAAGAGCCTATGTAATATTATCTTAGAGTAGATTGAGAGAATCATATATATATATATATATATATATATATATATATATTACAAGATATATTTGATTGATCTTATGTAATATTATCTTAGAGTAGATTGAGAGAATCATGTATATCTTTTACAAGATATATTTGATTAATGTTAGAAGATCCAATGTAATATTATCTTAGTCTTTTACATGATATATTTTATTGATATTAGAAGATCTGGGATGCTATCATGTACTCACGCCTCTCCTACATATATAGGATACCCGGCGCCTGTTATCTCTTCGTCTTCATCCTCCTCAATTCGGAGCAGATTCAAGTCGGCCGACATAAGAAAAACAAGAACAAGCGGCGTCGATCACAAGTTAATAGTACAAATCCCTTGTAAATGCCGTGCGTGTCGGTTATGGGCCGCCGGATACCGGCGGTGATCCGATCTGGTTCCGTCTGGAGGTTTGGAGGGTAGGTCGAAGTGGTTCGGGGTCGGATCTTGATGGCAGATTTTATCGATTTCCCAGTGATTTCGCTTTCGCCTGCCGAGTGTTGATCGATTGGGAGGAATAGTGATGAAGAGGAGGCAGAAGAAGCGGATGATGAGGGACCGTTACGAGGGGCTTTAACGCTTCCATGGATTCCTTGGAAGAGGCTTTACCTATTAGGTGTGTTGCGTTGCTTATCTTCTCCTGGTTTCATTAATCTTTTGTGCTGCGTGATCCGTATTGTGATTTTGATTGAATCTTGTGAAATTTACCGAACAATTTGGTCTCCAGAAGGCGAATCTTGATGTTGTTTCGTTATATGAAATAATTTACTATTTTGAATGTATTTTGTGAGAGGAGTGTATGCGCAAGAAGGTTTCTTGTCATGAAGTTCCTTCCCTGCAAATCCACATATAATTCTTGTGAGATTCATACATTGATGCTTTCTTTGGAAGCACTTTGTTCAATTCTAATTGTTTCTGATATGAAAACAACATCAAGAAAATTTGTAAATTTCACATTATTCGATCAAAATCATAGTTAGAAATTCAAATCGATCACACACCACAAAAAATTAATGAAAACAGGAGAAGATGCAAAGCAACGCATCTCGAAGGTAAAGCCTCTTCCAAGGAATCCATGGAAGCTTTAAAGCCCTCTCTTAGCGGTCCCTCATTCTCCGCTTCTTCTTCCTCCTCTTCATCACCGTTCTTGCCAATGGATGAAGACTCGGCAGGCGAAGGGTGAAATCATATGTGGATTTCCTTCGGAAATCGATAAAAGCTCCAATCAAGATCCGACCCCGATCCACTTCGACCTACCTCCTCCAAACCTCCAGCCGGAACTAAGATCAAACTATAACACAGACATGCACTACATTTACAAGGTTTTTTTTTTACTATTACCTTGTGATGTAAGTGATATTTTGATAACCCCCGCATCATTGCCTTGCGTATCTCCATTGTCTAAATCAATAGTTTGGTTACTTTTTTCGTTTTTTTCTTTGTAAAAAAATGGGGTTGTTCAGCATATAATTGATATTTCTTAGTTTGTACCTCTTTTTATGTCTTTTCCATGATTATTTGTTTTTTTTCTTCCACAAGGTGTACACAATATCAAGCTCTTTTTTATTCATTTATTCATTATAATTATCTTCAGTGGTGAACTTACATCTTCACTTGAAAATCTTACTAATCACGAGTATTTGTAAGACTTTTGTGCAATAATCTTAATTCATATATGTCATTTGCTCATCCAGCTCTGCGCCAATCATAAACACTATTGCCTTATTTTATTTACTTATTTGTGCAAGCAGGATTTTGAGTAACAACAATCTCTCCGGGACAATTCCATACTCACTTTCAGACCTTGCCAATTTGATCAGTCTGTATGTGAACATGCTCTTAGGATACCAACATTTATAGTTCTATGTTTGAGCCTCTTTTATGTTTGATCAGTCTTTCATGCTCTTAGGCTTAAGTGGAATGATTTAACAAGTACCTGCTCAGACTTCCATTTAATTTGATGCTGCTTGTTGTTAATTTATTTTAGATACTGAACTACTTGATCTATTTCCAGTAATTTTTTTTTATCAGTTTGAGCATGTAGCATAAACGCTGGTATTCCTTGGATCTTATTCTATTTTTTTGTGTTACAATTTTACAGGGAACAACTTAAACTGTGGAGGAAATTCTTCTCATCTATGTGCATCTAGTAGCAGCAGTTCGGGTTAGATTGACTTAAGTTTGTGCTCATCTTTTATCACATATTGGACCCAACAAAGTGTGAACTGACCAATTATCACCTCATCTGCTAACATGATCTTCACATAAATCGAAGTTTGGTATAATCTTTGGATATCATTGGAGGAGTTGTTGGTGTACTTTTGATTGTTGTCTTGATGAGCTTTGTGTATAACTTCTCCCTTCTTATGCTAATGCTGCCTATCCTTGATTCGATAACATATATTTCATTTGGAACTAAATTGTTTGTACATCTTGTGGTATGTTTGTTGATCAACTCAAGCATCATCATGAAATCTAATTCACCTCAAACATGAGTACAATCTATTGCAATAAGATTGCAACTTCACAAGAAACTGTTTTTTTTTTCCACCAAAGGCATTTCTGTTCCTTCTTTTCTTACCTAATAGAGATAAAACCGGAGAGCCTATTTTGGATTGGCCTACAAGAAAACGAATTGCAGTAGGCACTGCTCGTGGATTGGCTTACCTTCATGGCCACTGCAACCCCAAGATCATCCACCGTGATGCCAAGGCTGCTAACGTGTTACTAGATGAAGATTTTGAGGCAGTTGTTGGCAATTTTTGCTTGGCAAAGTTGGTTGATGTAGGAAAAACCAATGTGACTACACAAGTATGCGGGACGATGGGACACATTCCACCTAACTACCTTTCCACTGGAAAGTCATCAAAGAAGACAGATGTGATTATGCTTCTTGAACTAGTAACAAGTTAGCATGCGATTGACTTCTCACGCATGGAAGAAGAAGATGACGTCGAAAATCCAATCCAGAGAGTCCACCTAAACACACAAAGAAATCGAAAATTCACTTGTGATATTGTGTATTTAACCTTAACGATAATTTCAATGACACTCTGGTTAAGAGTGTCACAATTCTGCAGACATTGGAGAATTTTGTCGTTATTAAAAGTTTTCATTATAGTTGGACAATTAAAGAAGAGTTGTTTAGTAGATTTTGTATGATTACAAAAAACACGTGCATCACCACCAGGACTTTTTGTGCATCAAGAGTAGGTTTAATCGAAAGTCCAAACAAAGAAATTTCTTAATCTTAGGCATAATATTCAAGTCCCAAATCCAAGTTTTATTTTGTGTAACACCAACTTTATTTTTTTGGATCAAATCAATAGGTGTCTTTGTGGAGAACCAACCATAATCATTGTTAGCCCAATAGATTTTATCACGAATATCATTTATTGGTAAAACATAATTTTTAATTTTTTCAATGATATAGCATGAAAGAATGGTCTGAATTTGATTGAGAAAATGGGTATTCCATTTCAAGTTAGTAATAGTTCGGTACCAGGATATTCTCATTAATTAAAGGATCATTTGTTCTTAATTTCAATAAAGGTTCATCATAAATCCAACAATCTTTCCATGATTTAATAGTATTTTCATCACTAACTCTTCACTTGACACCCACATAATTTCCTTCTTAAGTTTCATAAGTTTGTTCCATTGCCAAGAAGATGAGGAGTGATATTGATAGTCCTATAAACAAATAAGAGGATGAGGAGTGACATTGATGAGTGTTCGCCGCTTAGCGTGCGTGCAAATAAGCTTTAAATTTATAAAACTAGAATAAAAGCAAGCGAACCCGCAGTGTACGGATCGGCGTAGTTAAGCAAGTATTCCACAGTATTGAACTCAGGGATTTGGGGGGTTAAATTCAATCGTAGGTTATCAAGCAAATTAATGTAAGAGCTTTGCAATATATTGGGAAAACAACAATCCTAAAGATCCAAGTATCCAGCTGTGGCAATCGATTCAAGATATACTAAATGATATAAAGACAGAGTTGAGATATGCAAAGGTATGTTAATGTAAGGTAATCGTACGGTGAAGTTCCAAAAACCTTATGTGACTCACCTATAAGAAACTCTCTATACAGGTTGTTGAGGATTCAATATAGAAAGACTCCAAAGGCAAGAATTAATGTCAAATACCCAAACTTATAATCTAAAAAAACTAACTTAACCGATTAAGGTTATGACACTCATAATCGAGGTCGAGGTTGTTGAGGCTTCACTACCACCTAGAAAAGGCAAGCCAAGACTAAGTTAAAGCAAATCTTTAACTTTGGACTAAAGTAAAAGCAGGCTCATAGACTTAAGGGAAATCACGGTTAGTTCTTGAGGTTCCACGGCCGTGGACTCGAGAACAAGCCGTAATTTAGGGTTCGTCGGCGATTCTCTCTAACTCTCAGGGTCTAATCTGTTTACGATCGATCTATCATCATCTAAGCCCAGGTCTAAAGCGAGGTGACGGAATTTCTCTTCATCCGTCCTTTTATAATGTATGGTGTAGTAGCGGCCCGGCCCAATCTTTTAAAAGATCGTGGCTTAAAATGTGGCGAAAAAGATCGCCAAGATCACGGTCGTGGAAGCTTCCACGACCGTAATTTAGAGCGTGGAAATCAACACGGTTTGAACACTTGATTCCACGATCGTAAAAGTCTCTGCAATGAATCACGCTTCTCTAGCCATGGTTCCACGATCTTGGAACTGAACGTGGAAAGTGGTACGGCCGTATTTTAGAGCGTGGTTTAGGGCAAGAACGTGATTCTTCCCTAGCCTCGTGCATTCCTCAAGTTAACTCTCCTTTGGCTCCTAGAAATGCCCTCAATCCATGGGCATACTCAATCAACTCATCTTTGCTCAATTCCGTTCGGAAATGGCTCTCAATCACCTATAATCAACATAAAGCTTGTGTAGACATCCATATCGACAATATAGGCAAACTAGCTCACATATGCATCAATGCTCAATCAATGACTATCAATATGAATCAAATACACTTAGAAAACGTGCCTAAAATATCACAATATTTCATGCTAACAAATAACCCCATACTTAACACTTGCTTGTCCCTAAGCAAGGTCTCTCAAAAAGCTTTAGAACAAGAGTTAGGATGAAATATGTGTACCTTCTCAAAGCAATACTTCTTTTGGATAATGTGCCTTCTAATCAAATAGATCATTCTCAAACCTTGCTTCATTCGTTTATAAGACTTTCATACACTTAATCAAAGAGTAAAGAGTAAAGAAAGCTCATGAATCAATTAAACTTCAATACAGGCATCATAACCTTCAAACATTATCAAAATCAATCATAAGAAACTTCAATTTAGATCACCAAGTCATATAGCATTCTTTTGATCTTAAGGACTTTCAAATAAGGTCTAGAATGTGGAAAGGGAAGGAAAACTTTAAGGAATGTGGTGCATGAATCCGGGAAAGTGGATAACTACTCTTTTTCTTCTTCTCTTGCGGTTTCCGCAGCACTTTTAACTTAGAGCTTCGCTCTTTTCTTTTCATTTTTCGACTTTACTTTTGGAGTTATGGATAGAGGTGCACAAAAACCGAAGCCTAGGAGATTGGCGTTTCTCAATTTTTGTGAGATGCCTCAAACCCTTAGCGCACATACCATAATCCGTTAGGAATATCGCTCAATCCGGTTTTGGCAAGACACAAACACCCGGCTATGTGAATGGTGCCGAGTTACTCATCGTTATGATTGACTTCCCCAAACCTAAATTTCTTTCTATTCTTTTGATTGCAATATTGCTTTCATGGCCCTCCCACATCAAACATGCCTTTTTCATTCACTTCTCCAAGTTCCCGGATAGGTAAAGGAGGTCAATATTTCAATGAGGAGCTAAAATGATCAAAGAAAGAAGAAAGAAACTCGAATTGCCTTAATCATCTCAACAAGAAGCATAAGAACTTATATTGTGATTTCAACCTTATTTTCTCAACATGATTTAAGTAACATTCTTCACATTATGAAACTTGCAAAAGAGGTATAATCCATTCATTCAAATTTCTTTTCAATTCACTATTCTTTTAAGCATGCAATTGTCATCAAACTCAATTCACAAGTGATATTATCATAGAATTCATCTCTAACATAGAAGCACATAATTTTTCAAAATTTTTCAATTTTTATGGATTTTTCAAGTTCTTTTTCATGCAATGCAATAATGAAACGTGCAACAATAAAATGAAATGCATGATAGTCTCGAATAGAAGCAAACATAGTGAGTAAGAGTTATTACAAACTTTTAGTCACACCCCACCCCATACTTGGAACAAACAATGTCCCTAATGTTTAAACAAAAGAAAGAAAAGAAGAAAAGAAAAAGAAACTCACAAAATGGCGGTGGAGCGGCTAAAGCTAATTGTCATCATCATCATCACTGCGGCGCTCGTGGAGGCGGGAATAGAGAGAAGCTGGAGTCGTAGTGCCGCCCAAATTGCTGGCGGTAGACGTCTCTCATCATGTGATCGAGGTCGTCCATGCGTCCGTCTCTATCATCGGCTCGAATCTCCAATGCTCCTACTCTCTCCGAAAGTCCAGTAGCCCAATCCGGCATCTGCTCATACCATCCCGGAGCCTGATTGTACCATGCTGGAGCGTCGGATGGTGCTGGTGCTGATGCAGATGGTACCTATGTAGACCATGGAGGTGGAGCTCCATACCATGCAGGAGGTGTCTCAGCCCATGTGGGTCTCTCACTCACGCTGGCGCGGCGAGAAGACGAGCCTGAAGCTCTAGCTGGACGTGGAGAACGTCTAGGTACATCGGGGGCCGTATCCGGCTGATCCGGAAACATGCCAAACTCGTGCTCTGCTCCTCCTCCACTCTCATACTGATCTCTCATCTCCTCCTCCTCAACTACTGGTGGTGGGACATATGAGGGAGCTGCAATCCTGTTCGCATGCATAGCAGCGAACGTCTCCTTCCAATTATGGCATCCTGCCATAATGGAGTACTCCGGTAGCCACTCAATACCCCTACCCGTCCTGCTCTCCCAAGGCATGGCCGCATAAGGCGGACCTCTATGTGTGGGGAAGATGAGACCTCTAGTCATGAAGGCATGAAGTCCTAGAGGTACAGCTGGTATGCGGGTACAAGTAGAAAAATCAACTCCCAAACTCCTAGGAAGGTGGGTAACTATCCCACCATATCCAATGTTGCCCCTCCTCTTGTTCTTGAGCTTGCTCATAGTAGCAGCCAAGAGGGTGGCACAGTCAGATCGGCGCCCATACAGCATAGAATACAACAAAAAGAGCTCATCCGTCTTGATCTTTTGGGGCGTCTCCGTCCTAGGGAAGAGACACTCCGAAAGAACACGGTGAGCAATCTTCAAGGCTAAGTGGTACATCAACTTAGCCTTGGTGTCAGCAGGTTGCCAGCGGTCCTCGCTGGCGTAAATCATCGCTACCTCCTCCCAAAAATCTTTGGCGTAAACGCCACTAGGAAAACGACCGTTAAAGGTCTCATGGAACCCAAAGAAGGTTCCGAACTCACGAATGGAAAAGTCATAGTTTCTTTCCATAAGACGGAAAGAAACGGTCCTGTCTACATGGCTGTGCTTAAAAGATGTCACAACCTCTCTCGTAATCTCCTCGTAGGCGTCTTCTCGGATAGCCGAGAAGATAACTAGTCCGGCTCTATCCAAGAGCCAAGTAAGGTCCTCTATGATGTTAAGAGGAGCTAGATCCTCTAACAATAGGTATCTAGGACCAATCACAGCCCTCTTATGGATCCTCTCGAGTGCCTCAAGGTGATCCTCATGAATGGTCGGTACTCTAGGGCTAGGAGGTGAGGGTGATGAAGGTGATGATGGAGGTGAAGGGGAGGAAGGTGGTGGTGCTCTAGAGGATGAAGAAGAAGAGGGATTACCCTTCCTCTTCTTATTTTGGTCACTCTTCTTCTCCTTAATTCTCCCAGAAACTCGCCTCACAAAGTCCATCACTTTTAAGAATCACGGTCTGTTCTTGCCTTTCCACGGCTGTGGTTCTCCCAAGAACCGTGATTCGTCTCAGTTTTTCGCAAATCTCAGAAATCAACACTCAAACTCAACAATCCGGCAGCCCTAGTCTAATTCCCTCCAATTTCAATCAGTTATTCCTAAGATTTCTAACAAAAACGAACCAAATTGACAAAGATCAAGAAGAGTGGAAAAACCTATGTTTCGGATTTTAAAATCCGAATTGTGTGTTCCTTGGTGAATTGCCGCTCGATTCGTCGCTTGGATCTTGTTGGTGGTTGAATTTGCTTCAATTTGGGAAGAAGAATCGTTGAAAACGATTAACAAACGAAGATTTGGAGGAGGGGCGTGGATTCGGCGTTTTGGGTCGTGGAATTGGGGATTGTGGAGTGATTTTTGTGAAGAACGTGGTTTATATAGTCACAGGCAAAATTTTGAAAATCACGGTCTGTCGGGGGGTTCCACGGCCGTGGAAATGTACGGAACCGTGGTTTTGATGATTTTTCAAAGGCTTTTGGAAATTACGGGCACTGTAGCTGTCACGACCGTGGTTTAGGCCGTGGAACTCTCTGTAATGCTCCAAAGTCCAAGTTTCGTCACTTTTCTTCAACATCATTCTTCCCTTTTCCTTTTCCATCGTTTCTACATCCAAAAACACGAACATACCCGAAGGAATCGAGGCAAAATATAGCGAAAAACGTCTAAACTAAACTAAACTAAGAATCGAAAACAAAAACAAAAATGCAATACCTTGGGTTGCCTCCCAAGAAGCGCTTTGTTTAAGGTCCGTAGCTAGACCAATCTCGCACTTATTCGAGTGCGGTAGGCGCGAACTCTTCAGCTTGGAGTTCCGGCGTATACTTCTTTAGTCGTTGGCCGTTCACCTTAAAGCTTCCGCCCGCTTCACCCCATACTTCAACTGCACCATGGGGGCAAATACGCTTAATTAGAAAAGGTCCGGTCCAACGTGATTTAAGCTTACCTGGAAAGAGACGAAGCCTTGAATTGAAGAGGAGAACTTGATCTCCTTCTTTGAAGTCCTTTGAAATGATATGCTTATCATGCCAACGCTTTGCTCTCTCCTTGTAGATCTTGGCGTTTTCATAAGCGTTCAAGCGGAGTTCGTCCAGCTCATTAAGGTCTAGGAGAAGCTTCTCTCCCGCTTCCTTCATGCTGAAATTCAACCACTTGATAGCCCAAAACGCCTTGTGCTCCAACTCTACCGGCAAGTGACAAGACTTCCCATACACAAGGTTGTATGGTGTGGTTCCTATGGGAGTCTTGTACGCAGTCCGGTACGCCCACAATGCATCGTCAAGCTTCAAGGACCAATCCTTCCTAGTCCTTGAAACCATCTTCTCTAAAATTCCTTTGATCTCCCTATTTGAGATCTCAACTTGTCCACTAGTTTGTGGATGATAAGGGGTAGCGACCTTGTGAGTAACCCCATACTTAGCTAGAAGAGCTTCAAAGCGCCGGGCAATGAAGTGAGAACCTCCATCACTAATGATAGTCCTTGGCGTCCCAAATCATGGGAAGATGGTCTTGTTAAAGAACTTAACCACCACCATGGCATCATTGGTGGGAGAGGCAATTGCTTCCACCCATCTAGAAACGTAATCTACCGCCAATAGTATGTATTGGTTTCCACAAGAGGATGGGAACGGTCCCATGAAATCAACTCCCCAAACGTCGAAAATCTCCACCTCTTGGATGTTGTTGAGGGGCATCTCATTTACTTCTAGAGATATTACCTGTTCTTTGACAAGCATCGCAGCAAGAAACAAAGGATTGCACATCTCTAAATAAAGTAGGCCAAAAGAATCCAGATTGCAATACCTTTGCGCTAGTCTTGTTCGAACTAGCGTGTCCTCCACAAGGTAGTGAATGACAATGGCGGATGACACTTTGCATCTCATCTTCCGGCACACATCGCCGAATGATGCCATCCGGACCTCTCTTGAAGAGGAGAGGCTCGTTCCAAAAGTATTCCCGGACATCCTTAAAGAACTTCTTTCTTTGTGCGTAGGATAATCCGGGCGGTATCTCATGACAAACCAAATAGTTAACAAAATCAGCAAACCATGGTTCGTTACCTTTGGAGGTCACGTCAATGCACTCTTCTATAATGTGTAGGTGTTCGTCCAGGAAGGAGTCACTAGCATCGCACATAACCTCAAAGAGAAGAGTCCAATCCGGAGGTTGGATAATAGGTGTTGAAATTAGAGCTTGCCGAATTGTGTTAAACGCATCCAAACATTCCTGCGAAAACTCAAAAACTGCATCCTTCATCAATAGATTAGTGAGCGGTTTTGATATTTTAGAGAAGTCTTTAATGAAACGTCTATAAAATCCAGCATGTCCTAGAAAACTTCTTATCCCTTTCACCGAAGTTGGGGGAGGAAGTTTCTCCATGGTCTCTATCTTAGCTTTATCTACTTCTATCCCTCTATTAGAGATTAAGTGACCTAGTACAATTCCTTCCTTAACCATAAATTGACACTTCTCCCAATTAAGAACTAGGTTAGTGTCTTCACACCTTTGTAAAACAAGAGAAAGGTTAGAAAGACAATTGTTAAAAGAGGAACCGTATACGGAGAAGTCGTCGATGAAGACCTCCATGATTTCCTCTATGTATTCGGAGAAGATGGCCATCATGCACCGTTGAAAGGTGGCTGAGGCGTTGCAAAGCCCGAACTGCATTCTCCTATAGGCGAACGTACCCCATGGGCACGTGAATGTGGTCTTTTCCTGATCGTCCGGGTGTATCGGAATCTGAAAGAAACCACTATAACCGTCAAGATAGCAAAAATGTGAATGTTGTGCTAACCTTTCAAGCATTTGATCAATGAATGGCAATGGGAAGTGATCCTTCCTCGTTGCATTGTTGAGCTTCCGGTAGTCTATGCACATCCGCCATCCCATCACGGTTCGGGTAGGAACGAGTTCGTTATTCTTGTTGGTGATGACCGTCATTCCTCCCTTCTTTGGAACTACTTGAACCGGACTCACCCACTTACTATCGGAGATAGGGTAGATGATACCTGCGTCGAGAAGTTTAAGAATTTCCTTCTTGACAACCTCCTTCATGGTCGGATTTAACCGCCTTTGAGGTTGTCTTGAAGTTCTAAAGTCTTCCTCCATTAGTATTTTATGCATGCATAGGGAGGGTTTAATTCCTACTAAGTCCTCAATAGTGTAGCCTAAAGATTTCCTATGTTTCCTAAGGACAATCATAAGTTGATTATGTTCATCTATGCTTAGATCGGAACTAACAATAACCGGAAAGGTAGAATTAAGTCCTAGAAAAGCGTACCTTAGATGAGTAGGAAGTGGTTTTAATTCCATTGCTTTCGGAGCTTCCAATGATCCTTGAGGAGCATCCGATGTCTCCTTAGAAGTTTCTAAGGGTGTTGAATGTGTGAGAGAAGAATCAAAAGAAGTTGAAGAAGTGTCTCGATCACCCCTTTCCACGGCCAAAATTACGGTCTCCCTGCTTTCTCCACGGCCGTGGTTTAGGGCGTGGAAAGGAAATACGGTTGTTATGTTTTCTCCACGACCGTATAACTCTCTGGAGTGGGACACGGTTTGGTTTGTGAAATCCACGGCCGTGGAATATAGTGTATGGCCGTGGATTCTCACGTTTTCTGCCTCATCGTGGAGTTTTTCAAACTCCACTTCATACATCTCTTCTTGTGCTTCTAAGGCTTCAATTGCCTCATTGCACTCTTCTTCTTCCCCTACATTGGTTAGACTCATAGTGATAACTTTTTGTAAAGGATCATTGAAGAGAATCGCACTTACCTCCTCCCTAGACAACCCTTCTTCATCTTGGATATTAAATATATCCTCATCAAAGATTGGCTCCTTCACTAGAGTGGAAAGAACGAACTCTACTTTCTCTTCCCCAATATCAAAAGCGAGTCTACCATTCTTGCAATCGACTATGCAGCCGGAAGTTGCAAGAAACGGTCTTCCGAGTATGATCGGGACCGGACTATCTTCAGGAATATCAAGCACGACAAAATCAATGCGAACAAAGAATTTACCTAGCTTGACTGGGACGTCTTCTACAATACCGACGGGGCGAGTGATGGATCGATCCGTCATGTACAACGTCATCTTCACCGGTTTAGGATCGCCTAAGCCGATCTTCCTGCACAATGCAAGTGGTATGATGCTCACACTTGCTCCTAAGTCACATAATGCGTCGTATGTGACATCTCCCACTCCTATGGAAATGCAAAATGACCCCGGATCCTTTAGCTTTGGGGGCATTTTCTCCTTCACGGTTTTGATGAGATCCAAAGAATCCGAACTCATCTTAACCTCACCGAAATCCTCTAGCTTTCTCTTGTTAGAGAGGATTTCCTTCAAGAACTTGCCATAAGCTGGCATACCTACAATAGCATCGATAAAATGTATATTAATATGCAGCTTACTCATAAGTTCTATGAACTTACCAAATTGTTTATCTAGGCACGCTCTTGCTCTAGATTGAGGGAATGGTAGGGGAGGTTTGTAAGCTGGAGGAGGAACATAGACATCTTCCTTCTCCTTCCCCTTCTCTTTCTCCTTGTCCTTTTCTACGGAGACTTCAACAAACTTAGGCTGCGGATCGGTGGTAGTCACTCCGCTCCTAGTTATGATTGCCATAACCCTTCCCTTAGGGTTGTCCTCCGTCTTCCCAGGAAGTTTCCCTTGATTCCTAGGAACTTCCTCCGCTTGGTTGAACATTTGGTTTTCTAAAACCTTTTGAGCTTTATCAACCTTGGAAATTTGATCATCAACCTTAATGATGCGGTTCTCCAACCCTTGAAGCTTTCCCAAAATCGTTTCCAGCATGGGATCGGGCTTCTCCTTTCCCGAAGTGTTTCCTCCATTTGATATTTTCCCCTGGCTTCTCAAAGGAGCAGAGGAAGAGGAAGGTGGAGTTAGTGAATTAGAATTGGAAGGATAAGAGTTACCGGAATTTTGTTGATTGGAGCGCCAATTGTTGTTGCTTGAACCCCTATTGTTGTTCCAATTGTTGTTCCGGTTGTTGTTATTGTTGTTGTTGTCATTCCAATTGTTCCGGTTATTGTTCCGGTTATTGTTGTTGTTGTTGCAGTTTGTGTTATCACCGCCATTGTTGTTGCCCAAATAGCCAACATCCTTCCCTTGTTGCTTTGGAAAGTTGGTCTTGATAGCCTCCTTCAACTCTTTGATTTCATTGTTGAGGGAGAAAATCTGCTTTTGAGCTTCATGTGTGAGCTTTGCTCCTTGCTCCACATGATTTCCCTCCACTTTCCGGTGGGAATACTTCTCTATGACCCTTGCTTGCTTCTCAATGAAGTCCCAAGCGTCATCTTCTCTCATGTCCATGAATGTTCCACATGAGAGGGATTGGAGGTTGAATTGCGTTCCCGCATCCAGCCCCTTATAGTATATCTCTAGCAATGCGAGTTTGGATATCCCATGATGAGGGCAATCCAATAACAAGTCCTGAAACCTTTCCCAAGATTGAAACAAACTTTCGTTAGATCTCATGGAAAAAGCATTGATCTTACCTCTAAGTTCCGCCGTTTTGGAAGGCGGAAAGAATTTGGTGAGGAACTCCGTGGAAAGGTCTTCCCACGTATCTAGTTTCCCACTAGGAAGAGCTTGGTACCAAGACAACGCTTTCCCTTTCAAAGAGAAGAAGAAGGGCTTGAGCTTGTAGTTGTTGGTAGTAGCATTCTTCGGTCTCATCGTCTCCATCATACACTCAAAATTTTGCAAGTGTTGGTGTGGAGATTCAGCGCTTGTACCGCCAAATTGGTTTTGGCGAACAAGAGTAATAACTTGAGGGTTGAAGCTAAACCCTTGTACATCTTCAGCATCAAAATTCACACCTAAACGGCGTGGTTGTTGCGTTGGATCCATCCTTTGGCCAAGAGTTCTTGGCTCATCATCCACGCGTTCGATCCTTGCGTTCCTAGGTGGAACACGGCGATTAGCAGCTCCTCGTGGATGGAAAGGATTCAAATTGATCGTGGGATTAATTTCCTCTAGCGGTGGCATGGAAGAATCACTATTATCAGCGGATGAATGACTTCTTCTTCTAGATCTTGATGCTCTCCTTGAGGATTTACTGCTTCCCTTATTCTTAAGGTTGCTTATCTCTATCCTCATTTGGAACATCATGTCCTTTAGATCGTTAACTTGAGATTGATGACGATCCATTTCATCCCTTCGGATGTTCTCATTCCATCGGAGTTGAGCTTATTTCTCCGCTAACTCCGCTTGAAGATCACGTTCGTGTTCTTCAGCCATCTTCTTTTCCTTTCGCTTTTGCCTTAAAGTCCTCTCAAGCTCTTGATCGAGAGGTAAGAGGTCTTCGGTGTTCCTAGACCTGCGCATGCACTCAAAAAGATATCAAATAACAAGAGCTAAGCTCCTAAGCTTGACAACCGGAAACCGAATTCGGCCTAGACCAAATCCCCGGCAACGGCGCCAAAAACTTGTTCGCCACTTAGCGTGCGTGCAAATAAGCTTTAAATTTATAAAACTAGAATAAAAGCAAGTGAACCCGCAGTGTACAGATCGGCGTAGTTAAGCAAGTATTCCAGAGTATCGAACTCAAGGATTTGGGGGGTTAAATTCAATCGTAGGTTATCAAGCAAATTAATGTAAGAGCTTTGCAATATATTGGGAAAACAACAATCCTAAAGATCCAACTATATAGCTGTGACAATCGATTCAAGATATACTAAATGATATAAAGACAGAGTTGAGATATGCAAAGGTATGCTAATGTAAGGTAATCGTACGGTGAAGTTCCAAAAACCTTATATGACTCACCTATAAGAAACTCTCTATACAGGTTGTTGAGGCTTCAATATAGAAAGACTCCAAAGGCAAGAATTAATGTCAAATACCCAAACTTATAATCCAAAGATCAAAACTAACTTAACCGATTAAGGTTATGACACTCATAATCGAGGTAGAGGTTGTTGAGGCTTCACTACCACCTAGAAAAGGCAAGCCAAGACTAAGTTAAAGCAAATCTTTAACTTTGGACTAAAGTAAAAGCAGGCTCGTAGACTTAAGGGAAATCACGGTTAGTTCTTGAGTTTCCACGGCCGTTGACTCAAGAACAGGCCGTAATTTAGGGTTCGTCGGCGATTCTCTCTAACTCTCAGGGTCTAATCTGTTTACGGTCGATCTATCATCATCTAAGCCACAACTATCAACCCTTCACCTTAGAATTGTTAAGGGTTTTTAGCCAATAACAGTCATATTGATATCAAATTCAAGAATTAAAAGGTTGAAAGATGAAAACTTCCGAAAACTTTCAATAAACTTCAAACCAATCTCAAAGTCACAATCAAGGACAAATATCGTCACTAAATTCAGAATAGAACAAATAAACACAATCTTAGATAAGAAGGAAGAACGGAATGTCAATCCGTCTTCTAAATCAAACCTAAACAAGAAGAGAAGTCTTCTTGCGAATAATCTTCCGAATCTTCGATCTTCCGTCAATCCGGAAATCTCAATCACAATCTCCACCAAAGTGCGAGATTAGGGCAATTCCAAGCGTAAACGTAGATGTAAAACGAAGTGTAAGCTAAGCTGTAAATGCGTCTAAGCCCAGGTCTAAAGCGAGGTGACGGAATTTCTCTTCATCCGTCCATTAATAATGTATGGTGTAGTAGCGGCCCGGCCCAATCTTTTAAAAGATCATGGCTTAAAATGTGGCAAAAAAGATCGCCAAGATCACGGTCGAGGAAGCTTCCACGACCGTAATTTAGAGCGTGGAAATCAACACGGTTTGAACACTTGATTCCACGACCGTAAAAGTCTCTGGAATGAATCACGCTTCTCTAGCCATGGTTCCACGACCGTGGAACTGAACGTGGAAAGTGGTACGGCCGTATTTTAGAGCGTGGTTTAGGGCAAGAACGTGATTCTTCCCTAGCCTCGTGCATTCCTCAAGTTAACTCTCCTTTGGCTCCTAGAAATGCCCTCAATCCATGGGCATACTCAATCAACTCATCTTTGCTCAATTCCGTTCGGAAATGGCTCTCAATCACCTATAATCAACATAAAGCTTGTGTAGACATCCATATCGACAATATAGGCAAACTAGCTCACATATGCATCAATGCTCAATCAATGACTATCAATATGAATCAAATACACATAGAAAACGTGCCTATAAATATCACAATATTTCATGCTAACAATGAGGAGTGGCATTGGATATAGTATCCATATACTCAATTACGACGTACCTTTTATCATGTTGGATAATCATAATTGTTTTGTTCTTCATTTGGTATTCCTTCCATAGGAGGCATAGGCCTCTCGAGTATCCAGTTTACCAAAGAAACCATATATATGAGTAGGAAATATTTTGAAAAATATCAAACAAATCGAATAATCTGTATACTTTACTAAAGTACATTACACTAATGCTGATGTGGCGCCTCCATATTTTTTTTTCGGATTAAATCTTTTATTAAATCACAAATTAAGCTAATAAATCTTTTTTTACTAAAAAAATATCTAAAAAATATAAAACTAACCAACAATTTATTTGCTTACATGTTTGATCACGAATTTTTTTATATAATTTATATAGAAATCGTAACAAGATGGATTAGTTGTGTAATAACCGAAAATTTTAAACTCCTTTTAATACCGAATCAAACCGGATTCCAAGCCGCCAACTTTTATTCTTTTAATAAAATGAAACGATATTTAATTTCTATCATTTTATGTGACCTCGATTCACATAAAATTATAAACTATGTAACCGGAAATAATTCCGTACATTTAAAACAAAACCGAAGAGCGGTTCAGTGTGAATAACGATCTAGTTATCTTTCCATATTAGTTAGATGAGAAAACCCGGCCCAAATTTCTGGCTCATACTTCTTTAGCCGGCCCAACACTCATCTTGAATCTAATTAGCCTAATTCTAAACCTAGTACACGTTAGCAGCGCTTCTCCTTCACTTGTCACCTTACCTCACGACCCTGGAGAAGGTGAAGCCCCGCCGCACGTCTGGCCAGCCAATCACCACCGACACTCTCCACCGGGACCGCACGCCGGGTGCGGTGCAGACGACCGCCGAAGACGAGCAGTAGTACTCATAATCTGCTTAACGTCCCTCACCGCCACCCTCGCGCCATCACCGAGGAGCAAAACCGCCAGGATTTCCGCCGCCTCGAATGGGTAGCCGCCGCCTAGTGCCTCCCTTCCGGACGGTAACGCTGGTAAGTCTTCACCCTCCCTCTTGAATCATCTCAATCACCATATGTTGTTGAACTGTAGCCCTCTGCTGAACCCAGGCCACCGAAGAGGACGAATCTCCCACCCGGAACCGCACAGACCCTCGGACAGGAAGGACGTCGCTACTGTAGACAGGTCTCCGTCTTCATCACCGATATCGATCAACCCCAGGATGCCCCAACAGCCGTAAAACCGGACCTTCTGCAGCCTGCGTATGTAAGTCCATTTCGGTGTGCTGCTGTTGTGTATAGATAGAATTGGGAATAAGTGTGTTGAATATGCATATGTATATACGGATAGGTGTTTGGATGTATATAAATATATATTTAAATATATATTTAAGTATTTATATATATATATATATATATATATATATATATATATATATATATATATTTTTTGGAGCAAGGAGATATAAGCATTTGTAGATGAGGGTGCGGTGTACGTGTATAGGTGCATCTAGATGAATGGTTTGGAACATATGAATATATATACATACATGCACTAGTGTAGTATACGTAGATATTATATTTTATACATCCATGAAGACCGGACCACCCATGCAAGCTTACCTAACCCTCCATGCACTCGTGATGATTGGCCCATACACGCTATTTTAAATCCACCATACACCCATGGAGAATGGTCTGAATCTTGTGGCCAATTTTGGGTCAAAGATATTATATTTTCTGTCCATGAAAACTTCTTTAATTATGGGTTAATTTTTGACCTTTTGATTGTTAATTTTCAGCTCATATTTCTTTTAATTATTTTACAAATAGTTTAAGTCTTTTAATAGATAAGTTTAAAGATAGATTGAGAGAATCAAGTATATCTTTTACAAGATATATTTGATTGATCCTATGTAATATTATCTTAGAGTAGATTGAGAGAATCATGTATATCTCTTACAATATATATTTGATTGTTGTTAGAGGATCCTATTAGTATTATCTTAGAGTACATTGAGAGAATCATGTATATCTTTTACAAGCTATATTTTATTGATGATCCTATGTAATATTATGTTAGAGTAGATTGAGAGAATCATGTATATCTTTTACAAGATATATGTGATTGATGTGAGAAGATCCTATGTAATATTATCTTACATTAGATTGAGAGAATAATGTATATCTTTTATAAAATATATTTGATTGATGTTAGAAGATCCTATGTAATATTATCTTAGAGTAGATTGAGAGAATCATATATTAGATTTAGAGAATCATATATTGTAATATATATATATATATATATATATATATATATATATATATTTTACAAGATATATTTGATTGATCTTATGTAATATTATCTTAGAGTAGATTGAGAGAATCATGTATATCTTTTACAAGATATATTTGATTAATGTTAGAGATCCAATGTAATATTACCTTAGTCTTTTACATGATATATTTTACTGATATTAGAAGATCTGGGATGCTATCATGTACTCACACCTCTCCTACATATATAGGATACTCGGCGCCTGTTATCTCTTCGTCTTCATCCTCCTCAATTCGGAGAAGATTCAAGTCGGCCGACATAAGAAAAACAAGAACTAGCGGCGTCGATCACAAGTTAATAGTACAAATCCCTTGTAAATGTCGTGCGTGTCGGATATGGGCCGCTGGATACCGGCGGTGATCTTTTCTGGTTCCGTTTGGAGGTTTGGAGGGTAGGTCAAAGTGGTTTGGGGTCGGATCTTGATGGCAAATTTTATCGATTTCCCAGTGATTTCGCTTTCGCCTGCCGAGTGTTGATCGATTGGGAGGAATAGTGATGAAGAGGAGGTAGAAGAAGCAGATAATAAGGGACCGTTACGAGGGGCTTTAACGCTTCCATGGATTCCTTGGAAGAGGCTTTACCTATTAGGTGTGTTGTGTTGCGTATCTTCTCCTGGTTTCATTAATCTTTTGTGCTGCGTGATCCGTACTGTGATTTTGATTGAATCTTGTGTAATTTACCGAACAATTTGGTCTCCAGAAGGCGAATCTTGATGTTGTTTCGTTATATGAAATAATTTACTATTTTGAATGTATTTTGTGAGAGGAGTGTATGCGCAAGAAGGTTTCTTGTCTTGAAATTCCTTCCCTGCAAATCCACATATGATTCTTGTGACATTCATACATTGATGCTTTCTTTAGGGAGCACTTTGTTCAATTCTAATTGTTTTTGATATGAAAACAACATCAAGAAAATTTGTAAATTTCACATTATTCGATCAAAATCATAGTTAGAAATTCAAATCGATCACACACCACAAAAAATTAATGAAAACAGGAGAAGATGCAAAGCAACGCATCTCGAAGGTAAAGCCTCTTCCAAGGAATCCATGGAAGCTTTAAAGCCCTCTCTTAGCGGTCCCTCATTCTCCGCTTCTTCTTCCTCCTCTTCATCACTGTTCTTGCCAATGGATGAAGACTCGGCACACGAAGGGTGAAATCATATGTGGATTTCCTTCGGAAATCGATTAAAGCTGCAATCAAGATCCGACCCCGATCCACTTCGACCTACCTCCTCCAAACCTCCAGCCGGAACTAAGATAAGACTATAACACAGACACGCACTACATTTACAGGGTTTTTTTTACTATTACCTTGTGATGTAAGTGATATTTTGATAACCCCTGCATCATTGTCTTGCCTATCTCCATTGTCTAAATCAATAGTTTGGTTACTTTTTTCGTTTTTTTCTTTGTAAAAAAATGGGGTTGTTCAGCATATAATTGATATTTCTTCGTTTGTACCTCTTTTTATGTGTTTTGCATGATTATTTTTTTTTCTTCCACAAGGTGTACACAATATCAAGTTCTTTTTTATTCATTTATTCATTATAGTTATCTTCAGTGGTGAACTTCCATCTTCACTTGGAAATCTTACTAATCACGAGTATTTGTAAGACTTTGTGCAATAATCTTAATTCATATATGTCATTTGCTCATCCAACTCTGGGCCAATCATAAACACTATTGCCTTATTTTATTTTATTATTTGTGCAAGCAGGATTTTGAGTAACAACAATCTCTTCGGGATAATTCCATACTCACTTTCAGATCATGCCAATTTGATCAGTCTGTATGTGAACATGCTCTTAGGACACCAACATCTATAGTTCTATGTTTGAGCCTCTTTTATGTTTGATCATGCTCTTAGGCTTAAGTGGAATGGATTAACAAGTACCTGCTCAGACTTCCATTTAATTTAATGTTGCTTGTTGTTAATTTATTTTAGATACTGAACTACTTGATCTATTTCCAGTAATTTTTTTATTAGTTTGAGCATGTAGCATAAACGCTGGTATTCCTTGGATCTTATTCTATTTTTTTGTGTTACAGTTTTACAGGGAACAACTTAAACTGTGGAGGAAATTCTTCTCATATATGTGCATCTAGTAGCAGCAGTTCGGGTTAGATTGACTTAAGTTTGTGCTCATCTTTTATAACATATTGGACCCAACAAAGTGTGAACTGACCAACTATCACCTCATCTGCTAACATGATCTTCACATAAATCGAAGTTTGGTATAATCTTTGGATATCATTGGAGGAGTTGTTGGTGTACTTTTGATTGTTGTCTTGATGAGCTTTGTGTATAACTTCAACCTTCTTATGCTAATGCTGCTTATCCTTGATTCGATAACATATATTTCATTTGGAACTAAATTGTTTGTACATCTTGTGGTATGTTTGTTGATCAACTCAACCATCATCATGAAATCTAATTCACGTCAAACATGAGTACAATCTATTGCAATAAGATTGCAACTTCTACATGAAACTATTTTTTTTTTCACCAAAGGCATTTATGTTCCTTCTTTTCTTACCTAATAGAGATAAAACCGGAGAGCCTATTTTGGACTGGCCTAAAAGAAAACGAATTTCAGTAGGCACTGCTCGTGGATTGGCTTACCTTCATGGCCACTGCAACCCCAAGATCATCCACCGTGATGCCAAGGCTGCTAACGTGTTACTAGATGAAGATTTTGAGGCAGTTGTTGGCAATTTTTGCTTGGCAAAGTTGGTTGATGTAGGAAAAACCAATGTGACTACACAAGTACGCGGGACGATGTGACACATTGCACCTGAGTACCTTTCCACTGGAAAGTCATTAGAGAAGACCGATGTGATTATGCTTCTTGAACTAGTAACAAGTCAACATGCAATTGACTTCTCACGCATGGAAGAAGAAGATGACGTCGAAAATCCAATCCAGAGAGTCCACCTAAACACACAAAGAAATCGAAAATCCGCTTGTGATATTGTGTATTTAAACTTAACGATAATTTCAATGACACTCTGGTTAAGAGTGTCACAATTCTGCAGACATTGGAGAATTTTGTCGTTATTAAAAGTTTTCATTATAGTCGGACAATTAAAGAAGAGTTGTTAAGTAGATTTTGTATGATTACAAAAAACACTTGCATCACCACCAGGACTTTTTGTGCATCAAGAGTAGCTTTGATTGAAAGTCCAAACAAAGAAATTTCTTAATCTTAGGCATAATATTCAAGTCCCAAATCCAAGTTTTATCTTGTGTAACACCAACTTAATTTTTTTGGATCAAATCAATAGTCGTCTTTGTGGAGAACCAACCATAATCAATGTTAGCTCAATAGATTTTATCACGAATATCATTTATTGGTAAAACATAATTTTTAATTTTATCAATGATATAGCAAGAAAGAATGGTCTGAATTTGATTGAGAAAATGGGTATTCCATTTCAAGTTAGTAATAGTTCGCTACCAGGATATTCTCATTAATTAAAGGATCATTTGTTCTTAATTCAATAAAGGTTCATCATAAATCCAACAATCTTTCCAAGATTTAATAGTATTTTCATCACTAACTCTTCACTTGACACCCACATAATTTCCTTCTTAAGTTTCATAAGTTTGTTCCATTGCCAAGAAGATGAGGAGTGATATTGATAGTCCTATAAACAAATAAGAGGATGAGGAGTGACATTGATGAGGAGTGGCATTGGATATAGTATCCATATACTCAATTAGGACGTACCTTTTATCATGTTGATAATCATAATTGTTTTGTTCTTCATTTGGTATTCCTTCCATAGGAGGCATAGGCCTCTCGAGTATCCAGTTTACCAAAGAAACCATATATATGAGTAGGAAATATTTTGAAAAATATTAAACAAATCGAATAATCTGTATACTTTACTAAAGTACATTACACTAATGCTGATGTTGCGCCTCCATGTTTTTTTTTCGGATTAAATTTTTTATTAAATCACAAATTAAGCCAATAAATCTTTTTTTACTAAAGAAATATCTAAAAAATATAAAACTAACCAACAATTTATTTGCTTACATGTTTGATCACAATTTTTTTTTTTTATAATTTATATATAAATCGTAACAAGATGGATTAGTTGCAACTAACAAATTAAATTAATTTTAAACAAATATCTAATCGGTTTAATTATTTACAATCAATAAATATATACTTGGTTGCAACTAAAATATAATTTTTATTTTTTATCGTTGTTTTATGTATTTTAAATCGAAACTATTAAGATTACATCTGATAACCTTATCCCAAATTCTAATTGATATATTTTATTCGGTAAGATTCGTCTCATTTCTTTTCTCATCTATATACTTACTAAAACAGACAACATAAAGCTAACGTGGCGTTTTCACATTTTTTTCGGATTTAATCTTTTTACTAAATTACAAATTAAGCCATAACTGAAAGTCTCATATACTGAGAAAAAGTACAGTCATAACTGAAAGACCGATAAAAGAAACTGCACCCCATCCTAAGGAGTACGACACCCCGGCTGTCCACTACCATCTGGATCACTAGGCATCTGCTCTAACCTGTGGCAAGACTAAACAACGATAAAAAGTTAGCTAACTAATCAAATATAAGTAGAAAGATAAATAACACAAACACACAGAAGAAGAATATAAACATTCAACATGCTTGCACACAATCCTCTTATTATCTGATAACTTATGTGATTCACATTATCCGGTTTTAAAAGTTGTAGCACGAGAAATCTTAAGATTCTCGCCCCCGTTCCTTATCCAACTGGTGATAGTTTGGCACACCTCCGCCGGTGGCGTCCCCGCAAACCAAGTATGGACTAGATCCGAAGGGAACCCCCAACCCCCTCGAGATAACTCAGCAGAATGCTACCGCCCGTTACTCTAAGGCCAGATATGTAAGTCGGTCGATGATTACTATGAAATACACTAGTGCACACATCATTCACACACCACTGTCATCATTCACACACATATCTGAAAACTAGCTAAGTAAGCCGAAAGGACTTACCTAAAATAGATATCGACTCTCTAATTTGCAAATTGATCTGTAACTGTAGGAATTCAGTAGCCTGTCAAAGAAGGCAAGTGTGTCAGCATACTTTCAAGGTAATTAGAAGTCTAAAACTTCTAAGATAGTAGATCCTATTAGAACAAAATTTAATACAGTACCAATTTATGGTAAAATGACTATTTTACCTTTGGTCCCGAAACTTCCAAAAATTCCATAATTCATGCCTAAACTCTTATTTGAGACTAAAACGTAATATTCTAACTCCTAAAGATGGGTTTAGTTACAAACTGGCAATTTACCCATTTTCCTATTTTCCGAAAGATCATTAAGGTCCAACTTCGGCTTCAAATATGAAATTCGAATAAACTTATAAAAATTCCGAAATAATTCTCTAAATCATCTATGGTAACCCATCTACTCATAGGAGAAAGAATTTCTCAAAACTGTTCAACCATCATTTCTATAAAAATTCCCAAAGTTGGTTACCACACTTACATTTCCTATACTTAGCCAAAATTTCATTGTTGGAAAAACAGCTTAACTACTCCACTTTGGGAGCTTATAACTTCTAATCCGACCGTTCATTTCTTCTCAAATTTTAACACGGTAAACTACATATATCTACCTATTATCTATTAAAATTTCAACGGTGGATCTTCTACATAACTCTTTAACATTGGTCTACAACAATGCCAATTTCCAACCCCAAAACTTAAGCAAACAAAAATTAATTTACAGCAGTTCATGTATACAACTATTTCGGACATCTTAACTCATCAACTACTATCCACCAACACCACCCATGTTCCAGTCCTAAGTAACGCCTCATCTCTCAAGTTTAACCTAGTCCTAAACGTCTAACTGATAATCCAAATACTAGCAGTGCAGGGGGTCGAGAGCACTTACGTACGAGTCTACAGTGGTGAAGGAACACAGTAATCTAGCGCCTTTTACACCGCCTTGGCTGCTGAATCCTTGACGACAGAAAGACTATCAGTTGTGGCAATCGATTCAAGATATTCTATAAGTATAAGGACAGAGTTGAGAATTGCAAAGGTATACTAAGGTAAGGTTATGTACTGTGAAGTTCCGTAACCCTATATGTCTAACCCAAAGACAGTCTCTATAAAGGTTGTTGAGGCTGTAGTATAGAAAGGATCTAAATGTAAGAATTGATCTCAAATACCCATGCCCAAACCCAAGGAATCAAAGACAAGCCAAAACGGTTGAGGTTGTGACACTCGAAACCGAAATAGAGGATGTTGAGTCTCACTACTACCTAGAAAGGACAAGCCAAGGCTAGGTTAAAGCTAATCTTCAACTTTGGATCAAAGTAAAAGCAAGATTCGTAAACTAGGGGAAATCACGGCTAGATCTTGAGAACCACGGCCGTAGAATCCAAGAACAACCCGTGATTTAGGGTGTCGACGAGGTTTCTCTAACTCTCAAGGTCCAATCAATTTATGATCGATCTTTTGTAACACCCCGAATCCGCGGGACTCGGGATGCTACGGGTTGGGACCTCACAATGGGTCCCGACCCTTAGCTTGACAACAATTTCACCGGATCTTGCAACAAGGCACAAATAAAGGCCAAAACCAAATACATTTTATGCAATGCAAAGAAACCCAAAACCATACAAACCAAAGACTTCAGCCGAGATACAACCAAAAGACCAAAACGCCATACACACGGCATACCAACATAATAAACGAAGAATAAAGCACAACCCGACTCCAACCAAAACCCAATCCTAATATGTACGGAACCCCGGCTACCCACTCTTCCGGCTCTCTCGGCCGCACTCCTATTTGCAAGGCAATCTACAACAATCGGTATAAACCGTTAGCTCATATTCGAAGAATTAGAATTAATGGGAAAGGCACATACACAAGTAATCTCATCACAAGCATACAACATACATAAAATCACACAAATCCGGTTTATTATCTTTATTATTATTAAGTCGTATCCCGTTCAAATTCAACTTAGGTTGTGACACGAGAGTCACCGAAACTCGCCTCGGTCCCTACTTACCGGCATGGAATGGTACTGATGCATCCGACCGTCTACCAGCACGGGATAGTCGCCGAGAACCTCCTAGCTCTCGCGGGAGCTAGGCAAGCTGTCACCGCCCGTTATCATACACTTGGGCCAAAATAATATAAAGGTCGGTAATCCTAATTCCGGTTTAGTTGTTATAAACAATAATCAATAAACAATAAACACACACCACCAAACACACATCAATGCTAATACAAGGAATACGAGCTAAGTAAGTCCGGAGACTTACCTCGTCACCACACTCAACTCACAACACTCTCGCTTCCTTAGGGTGGAAGCCCATAACCTGCTCACAAGAAGATAACTATATCAACAATAACTCACTCACAATAGAAGTCTTAGACTTCTATACAAATGATCTACGCAAGACCATTTGACTCTCAACTCTAGGACCGCATCCTAGAATCCCTCATGCTCACATCACACTCAACAAAAGCTAGAAGTCCTAAGACTTCTAAACCCTCGGATCTCGCAAGATCATAACTCTCAACACCACTAGGATACTCTCGTTCTAGTCCACAACCTCCACAATCATACAACCTCAACTCCTAATTTCTCACAAGCTCAACATACAACTTAAATCCATAAACAACCTCACAAGATAATATCAACTCCTCAAGTCTTACAACATTTCACAATCCACAAAACTCATCTAAGGTCCAAACTACTACTTGGTATTCACTCTAAGTTATGCTAGATTATCCAACCTAGCATGATACTAATACTAAACATAACTAGATCGAGGGGAAAGAATACTCACACGACATCAAAAGACGGAAGTCGTTCAACAGATGTCGACTTGGACTCGTTAGACCTTTACCGAGGCGCTTCCGAACCTAGAACCAAACTAAACAAATTTAGCATAACGCTAAATTTGGATATACTACATATAATATATAAACTATAAGAATAACCCTCGTAATTCAAATCCGAGTTTAAAATCTTAAAAACACTTTCCGGGCAATTTATACAATTTTATAAACATGGTCATAATCCACAATTAAATCTTCGGGCCATAAATCCGAAATATATCCAACAAAGGGCACAATAGTTAAATCATAAAAGTTGGGTCATAAACTTTAAATAAGAAATCAGGCCAAAATCTGTAATTAATAAGTGAGGGCATAATTGTGAAAATCAAAATTGTGGGTGATAAATGTAAATACGAAGTAAGGGTACCATCTGCAATTACAATAAAATAGGGGGGCCGGATTTTAATATATATAAAGGGTTTCTTCACCCTTGAAACCACACGCAGGCAGAGGGGAAAAAGGCTGAGGGAGCGGCGGCGTAGCGGGAGGAAGACCAGATGCACTGCGGTGTGGCTCCGACGAGGCAGGGCGAAGGGTGTCCCTCCGGTGGCGTGGCAACGGCGGGGGTGACTCTATCAGTCCGGCGGAGTTCATTGGAACAAGGGAGGGCTGTGCAGGGGAGTTCGAACAAATCCCCGGTGGTGAGTAACGAGAGAGATGAGGTTGCAGGGGCGCTTGGCTGCGCAGACTCCGGCGGTCCAGTGGGCTACCTCTGGTGGCTGTAGACGGTGCGAGGCAACACTAGGGCGGCTCCAACAGGTGAAGCAAAGGCAGGGCTTCCGGATGGATCTCCTCGACGGGACTAAGGCGAGATCGGGCTTCTTCGGCGACAGACTTCGCCCGATGTGGTTGTTGGAGGCAGCAGTGAATCCTTTTCGACGTGTTTGATGGTTGACTGATCCGACAGCTCTCCGGCGGTGTGAGAAAGGGAGGAAAACAGAGAGGGTGAGATTGAGAGTTGAGGGAGAGGGGGCTGCGAGGTTGAGTGTCCGAAAGATGAGGGTTCAAGATAGAGTGAGGCTGGAGATCGAGAAGGGAAGCAAGAAAGGTGAGACGGGTGTGATGAGGCTGCTCAAAACGAATGGGGAGAGGTTGGGGCTCTTCTTGCTCAGGGAAAACGAAGGAGAACAGAGGCAAAGGGGATTTCAGTGGCTTGGGAGGCGCCACTCACTGTCCAACAAATTCTCAGCATGTAGGGGAGGGATGGAGAGACTAGATGTTGCGTGCAATGCAGAGTGAGCAGATAGCAAGGCTGCTGTGAGGTGAAGGCATCGAGAGGTCGACTCGAGAAGCGAGTATAGGCAACAGGTCAGAGAAAAGAAAGATTAAAAAGAAAAGAGAAAGTAAAATAATAATAAAACTTAAGCAACAATTCTATCAAAGTATTCGGAACGAGATTTCCAAATCGGAAAATTTTCCGAATTTTAAAATACGGGTATACGAAGCTGACCAAATATAAATATACTCGGGAATAAATACTTTACGCCATAAAAATACCTTTTAAAAAAAAATATTTAAGCTAATAAAATATCGTTAAAAGCCGTAAAAATAAATATTAAAACGCGCCAAAATTTTGGGCGTTACATCTATCATCATCTAAGCCACAACTATCAACCCTTCACCTTAGAATTGCTAAAGGGTTTTAGCCAACAATCATTTTCATGATATCAATATTCAAATTAAGAAGAATAAAAGATGAAAACCCTCGAAAACTCAAATAAAACTCAAAATCAATCTCAAAATCCAAACACAAAGTCGTATGTTTATGAATCTAGAAGAATATGCATAGAAACCTCACAAAGATCTAGAGAAATCACAAAGGATGGGATGTCAATCCGTTCTCGAATGAAAACCCTAGAATATATCACAAGGTACACAATTTCTGAAAAGTATGTCCTTCACGAATCTTCAAGCGTATCTCCCAACGACAGCTAAATGTACGTGAAAGTCAGGGGTAAGTGAGCGTAAGCGAGCCCCCGAAAACTCTCTTCTCTAGCCTTTTAATAAGGCGAGGTAGGGTTACGAGAAACCCCAATGACGTGGAAAAATATGACACGTCACAGAATCACCGAAATCACGGCCAAGTACAACTTTCCACGACGTTGTTTAGGGTGTGGAACCAGCTTACGGTGCCATAGTATTTCCACGGCCGTAATTTAGACCGTGTAACTCTCTGGAGTGCTCCAAACTCAAGTCCACGTTCATGTTGCCAAATCCACGGCCGTGGTTTAGGGTGTGGAAGTCAATTTTCTTCTCCACGACCGTAATTCAGGGCGTGGACTGTCTTTTCTTCTTTCTTTGCCTTTGTTTCGTGCAATCTTCCATTCATGCTCCTTCCTTAGCCTTTCTAATGCATCTCCTTGCCATCAAATGTGATCGAACACTCCTTTCCTTCCTTATTTGCTCCAATCCAAGCTTTATTCACCTAAAAACACAAAGAAGCTAGTGTAGATCTCTATATCGACAAAGTGGGTGAACTAGCTCACAATTGCTTCAAACACATATCTAAGAACACTATAAAGAGGGAAAAGCAACTAAAACAAGTGCCTAAAATATCGTCATATTTCATACTAACAACTCACCTACTGAAGGGTTGTGTGCGGAACCTATGTCCCAAGCGTAGGTACGTGTGCAACAGTGTTGCTACCTTCTTGATCTCGCATCAAGGAGAGTCTGGCTCGTCTGGGAGTGTCGCAGCAAGGAACGCCTGGCTCGTCTGGGGAGGGATTGGAAACTTACGCTGCAGCACTGAGATAGTCCACCTATCTGCACTTGTACTCGTCTATGAGGAGATCTCGTCACCCCTGCAGATAGGTCTATTCAGATCGAAAGAGATGGCAGCAGAGTAGGAGAGGGGTAGGACCCACCTACTATGTGCTCTGGCCTGATGTAGAGGGGCACCAGGGAAGCTGCACTGCTTGATCTAGGCTCGTTGGTTGAGCACTCCTTGCGTCTGTAACGAAGGAACGAGTACCAGGAAGGTTGGGAAAAATGTATGAAGAGTTGGGAGGGGAGAAGGTGTTACGAGAGTAGCCAGAAGGGAGGCGACATTCATGGAGTGAACCTGGACATATTGAAGCGAGGTTGGAAAGGAAAGAATCATTGAGGCGTGATATCCTGCGTGATCTCAAGATCGATACAAGCTGAAGGGAAAGACGTAAGTGCTGCTCCCTAGGTTGAGAAGTGACAAATAGAAGGTCATCCCTCCTGCATCGCTTCCTGGGCTGCGCTGCTCCTTTTGATGGGCTCCAAGGCAAACGGTGTAGAGGTGAGAGACATACAAAGCGGCCCAACTAAGAAGGGCAAGCCTAGACGACTTGGGCTGAGGTAAGGAAGCACAAAGTGGGCTGAAGCAAAGGGTAGGAAAGGAGTGGTGTGGTTTTGTCAAGGCTTGTCACAGTCTTGTCAAAACGTGTCAAGGCTTCGTCAAGCCCATGCATGTCCTTGTCACGATCTTGTCATGGTCTCGTCATAACCCGTCATGGTCTCGTCTTGATCTCGTCAAAACTCGTCACGACTTTGTCAAAGACAAGTCATGTTATAAACTAGGGTTTGAGTAAGGTTTGCTATAAACATCTTATCATTTTATGTGAAATGATATTACATAAAGCGATAAAATTTTGAGATATTGTGTCCAATTAGATAGACAGCTAAGGATCAAAAGATCGAAATCCGGTTGTAACACCCCAAATTCTGAGAGATCGGGGAGCTACTGGTTAGGACCTCATCCCTTGATCTATATCATTATGGAGAGAACAACCTAGCAAGAAGAGAAATCAAGAAGCAATGAGAAGGAAAGACATGAACATGCATAAAGACTTCAACTACTAAGAGAAGAAGAAATGACATGATCGAGAAGAAGAAGAGACTAAGTCATTTTAGAATTCTTCGTACAACAAGATTGAGGGTGCATGAAAGTCTATTCAACCAAGCACATTTAAGTAAAAGGACAAGATTCATTGATCACATGCACAAGAACAAGCTCGTCCATGCGCATCTTTCAACTCAACCATGGAAGGAAGAAGAAAGCACAAACCATTCACCTACACATCTTCTAACTAAACCATGCAAGGACGTAGAGGGTTCTAACCCCATGTATCCCTTATCGATGCAAGCATGCATGAACATAGAGAATGGCAGGTCCACTCTTTCCTTTTCGTTTCAACCATGCAGAAGCATAGGGAAGCCGAAGATCACACTTCACCCGATTCAACTGAAAGTATCTCCGGACCAGCCCCGGTTCACACATGCATTGCTCACCGATCTCCCATGCGTGTGTACTACCTTCTTGGAGCGAGCCAACCATGCATCGTACCCAGTTCGGTCCATTCATGCAAACTCCCTTTTCGGTCCGAACTGCACGACGCATTTTATACATCCATGAAGACCGGACCACCCATGCAAGCTTACCTAACCCTCCATGCACTCGTGATGATTGGCCCATACACGCTATTTTAAATCCACCATACACCCATGGAGAATGGTCTGAATCTTGTGGCCAGTTTTGGGTCAAAGATATTATATTTTCTGTCCATGAAAACTTCTTTAATTATGGGTTAATTTTTGACCTTTTGATTGTTAATTTTCAGCTCATATTTCTTTTAATTATTTTACAAATAGTTTAAGTCTTCTAATAGATAAGTTTAAAGATAGATTGAGAGAATCAAGTATATCTTTTACAAGATATATTTGATTGATCCTATGTAATATTATCTTAGAGTAGATTGAGAGAATAATGTATATCTCTTACAATATTTATTTGATTGATGTTAGAGGATCCTATTAATATTATCTTAGAGTACATTGAGAGAATCATGTATATCTTTTACAAGCTATATTTGATTGATGATCCTATGTAATATTATGTTA